>CM073737.1:66891732-68127826 GCA_037113605.1 Calophaca sinica
CACAAAAAAGCATGCCCAAGTTTTTCGAATCTCGACAATTTCTTCATCAGTGTATGGGTTTGTGCTATGGCCATCGAATACTACAAGTTCAATTCAAAACATATCTAATTAACTAACTACAAATATTATAAGGTATCAAAAAGATCGATTAACAAGTGACAAGGACCCTACAAATGACAAGGACTAAAACAATTTCATAGAATCTGAAACACCAGATATATGAACGAACAAAGGGTTACAAGAAGCATTTACCTGAATAAAATGAAAAGGGTCAGCAACAAAATTACTGGGAAAATCAGAATCAGAAACAGAAGCACACGTCACCACAGGATTAGCAACCAGCCAAGTAGCACTCTCATTGTTCGATACATTAGACTGCACACAATCAAAACCATCACTTACAAAGAACAAAAACCAATCCATCCCACAAACCCAACCCACAACTAGCCACTGGTAGTAATATTCAATGCATAGTTAAGTTCTGGCAAGCAACATGAACGGTTGCCAACTGTTACAATGAGACTGAAGTGATGTTTCAAGGATTCAGCATAAATGACTTAAAGGTGCATGAAGTTTATTAGCATGTGAGTAACCATATAGTTTACATGCTAAAAAAAATAGTTTACATGCTCCATACATGCTTGAGAGCATCACGAAAAGATTAATTTCAAAATCACCTCCTCACTTATCCTCAACTAGTACATTAATTTCTACAATGATCTTTAAAGCCACCTCTAATCATCATTAATTTGAAAAATATCTTTACGGCAACCATATCATTTGGTTATGTAAGACAACACAAAAATACTTTAACCATGTATTAGAAGTATGACATAACTTAATATGGAAAAAAATGGAGACTTCAACTCCTACTAGCTACGAATCAATTCCCTAATACCATAATCACAGACTGCACCAGATTGCCTAGCAGTATAAAGATATGAAATGTTACACTTACAATACATTCCAGTCTAGGTTCTCTTGAAAATTCAAAACATTTCATCCTGTTAAATTAAATATGACTGGGAGGGTGGTGAATCAAGCAAAAAAGAATTGAAACTCACCTATAATGATCCCTTGTGCACCCCTGTAATAAGAACTTGTCAATGTTCTGGATCTCTCCTGACCAGCTGCATAATTAATCACCATATCTACATTTAGGAACTACTACCAGACAAGGATTTGAAGAAAGGTACTATAAAGTGAAACGAAAATAAAATTTAAAATAAATAAACCCAAGCGAACACCTGTATCCCAAATGGTAAGCTTCAACTTTTTGCCATCCATAGTGACATATTTGACCTTAAAATCAACACCTACATTGAGACATGAAACACGACTCGGAGCATGAAAATCTAGATCAATAGTGACATTTCACAGTATTCCAACACAATATATAATAGCAAAGATGGGAAAAAACGAACCAATTGTATCTCATGATTTTTTATGATTAATTTTAGAAGACAAAGGAGTCCACTAATAAATCATTTTCTGTCTAACTCATTTGCTTTCCTTTCCAAGTCAGATATAAGAGAAAGTGAAAGCTAACAATATATCTTCCAAATTGGTCAGGGGAAGATCTCCATCATTCTACAGCTTTGAAACTTGAAGGCCTAGCCAAATCGATAGAAGGTATGCATATTCATTACACTACATAGTGTCACAACTTTCTATTTCCTTCATCGAAAACTTAAAAATGCATATGCTTGCTATTTCTAATACTGCAAAAAGACTAAACCCTTCAACACTAAACCGTTCATGTGGTGTTATTCCTTTTCTCCTGAAAACCAAATTCCTTTTCTCCTAACATTATTGAAATAGAAAGAGAGAGAGAGAGAGAGGGAAGAAACTTACAGATTCTCTAGTCTGGGTTTAGAGAGAATGGCGTTCGCGTGGAGAGGGACGGGATGGCATTCGTGTGGAGAGGGACGGCACAGAGGGAGAGGGACGGTGCAAGGAGAGTGGCGATGGTGAGGGACGGCGTGAGGGATAGGAGAGTTCGCGAGGGAGACGAAAATATCAAAGAGGGAGAGTTTGCAGGTGGTGTTGGTGATGGTCTTTAGGCTTTTAGGTTGTAATCGCGAGGGAAATTATTTTTTAAGTTCTCATCGCGGTTTTAAAACAAAACCGTCATTATAGGTTTTAGGCGTTTTGGTTTTAATCGCGGTTTTATCGCAAACCGGCATTAGAATTTTAGGCGTTTAGGTTTTAATCGCGGTTTTTTCGCAAACCGGCGTTAGAAGTTTTATGTTTTAGGCGTTTAGGTTTTAGGCGTTTAAGTTTATAACAGTGGCTTTGGTAGAAAACTGGCGTTATATCTTTTAACCGCGGTTTTTAGTAAAAACCGGCGTTATAAGTGGCGCGAAAAGTTTAGCCACATTTTACCTGTTCACTTATAACGTCGGTTTTTTAAATAACTGACGTTAAAAAAGATGCGTTAATTTCAAAAATGTCACCGCGTCATTTTTTACGCCGATTAATTCTAAAATCGGCGTTATAAGTCTATTTTTTAGGTGTATTTCGCACTAATGAAAATCGCACAATTGCGATACCTGGAGGACCTAATTCGCTCAATTAAAATTTAAGGGATCAAAATTACACGATCACGATATCTGGAGATCAAAAGTGTAATTAAGCCTATAATTAATAACAACCATATGACTAGAAAAAATCAATGTAAAAATTATTGTTTCATAATGTGAATTTTATTCAAAATATAAGAAAATAAAAAAGATATTATTGTTTATAAATACGTAAAAGGAAAATTCTGAGGTGGACCACCATCGTAGGTAGTCCATCACTCAATCAAATCACCCTCCCTATCACCTTTGCTCTTGCCACCTCTCCAATTGATGCACCATTTTTAGGGTCTGCGTTGTAGAATATGTCTGATCTGTATTTCCCAACAATGATCTGAGAAAAAGAAATAGAAATAGAAATATTGTTTTCTTTGTTTAATTTGGGTTATTGTTTCACCGATGCATAACAGGGAAGTCGGAGAATGACTCAGACTGGCATTGAGGCAAATGGAAATGTTCGTCTTCCTTTCCATGGGCGTGCTTTTGTATAGAACCAAAACAACAACGAATGTCGTGCACCACCCATAATTAAGCACTAATATGAGAAATTAATTGACAATATTAGTTAATTACTAGAGGACCAAAGTGGGAGAAGAAAGGGGAATTAGTCAAAATCATAACTTAACCTCTGGGTTATGCCACTTATTATCGGATGGAGGACTGTATGATGCATCAGATAAATGGGTAGGCAGAGAACACATGGACTTTGTCACCATTTCCTTTGCTCTAATCTCCTTCAAATTCGTGTGGTCACAGAACAAAGATCTCAAATCTGAAATTCTGGGTGAAGAATCTCATTCAACGTGTGTTTGATTTGAGCTCGATCCTTCAAAAACTTGTTTAGGCTGTTAGATCTTGGTGCGAATCATCGTAATTCTTCAATAATTAGACGTTATTTTTCATTCTCATTTTCATTCTCATTTGATTAAGAAAGATCTAGGGTTACAAAAACAAGGAGGAAAAAGAGGGGGAGGGGGGAGAACAGGGAGGGAGAGGAAGAAAAAAATTGATGTACAGGGTGCACCATATTAATTTGTGGATGACAAGAGTCCAAGGTGATATAACCAAGTTGTGTTCATATTTTTTTATGGATCATCCTACGAGTTAGTTATCTTGTAACAAGAATTAGTGATGAAAAATAGAATGAGAAGCAAGGTAGAAGATGCTGGAAATATAGCGCAAGCTTCCAGCTTTAACAACAAAGAAAACGCAGATTGTCATTACCGATGGCCTAGGCCGTAAAAAATTCAACGACTGCAATTCAACCACCCAACGGTTGAAAATGACGAAGCGATGACACACAAATCATCGTTACCGCTGGCCTAGGCCGTTGAAAATGCAAAAATTATGGTTCAATAGCTAAAAATCAATGAAGAGAAGGCACATAGATCGTGCTTCTATGACCATTATCGACGTCTTTGAGCCATCAACATTGACCACATTTATCGACAGCCTTGGGAATCAGAACATAGCAACAATGACGTCCACCGGCATGGACCTGTGATTGACGCCATTACCGACGGCTTTGACCGTTGAAAATATAGCGACGACTTTATTGACAGACACCTATCATTAAAGTATATCAATGAGCCAAGCCGTCAGAACAGTTAGCGACGGGCAAGGCCATCAAAATCCATGTTTTTTTGAATGAGTCGAAAAGCATGTTTTTACCGATGGTCTTTGAAGCCGTCAATATAACCATGTTTTCATGTAGTGATCAAATACCTTGACTTAAACTCCCTCATTGGTTCAGGTACTAAAAAAAACACTCAAAAACATTTTCAAGGACCCACTTTTAATTTTTAAAAGTATTTTTTAATTTTAAGTTCATTACTAAATGACTTTGAGCTAAACAATTAGTCACCAAGTAAAAGATCTTACAAACAAATCTTATTAAAGCATACTCCATAAGACACAAACACGTAAATGCGGAACAATAAATGCCGAAGCTATCATCTAAATATCTTTAACTCATCATCAAGGATCCTAGCATTTGCGTGGATGCATTGGAGAGATAAATTCTACGTTCTTTTTACTAGATAAGAAATGAAACAATATTGAAAGGGATAACCAAGATGGGTTTGTTGTTTCTGAAAAAACATAAACAAAAATTATTTGTGTTGATGATATTACATTGATAATTTTTGTCCATGGTATTCACTAATTTGTTCATATTATCTTTTCCCGCAGTAGAGCACATATTGTCAAAGCTACAATCTATAACCTTGAATGACGTTAAAAATCAGTTAGAGGAACTCTCCAAAATAGAGAAGAAAGAGAAGAGAAATGGTTAATTTTTTGCTTAATTCCATTTATGCCCTTAATTGATAATAATTCAATGCATTAAAAATTTGTACCGTCTCGTAAAACAAAAAAAAAATTATACAATGACCAGCAAAGTGAATTATAGGAACGGACCAATGTTAGTTGTCTTGCACACAGTTATATAAAACTAAATTCAAAGCAACATAAATTTTGAATTAATAAATCTAATAAAATGTTGGTTGAAAAAACTAGATTAATTAAAATCAAAATTAAAAGTTAAAATCAAAAAAAGTAAATTAATAAAATTATATAAATTAATTAATTGAATTCAAATAAAAAATATATTAATTTTGATAAGAAATTACATTCAAACAAAAAATAAATTAATTTTTAGCACAAGGATATTTTTGTCTTTTCAAAAATTAAACACATTTCTCTCTCTTCTCTTTCTCTTAAACCAATCAATACCTCAAATCTACTCTATTTCTCACTTCTTTCTCTCTTCTCACACTCTTTCTCACCTCTTTCTCTCTTTTCAACTTCTCCTCGGAACCAAACATAGCCTTAGTGTATTTAACATAAATGAACACTCTAAAAGTGACTAACGATTTTAAACAATCATTCTAATCGTTTTTCTTATTTTACAACTTTCAGTATCATTGGAAACTAATTTTGAACACTTCATTTTTTTTATCACGAACACTTCATTATTGATATACTGATTCTAAAAGATAAAATAAAAATTTAAATACTCTTTTTATCTGCTTTAGAACTTTAGCCAAGATCTTTATTTTATCTTTTATTGTTTAATAGTTGATAATAGTGATTTAAAATTATGTTATCGATACTAAAGTAGAGAAAAACATGCATAAAGAATTTGACTAATTATATTAAAATGGACTGAAGTTTAATACATATTTACTTGTCAATGAAGTGAATGTAATTACAGTTTCTTTACGGAGAGGAAAAAGTAATATTCCCAAAAAAAAAATATAATGTAATAATAATTATATCTACAGTCAATATTCTTTAAAATAATAAGAATAAAAGTTATCTCATGTTTTGATTGGTTAGTCAAAATGTAATTTTTAAATAATGTTTGTCTGGATTGTCTTAAACCTTTTAAAATTAAATGATTTAAAATATTATTCACTTCAGCACAAAATTTAGATGCGGGTTCTTACATGCAATTTTTACTGTTTTCCAATCATAATTCAACATATGAATTAACTATTCAATAATATAAATATGATTATTTTGAATTTGAATTTAATTGAAAAACTAGTTGGGAGAACTCGTGCTCATTACGGGGGGTAAAGAAAAATAGAACCTACAGTGTAGTTGAGTATTTGGAGTGTAGTTAGGGTTTTAGTGGAAAAATGGTTTTTAGCGGGAAAAAGGATGAATAGACTTTTGACACGTGTCCTTAGTGTAGTTAAGTTTCTTATATATATAAATAATAGATTTAATTCACGTGGTATCTTAATTGGTGAAAAACACAAGCAACACTTATTCAACAATTATAAGAATAAATATCTTAATTATAATTTTTTGAAAAAAAAATTTTCATCCTAGAAAAAATAATGAACCTTTTTTTTTTTGTCTTTCTATCTAAACATGGTGCCAATAAGTAGAAAACAACTTTTATCATAAAAAATAAAACTGTTATCTAAAATAATCAAACATTCCTAACTGTGCACCAAGTCCTTTTTAATATTTGAAGTATGATATTAGTATAGGAGGTTCAATGCTTTATATACATTAGCATCCAAGTCGCCGGCTCCATAAACCTCCAACGTGAAAAAGGAAAAACAAAAAGGATTTCAAAGTTATTGCAATTTAATTTATATTAAGAAAATCAATTTTATTTTATACTAAAGTCTATATTTTAATTCCAATTGGTCGGTACCTTGTCTGCAATCAAGTATGAAGATTGACAACTGCCCAATCCCCAACGACAATTTTATATATCAAACTAATTCCATGGATGTGTTTAATAAAAAGCATGTATCTAAACCAACGGAGGTTGGGTCTAGCAAAAGGGATTAGTGTTTCACAACGTGGCAAATTAAAGTTTGAATTCCTGTTGGGAGAGATTTCTATATTTAATACCCGACGCGTCTCGAACAGGATTGTCTCTAGAGGGGACTTGTGGGAAAAAAATAACATGTATCTAATAATATTCAGAGTCGCAATAATAATGATGCGATAAAACAATCAAACAAAATGCAACAACCACAGTAGGTAGAACCGTCTCCATCGTAATACGTATGCATAGGATCGCAACCCCTTAGCAGTCTCTTACGTGCGGTGGAACTCGTGCGTACGTGCCAAACTGTCGGTGGATCGTAAATGGAAACACCCTTTGAATTCAAAGAGAGTGACAAAGGTTAAAAAGGATGCAGTTTGCTTAGAATTTAGTATCCTACTACTCATGGCTTCGATGTGCGCCACGTGTCCCCTTAATCTTTGATGCCCTTAGAATCTCCGCTTTCTGCGTCTGAAATGTCAGCTTGATACATTTATGGACTATTTGTTTTAATTCCGGTAGATTTGATTGTGAAAAATTTTGTTAAAAAAATTGATATTAAAAATATTGAGTTTAAAAAAAAAATTGATTTGTGTTTGTTAATGATAGTTTAAAAGCAAGTTCAAAAGAATTGATTTGGGTTTGGTAATGATAATAGAATCGCTTTTGATGTATAAATATAAAGAATTTTGTGGGTCACACCTAAAATCAATTCTACTTAACGGGAAAATTTGGATGTTGTTGCTTCTACTAGAATTGAATCTGGAGTGCAAACGAGATTCTAAAATATTCTAAAATCTAAAATAAGTATGAATAGTAATTAAAAAAATGCTAGAATCGATTTTGGTCCAAACGGGATTCTAAAATCTTAAACAAACAGACACTTATTGGACAGCGATAATACTCCCTCCCTCGTCTAATATAAGCAAAAATACCTAAATTCACGCTTATTAAAAAATTAATTAACTGTAATTAATTTTCTGAATCTTATAAAAAAAGTATATTTCTTAAACTACCCTTAATGATGATTACTTGTTTAGAATAAAATAAGATCATTGGAAAATAAATTTTGAACTAATTAAGGGCAATTGTGAAAACTAAGCATTAAATAGGATGAGATTAATTAATTTTTTCTTATATTAGGCAATAAAAATTTTGCTTATTTTTTTGTTTATATTAGGTAACAGATGGAGTACTATTCTTTGTTTAAGAAGACCAAAGAAATAAGTTTTTATGAGAAGTTGTGTATTTAATACATTGAAAAAAGATTAACTTAATTTTTCAATAAGTATTTATCTTGTTTGATATTTTTCAACAATATTTTTAGGGTACTTGTTAGCATGACACTTTCTATTATTAAAAAAAAATCTAGGTGAGTTGAGTTTAATCACGATGATTTCATAATTTGCGCATTTACACCGTGGAAATTAGTCTTGTGAATTTAAGAACCTCTTTGTTTTCAATTGGTGATAGATAGTACAGTATTCCCTCTTGTTTCAAATATATGAAAAAAAATATCCATTCAAATTAAGAACATTAGTTAATCTCATTTAATTTTCTTGATGTAGTTAGAAAAATAATTATATTTTCCAAAATATCACTGATGAAAACATTTTCTTTTTGGTTACATCCTAAATGAAAACTTGTTTCATAGGAATTCAAGATGTTATTAAAAAATAAACTCTAAATTAATTGAAGAGTATTTTAGAAATGATATCATTAATTAGAGCATAATTAATTGAGATTTACTTATATTTTGGACTCCAAAGTTGGAATTTTTTTTCTTATGTTACTATTATTATTGCATATCTGATCCTATTTATAAAAATAAATGGAGTCTTTTTCTTGGTCCTAATTATAAGAAACAAATCCTCATTTTCAACCACAATAATTATACTTTTTCATATTTGCCCTTATTTATTATGAGACCAATTTACATTATTTACCAACTTGCCATTAATTATCTCTCTTTCTCGCTCATTTATTACAAGTGGTAATTTTAGAAAAAAATTTAAATATATAGCATCATGAATTGAGATTTACCCATTCCAATACACTTCTTGCTCCTTGTAATTTTGTCCTATGTTTATTAAATATAGGATCGAAGGTATTATTATTATTATTATTATTATTATTATTATTATTATTGACTTACCTTCTTACGGTAAAAAACTGAAAATACAAACCCAAGATGTTAACCTAATAAAGCATGACATAACTTGTATCTAACGTGTCATGGATTCAAGTTCCCACTAATCTTTTGGGGTGAGAGTCGAGAGGTTTTCTCGGTCTTGATTTGAGGCGCTATCCACTCACTCTCAATTTTTATTATAAAAAATAACTGAAAATACACGCACACACTTTTCCCGTGTTGATTTTAATTAATTAGAACAATTATTTTATCTTACATCGAATAATATTTCGGTATGTCAAGAGCTTGCCTAAAAACCTTAATCAAATGTAACAAGAATGAGAAATTACTTTGGTTTTAAAATTGAATTTTTATTCTTATTCTTTGTTGGCTCACATCACGCGAAGTCTTGGATCACTTTTATATTGAATAAAAGGGCAAAAAAAAAAAAAGAAAGAAAGAAGAACCAAAACGTCTGTAGCTTTAGGGTTGCACTTAAAACCTTTTATGTTTATTATACATTATAATATAATAATAATAATAATAAAAGATATATAGTGGTTGCCTATTTTTTCACCAGAATGTGGGGTGAACTAACGGTTATAGCAGAATATTTTTCTATCACTTCAATTCATCTCACGTAAGGATATACTTGTTTCTACTATAAATAAAGTTGCATTACTCACAATCCGATTGAACATCAATATTAAGGATCAAGTATTGTACTTAATGACAAAGCTAGTTAGTCCAAAGATCAATCATATATCCTAAACCGACAATGAAGACAAACAATTACAATTTGCAGCTTAGTTAACAGAAATTTACAATAAAATACCAAAATGGTCAAAAGGACATGTATCGTAAATTTGCATCTGTTTGTTCATTAGAGGAATAGACAAGCTAACCAAATGCTTCCATTAAATGAAGCTATTGGCATGTAATGTCATAAAAAATGAAATTTTACCTGAATTGAAAGGGACCAAAATGCCGGATCTTTATTTTTGCGTTCTTCCTTTTAATCTACTCCCTCCGTTACTTTTTATAAGTTCATTTAAACAAAAAAATGTATATTAAGAAAACTAGTTAGCATAATTAAAGTTGTCTATAATATGTATCCTTTTTTAAATTTATCTTTCATTTATTATAAATCATACTTTTAATTAATTAATGCATGTCTTGGATTTGTATTAATTCAGGGTACTTTTGGAAAAAAATAATTAATATATCTTGTAATTTGAAAAGGGGCTTATAATTAATTACACTTTTTTTCTTCTAAAAATGGCTTATAAAAAGTAACAGAGGGAGTAGTTCCAAATATTACATGACAAAAAGACAATAAAGAGTGGGTAATCACATGATATTTAAATATATTTATGTTTTAACTGGTCCACCAATTATTCTAATTCTAATCAAATACTCTATCTGGTCTGAAATATAAGCTAAAAAAGTTGTTGAAATATAAGCAAAATAGTCTTTATATTTGATCCAAAATTTGGACCAAATACAAAGACTTTTTTGCTTATATTTTAGCGACTTTTTTACATATATTTCAGATGAGAGGGAATACAAACTATTATTAGCAAAAGCAATCATTTTCGGAAAGCTCATCGAACTTAGTTCTCATTAACAATTTTAGGTGTTTGGTTTGATTATTTTTGAAGAAATGAATATCTTCAAATAGTTATGTCCACAGGTTTTCATTATAAATTAGTATAAATTAGGTAAAATTACACTTTTAGTTCTTTAACTTAATTTGTAGTTTCAATCTGGTCATTTATCTTTTTTTTAATCTCGCATGTTCTTAAATGTTAATATCGAGTGACGAGGGCAAACTAGTATTGAACTATCTACAAGGAGAAATACAAGTATGTCACATGCTCAATTTGTTGCAGTAACTGTAATACAAATTAGAACCGAAAAAGTTGTTGCAAAAGCCAACGATAGACCCAAATAAGCTAACGTTGTTAACATTTGAGAGTATGTGAGACTAATTCGTAAGTTAAAGAATTAAAAAAGTAATTTTGTCTATAAATTATTTTAAGTTGAAGAAGAATAAGGGTTCATTTGTTTAATATTAAAAAAATAATTTTCAGATAAAATAATGTAGAGATTTTCATGTGAAGAAGAGTTTTGTGTTTGCTTACAATAATGCAAATCACTTTTTAAATTTTCTCTTTCGTCTACTACACCTATTATTTCTTGGAACTTACTAGAAACGGCTTCTCATTTTAGCCATTTTTTTTTAATTTTTATTATTCTAAAGAGCTTAAATCAACACCACCGAAATCTTTAAATATGATTTTTAGTGAAAAAAGTAATTTTTTATCGAATAATATGTAACAAATGAGCTCTAAAAATAGAGAGAAAAAACTAGATTCTTATTTTTTTCCTATATAATCTTAAAACTTGAAAAAGAGTAGCAAGCGTTTCTATTCATTGGGTCAAAAGCAAAGTTTAGATTCTTAAATTATACATTCTTCCAAAAAGGCAGAAAAGAGGGAAAAAAAACATCACGTGTATACACACTAATAAAAAAAGACTAGAAATAAGAAATCAGATTCTCTAGGTGTTATTTCAGTGTTGCTTTCACCTAAAGGGTTAAAACGAAGAGAAAAAGAAAATTACCTCACTTGGTCCTTTTACAAGGAGAGAGAGCACACGTGTGACCAATAAGAAGCTTTGGCGGGTAAAAACATTACTATTTGGACCACTGTCTCACCAAAATTAACTGCCACCATTATAATTTTTTTGTTGTCCTTAATATAAATAGTCACGGTACGGAAAAAGCAAAGCGTTACAGGTTCAAACTCGCACCCGTAATATTTTACAGTACTTTACCACTCGGTTGCTTTTTCTCGGACACTGCCACCATTATGATTAGTCCATCACCAAATTCTCTAACTACCCTTACATTGACACGTGTCTTCTAGAAGTTGAGGGACTCAGCAACTTTATAATACATTGAAAAGCACCAAATCACTTTCTAACAAAAATGCATCAAGTTACCAACACAAAGCTCTCTCCGTCGGTCCTTTTTTTTTTTTAACAACTCACAAAGAAATTAATGGTGCCATTGTAAGTGGAATACTTTTTTCATCAATAATTGCAAAACTAATACTTTATTTTTATTTTTTCTTATATTACAAAAATTTAATGAAAAATTAAAATAATAATACTTATTAAAAATGGAAAAAATGATAATTTTGTAATAACGATAAAGTGATAAATCAAATGCACTCTAACTTTATTTTGCCAGTTTTTGTTCCCTTTCTCACCCCTCATTTTCCTTTTTTTATACTCTTTATTTTATGTGTAAATTCAGTGAATCCAAACTTTCATTTCTTTTTTGCAATTCAAATATTGCGTTTTTTAATAAAATATTTAAGATTAAACTAATTGTTAATAAAAAAAAGATAGCTGTTACTTAAATGACATCAACTTATTGAAAGGATTACTAGATGGAATTAATTTCATTTCAAAAGTATAAAGATATTTTAAAATCTTCTTAACCAATGTCTTTAAAATATTGATAAATTTTATTATAAAAAATATTGATAAAAAATGATAAAGATATATTTAATATAGTTTATTAAATATTTTTAATTATTTAAAAAATTAAATATTAAATAACATATCTATTTTTAAATGTATTAAAATTTTTTATTAAGTCATTTTTGGTTTTTCTTATTATGTATTTCAAAGGAGGTTCATTTGTATTTTTTATATTTTAAAGAACAAAAAAATTTAAAAAATGCAAAAGATTTGTTTAATTTACTTTTTGAAAGGTTTAGAAGTAAAATGTTTAAAAAGAAATATTTTGGGTATAAAGTTTGTTAACTTATATACATGCTATTTAAACTAAAACAAAAACTATCTAAATTGATGAAGGTAAAAAAAAGGAAATTAAAAACAATTATACCCTGAACTACCATGCTTATGCAATGCTTCCTTTAATTACATGGTCACAAAAAACAAAATAATAATTGATCCTGTGATGACAACTACTAAAAAACTTAATTATTTAAATCAATTAATTTAGCATAGTATATATGAACATCACAGGGTGTCAGCTTAGTTAGCTGGCCACTCATTTTTATATTCTTTTTTTTTTCTGTTCTCAATTTCTTCTCCCTTCCATTTCTCCACAACTGCAACAAGAGAATCACTTCCTCATCATTGGAATTGTTTACTCTCATTGATTTCCCCAAACCCCTTCTCCTTCAAAAAAAACGAAAACACCACACCTTCAGATTCTCGCTGTTCAATTTTTATTTTTATTTTTTTGTGTTAAGATTATGTTGGAAAATTCTCACACTCAAAGTTTCATCCACATTTTGCTGTAAAGATCTGTGCTTTGAGCTGTGGCAAGTGATGGGTTGGTGTTGTTCTTCCTACTAAAGCCATTGATTCTTCTGCAAAGCTGTTCCAATCCAACAAAAAATAAAAGCCCAATTTTCTCTCTCTTGAACCTCAAAGCTTTTTATTTTTTTTCTTTGTCTTTCTCTCTCTTTGTGGAATGCTGGGGTCAGAGGTTTCTGTAACATGTTCTAGCAGCCTTTTGGTGAATTGGGTCGCTGAGGTTTCTGTCAAGTGTGGTAGAGAATCTGAGTTCTCAGAGATCTAAGCCTCTCTATCTCTTTCTCTCTTTGGTTTTTGTTTCATATTACTATTCACACCCCCTTTTGTTGCATAGTTGTGAAAGTGAAAGGTTAAGAGAGAAAGAGATTGAAGATGATGAGGATGCGGAATAGTAATAGTAATATTAAGACAAATGGGTTGTCTTCCATAATGAATGGAAGAAGCTCAAATGGTTGCAGAACTGAGCCTGGTTCCATGGATTGGGAGATGAGGCCAGGTGGAATGCTGGTCCAGACGAGAACCACTGAGTCAGATCGGAACTCAGTGTTGGTTCCCACAATTAGAGTTAGGGTCAAGTTTGGTTCAATTTACCATGAAGTCAACATTAGTTCACAAGCCACTTTTGGTAACTCTTTCACATTTTTTTTTCTATTTTTTTTTTGTTTTCATAATTTGCATAGTTTTGTAGATGTTCTTTTTAATTTGTTTTTTCTTTTTTGGGTTAAATTGGTTATTGTGTGTTGTAGGGGATTTGAAGAAAATGTTGTCAGGGCCAACAGGGTTACACCATCAAGACCAAAAGTTGTTTTACAAAGACAAGGAGAGAGATTCAAAGGCTTTTCTTGATGTAGTTGGGGTGAAGGACAAATCAAAACTAGTGCTAATGGAAGACCCTATTAGTCAAGAGAAAAGGATTTTAGAGATAAGGAAGAATGCTAAGATGGAGAAAGCTGCAAAATCTATCTCAGAAATCAGCTTTGAAGTAGATAGGCTTGCTGGGAGGGTATGTGTTTTGGACTTTTCTAGTACTCTTTTTTTTTTTTTGCCTTATTTTTTGCATTTTCAAATAATTATGAGTGAGGTTGATTTGTATTAAATGTTTTGAGTAGTTTGAGACTAGAGAGAATTGATTAGTGATTGTAATTGTTAGGTATCTGCTTTTGAATCAATAATTAGCAAAGGTGGGAAAGTTGCAGAAACAGATGTGCTTGGTCTAATTGAGCTATTGATGAATCAATTGCTTAAATTGGATGGTATAATTGCTGATGGAGATGTCAAATTGCAGAGGAAAATGCAGGTAATGTGTGATTCATTTTGCTCTTGTTTTGCCATTTCTTTTATATTTTAGGGTTAATTATGTTTTTAATCCCTGACTGATAGGAAATGTTCGGTTTTGATCCATAAAGTTAAAAAAAAATATATTTTTTGTCCCCAATATCTTGAAATGTGTTACAGTTGGTCCTAATTGTTTTGCTTTAGTCTCTATAATATAATTTTTTTCTTAGTTTGTGGCCCTGTAATATTTGATTTATGTTCAATTAATTCATGTTTATTACTATTTCCTTAATTGCATTGGTTATGCACTTTTGAAGGTAAAGAGAGTCCAAAAGTATGTGGAAACTTTGGATATGCTGAAAGTTAAGAATTCTATGCCAAATGGCAATGGAGTTCATGCTCCAATGCAACCTCAACAAAAGCATTCAAATGGGCAAAGATTAGAACCAATTCAAGAGCAACCACAAACACATTCAAATGAACAACCTAGGAACTCAAATGAGCATTCTCTAATAGTATTTGAGGAACACCAACACCAATCCTCAAGGGATTCTACTTCAGGGGTTGTAGTTACAACAAAATGGGAGACATTTGATTCAACCCCACCATTAATTCAAGTGCCATCCACATCCACAACCAATAATTCAGGTCCTCCTAAGTTCAATTGGGAATTCTTTGACTAATAAATATACTATGCCACATGTTTGCAATTGTGTGGACGTGAAATTTGGGTTTGTATTCCACTCCAGAGTGTTATTATATGTTTTACATTCTTTTCTGTATTTAGATTTGTTTAGCAACCTCAATAATCTGTCATTTACTTGCGAAATAAACGGGGTTGCTATGATAGTGATTATTATCATAAAAAGTGACGTTTATGTGATTATTGTGTCCTCAGAATTCATTTACCAAATGTTTGGGCCTATTTTTGATGGATATATATATATATATATATATTGTATGGTTTTGTAGCTTTGTTATCGGAAAAAATCATCACATCTTAAGGGGATTGTATTTCAGAATCCAAGATTCAATTTGAAGTACACTAATTTTTCCTCACGAACCGAATATGAAAGAACGGGGCATTTTATATTCACTCATGTATTTTGACCATTCATCTGTATATATTGACCAAGGACAATACGATCGGTTAGAAATACAAGTGAGAATAGACTAGGTCGAGCAAAATAACAACAAATGAAGAATAGAAGAGAGAGGAAGGAAGTGAGAGAGAGAGAAAGAGAAATCGAAGAAATCCATTTAAAAAGTTCAAAGCACAAATCTGACTTATTACATGTCATAGATTTTTTTAGATCTAACATTTTTTGAAGTATGATCTTATTTGTTAATCTACTTTTTATATGAAGGTCTTTAAATAAGTCATTTGACCTATGTCAAGATAGACTAATAGGCTAATATGTCATATCTTATTTCATTTGGCCAAATCTTTGTTAATTTTTGTCTCGACGAATCCTTCGATCGTTCAGTAGTGGTATAAGTTCACAAAGACCTAAAACAACCATGAAAACGACTTTAGAATCAAGATAGAAAGCGAAATGAAATCAAAGCGTGAATAAACATAATGTTTTGCCACTGATATCTAGACTTAACATGAGCGAAATGACGAGAGCGACTAGTAGAATCGAAGCTCGGACTAAGACAGATGAAAATACTAGACCAAATTAGGGTTACAACTAACGAAATAATTGGATGGAGCTCTAGAAGCCTGACTATGGCTTCCTAGAGTCATTGAACTTTTTTTTACTGAGGAAGGTGACAGTAAGTAATGTTGGAAGTGAAAAATGAAGAAAAATTACCTTTTTTTATAAACAAGACAAACGCCTTAACGGGTACCCCCACGCTAAAGCGTTGGGTCGTCACACGTTAGCATTGAGCTCGACATGCCCCGGTTCATGCTGTCTTCGACATGTGTAATTGACACGTAGTTACACGTGTCACTGAGGGATTATGCACCACACTATCAACACACTTGAGCCTGCCCTAGGGCCATGCCAAAGTGTGCCAACATTTTATCGTTGCCACACTCCGCACTCAAGCGTGGAGCCCTATGTGACACTCTAATCCCCGTTTCGAAAATCGTTAAATAAAATAAATCAAATAAAAAAGATCAACGGATAACTCGACGAATAAATCAATTTCAGATATCATTCAGTTTGCAAGTATTTAGTAATAACAAGCATAGTAAGTATTTTTCTTTCAAAGGTCTTATTTGAAATTGTGGAATAAAAATAAAACCAAACGACATACGAACCCCCAAAGAAAAGAAAACCTGTGTCACATAGCCTCGAGCTTTACTTAACCCACCTTACACAACAAAGAATCTAAATACATAAAAGATTCGACGTCTCACTAAGAAAATGTTCGAAATAAAACTATAAAAATTCTCCATAAGAGGCCTTCACCACTAGCTACGTGTCCTGGTATTAATAGTGTCCGCAATCGAACATGGAAGAACAAGAGACAAACAACCATAGAGGGGTGAGTACGTTGAAATCGAGTTATAGTGATATTTAGAGAGAAAAAGGTGAACAAATAAATAATATATTTATATACATTATCTGAGATATATATATATATATATATGTATTTTCACACCCCACTATAACAATGAATTCACATAAAGTAGCAACAACATCTCGTATCATCCACGAGTACACGCAGAAACTTTCATTATTCCTCATAGTCACATAATTATCAAAAGAAAATAATGCAGATGCTAACGACACTACTTCTTATGCATGTGTACCATCTACTACTCGGGAAGTCTCCTAGGAGTACATATTTGGTTTATTAGAGATCACCTCATGGTGTTTTACTCTATTACCGCATACTCTCAACTAGGGATGATAATGTCAGGTGACGGTCGGAGTAGCTAAGTCCGATAAGTGGTCCCCACCCAAGGCGACACTCAAACTATTAGGGAACACAAACTCGGCTTCTCACCCTCTAGGCCGAGGTATTGCCACGCAGCTCACTCATATTGGCCTCCACCTTTCATTTCAATAGTGCTTCCCCCATCCTGTTACAAGGGTTGTATGACAAACAAACACACAAGGTCGGGTTTCCTCCGAACGTCATAGTTCAATTTTTCATCGACAATCCATCATGGCCCATATGGCTAGGATCATCTCACAAGGAATGACTCAAGTCCCATTATGGCTACTAATAGCTAGGTGACTTGCACAAAAGGTCATTTATCCTTTCAAGGTCATTGCCACAAGTGTGGACTTTTCACAACCATCATCACAAAATAATAAACGGATCAAAGAATAAATCATAAGAAATCCACGACTTGTCTTAAGAATAATTATTTCTTGATCATGTAATTAAAATCTGTAGCAACGCAACAAACACTGCAACAACGCAGCAACAACAACAAAAAATCGTACAAAGACAGAAACTGACAAGATAACGTAAATTCTGCAGCAGAAAATTCTGCAGCAACAGTAAACAAGAACTGCACTAAAAAACTACCGCAGCCAAATCTAAAAATTCTGCAGAAAACAGAAGCAACAACAACAGAATTTTTCGCAGCAATTTAAATAGCAGAAATAACAGGATTTTCGCAGTAATTTAAACAGCAACAAAAACAGCAACAAAAACTGCAACAAAACTGCAACAAAACAGAAACAGCAACAAAACAGAGACAGCAACAAAAACAGAAACAGCAACAAAAACAGAAACAACAGCCAAAAACAAAAACAGCAGCGAAACCGAAAACAGCAGCGCTACTTTGCTGTCTTAAAAGCGTTTTTAGCCTATTTTTCTTCAATTCTAAATATTTAGAAACATCACAATTAAGACTAACACTTAGGGAAAAATCTTAATTAGTATTTAGGAGTAATTCTTAAAGCTCTAACCCGGTTCTCGAATTTCAAAATAGTTACGGCAACATTATTACAAGGAAAATAATACGAATTAAAATATGAACGCAACAAGTTAAATTATTCTAAAATTTTCCATTAACAATATCCATAAAACAGCATCTATTTTAATCATTTAGATAGTCTCAAGCGCAATTCACCCATTCCAACATTGAAGTTCATCTCCAAATTAAGGAACATATCAATTTGGTGCTCTAATAATTCAACCACGTCCTAGGCATCAAAACAGAAATTTTTCTAACACTTAAAACATATATGAACAACCATGGCAGCCACATAATTTATTCAAACCATAGTTATAGTGTCTATAAGCATGTAAACCAGAATTTTTTTCGATTAATTATCAAACAACGGGGTTCAAGGACAACCCCTTCACCTATTCCCTCAAATATCCCCAATTTCAATAATCTCCCCCCCTTACCTTTGGGTCCTTTGAAATCCTCTTGTGGAAGAGAGATGATGATGACTCCAACCAATCCTACGATGAGTTTGCTACGAATGGAAAAGAGGCTATAAGAAACATTGGAAATTCTCAAACTCAAGTCTCTAGGATACTGAAATTTAGGAAGGAAAAGAATCATGACTTACCCAATTTCGATGAAGAACAAAGATGGAGTTGCTCCTAACCTTGGTGGCCGAATTATGCAAGAGAGGAAAAATGTGGATTGCTCCCTTCAACCTTGTGTGGCGCTAGGGTTTGGAGATAGGAAGGAGAAGAAACAAGTGAATCAACTTGAGAGAGGGAGAGAGCTTGAGGCGCTAGGGCTTGAGGCGTCACATGCCCTTCATACGCCCATGGTTCTATTATTTGGGTTGGGTTGGTGAGAGCCCATGAGTGTTGGTCCATTAGGTAGGTGGAAAGGAATATAACTATGCATACAAGTGCTAGCCCAAGGCGTCCTCATCCTTTCTTTTTCTTTTTAACAACTCTCAAGAATTATTCAATTAAATTAAAAGTCTATCTTTTATGCACAAACATGTAATGCAATTAATTAAAATAACTGCTACCAAAAAATAAAATAAAGAAAATGAGGGTCGTTACACCCTAACCCTAAAATCTTTGCTTTTCTTCCTTCATGCTTATGGCTTCTCTAAGCTTGCTTCTAGGGTGTACTAATCTTACTTAATAACTCCTTATCAAGGTTACAGAAAAGTGGGATGTTACAACTATTAACACAGGGGAGCAAATAATGGCAAATCATATGGTTAATAATGTGGTATGACAGGTTGGAATGCCATGTGTTATGCCAAATTCTTCAGCTTATGGCACGACTCTACACGCCACCAATCAAGAACCTCTTGTTTATCAAGCATTGGGCTTAGCAAGAATGCAGACGAAGCTACCAAGTGATTTTATGGGGGAGCAGCCATGGAATACTACTCCACCTACCTCGACTAAACAATCAATCTAGAAGCTGAACATACTATCATAGTTGTGGATAACATGCTCCTACATAAAATAAGAGTTGCATGCCCATGAATTTAATACTTGAGTTAGATGGAAACCAAAGCTTCCATATTGAATGTTTCATTCTAGAGAAGTAGCATGAGAGATCTAACTAGGAAATAGTCCCTATTAATGATTATGATGTGTTTGAAGATCCAACTGATTATCATAATAACTAGGCATCTAACGAAATTATAGCTAAGGTCTTGAGGAAAATACTTTCAAGGATGAAACATCCAAGTTAGCTGACAATGATGTAGCTGAGATGATAGTTGATACAGATTTATTCATAGCTACATACTCCAATATGGTTTCAGTGTCTGGCTTACAGTTTCCTACATCAAACAATAAATGGAAAAAGCTAATGCATAAGAAATGGAAACATAAAGGCATGCCAATTAAATAAAGAGAAAATAGTAGGGCATTTAGATGTTCCAAATCTGCAACATATGACTACTATCTGTAAACCCAATGTCTTTATAATGCTGGAGAGTCTCCTAGATCAGTTGGATCATATGAAGTCAGGGGAATTTAGTAGTGTCTTTTTGGCACTGTAATTAAGTCTACTATATGCAAACTAGTTCCAGAAGACTAAGTTTCCATATGCAGTAGAGCTATTAGCCAAGAGTCAAAGAAGCTCAACTAACACCAAAAAATAGTTGGTGGAATCATGTATTAAGCCACTCAGCCAAAGTGCATGTATTCATCGATAAGCTAAATCAAGACCAGCTGAATTAAAATCGGCTATATGGTGATCGGCTAACTTAAGATCGGATAAATCATGATCGGCTTAGTTAAGGTCAGCTAAATCTAGATTAGCTGAACTGAACGCAACTACTTAGATTAGACAAGTAGCTGGGAAGTAGTAGTTGAATCAGCCTTCGTTGAGGAGAATCAATTGAACGTGGCTGCTAAGTCTAGATGGGATTGGAGGCTATTATTGGGTCTTAATGGAATCGTGTGAATGTTGATTAAGGGTCTAAGAGACTATAATTATATTTAGAAAAAGAAATAACATGGAGTTGACCAAGTCAAAGTGTAGTAATAACTTTCCTAAATCTTTGGGATGGAGTTTAAGGTAGTTTTGGAAAAAGGATATGAAGATAGAAGCTAACAACCCGAAATCAAAGACAGTTAATGAGTTACCAATTCAAAAATGTGCACTCACTCTCTTAAAAATTGATGGAGAACATGGTCAGCTAATGGACAATTAGCCGATAAAGTGGATTTTGATCCATAACTTAGTTGGTTGAGCATATATATGAAGTTTATGAGATGACCAAGTCAAGAACGTTCATAAAGGCATAATTCTTTAAAAATAGGGATATGGAGGACATGGTCACTTAATGGGACAACTAATAAGTTAGCTGAGCAAGCGGTTTTGGACTATAATTTAGCTGATTGGGTAGTTGCTTATATTTTTGTTGTTAGCCATTATCTTATGTGTTGTAAAATGTGAGCTAGTAGGTTAAGAAAGTGGCAAACATTATTAGTGTAGGTTTCTTAGGTAGTCTAGGTATATAAATACTAGATGTAAAGATTGTTTTTTATACACTCAATCAATCAAACACAAGTCTTTACATGTATCTTTCACTTTAACGCTTTTTTATCCTTTACTTTTCATATGCAACCTTAGTTTTCTAGTTCAACCGTTTATACTAGATACTCTCTAGAGTTGTCTAGGAACCCACAGCTGAGAAAAAGAGTATCTTTCTCAGCATAATCACCTGTTCATGGGAAATTAATCGTGTTGCTCGAGCTAGCTGACCTATTGGCTAATCAGTTGGGCAAACAACTAATCAGCTGAACAAACAACTAAGTAACTAATTGCACACCAACATATGCATATATAAGCATTTGTAACTTAACATTAGACTTCTTTAAGACTAAAAAATAGATTTTATCAAATTAAAAATTCCTAAAATACAAAAAATAAAAATCATGTTCAAACCAAATTTACATCATCTTCACTAATTTTAGACTGATTCAACTTATTCTCTGTAAAGTCCAAATCAATTTGGTGACGGTTATGGTTAAACTTGACACTTGAATGGTTCACTGGTTTTCAATCAAATTGGTAAGTCCATATGTTTTCAAAACTACAAACTCGATTCAAATAAACACAAAAAAATTATAAAATTATGTGTTTAGTTGATATGATAAACTTGATTTTTAAATGAAATTGATTTGATTATAATTGAGTTTACAGTGAGGTGATTTGTGTTTGCAGTGTTTAATCTGAAGACAGGTTTAGTATAAAACTTTGTGTAAATTTTTTAACACAAATCAAAAATTAATTTTTGTTGCTTCTATTCAAAACTAAGGTTTGGATGCAAAATCAATTTTTTTTTATAACAACTAAATATTTATATTTTTTATAAAAAATATGCTTGGTAAAGAGTAAAATCAATCTTGATATTCTTTACTTTGAAACCAAACACACACAACATGGGAACAAATTCTCTCGTGCCTATTTCTCTCATGTTCTTTAATGTTGCCCAATCTCCACCGGGTAAACAGATATTTTGGTCTCTGTATTTTTACTACAACTAATTAACTTTACTGTATCTGTATTTGACTGTATTACGTAGTTAATATGCATTTTTGGCTGTTAATAAAGTGAATAAAATTTATCAAGATGAAACTATAATTGAGAATTAATATTTATTATTAATTCATGGTTCAAATCTCGTCTAAAAATTCTAACGGCATTTTGTCGCGTTTTGAGTCACCGGGTAAATTTTACCCGAGCAAAAATTTTAACGAATTCCAATTTCGACGAAATTCAAATCGTAGCTTGGTATGAATATATGTGATTGTTTTAGATCGAGTTTATGATTTATTGGTGAAGAAATTATACGCGAATAATTTCTTAATCACGCGTGGTAATAATTTCCTGTTAAATTAATTTACGCGAATAATCGTTGAGCGAACAATCGGTAACGCGATCACCCAACGCCGCAATATTGCGACGCCGAGACATATTTGACCTAGAGTCAAAGGAGGATCTAGTTGGTGGGAGAGTGGTTGAGAAAGCATGGCTTAAAGCATGGTTAAATGGTGAGGTGGTGAATCTAAGGTAAGGTGAAATTGGTGAGTCATAAACCCTAGGTTAGCCTTGTCATGTGGTCTAAATTTTTTTAAGCAAATTTCTTCCCTTTTCTTCCCATTTAGCCACGACCAAACCCTCCCTTTCTCTCCTCCATTTCAATTGTTCATTCTTTGTTAAAAGGTGTTGCGATATTCCAGAATCTTGTGCATTGACATATAGACTAACCAATAGGGATTTGTGGTGCATCCTTATTGTGCTGATTGTTTGAGTGTTCATATACCATGTTACTCTGTGTTTAATTATACTCTGTTGGTATAATATGATTTGCGTATGACCCTTTATATTATCAGGCATTCTCATGGATATCACCTCAGCAGATGGCAACTGTTGAGCTTCCGGCGATCACGCTATTGTCGGAGACGAAATTTGAGTTTTTGGATATGGATACACCGCACGCCTGGTGGGTAGATCACACCACAGGCCGGGTTGCATATACGGGGGACGTGATCGAGACTACTAGAGTGGAGGGGCAGACAACAAGGATCGAGATTACGCACAAGGTGATGGAGCTCCCTGTGCCTTTTGGACGCATCGTGGATGCTTGGCTGGGAGCCCATAGGGATGGAGATACTGCTGCTTCTGAGCATTTGTCAGATGTTCCACGCCGGACTACTTTTCTGGATGAGCCTTGAGTTGGTGGCTTTCTTTTGCTCACGATCGCTCGTAAGAGCGTACGATCTGGAGGATTGGATGTGGGAGCATCTACCTCCCGTGCTGCTATGGACTCACTGGTTCCTTCTGTGGAACCAGTGGCTTCTCCGGATTATGCTCCTTCTTTTCCTATTCCATCTCGTGAGCCTACTCCTTCGGTGGATCTTTCTAATTGCATTAACCGTGGTACCGTGGGATGCAAATCCGGTGGTTGGATCGAGGATTCATCTGAGGTGGACAGAGCCGAGATTGTACCTCTCGCCATCCCTGTCATCGATCTCACTTGTGACGACGAGGACGATGTTATGCCAGTGGAGGAGACGACAGGCGATATGATGGAGGATATCCAGCACACACCTGTGCTTAGGGACGATGAAGAGGTTATGGTGATGGATGAGGAGGAGGAGGAGGACCCTTCTAAGGATTCTAAGGAGTACGGTAGTGAGTCGCGGAGGGGCGGAGTGAGTGGTACACTGCACTCTTTGATGTCTTTCTCTACCACACTTGCCTACTCTGAGGCTAGGCGTAGGGCGGGATTGACCGCTTCGACTGATTGGGTTTAGTTGTTTGGGACCAACTTAGTATCTTTTGGCGTCGTTTCTTTTTTTTTTTTAAGAGTTTGTCCTGATGCTTGGCTTTTGGAGTAGCCCTCTGCGTAAGTGTCTGCCGGTAGTACCTCAGGAGTATGAATGTTCCTCGGTTAGGTTATTCATATTCCAGGTGTATTCTTATTTTGATGATGTATTTTGATGTCTTGTATTTGACTTTAAAAAGTTGTATCACCCCGAGCTATTGTGTGTGTGTGTGTGTGTATATATATATTTGCATATTCAGTTGTATCTTCTCTTGTATTGTAGTTATACATCATGTTTCGAAAATGCTGTGATACTCTGACTTGTGATTTTGCAAAAGAGTTTTAAAGGAAAAAAAATTTACCCGTGTTTGCATAAGACAAGGCGAGTATTATATTTCCAAATTCATTCCGTATTTAGAGGCTGAGATTAGATTAGTAGCGCTCTAAATATCGGGGTGTCACATTGTGGTATCAGAGCATTTTGGCCGTCACCGGACTGTGAGTTTGGGTAACCTAAGCTGGTCAAGTTGTCGGGTTTTGTTTGTCGGGTGTCAAGTTGTGCTTTTGTTGGACTTGTTTGTTGAGTGAAGCAATTCTGCTTATAATTGTTTGGAATGTTTCTTAAATGAAGCAATGTGTGCTGACACACCAATTTATTGTGGGGTTTTGGCTGGTTTTGGACCTTGTAGGAATCCAATGCCCCCCGAGACGCGAGATCTCTACTGTTGGAACTGATAACCCAAATATGGCTCAGATGGCCCAAGTCATGGCTGCAACTGTGGAATTGAAGACCGAAGAATCAAGCAACTGCAAGGTAAGGAAATTCTGCTAGTCAAAATGATTTAGAACCAGACGACAGGAGATGCGACTTGAGAGCTTGAAGATAAGGGAACAATAACCAAAATTATTTTCTGATGTTTAGTTTTAAGGATGAAACTATTTTAGGGGGTTAATATTGTAATATCCGTATTTTTACTGTAGCTAATTAACGTTACTGTATTTGTATTTGATTGTATTACGTAGTTAATATGCATTTTTGGCTGATAATAAAGTGAATGAAATTCATCAAGATAAAACTATAATTGAGAATTAATATTTATTATTAATTCACAGCTTAAATCTCGTTGAAAAATTCTAATGAAGTTTCGTCGCGTTTTGAGTCGCCGGGTAAATTTTACCCGAGAGAAAATTCTAACGAATTCTGATTTTGATGAAATTCGAATCGTAGCTTGGTATGAATAATTTGATTGTTAAAGATCTAGTTTATGATTTATTGGTGAAGAAATTATACGTGAATAATTTCTTAGTCACACATTGTATTAATTTCTCGTTAAATTAATTTATGCGATTAATCATCGAGCGAATAATCGGTAACGCGATTACCCGACGCCGAGACCTATTTGACCTAGAGTCAAAGGAGGATCTAGTTGGTGGGAGAGTGGTTGAGAAAGCATGGCTTAAAGCATGGTTAAATGGTGAGGTGGTGAACCTAAGGTAAGGTGAAATTGGTGAGTTATAAACCCTAGGTTCGCCTTGTCATGAGGTCTAAATTTTTGAAGTAAATTCCTTCCCTTTTCTTCACATTTAGCTGTGGCCAAACCCTCCCTTTCTCTCCTCCATTTCAATTGTTCATTCTTTATTAGAAGGTGTTGCTGTGGCCAAACCCTCCCTTTCTCTCCTCCATTTCAATTGTTCATTCTTTATTAGAAGGTGTTGATAAACTTTAAGAGAAATAGTTAAAGTTGTGAGAAGATTGAGAGATATTTCCTTCTCCTTCTTTCTCTTGGTAGCCATGAGTTTATAGCTCATTTGGGGTAAGGATTCTTCATCATTTTCTTCCTATTTTCTTATGATTAGATCACTACAAGAAATAGTTCACATACCGACGGACATTCACCGACGGCTTCAGTCCGTCGCTAAAAAAGCGGGATTTCCGACGGGTATGACCGTCGGAAAACGCACCCGTTGTATTCTGGATATTACCGACGGGTAAAGCCGTCGAAAATCCCGTTTTTTTAGCGACGGACTGAAGCCGTCGGTGAATGTCCGTCGGTAAACCGTGACTTTTGGAAAATTCCTGCTTGTTTTTGAATACCGACGGCTATTGACCGTCGGTAATGTGGAGATTTTCCGACGGGTTAGTCCGTCGCTAATCCCGTGTCGTTTACCGACGGGTTAAACCGTCAGAAAGTTTAAAATGGCCGTCGGTAAGCTCTTTATTTGGCCAGAACAGAACCCTTCTTCTTCATTCACTCGCAGATTGAGGACCCTTCTTCTACCCTTCTTCTTCATCTCCCTCATTCGCCCTCTGCCGCAGCCTCCCTCCGCCGCACTGCCGCCGAACATAACCCCCTTTTTTTCACCATCCCACTCCCGCCGATCAGAACCCACTCCCGGCCATCCCACTTTTTTTTTGCCTGAATTTAAAAAAAAAAAACTCCAAACTTAAAACTGTTGACAGTGAAGAAACCTCAGCCACGATCGTCTCACGTAAACCTCACCTCTCTCACACTAAGACCGCCACTCTCTCGCCTTTTCACCATCTCACCACGATCGTCTCACAGGATCGGCCTCACCTTTTCACCCTCGACCACTCGAGTCTACAACCCTTAAGCACCGCGCGCCGACGTCTGCAAAACCATTGCCTACGCAGAAGCTTCATCTCTGCAGCGATTGGGCTTGCCAGGGACGACGCAGTGTGTGACGCCCTTCTCATTCTCAAGCTCGAGACCTTTCAGGTTTGACTCTTCATAATTTTTCTTTTCAAAACACTCACCCCCTCTCACTCTTTTCGATGCATCCTTTTTTTCGGTTTTCATCGTTTGTTAAAGATTAGGTTTTTAATTTTTTTTTTAATTCTGCTGTGAAATAAATTTGGCAATTTTGGCATCCCTGTTTGTTGATTGGCTGCCGGGTATTCTACTATGCTTTTTTCGCTACTTATCGATGTGTGTTTGGGATTCAGCTGCTGGACATTCTGATGCTACTTATCTAGTAGTGCTAGAAATTCTGTTGCTGGAATTGAGTCTAGCAGAGTACTTGTTCCAATAGTATTTTGGTTAGGTGTGAGTCCTGGGCTTGAGTCCGATTTTGGTGAGGCCTGCATCTATGGACCGTGGCATTGAAGGGTATAGGGATGGAATTCATGGTGATGACAGAATTTTGGTCCCAAATATGATGTTTTTGGAAGGCTCTAAACAAATATTATCCTAGTCCCCAAGTGAAAGAAAGCTCCCATTGGACTTATAGAAGTGAAATTTGAGGAGTGAACACCTGTACAAGTGGTGGTCTAAATAATGTCAAAGCAGGAGGATTTGATTGGGAGTGAATGGCAAATGAGGTCTTATTGCATATAATATAGCCTAGATATTACATTTTGTAGCATTTTAGAGCAAATTGATGGGTAGCTAAAGTTGTCATATAGCACATACACGTTTGATAGAACGTTGATACAATAAGTGAATTATAATGGTTGATCCCAAACTTGCAAAACCAGTGACAGTTTTCCTGCATAAGTAATGTGGTCTTTGATTTTTGTAGAATAGTGGTATAAACAATCTGAAAGTTGGCTGTCCTTTAAATTCCTACAAATAATTTATCAACCATTATGAAGACTTACAAATATTCAAAGGTTCTCAATTATTCAAAAAGTTGATGCAATCAAAACCATTAAGCTATTGTTACATAAATCCTAATTTATTGATTACAGGATTGATTTCACTGCCGCTGCCAGAACCACGGACGCCACAACCCGCCGCAGAAGGTTGTGTTTTGAGTCCACCGGTACTACTTTGCCTACTATCGTTGTTCCCAAACCCCCTTTTTCCACTACTGCCGCCATCCTCGTTTTGTTGTTGTTGTTGTTGTTGTGGTTCCATGATGGCCGAGCTTAAAACAATAACAAAACAAAGACAACCAAACAAAACAGTGTTGAAAGAGCTATATATGAGAGGGTAGGTGACTGAGGAGGGAGAGTGCATGAATTAATTGGAGGGATCGAATAAGGTAGGAGGATTACTGGCTTGGTTATTTATTATAAATAAATAAACAATAATAATAAGGGATCGATATATAGAAGAGGGCATGCACATGGTGGGTAATGGTATATATGATAGGTCTGCACGTTTGCCACATCTTTCCTTAAAATTCGTCTCGTACTATTAAGCAATTTCCTAAAATTAAAATTACACTCTAAATAGGGAATGCAAATCTTGATATAATTTTAGTATATAAAATGTACTTTGAAGTTTAATTTATCCACTGGTGATATTGGTAACAACACGTGCGTACTTATAATTAGTGAATGTATCCATGATTATAGTCACTGTCCATTTTATACCACGTACATAATAGGTTATTGTACTTTGCTCTAAAGTCCAACAATCTGTTGATGCATTCGTTTGGGTTAAACTTAATCTTGGTTTTTCAATTTTTTTCTTTAAAAATAAAGAAAAAATAGAGTTTGAGAGAGATAGGGATAAATGACTGCACCTAAGCCAACTGCACCCACATAGGGATAAATTACTCTTATCATTTTATACCACGCATACAAGATTGGGTTTGGTGGTCTGTTAGCACAACAAAACGAATGCATCAACATAAATTCAATTTGGATAAACTTTTCCAAGTGAAAAGAAAGAAAAAACTGAATTGATCTTGCAATAACCATGTGTTCTAACTAATGGTTTCTCCAAGTTTCTACTCCTCATTTTTATTATAACTACTTTTTTTGACTTCTACATGAACACATATAAATTCATATGGGCTTTTATGAGTTAGAAATTAAATGCTTATTAGTTATTTCAGTTGAAAGGTTTCTGTATGCTAAAAGCTAATCCAAACTGAGATATAATAGTGCTTTTAGAAAGAGATTCATTCAGGTAACACCCTCACTAACCATGTTATCTTCACAAACATTTAGCTTTTTGTATTTTCCGGTAAATAATGTTTCATATTATAATAGCCAAAAACCCCAAATAATCCTAAACCTGTTTTCATGTCCTAATAATAACACACAAATCTGCAGAATCCACATTTTCATGGGCTTGTTGAGCAACGAAGACTATGTTGTTGTTTGGATTGGTGACAAGGGTTTTACATTGCATTTTCTTTCTTTTTAGGTTTTTGGATTCCCGGGTTTCTGGATCTACTGGTTTTTAGGTATGTTGCATTCGAACTTGTTTGAATTCTATCCTTATTTAGATTCTGGTGTGGTTTTGATATTCTTGTTTATATCTTATTAGTTTCTGCTAACACAAAAAGCTCTGTTTCATAGGCCTCTGAGTTCGCCACCTCCACCAGTTCGCCACTTGTACCACTAGGTATGCACTCTAACGAAATGTTGGTTAACTCATTGGGTGGAAAAGGGTTGTCTGTTGACCCCCACACCGACATATTTATTTGTTTTCGTTCATAGTTCTCTCCACAGAGGGATTTTGAAGTGTATTGTGTAATTGTCTAAATGATATGTACTGTGTAATTGTTCCGCGATTCTGCTATCACTCATCATCCACAATGCTTGTGAGTAAAGAGTACAATTTTATTGTATAATTTAGAAATGGTCCATGAACTTCTCTGTAATAGATTTATACCTTAAACCTTTATAGTTTAGATTTCTTTTAATCCCAAAGATCAAGATTATCAACATGTAAGTAAATCAACATGAGATAGCTTAAAAAGTGCAAATCATGATAGAAAAAAATGCTAGTTATATTTAATAAGATATCAAAAAATAAAGTGGTTATGTATCAAGTATCAACCCGAAGACCTAACTCAACTTTCAATAAAGAGAACCAAGCATTTGTCCATTTATCTATGTAACAACACAGAATGTGTAGACAAGACTGCATTGCTTTTATCTTTTCCTAGCCTTAAGACACAACTTTTCAACCCAAACAAAATATTAAAAGCAAAAATGGAACAAGGAACAAAGAGTTAAATTTCTCTTTTATCAAGTTAATAAGGATTCTTAAACTATATTTTTAATCTAAAGATGATAGTTAATAGATAACATATCAACCAGATCCACAACACACAGTGCAGCGTTGACTAATTTTATATATTATTATTTATTTTTCGCATATATCTATTGTTAGATAAACTTGCTAAATATATATAATATATCTTGTCTAATAGATAAGTAAACCATATTTTATTATTTTTTATCTATTCTATTCCTATATTATTATTATTCCTCGATAATATTATAAGGAAAATGGTCTTAGGTAACTAATTTTATTGGTATCTATATTTTCTTCTCTTCTTGCTCTTTAACTAAAATTTAAACTTAAACTTAAATTTAAATCTATATATTTTTATTAAAAAAATAAAATAATAATTTACTTAAAAACTAGATAAAATTTCTTCAATTTAAGAAGTGTACATTGGGAATGTTGACTGGTCGCAATTTGCTTTGCACATCTCTCTGTACTTCTTTCCCTTGCCACTTCTGCTTGTCTAATTCTATCCTCTTTAAATGACCAAGTCGATTTTCTAATTCCAGTGTTGTTAATCGAGGATCGCGAAAAATAGCGTAAAATTGGTAGGATAGCGTAAAATAGCGGGCAGATAGCGTAAGTTAAATAGCGGGTGAAATAAATAAAATTATAAAATTATATATTAAAAAGTGACATATAATATTTAACGTTCAGCACAAAATCTGAAATGACATAATAAAATATTTATTTAATGAGCTATTTTTAGAAACCAGGCGTGATTATTTATTCATAAATTACTTTAGAGGCTTATTAAAATAAAATGAAGAGAGCATATGAATATTTTTTATGTTGATATATTTGAATATTAATATCAGCATTTATTTTAAGTGATGTAAAATAAGTTTAAATAAACCCTGAATGAAATGTAAAATAAGTTTAAATAAACCCTGAATGAATAAGTAGCTCTTCCGTTTTAAGAAAATAAAATATATAAATTAAAATTGCAATATTGATTGAATTGTTAATAATTATTATTTATTGAAAAATAAAATATTTTTTATTATATATATGGATGGCGTAGTGGCAACTAAATAATTAATAAAACTACACACACAAAGAAATGGACCATTGCTCAAAGAAACAAGGCAGATTTGAATTGGAAAGGACAAATAATAATAGAATTAAAAAATAGATTTAAAATAAAAAATAATTAAAAAGCAGAATTTTTAAGAACAATACAAGAAAAAGCAGATTTTAAAAAAGAAAGAAGAGAACAACAAAACGAAATGAGATAGAATAAAAAAATAACATAACTAAAAAAGTAGAAGGATTCAAAAAACAGAATTGAAAAAATAATTAACAGATGAGCAGAATTAAAAAAAGAGAAACAAGGGAAACAATCGTTAAAAAATATGATATAACAAAAATGAAAAAAGATCTGAAGAAGAGAATAATTAAAAATTTCAATAAAAAGAAATAAAAATAACAACATTAAAAATTATCCTATAAAAAATTAAATAAAAAAGGAAAATAAAATATTTTTTATTATTTATATATATATATAAATAATAAAACTACTTCTACCCTTGTCACTTCTGCTTGTCTAATTGTTATGTTAATCATTGATCGAATGGATGTTTGATATTTGTTATTAGTATCAGAGAAGCCTTAGCTTCCCGCTTTGAGGTTTAATATATTATTGAGTGCATATACTCTTTTAGGGTACCATGTGCTCATTGTATATTGAACCTTGAATTGTCCAAGTCGGACAGTTTGGGAAAAAACTTTTTCTTTACTCGTATAATAGTTGTTGCTTAATTCTCGTATCTTTATATTTGATGAAATTTCGTTCGATTCATTTCCTTTTGTTCTCTGGGTGCATACTTGATTGCGGTGTTCATAATCGCCTTCATTTTGTGTACTCAGAGACCAATGGGAAATGTCATTAAATTTTGTCAAGTATAAGATACGAGAATTAAGGAATGATTATTATACGAGTTCTCAAAAGTTTTTTCTCGAATGGGATAAGTCATACCATTTAAAGAAAGAGAGCGGTTGTAAGAACGTCGTCGCTGAAATTGTCATTTTTTTGACATGCGTAAGATGGAATATTTTCTTTCGAGTCGTAATTGGATGTACGATAGGTTGTATCCGGGAGAGGGTTTGAAACCAGATTTTTGCTGGGTTGCGTATTTTGTCCAAGTCGCAATGGCACATAAAGATTTCAAAACTAATGGAGGGATTAGATGTCCGTGCTTTAATTGCGATTGCGTATGATTAAGAGCCCAAGTGAGATCATGCACCACCGTATTCAGTTGGATTTAGGCTTAATTCATCGGATTTGGACAAGACATGGTGAAAAGTTGCCTCACGTTGATTTAGGGGTTGGTGATAATTGCGAAGGTGCTTCAAGCGATTCACGATTCGGGATGTGGTGAGCAGATTGAATTGATGCAAGATATGGTTTGTGATGCCTTGGGGGTGAATGTGTCATTCGAGGAGCAACAATATGATGACACGGATGAACTTCCAAATGAGACAAAGACAAAAATTTTATAATCTATTGTTAGAAACAAACAAGCCGTTGTTTGAAGGGTCTCTGACTCTAAGTTATCAATGTGTGTGAGGCTCTTAGCTCTTAAGTCCAAGCGTGGTGCTAGAAGTGTGCTTGGATCTCGTGAATGAAAATGATGTTGGACTCGTCACCTATCGTGAGATGGTTTGCCAAAAAGCTATTACGAGGCTAAAAGCTTAGTGTCCAAGTTGGGGCTGGAATCTAAAAGGATTGATTGTTGTGTGAGAGGGTGTATGTTGTATTACGACAATGAATTTGGTAAAAACGATGGTGCGCTAGTTGAATGCAAATTTTGTGGTGAGCCTAGGTATATGTCACATACTAATAATCGGACGGGTAGACAAAAACTAGTTCCAGTGAAGGCAATATTTTATTTGCCAATTATTCCAAGGCTGCAGAGAATGTTTGCATCACCACAGACTGCAGACAAAATGACATGGCATTATGAGAATAGAAGCACTTCAGGTATGTTGCACCACCCTTCTGATGGTGAAGCTTGGAAGCACTTTGATCGTGTGCATCCTGATTTTGCAGCAGATCCACGTAATGTACGACTTGGCTTATGCTCTGATGGTTTTACCCCGTATGTTCAATCCACGGCGAAACCTTATTCTTGCCGCCGCTTATCGTTACTCCCATACAATCTTCCTCCCGAAATGTGCATGTCTAAGCCTTATATGTTCTTGACTTGTGTTATAACGGTCCAGATAATCCGACAGATGGTATTGACATCTATTTAGAGCCTCTTATTGACGATCTCAAAAAGTTGTGGAAGGGTGTTGTGACGTACGATGTTGCACGAAAGAGGAATTTTACAATGGAGGCATCGCTGATGTGGAACATTAATGACTTCCCTGCATATGGCATGTTGTCTGGTTGGGGTACTCATGGTAAAATGGCATGTTCGCATTGCATGGAGCATACAAAGGCCTTTACCTTGAAATTTGGGGGGAAGAGTTCTTGGTTTGACTCACATCGCAGGTTTTTACCCGATGATCATGCATTTAGACGGAATAAGAACGCTTTCAAGAAGGGGGAAGTTGAATTAGATGGCCCGCCCCCAAGGTTGACACCAGAACAGATCTGGGAAAGGGTTATGGAACTGCCCAAAATCACAGATTTTTGGAAATTGGATCGATTTGAAGGATATGGACAATGGCATAATTGGACAAAGAAGTATTTTTTGGGATCTGCCATATTGGAGAGATAATTTATTGAGACACAACCTTGATGTTATGCACATTGAGAAGAACTTTTTTGACAATGTTTTTCTCACAGTGATGAACGTCAGAGGAAAAACAAAAGACAATGAGAAGGCCAGATTAGACTTACCACTTTACTGTAGGCGAAAGGACTTGCATTTGACGAATCAGTCGGATGGGAAGACCCTGAAACCCAAAGCATGTTACTCTTTAACTGCTGAGGAAGCCAAGTTAGTCTGTCGGTGGATAAAAGAACTTCGGATGTCAGATGGTTATTCTTCTAATTTGGCAAGATGTGCCGATGTGAACAAAGGAACCATGATTGGGATGAAAAGCCATGATTTTCATGTATTCATGGAGTGTTTACTTCCTATTGCATTTAGTTCCTTGCCGTCAAATATTTTAAATCCACTGACTGAACTCAGCCAATTCTTTAAAGATTTGTGTTCTGCGACATTGAGAGAGGATGATCTCATAAGGATGGAACAGAACATACCAGTCATTCTTTGTAAGTTGGAGAGAATATTTCCCCCTGCTTTCTTTGATTCTATGGAGCATCTAACAGTGCATCTTGCACATGAAGCTAGACTTGGTGGACCGGTTCAATACAGATGGATGTATCCATTCGAAAGGTACTATAATAAAGTATTCTCTAAAATAAATATTTATTTGAAGGGTTAAATGTATCAATTTTTATCATCAACGTTGTTATTTTGTAGATTTATGGGTGACTCAAAACGGTCGGTGAAAAATAAGGCCAGGGTTGAAGGATCTATTTGTGCAACTTACTTACACCGTGAGACAATCCATTTCTGTTCCCATTATTTTACGAACTTCATGTTGACACCAAAATATAGTAGGAATGAAGTAGAAATTGAAAGTGAAAGACACCCGCTTGCCTTATCAGTATTTTGCCTTCCCGGCCGTCATGGTGGAAAGGAGGTGGATAACTGGATAACAGGCGAAGTGTGGAAGTCAGCCCACGTTCACGTGTTGATCAACTGTGCAGAAGTATCACCGTATCTAACGTATGTATCATTTTGACCACTTTCAATTTCTTTAATCCACAATTGCTCTTGATCATTTGTTTGATAATGACTTGATCAGGGCATTCTTGTTAACTAAGCCCACAAGCGCATAAGACTCTTCTCTCGCTATATTCATGAATATTTCCCAACGTGGTTTAGGAACCAGGTATGTTTTTTTGAGTCGTCATATATATATTATTATTATTTATTGTTTGAAAATACAAAAATATTGTTTGAAAATAGGAACCATAATTTGTTTGCACATGGTGTGTACACAGGTGTATAGCGAGGCAGAATCCCCTAAAATCCAACACTTGAGAAATTTATCTCATGGTCCTAAATCACGTGTAAAAGAATGGCACACATTCTTTGTAAATGGATACAAATTCCAAACCCAGTCAAAAACAGAGGGGAAAAAAACAGTTAACAGCGGGGTTTATGTAAAAGGTGCCACAGATGGAGGTGAAGATGACTTTTACGGCGTGATTCAACATATATATGAACTGACGTACAATACTTTAGACTATACTAAAAAATAGTGCTATTTTATTGTAATTCGGTTGATCCACAAATAGAGGCACAAGAGTGGATCGAAAATATAATCTTGTTGACATACACATGAGCGTAAGATACCAAATGTTTGATCCGCTTTATCATGGCACAACATGTAAGACAAGTGTATTATGTCCCTTATCCATCAACTCGAAGGGACAAACAAGGTTGGTGTGTCGCAATAAAGATAAAACCACGGGGTCGCATTGAAGCAGATGATACACAGGAAGAAGTGGCTTATCAAGTGGATGAGATGTCTCATGTCAATGTAGTAAATGAAGTGGAACCCATTACTCGACTACGTGACAATCCAATCACATATGAAGATGTAGATGGGGATGAGGAATTAAATGAAGAAGTGGCAGAACCATCAACATCTGAAGACGATGCCGAAATTGAGTGGGCAGAATGGGCAGATTGAAATTGTTTAACTTTTTACAATTTGAGAAATTAATGTGTAACAATATATTTTAATTTGTCAGTTATTTTCATAACTTGTTTATTTTTATGGAATTCATTTGTAATATTGTTATGTTTAAATATAATATTTCATGACTGTTATTATTCAATTGCTCTATAGACATATATGGCATCAGGAGGTTCAGAGCCGACTTCCAGACTCACCCAAAGTGGTGGTAAATGGAAGGGAAGGGTATCGCCCTCGACCCTCGCCGCCGAGGCCGACCATCATTAGGCGTGACCTCATCGGGTTCGACGTTGTCATCTACACGCCGCCCTAGTACATCTACGCCGAGACAACCTGATACACCTCCCGCACCTAGGCGACCCTTACGCACCACCTACACAGACTCAGGCACATTCGACACCAGCTACACAGACTCGGGCACGTTCGGCACCTTTGCCTCACATTGACATGATCCCCACCCCGGGGTTCCAGCAGCCACATGGCGCTTCGAGTTCCCATGTTGTGCCTGATCTGGTGGCCGATGCTCATCAGTCCGACCATGATTATAGTACGGGCCATACAGCTGATCACACTGATGTTGGGCAGGACGGGGAGGAGCAGGAGGTTCAGCAGGAGGAGGTTCTTGAGCAGGGGGAGGGGCAGGAGCCTGAGACTCTTGAGATGCTGTATGATGGCCGAGTTGTTATCAGGCCATCTGGTAAAGGGTAAGTATTTGCAATTTTTTCGAGTTATTAATAATTTACATGTATATATATATATATTTTTTATTTAACATGTTTTTATTGTTCAGGTTTCTTCCCTCAAAGCCAGCTGCGTTAGCTATCACAGCAACAATTGAGGAGAATTACCAGGAGTTTTGGCCCACCTGGGGGACGCTGAAGGATATTGAGCGGGACCATATGTTTAATTCTTTCAGAGTAAGCTGTAATTTTTATTTTATTGCATATTATTTTATTTTCGTAAATTTCAATTATGTTTAATAATGTCTTATATTGATACAGACGAGGGTTGCTTGGGAGGAAAAAGATGAGGAGCTGATCGAGAAGAACTTTCATATGAAGGCCTCCCACCGCCTTTCTGACATGCTTCGAGATGCCCGCATCAGGGATCGCCACCAGCTTGGATAGGGATGAGCTCGGCAAAGAATGGTAGCGCACTGGAACACCCCTGAGTTCCAGCGACCAGCAAAGGCCAAGAAGAATAGGGCCTCTGAGAAGGGTGGCAGCTTGCACACTGGAGGTTCTGTCAGTCAGGCGCAGCACGCAGTTAGACTTGTACGTGTTATAAAATTGTTATTATTATTATTATTATTATTATTATTATTATTTATTTAAGTTTTTTTATTAATACAATCACAGTCGAAGAGGTTGGGGAGAGAAGTTCAGTTGCACGAGCTCCATCTTGCAACTCATATGAAGAGGAGTACTAGTGATTTCGTTGATGAGCGTTCGAGGCGGACTCAGGTAATTATAAAATATAATAAATATTTTTTTAATAATGTTTATATTGTTTTGTTAAAAAAAAAGACTTGACTTATTTGTTTGTTTAACAGGAGGAGTTTGAGGCGAGGATGTCTCAGCTTAGATCTCAGAGCTCATCATGTTCTCCATCTCAGAGCCCTGACGATCTATCTACACCGCTGAGGGTTTGGGCGGAAGTGGTTGGCGGAAAGAAGAAGGGTCGCCTATATGGTGCTGGCGACCTTGCCAGCAACTACAAAAAAGGGGCCCGCCGCCTACACGTTGGAGCGTCGTCGAGTAGTAGTGCTGCCACTGGTCGCTCTGCCGCGGATGACCAGGAGATAGCCGAGTTGAAGCGGACCGTGGCCCAGCAGCAGGAGGTTTTGACTCAGTCTTTGCAGCTCCAGGAAGCAGATGTCTGGATGCTAGCTCGCCAGCTGACCTACTCCATCGACTCCGCCTCGCCTCCGCTCCGCCTCCGCTTCGCCTCCAGCAGATCGATGGTCATGTCGATGATGCAGATGATGTAGAGCATCTCGATCATGATCGAGTACCGAGACTATTAGTTCGCTTTGTACTTATTTTTTTTCTTCTTTTTGGATATCATTTTTTTTTCGTTTCGGATATTATTTTAGTTACTGATTTTTATTCGTCAAATTTTTTTATTTATTATGTTTTCTTTTTTTAATTTGCTTTTTAGTTTACGTTATCACATTTTTATATATGGAAATCAATTAATAATTAAATTAAATTAAATTACAAGTAATTTTTAATTAAATTAATAAATAAATATTTTTTAATATGAGAATAAATTATTTTTATAATTAAACAAATAAATAATTAAATTAATTAATTAATTAATTAATTAATTAAAGAATAAAATTAATTTGGTTATTAATTAATAATTTTATTAATTTTATTAATAAAATTAATTAAAGTAAATATTTTATTAATCAATTTATTTTCTGAAAAAAAACATTCTGATTACCGACGGCCTAAGCCGTCGGAAACTTTTCAGATTGACCGACGGTCAACACCGTCGGAAATTTAACAAAGGCTTTGCCCGTCGGAATTCACCATCATTTTCCGACGGGGATAACTGTCGGTATGCAAGCGGTATAGAAACGATCGTCGGTAATCCTTTGCGACGACAATATTTTCGACGGGTTTTAGGCCGTCGGTTAGCCGTCGGTAAAACTGGATTACCGACGGCTTTTATGGATTACCGACGGCTTTAGGCCGTCGGTAATCCCGTGTTTTCTTGTAGTGGATTGGTGAATCAAGTATCAAAGATTTGAAGTTTTTCTTCCCTATTTTGTTGATAAAAATCATGAGCTTTCAAGGAAAAAATAGGAAGATGATTTCAAAACTTTTATACTTGTATTCTTGAGTTTTTTTTTATCTTTGTTCAAAATATGTTTTGATGTTTTTAAGACAATGAGAACCTAAATCTTGAGGGAATCTTTGTATTCCTAGAGAAGGTGGAGTCTTGAGAAAGTTTTTATGTTATCTTCATTAAGTCTTTTTCGTTTGCCTTACTTTTGTTCTTAAAATGTTTGAATGGTGTAGAATGTTGTAACAGCCGAGGTTCTATCCACCCTTGCACTGTACTCACGATCCTCTCCACCCCTATGTAGAGTTTTTTCCTTCGGCAAGGTTCGAACTCGGGACTCTGGGGCTTAAGTAACCCGAAAGCATCTTGCTATTATTAGCTGAGCTATTGTAATAGCCGAGGTTCTATCCACCCTCGCACTATACTCACGATCTTCTCCTCCCAATGTGGAGTTTTTGCCTTCGACAAGGATCGAACCCGGGACTCAGGGGCTTAAGTAATCTGGAAGCACCTTGCCATTATCATCTGAGCGCCTTTTTTGTAACAGCCGAGGTTCTATCCACCCTCGCACTGTACTCATGATCATCTCCACCTCTATGTGGAGTTTTTGCCTTCGGCAATGTTCGAACCCGGGACATGGGGTTTAAGTAACCTGGAAGCACCTTGCCATTACACATATATCAGTTGGTAATGGCAAGGTGCATCAGTTGGTAATGGCAAGGTCCTTACGGGTTACTTAAGCCCCATCTCCCGGGTTCGAACATTGCCAAAGGCAAAAACTCCACATATATCAGTTGGTAATGACAAGGTGCTTTCGGGTTACTTAAGCCCCAGAGTCCCGGGTTCAAATCTTGCCAAAGGTAAAAACTCCACATGAGGGTGGAAAGGATCGTGAGTACAGTGCGAGGGTGGATAGAACCTCGGCTGTTACAAATGTTATTGGTTTTAATTTTCCTCTTTCAAAACCATGAGGGGTGTGTGTGTGTGGTGATGATTTTACAACTTTTATTTGATCCAAAGTGTTAATAGTTTAAGAACTACAAGTTTAAAAAAAAATTAGATCCATGAGTTTGGTAGTAAAAGAGATGATTTTGGTTGATAAAAGTTTAAATTTTTTTGAGTTGAAGTGGTGAAGATTTCAAAAAAGGTGTTAAGTTTTAAAATCCTTGTTTTGAACTTTGTTTAATTATTTGGAGTGTGGGTAATAAGCTAGAGATTTTAGAGTAGTGTTACCATAGTTTTGGCCTAGGAAACAGTGGGTTCTATTGGTAAGGTTAGTGGCTTAGGGTTGTTTCTAAACCCTAGTGTTTATTGATTAAGGTTGTGGAGAACGCGCTTGTGGAAGAAATCGTGATTGTGATTGTAGCATGGAAGGAAAGCATGCCGGTAAGGGCATTTTTCAAAATATTGTCTTAAGTGTGTTCATGTTTGTGTGAATGCTTGAGTTGATGATGTGGTATTCATGAAAAATTCTAGTTAGTGATTTGATGATGATTCCTATGTGGTTATGGTGTAATAGATTTATTAATGGTTGTTGCTATGTTGTGAATATTGAATATATTATGTGTATGTATGTTCAACAAACGGAGTGCAATAAGAAATTACCGAGAACAAATGGGTGAGGAACAGCATCGTTGAGATTGTTAAGTTTTGGAATAAAACCTAAGAGGATTTTTATTAAAAACCAATGAGACACTTTAATGTGGATTTTTTTCCCTAAATACCCTAAATTAGTTAAGGATTAACCACTTTTTCTTAAAAAAGAATAAAGTGAGTGTAGAACCATTAAAAATAATTATTTTCGAACTAATAGTGGAATTTTCAAAATACCGATATTTTGCAACTAATAGGTGTTTTAACAAGAAAGTGAACTTCTTAGGAATATGTGAGGGGATGATGCGATAACGCGGGTTTCTGGATATTTGAGTTTCCGGATATGGATACACTGCACGCCTGGATGGTAGATCACGCCACAGGCCGGGTTCCGTATATGGGGGACGTGATCGAGACTACTAGAGTCGAGGGGCAAATTACACGATCGAGGTTATGCGCTGGGTGATGGAGTTCCCTGTGCCTTTTGGACGCATTGTGGATTCTTGGCTGGGAGCCCATACGGATGGAGATACTAGTGCTTCTGATGATTTGTCCGATGTACCATGCCGGACTACTTTTTTGGATGAGCCTTGAGTTGGTGGCTCTCTTTTGCGCACGACTGCTCGTAAGAGCGTGCGGTGTGGAGGATTGGATGTGGGAACATCTACCTCCCGTGTTGCTATGGACTCACCAGTTCCTTCTGTGGAACAAGTGGCTTCTCTAGAGTATACTCCTTCTTCTCATATTCCTTCTTGCGAGCCTACTCCTTCGGTGGATCTTTTTGCTTGCATTTACTGTGGTACCGTGGGATGGATATCCGGTGGTTGGATCGAGGATTTGCCTGAGAAGGACAGAGCCGAGATTGTACCTCCCGCCATCCCTATCATCAATCTCACTGGTGACAACGAGGATGATGTTATGCTAGTGGAGGAGACGACAGACGATGTGATGGAGGATGTCAAGCACACACTTGTGCCTAGGGACGATGAGGAGGTTGTGATGATGGATGAGGAGGAGGAGGAGAAGGACCCTTCTGAGGAGTACGGTAGTCAGTCGCGGAGGTGCAGAGTGTGTGGTACACTACACGCGTTGATGTCTTACTCTACCGCACTTGACTACTTTGAGGCTAGGCGTAGGGTGGGATTGATCGCTCCGACCAATCGGGTTTAGGTGTTTAGGACCAACTTAGTATCTTTTGGTGTCGTTTCTTTTTTTGGAGTTTGTCCTGATGCTTGGCTTTTAGAGCAGCCCTCTGCATAGGTGTTTGCCGGGAGTACCTTAGGAGTATGAATGTTCCTAAATTAGGTTACTCATACTCTAGGTGTATTCTTATTTTGATGAGGTATTTTGATGTCTTGTATTTGACTTTAAAAAGTTGTATCGCCCTCGGGCTATTGTGGTTTTGCAAAAGAGTTTTAAAGGAAAAAAATTTACCCATGTTTGCATAAGACAAGACGAGTATTATATTTCTAAAATCATTCCGCATTTAGAGGTTGAGATTAGATCAGTAATACTCTAAAAATCGAGGTGTTACACGTTGTTACTATAGTCTCTGAATGTATCCAAATTACAAAAATATTTCTGAATGTGTTTTTCGTTAGTCTGTTTGAACCTCAAATGTGTCTTTCATTAATTTGTTTTGTACTCAAATGTATCTTCCGTTTGTCAGTTTAGTCCCTGAAATTACTAATAAAAGACACATTCGGTGTTGTTTTTGAAATTTCGACACATTTACGAACTATACTAACGGCGCCTCACACATTTAGATACCAAAATGACTATTTGTCGAATATCTACCCTTAAATGAATATCTCTCCCATTTTTATCCGCTTTTTTTTTTTTAATAGCCAAGATTAAACTGGCCTCTGGAGAGGATCCATTCTCCACAAAACACACAACGTTCACAATAGATGAACGTGTCTGAAGCACTGTATAAGCTTCCCTACAAAGAAGCACTCCATGCTATAATAGCTTTTGTTGTACTTCTTGGTGAAGCAGCATTGGTTGATGCCAGAACAACAATTTTTCAGTACCTTAGCTTATTGTGGGGGCTACAATGACAAAAAAAGACTTACATATGTTAAAGTGTTTGTATTTCCCATGATGGAGAGTTAGCAATCCTCCAATGATAGGAAGCCAAGTCCAAAAAGTGTTTCAAAGCAAGAGAACACATGAAATGATAAGTGTGGATTAGGAACTGCTATTTGCAGATAAGTAAGTTTGCTAATCATGCCGTATCTTCACAGGCTTTCCAGAAATAGAAAGTAGAAAACTTAATTCCCTTCTTTGGCCTCAAGCAAAGGCCATGGGAAAGAACGGAGGAGTGAAGAATAAGACTGTTTCATTCTGATCTGCAATGCAAACTAGTTGTAATAATTCATGTCATGATTACATAGTAGCATGTATATTAAATTAACAATTTAACATTGGTCCTAGAAAATTATTGTAGTATGCAAATGCTGAAGAAAGCAATCCTTGGGGGAATGACACCTACGCAAAAATTATAATGTTTTGAATCGTAACAAAGAGATTAATGTGCCATACCAACGAGATTAAGGCTTTGCCTACCATGCGAAGGTCTTCTAGGTGATGTACAATACATAAGTAAAAATAATTAGTAATATCATATTTTGCATAAATTTTTAAATTAATTCCACCAGATGTTAAGGTGATCCTTCGACACAATATCTTTCCCTCCCAATCACTGCTTTGCCCTTTGTCGATGAAACTCAACTCAATTATGTCTTGCTACAGGGGATAGGTGGTAACGCCGTTGCCATAGTAGCTCCTACTACCGCCACTGGGGGTGGTGGAGCCACCGCCGGAGCATCACCCCCTGCTGCAACTAACAACTTCTGCGTTTACTAAAACAACAAACAAATACCCTTGAAATATCAAGGTGATTACAGACAAGACATTCTCCTTTCTTTACCCTTTTATCCACATGCCATCATTGACCTCCTTCTTTTTTAATCTGAAGAAAAAAAAATCTAAAAATATTGCAACTTTAATAATTTTTAATATAAGGTGTTCTGACCCAAAATAGATCCTCAAATTGTGACAAAAACCTAAGTTGTTCACACCACATATTTATGAGTGACCATCTAGATTCCAAAAAATGATTAAAACGAAGGCCACTGATGGAGGCCACTGTTGTGGGTGATCTTGTTGAAACCTCTCCTAAAGGAGGGTGATCTCGTTGATGTCTTTGGCACCATCATTGGCGAGGGTTTTCAAGGTTCTCTCTTTCTTTATAATTCTGTGAGACCAGCGTGGAGGTTGCATCGATCATGCAGTGAGGTTGATGGGAAGGACCGCAGTGGTGACCGGGGGCCAACAACTTCTAGTGAGTGAGAGAAAGCACCATCGTCGTGGGAGAGCAGAGTGATATTAGGATGGAGAAGGAGATGATTCGGTGTGAGAAGTCCATAATTAAATCTGATGGAGGTGTTTAATCGGACGATAGCCAAATGTCATGTACAATACACAACCTTAAAACATTCTCAATTGCAACTCATGTATTGTGCAGGACCCGTCTAACTTATGCTCGATAGAAGTCGCCCGAGATTAATTGGTTGAGTTAAAAAAAAAAAAAAAAAAAAGAGATTAATTGGTTATTTTATTTTTGCTTTTTCATTGGCTGAGGAGAATTTGGTGACTCAATATGAATTTGGTGTCTGCGCGCGTTTGCAAAATAACTTCACAGTATATAACTCAAAATAATTCACAAATTTTCAAGTTAAAAATCAGCTTATTTTATCATGAAAAATTCTGATTAATGCAGAAAGGAATTCAACTTCTATGTTTTGTAAGAAAATTCAACTCGCATGTTTTACAAGCAAGGTGTAATTCATGTAAAGAAATAAGTTTTTTTTTCTTTCCCATTCTTCTCTCTTCGTCTCTTCATAATTTCTATTTTATATTTTTTTATACGTTGTCTTGCACTAAAAAAACTTTAATTATAAATATAGTTATAGAATTGGAAAAATAAATTGAAGTCATTGGACCACAGAATTGCTACATGTGCTGTTATTTTTTTTAATTGTAGACCATCCTGTAATAGTTAGACTCATTATCGATTATTCGATCAAATAAGTGAGATGATAATAATAATAATAATAATAATAATAATAATAATAATAATAATAATAATAATAGTGAACAATAAGATAAAAAAAATAAAAGAAATAAGAGTCGATCACCAATTTAGTCCCTGAAATTGTATGATGAAGTCAACGTTAAAATTAACGAAATTCCAAAATGATCTCTGAATTTGAAAATTTGCGATAAGATCAATCCTTGACAGACAATTTCATGGATTGAATTGACTGATCCAAAATGACTAATATGATCAAAGATTTTCAATTTTAGCAACTATTTTGGAATATTATTAAGTTCAGAAACTAAACTGATAATGCCCTACAATTTCATGTAGTAAATTAGTGATTTACTCAAGAAAGAACGATCGAAAGTGGTCTATCCTGATTCTCCAGCAGACTAGATAATGGATTAAGCCTCCTGATGTATGATCCATGAGTTTGTTCCTGCGGTTTGGTCTGGTTTAACAACGGTGGGGTGGATGCCTACAAAGGCACCCTGGCACTCAAGTCAGTAAGTGTTTTAGCTTTAGGCTAGAGAATATGAATAACAATATAGCTTTGCATAAAGACGTAAGTCTCTTTATACAATGTTGACCATGAGTGGGCTTTACCATATTCTTTGTCATATCACCAACCAAAGACCTATCTTCTCCACTTAGTTGACCTACATATGGGTGACCGACTTAATATGGGATGGCATGGGAAGGAATGAAATGGAATGGGTTAATGTTCCATTGTTTGGATAGGAAAAAACTGAATGGATGGGAATGGGATAGGAGGGGATGCATTCCATCCCATTCCACCACTTCCCCTGATTTTTGTTCCCCTCCGATTTGGGGTGTATACGATGGAATGGAGTTTAATTACCTTTTTACCCGTTTCTTCTTCTTCCTCTCGCTACCTCTCCCTGTTACCCGCTGGTGTTGATTCACAGACCCAAGATAAAAACGAAACGGGTGAGAAGACTTACTCGACGGTCAACCTTGGTGAGGATCAGATCGGAGGCAGAGAGCACATGCGAGGAAAGAGTCGCAAATGTTAAAAAAAACAGTGAGTTTTGCTACTGCTGAAGTTCTTCTTCTGCTACTGCTGCTGAAGTTTTTTTTTTCTTGAGTAATGCAATTGAATACGAGACAAGAAACAGTGAGTTTCTTTCCTTTTTTTTTTTGACAACAGAAGCAGTGAGTTTCATGTAACCAAAAAAAAAACAGTGAGTTTCTATTATTTTAAAATCATTAGAAGCAAGGGTAAAACAGAAATAAAATTTTTTGAGCCATTCCATTCCATCGTATAATATCCAAACAATGGAGTGGAAAATTTATTCTATTCCATTCCGCTCCACTCCATTCCATTCTATTCCGCTCCGCTCTGTTCCATCAATCTAAACAAAGCCTAAGTTTCTGCTATCGGATGGTCGTGTGTCCCATTCAATACTGTATTTAGCTTCCAGCCTTAGTATGAACAGGCAGTCATATTTTTTAGTTATAATATTCTTGCGAGCCAATGTGTTCTGGTATTGCCTATATTTCCCAATTCTTTCACAACCCAAGACCTACATTGTCTTCCTTCCACGTGCACCAATGTCTGACCTCGAAATGACAATGAAAAATCTTAACTGCCTCCATACAGCTCGGCCCAGTTCAAGAGATCATCTCGAGTAGGATTGAGTTATACATAGACCACATTAATATCATGTCCACATTTTGATAACTTGAAAATAAAATTCATAATTTAAACCACCAACCTTGTCAGTGATGAAATGTTCACTAAAGTCCGGTGTCCTTCATCTGCCAACCACAATGTTGGCTTGGTGTCCGACATCCAATTAGATGGCATGATATCTGGCATCCACTAAGATGGCATTGTCAATTCCTCTGACATCAAGCCGATCCGCTCATTCATACATATTTCAAACAATCAAATACAGAAAGCAATCAAAGACATAGAATTTAAAAAAAAGGCTGCTCAGTAATCTCCAAAATCTCATTTTCAAATGAAAAACATTGAACATTCAGAAAATCAATTCCACGAACTCAGAAAAAAAAAAAAGAACTTAAAAGCAACTCAAATGATGAAAATCAACACCCAAATGATGAATCAAATCCTAAAATCACCAAAGTAAGGTACCAAAATGTGGGTGAGAGATGAGAGGAATATCAAAGTGAGATGAAGTGGAAAACGAGAGGGAGAGGAAAAGTGAGAGAAAGGAAAAGTGAGGACTGTAATAGAGTTTTAGGTTTAAGTCATATCGCGACACCGTCCGGAACTATAGTTCCGAATCGTGCCAAAATATGTTCGGAAATATATATCTGATGATCACTCAAAAAGTATCCGAAATTCTATTTACAGACTTTGTAAATTATCCAGAAATGAACATTCGAAAGGCAACTTATCGCGTGGACTGAGTCTAACACGGCCGAAAAAAATATTTCCAAATAGGGACATTTCGGGAAAAAAAGTAAAACCCAACAGGGGGTGTATACTAGAAATAATGATATGTGTATTTAACAATTTCCAACAAAATGATACTAAAAGGTATGCATCTTTATTAAGACAAGCCTGGTGTGAACTTGACTAACCCAACTTTAGATTTCTTTATTTTGTTCGGTCCACCACCATAGATATTTAATTTTGGGAATTGTTAAATGCACCCTACAAATTGTTGGGTACACCCATCATTTGACAAAAATATCCCTGGATAAAATGCAAATAAGAAAAATTCGCGCAAATAAGCAATTTGTGCGGGTATAAAATTTTTAAAAAATAACACGCGCAAAGTATACAAAAATGTACAACCCGTGCAAATTAGCTATTTGTGCGTTTTTTTTTAAATTTTGTACACTATTTGCTCGTGGTATACAAAAATGTATATCACTTCTGATGCGCAAATAAGCTATTTGTGCAGTGTAAAAATATAAATTTTTTTACACTATGCAAATAGCTTATTTGCGCGTGTTGAAAAAATTTGAACACGCACAAATAAGCTATTTGCACAGTGTATAAAAATTTGAATTTTTTATACTGCGCAAATAGCTTATTTATGAGTGTAATAAAAAAAATTACTCAAATAGGCAATTTGCGACAGTGCAAACGAATTTTGTAAAACTATTTGCGCACACTTTTTGGCTAAACTAAGAGCATCCACAACGGTAGCATCCATTGTGAGATGCTTAGGTGGGTCCCACCTCTCCACATCACTCATATTTATCATTTTTAATTTAAGCATCTCATAAGCATTTCATCTCTCCAATAGAGCATCTCCTAAAAAGATCTTAAATGGGTCCCACAAATAACCTCACATCTATATTTTATTAATAGTTTATTTAATAATTTATTATTATCCGATATGGAAATGGGAGTGTAGAGTATGAAGGTGGTGATTGAAACATGGGTACTTGGTGTTGATTGGCTGTATTTGGGATATTTTGTGGATTTGGTAAAAATGGAGGATTTGGAAAATTTGGATTGGTGGGAGCTTGATAATTATTTATCAAATTTAAGAAGGAATTCATATTGAATTGGTTTGGATCCATTGAGTGAAAACAAATAAAAGAGGAAGTTGAAGATTTAGAGTGTGCAAATAAAAAAGATGAGAAAATTTTGAAAGGCAATAGGAGAACAAAAGAGAGAAATTTGAGAGAGTTGATTGAGTAAACAATTTGAGATTGAACACATTTATATAGATTTTAGTTAGAATATATATAAAAAAAAGTGGTCTCCAACGGATAAAAACAGCTAGTTTTTTCAAATATTATTAAAAAAATAAAAAAAACTCAACGTTTTGTTTCAACGGTTATATTAAAAAAAAACAACAACAATGCATGGAGGCAAGAAGCGATGCCCAAACTGGCATCGATGCTTCATTGGCATCGTGGGAATCTTGCTCTCCAACGGCAAATATAAAAAAGGCATCAATCTTGCTCAAGCATTGTGGGGATTGGATCCCCCGATGCAGATGGTCTAAACTTTGCTGCAAACGAATTTTCTGTGCAAATAATTATTTCCTGCACAAACGAATTATTTGCGCTGAATAGAGGGATAACTAGCCACATCATCCTGTGCAAATAATTGTGTCCTGTACAAATAATTATGTACACGCGCAAACGAATTTTGTACACGCGCAAATTTTGTTTGAAAAAGCACATTATTTTGTACACTCGCAAATAACATATTTGCGCGTGTTGGAATTTCTGGGATTCCTTCACGCGCAAATATGCTATTTGCGAGTAGCTTTTTCTTTAAAAAAAAAAAAGACACTCCCAAATATGCTATTTGCGCGTGTTGAAATTTCTGGAATTCCTTCACGCGCAAATAACATATTTGCGAGTTTGATAACTTTACTGGGGATATTTTTGTCATCTCGTGTAAATGTGGGTGTATCCAGCAATTTGCTGGGTGCATTTAACAATTCCGTTAAGGTTTTTGGTCCATGATGTTCTTTTAAATTTAGATTTAGACAAATAGGAGAAGTATTGTGATTACTTTGGGCCCATATTACCCACACCCCCACATGTTTTCCACACCCCCCATTCCAACGAATTGACAAAAATACCCCTGCCATTTTCTAACTCCTACCCCACTTCCACATTCTTGTCCCCCATTTTCCAACAAAACGGAGTTGTTCCCGTAAATTGGAATTTACAGTACAGACAAATTTTTTGTTACCGTAAATACGAATTTACGGTATACAATTTTCTAAAAAAGTATACTGTAAATTCATATTTATAGTATTCTTTTAGTATATTTTACGTACCGTAAATAAGAAATTTACGGTATAACTTGTGAATACCGAATTTCTTATTTACGGTACATATTGAAATTGTTTTACGTACCGTAAATAAGGAATTTACGGTATAACTTGGTTCGTAAGTTAAACTTTTTTAAATTTTTTTTCCAAATAATAATTTTTAATATTTGTATACGTTTTAGTAATGATCTTTGTTTGTTTGTTTTGTTTTAGTTTATTGGAATTAGATGATTTTAATGCCTTCAATTTTGATGAAGCTAACCAGCCTACCAACGTTTCCCAACCTGTTGATTCTAGTGACGCATTCACTACTACGCAGGTAATTTAATTGTTGTTTGATATTGTGAATTTTGTCTTATTTTTATCACCAAAACATTAAGTTTGATTTTTTTTTTCCAGATATGTCCTACACAAGATGATTTTTTGTATTGGGCTCAAGAGGTTGGGAAGCAAAACAATATTGTTGCTGTTATTGGAAGATCAGACACAGAAACAGGACAAAGATGAAGGAAAAACATAACTCATTCTGGGTTGTGAAAGGGGTGGAAAGTATAGACTAGCCAAGGATGCAAGTTCTTAAAAGGCAATTGCATCTTATAAATGTGCGTGTTCGTTCGCGGTTAGAGGAAGACCTTTGTCAACGGGTGAAGGATGGATACTTAGAGTCCTTTGTGGAATTCACAATCATCGGATACCTGAAAGCATGACGGGTCATTCATTTGTTGGTCGCTTAAGTAAAAATGAGAAAGAAATTGTTCATGATATGACAAAGAATAAGTCGTGAAGCATTCTACTGACACTGAAACATCGCAATAAGGGCAACCTCACTACCATCAGTCAAGTATATAATGAGCGGCATCAGTTTCGATCAACTCAGAAAGGCCAAGAACTGAAATGCAACATTTGTTGAACTTAATACAACGTGATCGATATGTGTTCTGGTATAGAAGACATCAAGATTCCGACGTTGTGAGAGATATTTTTTGGACACATCCAGATACCATCAATTTATTGAATACATTTCACATTGTCTTGGTTATGGACAACACCTACAAAACCAATAGATATCATATGCCAATGTTTGAAATTGTTGGTGTTACTTCTACAGCCCTTACATATACAGTGGCATTTGCCTATTTGGATTATAAGCAACAAGATAACCTTGTCTGGGCATTAGAGAAGTTAAGTGGACTGTTTTTGTGAGAAAGGAATCAATTCCTCAAGTTATTCTGATCAATAGAGATCTTGCTTTGTTGAATCCAGTTGCATCCGTTTTTCCAACTTCGTCTAATTTGCTATGTCAATTTCACATAGGTAAAAATGTCTATTCGAAATGCAAGAAGTTAGTATTTTGTGAAGACAAACATGGGGCAGTGAAAGATGCATGAGATGGTGTTGTTCATTCTGCTTACAAGGTTGAGTATGAGCAGCGCTTGATGGCTTTTGAGTGTGTATGTTCAGAATTTCCTATTTTTATCGAGTATGTGAATAATACATGGTTGAATTCTCACAAGAAAAAGTTTGTTGCAGCATGGACTGACCGACTGATGTACTTAGGGAATACAACAACAAATAGATATATGTTAAGATTTTAACAAGTGTACCGAATCGTACAAGTAATAAAGTGATAAGTAGAGTATCGTCTCCACGAGGATTGTGATTGATTAATCAACGAAAGCAAGTTTGTAATTACTTTGAACGGGAATGATATGGGTATTTTTTAATCAAATGTAACTTGAAACAAATGAATAAAAATATTTTTTGGATTTTTGAATTGAAATATCAATGGGTAAAAACGACTAGGGGTTGAATCCTCTTGTATCCACTCTCATGCAATTAGTTCAACATCAACTTAAGCAATTTCATACAAATTGAAGTTCGAATCAACTAAATTAGTTTAAGGACAATCTCTTGTCTCATAAACTCTTTACTCTAAATAAAACCCCTAATCTCTTAGGTGATTTATAGTTAGGTTAAGCAATGAGAGTAGTGATTCATAAGAACACGTAATCACAAAGTTATATTCCTATACTTATCATGATTATGACTATCAATCTCAGTTCAAGTTCATTCACCCAATTTCCCAATCAAGATGAAAAACCCTAAATCAATGCAATAGTGATCAAGTATTGAAAAGCATGAAGCATAGAGATTGGAAGCTCAAATGACATGAAATAAACTTGCATTAATGTAAGAGAACCAACTACATAATAGTTTCAACAAGATTCATCCAACCCTAGTCTAAAAAGATTAGCTACTCATAGATAGCAAAGAAGAAAACCAGAAAAATGCATAAAAGGTGGTAGAAGACTCCATTGAAGACTCAACACCTTGTTCCCAAGCTTGAATCCTCTTTGGAGATGGAGAAAGGTGAAACCCTAGCACTCCTCGACAAGCCTCCTAGCGTTTTTGGTCTTAGAGATGGTAAAGAATGAGTTTTGGAATGCTAATCACAAGCTTAAAACGCTGACAGGGAGTCCGGCCGCGCTCAAGCATCTTTAACGTGCGTAGATACCAATTAGGGCTGGTAGGAGGCGCCTCAGACGCGCTTACACCGAGGCAAAAACGCGTGGAACGCGCTTGGGCGCTCTTCACGCGCGCACAGACAGAGACGATCAGGGAAAAAGCGCTCCAGATGCGCTTGGGCATGCCTCAAGTGTGCCTCTGCACTTGCATTTTTGGCTTTTGGCTGCTCTTGTACTGAACTGGTGTGCTCCAAACTTCACTTTTTAACAGGATCTTGGTGTATTGGGAAGGGATTTGCTCTTTTGATCTTTGTTCCTTGACTTCCTTCCTCTTAGCATTTTTGCTCAACGATCGTGCTCTAATTCCTGTGCAAATAAAGATAAAAACTGGCATAACACTGCACAATATAGATTTAGGAACAAACAAAGTGAACCAACGAATTTATCAATTTAAGCACATAAATGACTTCGAATAATCACCATTCATCATGCAAACTTCAATTTTTATCATTCTGAATCAACATGCCCAAACTAATTGATAAAATTGGTTTGATAATTTTTTGTTTAATTGTGTCATTGCATCTGATGTGGTTTAATTATTGTTTATTATTAGGGTTGAGTTTGCACATTGGGCATTGAAGAGGAATATGCAAAACAGCAGGGGTGACCTGTGTAGGTGTTAGGAAGCCATGAACAATATGCTTACACTGCAACACAACAAGATAACAACATCATTTGAGAGAAGCATAAATGTAGTGGAGCATAAGCACAATACTCGTATGTTTATCAGATTGCATGGATTTGTATCAAGGTCTACGCTACAACATATTGCCGACGAGTACAGTAGAGTGAATAGTGTGGGTATTGATAAATCTACTTGTGGTTGCACAATCAGAATGACACATAGGTTACCATGTGCCTGTGAGTTGGCGGGTTACAGTACGATGCGTGTACTTATTCCATTGGAGGCAGTTCACTTACATTGGAGGAGATTATATTTTGGTGAGCGACAAAAGCAACAACATCAAGATCAGACAAAAAGACGGGGTGTTAGAGGAAGAGCTTGCGCTTCAGTGGGATGCATTGGTGAGACGATTTCAGACACTTGACGTTATTGGCAAGAGGACAGTATTTTCTAAAGTGCATGAATTTGTATTTCCAGACAATATGATGTTAGACGCAACCCATCATATTCATATTTTGAGCATGTTGACAAGATTATTATGATGTACCCACTCGACCTTCATTAAAGGCATCATCTAATGTACCTACAAGGATGAAGAAATGATTGCCTTATCTAGGTTAATTTCCTATAGAATTTCCTCCATATATTGATGACATAGCGAATGTGGGAGATGATGGAAACTGTGGTTATCATTCGATTGCAGCATTACTTGGTAAATCTGAGGATGAATGGCCTATAATCCGTCAGGACTTGGAGAAAGAGATCAGAATGCATCATGATTTATATGGTCGGCTTTTTGGAAATCAATATCACGAACTGAGGGAGTCGTTGCTTGGTGTAATTGCTACTTGCTATCATGACAGTGTATGTCCTTGCTAGACATGGGTTATGTAATAGCATCAAAATATAAATTGATTCTGGTCTCTTTATCTCCCTCCAGTTCGACGTGATGAAATTTTTTCCCTCTTAAGGGCATGTGTCAACTAACAGCCAAGTAACACTCTAATTTGCATTGGGTTTGTCAACGATAATCACTGGGTACAGGTAATTTATTCACTTTTATAATTCTTTTAACTTAATTTTGAATTCTTTCAAAATATCATTGTCTATTTAATTTGCATTCTTTCAGGTAGTTTTGAAGCCTGGATGTCCAATGCCTAAAGTCGCTCCTTTATGGCGTCAACACTGTCGTCACGAGGCTCAATCATGGCAACCACTGTATGTTGCTCGATTGCAAGAATGGGTTACATTATTTCCACCACGGTATCCCTATCCATCACAGGATCCAAATGACCCTATAAACTTGGGTGATGATTGATTACATTACAGTGATTTGAAGTGAACTTTATTATTTTTTACTGTGCATGCTTTTTATTTATCGTCTTGTCCTTTGCTACTGTACACGTTGTTAAAAGATAGTAATGAATCTCACTGTCCTTTTTGTCCTTCATATTGAAAAAAACCAACGGAAGAGATGCGATCGACACTTTTAATGGTTTAGATCGCATCAAGTGTTTTATAAACAGAAACATTCTCACAAACCCAAATTCATCAAAACCCTAAACCAATTTCATCCCTCAGTCTGCTCGTCAGCCATAACACTCACTAACCCAGTTCTCGATGGATTTGAGCATGGTCGTTGTCTATTACAATGGCAGAATCACAACAAGTGCTGATGGCGTGGTTTTGAATGTGACGTTCCAAAAATATTTAGGTTGAAGACATCTATCACCATTGAAGAATTGAAGCAAAAGATTCAGCAAAAGCTCGGAGCTGGATCACGTAGAATGGTAGAGATCTACTATCGATATCCTGTTTCGGTAGGCAGTGAGCGTGTACGTTGGTCGCATTCGGTGATCATTTTAGCCATGGCCCAATAGAGTTGTATGTTGCGTTGGGTAGATCGACTGACAAGATCATTGAAAATTTGCATGCACTAAGAATAGTTGATGAGATCATTGCAAGCTGTCATCAACCATAGCCAAGGCTCATATCTAATGACTAGGTCATGTAATGTTGTGTTGTTGTTGTTGTTGAATACGTAGTTGTGTTTAATTTTTTAGTTGCGTTTATTTTAGTCTTACCAGACTGAATAAGTAGTCACATTTAAGTTTGTTTTTAATCTTTGATTACAGTATGGTAGTAACACTGAAATAATAACTTAAACAATGAATAAATACAACACCAAAAACATATGTAGTGTACATAACAAAACAAAATATATAAAATCAAACCCTAAAACAAAACAAATACAACAATATAAATACAACACCACTGTTACTGAGTGGAATGAGCCTTCTTTCTGGTCCCGAATGTGGATGCCTCCGTCTCACCTTGCACTATGTGTAGTGCCTGGGAAAGTTACTCAGAAAGCCTAGCATCCAACAGGATGCCGTCATCCCTAGACATCGTATGGAGAATGCTAGTGACTGAGGCTAACCACTCCCTCGTATCACGACAACTAGCTTGCAAATTACAACAACATATTAGAGGAAATAAACAAATACGAAAAATACATGGTCTATATCTAAACATTTACACAAACAGTCCTAGCCTCAGCTTTAGCCTCTGGGATATCTATGGCCGGAGGTATCAGAAGTGGATGCGAAATCCTATGATACCACTCGATGTATCTCTCAGTGCAGTCTGCTAGATGAGAGGCCGCATATAGTGCAAATGGAATGGATAGAGTGTAGGGGAAAAGATATCCATGCATCCATAATCTCCTCAGCATCAGGACATCGTGGTGGTGGCCGAGGAATGTCCTGCCTAAAGCCGAATGTCTGACTACCCTCTCTAGTAGTTGCAGCACTATATAGGAAGCACAACGAATGTACCACACAAACAAGGATGCGTCATCAAGATCACAATGCATCCTGTGGGTAGTCCACGGTGTCCAACAAATATCATCAGGTGTCAACGCATCCAGTGCTCTCCTGATGGGCTCTACCTAGCTTATTCCCCTAACAGGTTCCCATCTCATGGCTCATGCCATGCTCTCGTTGTAGCCATTTCCCATTGTATCCCTCTGGGATAGATTGTAGGAAAATACTCATATATCCATGCCTGTCACAACATTAACGAATCAACTACCATACCAGTATTTTAAATAAATACTTGTTTAAAAAAAGTTATGTACCTATAGCAGTGTCATATATCCTCCTATCTACTTAGTTTGATATAGGCTAGAGTCGCCCAGATAACTGTACAAGACGGACAGGGCAACACTACCCCATGACACCCTACCAACCTGCTATAAGTCACGTACCAAGTCTAGATACTTGACATCAATGTACGACTGGCTCTTGTCCACCAAAATGGTACAGCCCAGCAACTTCATAATGAAGGCCCTGGCTGCATAGTCCCACTATAATGCAGCCATAGGCTCATAATAGGTCCTCTACAAGAAGGCCATATCCATATGAGCACCCCTCTGAAAGTCCACCTCCTGGAATGCCTCCTCATATGTACACCCCAGTAATGTCTATAGATAAGATATAGTAATGTCTACATCCATCACTGGGGCTATGTAGAATGAGCCTCTGCCTAGTACGTCCAGTAGGCATGACATATCATTAAGTGTCCCGATGCCACCTTTCAGCAAAGGCAGTCAGTAATGCCTTGTCAAACCATCTTGAAGTTGTAATACACCAGGGATGACAGGCTAGCTCTAGTGACTACGAGCTCTATCTGAGGAGGCAGTGGTATACGCAACCTCAATCATTTTTGCAACTTCAGGCCGTGGGCGGCCACCTTAAGCACAACACGATCCTGCACACAAATAAACTTTGTCAACATCACTTATCATACAAAAAAAATAAACATTTGATCAAATTCAAACAACAACCAGATCTATACCTGTCCGTGCCATATCTGATAGGCAACATGGTGCTCAAATTTTGTAAGGAGCGACCAGTTGTAAAGTCCTCCAGGAAAGGGTCCCTAGGCTCCAAGTACTTCCAATGGGACATCATCTGAAATCTGAGGTTCCTCGTGCAGAGGTTCCTCGTCTTGAGGTTGTCTGTGCTGAACACGCCTCCTATGCGCAGAGGCAGTCATTGGCTCCCGCCCTCTAGCAGGTGCACTGGCAGCCAAAGAAGCTCCTCTCGTCCAAGGCATATTTGAGACCATTAAAAATTATGGTAGCCAAACAATTAGTGGCTTAAATACCATTTTGGTCCCTTAACTTATTTTTGGGGTTCAATTTAGTCCGATAACTTTTTTTAGGGGTCAAATTAGTCCTTTAATTTAACAAATTGGACCACTTTGGTCCTTTCTGTCAATATGGTAGTAACAGTGTTAACTTTATCTAATGTAGCATAGACGCGGCAAATGATTGGCCAAAAATATAATTTTTAATGCCACATGGCAATTATTAATTTTAAAATTATAATAATTCACCATTAACCATTAGCGTTCATCAATTTTCTAGTGGAAAAAGATTAGGATGGGGTTAATTAATTGGTTATAATATTTTAGATTAATTAAATAATAGTTAAATGAATGAAAATACTGACTCATTTGCCATGTCAGATCTACAAATGCAAGTACGGTGAGTTGGAATAACGTAGGCAACGGAAAGGACTAACGTGGTCTAATTTGTTAAATTAAAGGACCGATTTGACCTAAAATGAGACCAAGTTGAACCCCTAAAATAAGTTAAGGGACCAAAATAGTATTTAAGTCATAATTAGTATTGCAAATTCAAAAAAAATTAAGATAATTTATTTAAATATATCAAATAAATATATATTTATTTAAACAAATAATTAAAAATATTATATTAAATTTTATATTTAAATAAATAAATAAAAAACATCATACTTATGCATTTTAAAATCTAAATTTAAAAAAAAAAGATATATACTCCTGTAAATAATAAATTTATGGTATGAAAAACCCATACCAGAAATTCATTATTTAGGGGAACAGTTTTTTTCGTAAAAAAAAAACATACCGTAAATATGAATTTACGGTATGCATCTTTGAAGGTTCATACCGTAAATTCTGCGCAAAAAAAAAAGGCGGGGCTGAAACCATCGTATCTGGTGGTTTTGTGTCACCAGAGTTGGGTAGAGGTGGTGGTAACTGGAGGAGAGAAAGGCAAGAGATGGTTTGGGGGTTTGGAAACAATGAATTTTCGGAATGTGGGAGGGAGAAAAAATGGAATGGAATTCTGTTATTTTGGGGAGGGTTATTTTGGGGATTTTGGAAATTGGGGGTGTGGGAAACAGATAGGGGTGTGTGGGTAATATAGGCCTTACTTTGTCTGGGTCAGTCAACATTATTAGGCCCAAACCGAAGCCTTACAGAAAACCTAGCATGTGAGATGGCCTTCAGAATAAATTATTCCAGAGGCCATGAGAACATTATCCATAATGGAGTGCCCATGAACAAAAACACCTTGCTCATAAGAGATGAAGGTTGGGAAAAAAAGGCTTTAACATTTGCAAGAGTCCTAAAAATAATTTCATAGAGCACATTAGCTAGTGATATGGGGCGTAAATCCTTGATGGACTAAGCACATTCCCCCCCATAGAGCCCAAAATTTTTAGTAGAAGGTCGAGTCTAACCAATCCGGACCCAGGGTCTTGTTTGGTTGCATACTAAAGAGAGCATTCTTAAATTCTGCTTCAGTAAATGGCCGAATAAGCTTCTCATAGTCTTCTGTAGAAATACAAGGCTTCATATCACTAACTACAAGATCGTAAGAGGCTTGCTGCTTCTTAAAAAGTGCTTCAAAATAATGTTGGACCAGATAGCATAACTCAACTTGTCCTTCCACCTATTCGTTTCTTAAATGACAAAAATGCCCTTGCAAAGCTACTGTAAACTTCAAAGTTTACGATACACATATTTATGTAGTATCTGTACAGTAAATTTGGTGTTTGCAATGTATATTTTTTTTTAAAAAAAATTATACCATAAACACTAAGTTTATGATACACATTCCAAAAAAAAAAAGATGTATACCGTAAAGTAATAGTTTACGGTGGTGTTAAATTGTGTTATTCTCATTGATATGTAAGCGACCCATATATACATACATACAACAGATACCACTTTAAATATTCTAAACAATATCCTATTCTAAGTCAAAGATACCCACAAATATTCTTCACCTAACTTAAACATTTGTCTCCTAATTAATGTAAACTTTTAGTGGCAATTGTCTCACAATCAGCAGTTAAAATAACATAATGACATCTACCTAATATCAACACGCACGAGGATTATAGCATGTTTTACAAAATTACTAGTAAAAGACCCGTGCATACGCACGGGTTCGCGGTGTTGATAGATAAAAATTTACTTGTAGGTTAACTAAAGGTGATGACCATTTTGTGTGTAAAAATCAGTCCAAAAATCATTATGGAATGACACTATAATTGTTAATATAGGGCACTGCAATTTTTGTCCAAATATCAGAATGCAAACACCTGGAGGTTAACAAACAATGTGCTCTAATATAATTAACCATAATTTTGGTTCACTGGTCAACAAAATGTAATTTATAACGATGAATATATTTAAATTAAAAGTATTACAATAAGAGCTGATTCTGATACATTTCAAATAGCAGTAGGTAACAAAATATATGCAAAGTGACCGTAGAAACAAAATATCCAAGTAACTGAAGCCAATAGCCCTACTGACAACCCTATAAAAAAATAACAGATATGGAATGCATTAAATTCTGTATGTATGATAGTTGAATGTAGAGATACTAACTTGCTAGAGGTTTTGGAAAACCTCTTTGAAGACAACATTTGTGGTTGTGCTCAGCGGATTTTTTTCTTTATCATGTATTAATATCTTCAATCCTTGTTTGCTCTGAACTCTAGAAATTGTAACGTACAACTGTCCATGACTAAAAACTGGATTAGGCAAGTACAACCCAACACTTGCCAGTGATTGACCTTGAGATTTGTTAATTGTCATAGCATACGAAACAATTATCGGAAATTGTCTTCTGATTAGTTTGAAAGGCCATGGCGATTCGGATGGAGACATAGACATTCGAGGAATGTATATCAGGTTGCCATTGTTCTTTGCATCCATGATCTTTGCCTCAATTACATGATTAGCCAGTCTTGTGACAATAAGTCTAGTTCCATTACATAAACCTTCAGCTTGGTCTATATTTCTTAATAGCATTATTGGAGTGCCTACCTTTAATTTGATGTTATGATTAGGAAGACCTGAAGTTCTGAGAGAGTTTAGAAATTCTTGTGTAACTACTTCAAATGGTTGGCTGTCATAAGCATCAGACTTGTCTATAGAATCAGAGCTTAGATATTCCATTTCATCACCTATGTTGAATGAGGAAAACTGATATAAATTTTCTAAGAACAAATAAAAAACAATATGATTTTAAGAAGCATTAACAATAATATGATATAATTACGGAATGAAGCTCATTATATACTCATTGATTTGATCAACAACTTCAATTGTAGATGCTAGAATAGCTCTTGATCGTAAAAATTCTTCATTGTTGCGTTGCTCCATAAGATTAGGATATGTGTTTCGACTATAGCATCAATGGGATCATCAAACTACGTGATCAAAAATTCCTCTGGGATATCTATATCTGCATATCCATCATTTAGTTCAGATAATTTCCCATCTCCCACATCTAGTATCCACTTTGAGAACTCAAAGAAGTTACGATGGATTGGTATTCATTGCACCATGTTGTAAACGCATGTTTTTGTCGAGTTAATACCTCACAATAATCCCAAATATATGATGCAATCGATAGTTGCATGTACAATGTCGAACGGCTTCCTTGGAATGGCCAGGTAGAATTTGTCTTAAGTCTCCCAAAAACAACAACTTTTCCTCCAAATGGCTTGTCAATGGACATTATGTCTCTTAGACTTCTATCTAATGCCTCAAACAAAACCTATTTGCCATTGGGGCTTCATCCCATATTATTAGCTTTGTTACTTTCAAAAGCTCGGCAAGTTCACTGCCTTGATGAATGTTACATGTGGAGTTATCCAATGTAGGAATTGGGATTTTGAACTTTGAGTGTGCGGTTCTCCCTCCTGGCAACAATAGAGACGCTATTCCACTAGATGCTACAGTTAATACGATATGTTTTTGTGAACGTAGCGGATGCCAATGTTTTCCACATGAAAGTCTTTCCGGTGCCACCATAACCATATAGGAAAAAGCCTTCCTTGTTTGTTGATGACAAAGACGCATAATTGTATCAAATATATCTCTCTCGCTCATCTCAGATAAAAAATTAATGAATCTACATAATATAGTAATGGTAATCAAGATTTAAACTACAGCTTTATTAGATAACCAAGTCAAGCTGTTGAGAAATACTCACGAAGTTCACGAGATCAACACCAAGAGTTATGTCGAGAACTTCAACACCAAGAGTTACGCCGAGATCAACACCGGTGTTCTGGCCGAGCTCAACATCAAGAGTTCTGTCGAGAACTTCAACACCAAGAGTTCTGTCGAGATCAACACCAGGTGTTCTGTCGAGATCAACATCAAGAGTTCTGTCGAGAACTTCAACACCAAGAGTTATGTCGAGTTATGTCGAGATCAACACCGGGTGTTCTGTCGAGATCAACATCAACTTCAACACCAAGAGTTATGTCGAGTTTTGTCGAGATCAACACCGGGTGTTCTGTCGACATCAACATGAAGAGTTCTGTCGAGAACTTCAACATCTAGAGTTCTGTCGAGAACTATTGATGTTGATGTCGACAGAACACCAGATGTTGATCTCGACAGAACACCCGGTGTTGATCTCGACAGAACTCTTGGTGTTGATCTCGACAGACTTTTTTTTTTACCTATGTCGAGATTGACATTCTCGACACCTACATATATATTTTTTTTAAATTTTTTTACCTAAGTCGAGATTGACATTCTCGACTCCTACATATATATATATATATATATATATATATATATATATATATATTTTGCCTAAGTCGAGATTGACATTCCCGACTCCTACATATTTACACCGGGTGTTCTGTCGAGATCAACATCAACTTCAACACCAAGAGTTATGTCGAGATCAACACCGGGTGTTCTGTCGACATCAACATGAAGAGTTATGTCGAGAACTTCAACACCAAGAGTTCTGTCGAGAACTCATGATGTTGATGTCGACAGAACACCCGGTGTTGATCTCGACAGAACTCTTGGTGTTGAAGTTCTCGACAGAACTCTTGATGTTGATCTCGACAGAACACTCGGTGTATTCTATCCAGATTAAACAAATCTATTACCTTCTTTAACATCAAAGAATTCCTAAAATCCTTGTCCCAAAAAAACTATATTGGAATCCCAATATATAAACATAATAAAGCCAGCTCCTATATGCCCTGCACAACAAAAGCAAAACACCACATTTAACATACCAATCAAAGAGCTCTATGCAAATATTAGTAGTTAGTGCATTTGGGACTAAATATGCATCAATAACATGCCAGTCAAAACTCGACATAACTATTGGTGTTGAAGTTGATGTTGATCTCGACAGAACACCCGGTGTTGATCTCGACATAACTCTTGGTGTTGAAGTTCTCGACAGAACTCTTGATGTTGATGTCGACAGAACACCCGGTGTTGATCTCGACAGAACTGTTGATGTTGAAGTTCTCGACAGAACTCTTTGTGTTGATCTTGACAGAACACCCGGTTCTCGACAGAACTCTTGGTGTTGATCTCGACAGAACACCCGATGTTGATCTCGACATAACTCTTGGTGTTGAAGTTGATGTTGATCTCGACAGAACACCCGGTGTAAATATGTAGGTGTCGAGAATGTCTATCTCGACTTAGGCAAAAGAAAAAAAATATATCTATATGTAGGAGTCGGGAATGTCAATCTCGACTTAGGCAAAAAAAAAATATATATATATGTATATGTAGGAGTCGAGGATGTCAATCTCGACTTAGGTAAAAAATTTAAAAAAAATATATATGTAGGAGTCGAGAATGTCAATCTCAACAGTTCTGTCGAGATCAACACCGGGTGTTCTGTCTAGATCAACACCAAGAGTTCTGTCGAGATCAACATCAACACCAAGAGTTCTGTCGAGATCAACATCAACTTCAACACCAAGAGTTATGTCGAGTTTTGTCGAGATCAACACCGGGTGTTCTGTCGACATCAACATGAAGAGTTCTGTCGAGAACTTCAACACCAAGAGTTCTGTCGAGAACTCTTGATGTTGATGTCGACAGAACACCCGGTGTTGATCTCGGCAGAACTCGACAGAACTCTTGGTGTTGAAGTTCTCGACAGAACTCTTGATGTTGATCTCGACAGAACACTCGGTGTATTCTATCCATATTAAACAAATCTATTACCTTCTTTAACATCAAAGAATTCCTAAAATCCTTGTCCCAAAAAACCATAACCTTTTCTTGGATGAGGGAGACATATGAGTAGGAGTCACAGAGAGGGAGTGATAGAAATTGTTAAATGGGTGAGAGGGAAAATTGATCGGTGGGTTTTGTTGCCATGGAGCTCGGGGAAGAAGGAAGTGGATGTGGTGGGAGAAGGAGGGAGATCCTAAGAAAGGAGGAGGAGGAGGAGGAGGAGGAAATGGGTGGAGGGAGGAGGGAGATCGTGAGAAGAATAGGGAGGAGGAAGAAGAATATGATGAAATGAGAGGAGAAACAGAGAGATGGAAGAGATGAGAAAAAAAAATGGAGATCGGGAAGGACAGTGGAAGAAGGAGAGGGTGAGAAAGAGAAGGGGAACGCTTAAAAAAAAGAAAGAAAGGGAGCAGAAGTGAGAGGGAGCGCTTGGGAGGGAGAGATTGAGAGGGAAAATTTTGCACAAAATATTGACATGTGTACAAAATGTAGTTGATTTTCTTATATTAGTAATAGATTGGTCAAATGAAAAAAAAACGTGAACTGACTACTGTAAACTACTATAGTTTATGGAATATAGTTTACAGTGTATATATATTGTTTTTCTTTTTTTTTTTCGAAAAATATATACCGTAAAGACCTTCTTTACGACATACAACTTTTAAAAAAATGTGTACCGTAAACTTGGTGTTTATAGTACTACCTCCGGTCTCTATTATAAGATAATTTTTGAACTATTTTTTGGTCAAAATTATAAGAAAAATGGACGTATTTCAGAATGTATTAATTGCTAAAATACCTTTCATACCCCTATTTTAATGAGACATGTGTATTTACTATAAGTTCACATTTTTCTTATGCACCCAATTATTAGGGGTATATTTGGAATGAAAGTTCGATTTTATAACCTTAAAAAGACTTCCTTGGTCTTAATGATTTTTGTAATTTCTTCTTATATTAAGGACATGAGATAGTACCAGTTTTAGAAAAATGTGTAACGTACGCTAATTGTTTAAGATAGCTTTTCTTATAAACATAAGGGTATTTTGGTCATTTCAGATATAATGTGGGGGGTTAATAACAAAACCCTTCTTAATTTTTTTTTGGGGGTGAAAACGGAGGGGCTACGTCCCTATAACACCCTTTTTATTAATATAAGCCCAACTTTTTTTTTTGGTGTGGAAAGGCATGTCTGGATCCATTAATGAATAAACTGGCCCAATGGGCTTACAGACAACACAACGACAAAAGAAAGAACAAAAAACGCAGCTGGCCTACGCTCCCTAAGACTAACAAACGACATACTAGTGGGCTTTTATTTCCCCACCTCCGCCACTTAATTTTCCCACCTCCCCCACCCAAAGAAAAGACTATTTTACCCTTTACTTTTCCTATCTTTCAAATTCAAAATGTTGACGTTATTTTTTTTTTTGGAAAAATTTCAACCTCCGGATTCTTAATACCGGATCACTCCGGAGATAAGAATCCGGACTTTTTTGAACAATTCACCTCCCTTTTTGCTAGATCTGTAAAATTAAAAATTAACATGTCCGGATTCTTATTACCGGATCACTCCGGAGACAAGAATCCGGACGTGTTAATTTTTTTGCTAGATTTAGAGTGTCTGGATTCTAAAATCCGGACGTGTTAATTTTTTGCTAGATTTAAAGTGTCCGGATTCTAAAATCCGGAATTATCCGGATTTAAGAATCCAGAGGTGGAAAAAGTTAGATTTTTAACAAATGGATATTTTAATTTTTAAAGCGAAGACAAAATTGAATTTTTAAAAATATGGGAGGTGGGAAAATTAAGTGGAGGAGGTGGTAAAATAAAATCCCTATACTAGATAGGGGAGCACCAGATCACAGCTTTAGTAACACGATCTAGAGCAACACAACACTTCGCAAAGTAACACGATCCACACGGAACCCCTAAACAGGCTGCATCGCTGGTATCTAAACAAGAGTATACGGCTGAACGAGGGCCGAAGCCCCATCACTAGCACCCGCACTCGAACTAAGCCTGGGAGGCACAAAACTGTCATTGGCAACATTTTGAATCTCAGTGTTCCTATCCTCCTCCTCTCTCGCCAAAACAATCCCAGAAAGGCCTGAAACGATCGCATGGGCCCTAGTGTCCTCATAGAGAGCAGTAGCGAGGTCCTCAGGGGGGTGGAGGATCCAGTTGTGAGGCAAGGACTGATTTGCCATATGGAAAGCCACAAGATGAGCAGCCCGATTTCCAGATCTAGGAGTCCACGTGAAGCCACAACGCTCAAAATCACTCTTAAGAGTAAGAATGTTCTGCACAATCTGGTTGATTTCTCCTCTTTGACTTTTGTTCCTGCACGCTTTAATAACCTCAAGGGAATATGATTCCACTATTATTTAGCAGAGACTTAAGTTTCTAGCAAGCCAGATCCCGTCGCAAACTGCCAGGGCTTCCGCCACCAAGGGGTTAAGCACTGGGAACCCGCGGCTCGTTCCAGAAGGAGAGTGCCATTAAAATCTCTCATAACAATCCCAGAGGTACCAATCTGTTTATCTTTGTTGAAACTAGCATCTGAGTTAATCTTTAAGTATCCTCCTCTAGGTGGTCTCCAAGGGGACCTCTCATCCTCACTCCTGGTCCGATGGGTCTGCATGTTCTCACCTTGGTCCCTCGAGTGGAGAAACTCCTGAAATCCCAAGGTGCTCTGCTTCAAAGTAGACAACGGATTCGGTTTCTTACCAGAGAAAGTACAGTCATTTCTGGTCTTCCAGATGGTCCATAAGGTGTAGCAAGCAGAGGAAAACGCATAGTGCTTATACTCCCCAAGCGAATCTAAACCTTTGATAAGCAGACCAATCCATTCTCTAGCATTAGTAACATTAGACAGGGTAGGGACACATTGGATCTGGAAGCCAAACCAGATAGATGTTGTCCAAGGGCATAGGAGAAGGGCCTGTTCCACAGTTTCTCTTTGGGATTCATAGATATTACAAGTAGCATCATTGAGAACTCTCCTTCTACTGAGATTATCTAGAACAGCAAGGCTATTATGGCAAGCCTTCCACATAAATATTTTAATTTTTTGAGGAACTTGTGCATGCCAGATGTACATCCAGGGGAAGTCTAAGTCAGTCACAAAAGAAGAGGGCCCCCTAGGAATACCTTGCTCTCTGTTACAGATAGCAATGAAACCAGATTTGACAATGTAATCACCTGAAGTATGTGAGGCCACCAAAATTTGTCTTTTGAAAGTGTCCAACTGATAGGGGTTTGGTAGGCAGCTTTTTCCGAGTCTGGGGATAATGAGTTCTGAAGTTTGCTTAGATCCCAAGAACAAGAAGAGTGGTTAATCAGCTCCCCCACCTTGGAATTGGGGTTTGAGTTGATGACCTCCGCTTTGTTTCCACTGACAAGCCAATTGTCTTCCGCCATATTAATGTCCCATCCATCACCAACAGCCCATCTGCCATCTCTTTTAATGGCATCTCTCCCATGAAGAAGGCTAGACCACACCCATGAACTCTGTCTCTTCTTCTTTACCTGTAAAAAACAAGAGTTAGGAAAATAAAGCCCCTTAAGGGTTTTCACCCATAAGGCATTTGGGTTTTGTATCACTCGCCAAGCCTGTTTGCCTAATATTGCTAGATTCATCTCTTCAAATCTTTTGAATCCTGTACCACCTTGAGTTTTCCTATTGGTTAAAATCTTCCAGTTTTTCCAATGAATTCCTTGCTCTTTGCCTAATATTGCTAGATTCATCTCTTCAAATCTTTTGAATCCCGTACCACCTTGAGTTTTCCTATTGGTTAAAATCTTCCAGTTTTTCCAATGAATTCCTTGCTCTTTGCCAAAGGATCTCCACCAAAACCTAGCAACTTGAGAACAAAGTTGCTGGCAAGTTGACTTAGGAAATTTGAGGATAGCCATAGCATAAGCGGGTATGGCTTAGATAACAGCTTTAATCAGAACCTCCTTGCCAGCTTGATTTAAAAGTTTCTCTTTCCACCCTTCCATCTTAGCACAAATTTTATCCCTAAGCCAGGATAGGTTACTCATTTTGGATCTACCCCATTCACATGGAAGACCCAAGTATTTCCCCGGATTGTCCCACTTCTGGATGCCAATAATCTCAACCATCTTCTGCTGAGTCGCAAGAGGTACAAACTTACCAAAGACTAAGCCCGATTTCATCAAATTTAGACGATGTCCCGAGGCTTGAGAATACTGGTTCAGGGTAGTAAGAAATTGATACATCTCAGCCTCAGTACACTTGGAAAAAAGAATATAATAGTCTACAAAGAGAAGATGGGAGGGCAAGAACTAGCCAGTCTGAGACCCACAATAGAATTGTTATTCAGCGAAGCATTAAGCATGTGTGATAGGACATCAGATGCAAGAATGAATAAGTAGGGTGAAATTGGATCTCCTTGTCTCAGTCCTCTGGAAGGCACAATTTTCTAGGTCACCTGGCCATTTATCTTGAATTTATAAGATACCGTTGTGACGAGCTTCATAACGAGGTTGACCCACCTTGCATCAAAACCATATCTTAAGAGTGCTTTTTCAAGGAAATTCCATTCCAACCTATCATACGCTTTGCTCATATCCAGTTTGATGGCCACATTTGCTTTGCCCACACTTCCCTTCTGTTTACCTTGCATCAAAACCATATCTTAAGAGTGCTTTTTCAAGGAAATTCCATTCCAACCTGTCATACGCTTTGCTCATATCCAGTTTGATGGCCACATTTGCTTTGCCCACACTTCCCTTCTGTTTAAGTGCATGGAAAGCCTCATGGGCTATAATGAGGTTGTCTTGGATTTTCCTGCCACTAACAAATGCACTCTGATTGGGGGATTTCAGCTTGTCCATGTGTTTTTTTTAATCTAGCCACCATAATCTTTGAGATGATCTTGTAAAGGAAGTTGTAATAGGTCTTAATTGATGAATACTCTCAGGCATAGGGAATTTTGGAGCTAAAGTCACCAAAGTTTCATTGATATCAACACTTAAGTTACCCTCAGAGAAGAAAGAGTGAATTACAACACAAACCTTGCTTTTAATAGCATCCCAGTTTTTTGGAAGAAAAGCCCATTAAGACTATCTGGTCCAGGAGCCTTCAAAGCTCCAAATCTATGCACAGCTTCTTTAATCTCAATGTCTGTGACCCTGGCCATGAGGTCCAGGTTCATCTCCTCCGTAACTATACAGGGCACTAAGTCAAGACAGTCCCTCGTATGAGACATTGGTTCAGTATTATACACCTATTGAAAATAGTTAACAACAGTCTCCAAAATGGCATCCTAACCCTGAACCCATCCTCCATTTGTATCCTTTATCCATTGAAGATTGTTCCTATCCTTCCTTTGAATTGTAGTGGCATGGAAGAATTTAGTATTTTTGTCACCCCACTGAACCATTTAACACGAGACCTTTGACTCTAATACATCTCTTCCTGTTTCCAAAGCTGTCCTATTTGTTTTTTCACATTTGCTACTTCCTCCCAATCCACTACTGGATTATTGATCATATTTTGAAGCTTTCTCTTGAGTTTCTGGATTTCATAATCAGCCCTTTTGAAGGTTCTATGGTGCCAGGCCGTCAGTTTTATTTTGTACTTGTCACTTTTATGTAAAACAGTATTCCAAGGATCATCAGACTCAATACCTGCCTCTTGAGACCACTCTTCACCCACTATCTGTTGGAACTCCTCATTTTCTGTCCAATAAGCTTCCATCTTGAAGTTGTTTTGCCTAGGAAGGCGAGGATTAAGGTAGGTAACAATAGGGGAGTGATATGAAGATACCATAGGCAGAGCAATGACTCTAGCATTGGGGGTATAAGCTTCTCCAACTCCAGTTTGCAAGAACTCTATCAATTTTCTCCTTAGTGACAAAACCTTCCCTTGGGTTACTAACCAAAGTGAATTTGTAGCCTTTAAGATTTAGGTCCATAAGCCCTGTATTTGAAAGGAATTCCTGGAAGCCAATAATTCTGTTTTGATGGGTCGGTCTCAGACCATCTTTCTCATAAGGATGTAGCATTTCATTAAAATCACCCATACAGCACCAAGGGGTATCATATAGTTAGTTTTAAACCTAGCAATCTGCCTCCATAATGTTCTCCTATGCTGGAAGAGGGGATTACCATAGATGAAAGTACAAGAAAAAAACCTTAGTAGAGCCAACCTCCTTGATGGTAGTATGAATGAAATTCCGATTGTCGTGCAAAATAGTAACCTCCAGATGGCTATTCCAAAGGAGAGCAAGCCCTCCTGATAAGCCCACAACACCAATACAGTGGGAAAACTGAAAATGTAACTTCCTCCTGAGTTTCTCTATCCTGTCCTTAGGAGCTCTGGTCTCCATAAGGAAAAGTAGAGTTGGCTGATGATGTTTGCCAAGATATTGCAATTATTGAATTGTCGAGGTCATCGCCACGCCTCGACAATTCCAACTGATGAAAGTCATGGGGCCTGTGGGTGCATGGATTGGCCTGCCTCCTCGGCCTTTTCAGTGATCATTTCCCAGCTTGATGTAAGGTAGTTTCCTTCTTCATCATACCATATTTCTTCTCTAAGTCTTTGTTTTTTCTACATTGTACTGGTTTCAATATCAGCTGCCTGTGTGTCAAGGTGTGTCTCTTGCTCCTTGTTTCTTTTGAGGGACAACCTTTGTTTTAGGCATAAGCTTAATTCTTTCTCCTCCTCACTGTTTATTTGTATGCCTGCAATCTCACCCAAATCCAGCTCATATGGGGGAAATTCTACAATATACTCCGTATTTCCTGAACAGAAACTATCAGGAACTCTTCCTCTCACCTCCTTCACTTGTGAGTCAGATAGATCCGCACCACCATATTTATCAAATATAGTAGGGCTTGGATAATCCTCCAAAACCACTGGTTTTTGTAGACCAATATATTCCTTCTCCAGCTGTAGAAGGTCTAGGTGGGAGGGCCCTAGACCAGCCCTAAGTAAACCCAGGTTTAGGTCTCTTCTAGTGCTAGGTATAGACTTAAGATCAAGTTGGAGGGACTTATTTATAGAGGGTGGGTTAAAGGTATTGTTACCGGGAATGATGGTGGAGGTAGAATAGTGCTGGTTGAAATACTATGGCTTTTCCTAGTGGACCTGGGTGTCAAGGTACTCTGACTTTTAGGTAGGACAAGATTTGATAAAAGGTTGTTGGTATTCAGGGCAGTGGAGGCAAGGGCTCGGTTATCACAGGCAGTTTGTTTTTTTGAATCTGGCAGTTTTGGTAAGGGGTTATAGGAGGGACCTCTATCTGAGGGGTAGCCAAGTTACTAGAGTTTAGACAGGCATTAGTTTGGGGTTTAAAGGAACTTAGAGAACTGGTTTGACAACTAACCAAGATAGGTGGGTCGGGGATCACCTCAGCAACAGCAATAGGAGCACCTTAGGAGGCTGTAAAACACCTGTCTTCAGTAAGAGTAACTTGGTCACTTTGCCTACTACTGTTCTGTGAATTGTGTGTGTTATTCACACTCATTTGGTCCCTGATAACATTCACCAGAGCAGCATTCATCCTGGGGACATTTTGGTGTAGGATTTGGCGTCTATATTGTTCATATGGGAAAGCCAAATTCCCAATAGACTGCACATTAATCTCCTGCCCGTGGGATGGATCACTTCCTTGGGTTTCTGTCAAAATTGTCACCTCTTGAGCTGTCTTCTGTTTCTGTTTTTCACCATTAAATCCTCTTGTCCTCGAGTACTCCTCCTCTATACTCATTTGCTGTAAAGATTTCGGGGTAGGAACACTCAGCCATGGGCCATATTTGGGGAGATTCTTGTTAAGGGCTGCCATACTCTTCTCCTTTTTACACAGACGTTGCTCATGCCCCAAGACACCACAATTGTAACACATTCCTTGTAATCTTTCCACCTTAAAGGTGATCCATATTCTTTTTTGTTCATCACCATTGATCCAACTCCCAGACCAAAAGGGTTTGTTAATATTAACCATAACTCTACCTCTTATGTAATGTCTCAGAATTTTCCCCTCTACAATCGAGTTTTCCATTTCCAACACTTCTCCCATTCTCTCAAGTAGCTTACGGGCATTGTGAGGATTTAGACTGTCTAGAGGTAAGCCATGGATTTGAAACCAGAATGGGGAACACTCAAAATCAACATCAAAGCAGGATTTAGAGGGGTACCATAATTTCAAGCAGAGGAGTTGATTCATGACATACCAAGGAGCCTTGTTGAGTATCTATTCAACATGTTTAGGAGACTGGAAAATCAGTAGGTAGAGATTTGGCCCTAAATCAGTGATGTGCCAATTCTTGTAATCCACCCAAGTTTGCCTTAAGATATTTTTTACTCCCGCTTTATGAAGTATCTTAGTAGAACAGATTTTCCCTAGTAGCGCGCATTTAGTGAGTTCCACGCTAACCGGGTCATTTTTTTTTTGCAGGGTTAATTCTTCAACTAGTTGCTCATCTTTTGGAAGTTCTAAACTCTGGGCCGAGTCCATCGCAGCAGTCGAGACCGCGCTACACAGACGCACCCAAGAAGCTTGAAACTGGTAGGTCACCAGCAAAAAGGCGAATCAAGAGAAATACGGAGAAACCTAAGGATAACTGTAGTGGTAATGGATTCAAAAGAAATGAGAAATATGTAAACAATGGAAAGAATCTAGCACTAATCTTATCACTCACACTCACCTAAGCCACCAAAAGGAGGCACAACCTAAACAAAACCCTAAGAAGGGACACTCACTCTCACAAAAACAGTCACCAAAACCCTAGCTAAACCCTAGGTACCAAACCCTAACAGAGACCTAGGGACCAACCTGAGCTTTTTCTTTTTTTACTAACCCAACTTTGGATGTCTTAATTTTGTTCGGTCCTCAATCATTGATTTTTTTGGGGGTCCATGATGTCCTTTTAAATTTAGATATAGACAAGGCCCATATTATTTACACCCCCACCTTTTCCCCACACCCCCACATTTATGTTATTTGACCAAAATACTCCTAAAATTACTAAAACCCATGCATCTCCCGAAAATACGAATTTACGGTAAGAATAAAATTGTTCTTTAACGTGAATATGAATTTACGGTATGAATATTTTAAAAATTATATATGTAAATTCGTATTTACGGTGGTACGTTATTTTTTTTTAAGAAACTATACATACCATAAATACCAAATTTACGGTACGTAAATATTTAGTTTTTTACCCCAATTTTTTAGATGTTATATTAATGTTGTTTTTTCGTTTGTTTTATTTTAGTTTTATTGAAAATGGAAAATTTTAATACCTTAAATCCTGATGAAGCGGGCAGACCTACCAACTCTACGTCGATTTTAGTGATGTATTCATTCTGATATGGTTCCTCGTGCTGAGGTAGACATACGCTCCCGCTCTCTAGAAGATGCACTCGCAGGCGAAGTAGCAGCTGTCGCAGAAGCTCTTCTCTGCCTAAGCATATCTGAAACCATTAAAAAATAGGCAGTTAAAATAATTAGTATTGCAAATATAAATATATCAAAAAATATTTAGACAATTTATTTAAATATTAAAAAATTTAATATATATATATATATAAACAAATAGTTAAACAAATTAAAAAAATAACATACCATAAATTACCAATTTACGGTACATACTTTTAAGACTTGTGTATCGTAAATTGGTAATTTACAATATGCAATTTTAAAAAAATTGGGTACCGTAAATTACCAATTTACGGTACACAAGTCTTAAAAGTATGTACCTTAAATTGGTAATTTACGATTCATAGTTTTTTAAAACTGCATCCCGTAAATTACCAATTTACAGTACACAAAATTTAACAAAATTATGTACCGTAAATTGGTAATTTATGGTACATAATTTTTAAACACCGGATACCAACGAATTTACTGAATACCATAAATTTGTTATTTACGGTACGTTATTTCAAAATATGCATACCGTAAATTTACGGTAAAGAAAAATTTTATTCTTACCGTAAATTCGTATTTACGGGGGATGTGTGAGTTTTTGGTATTTTTTTGGGGTATTTTGTTCAAATGGCATAAATGTGGGGGGTGTGAGAAAAAGATGGGGGGTGTGGATAATATGGGCCTAGGATCGGTTTGTTATTCCTTTGTTTGGGTCCCTCAACGTTATTGGGTCCAAACGAAGCCTTACAGGAGACATGACATGTGAGATGAGTTTTAATCCGAGGGAGCTGCTTTTTACACGGCATTTTTACTTTTGGCACTCCTCATCTTTTTTAAAAAAAATTTATTTTTCTCAAAATATTCTCCTTTCATCCCATTTTCATTTTTAATCGCACCACCCTCTTCCCGCTCCCCTCCCCCCTTGCTTCCATGCCCAACATTCTATGCCAATTCTCACACCCTACTTCACAAGACTCTACTCCCCTGCTTCCCTCATTCGCCCTTAGCTTCTTTACTTTTTGCATTTTTTTTTTTGGTATTGAAAGGGACAAAAAGCACAAGAACAAATTACAAAACCGTAATTCTATGGTGTATGAAATTTCTTTTGCAATTTTAATAATCCTTGATTACGCCCTACTCCGTTATCTCTGCCCTCCACTTTCTTGCCCTACTTCATTGTCAAGTATGTATCAACCTCCGTTGCCTATATCTTAATCCCCTCTAGCTTCCCTTGCTCTACATAGCTTCCCCTATATCAACCTCTCTAATCATCTACCTTTGGTGCAAAATTGTGTACAAATGATTTTTAATTTCAAGGGTAGTCTTGTTCTTAAAAAAATAACATTATTTCTCTCTTCTCATTTTCTATCAACTTAACCTTTTTCTCTTCTTTTTCTTTGATCTTTCTCTCGTATTCAATATTAAAAAATCAATCTTTTTCTCACCATTTTTTTCTCTTCTTGGTCTCGCTTTTCACTTTCTTTTCTTTAACCAAACAAAGTGTAAAGACATGGATTTGAATAGTATCACCTTGCACTAATTTCTTCTTAATGATATCCTATGAATTATCTCACTTTCTTCGGATTATGAGTGAGTAAATTTGTACGAAAAAATTCTTTCATTAATTACTATGGATGCAACGTGGTGGATAACTTGGCCCTTCTAGATCCTTAGACATGTCATTAGTAAGTAACTTTTAATTCTTACAAGCATTTTTCAATAAAACAGAAAGGAAGAGAGAAAAGAAAAGAGAAAAGATAATTCCCATGTATTCAATCCATTTTCATAAAAAAAAATAATAACAATTTTGAATCGAAATCTTGAATTCGAACATTATAAGCAGACAATTTAACTTTTTTGAGTGAACCCATCAACCGAAAACAATCTTGTTTGAAAAGTTCCAGGGTAAAGGGGTATTGGACTAAACTGTGTTTGGTTAGAAGGTAAGTATTGCTTGACCGCATATTGTTTCTTCACTAGAAGTCGAACTCGGGTACTAGCTAAGTTTGTTCCTTTAGATAAAGTGCATTAACCACTTGCACACAACCTTATGGTTCAGAAATTTAAAATTTGTGTTAGTATATAAAACAATGCTTTTGGTATAAATTCTATTTCGGAAAGCGTTACGGAAGGTTTGTTAACCAAAAATCCCCATGGAGTGGCGATTGATAAGGATAAAGAAATTCTCATTAATTCGCGATGTTCATCGTTTTCGCTTAGCATATATGCTCCTTTTATTTTTATTTTTGTAAAAGTCTAATCCGCATGACTTTCTGGAATACTTTCCATTCTTCTGCTTAAAAGAGCAAACACGTGCATTCTTTGGGAAGTCCCCATGCAATCCTCCTTTGTGATGTGTTCGATTCGAATTTTGGGTCATTTAAATAAAAAATGGTTGATAAAATACAAAACAAATAACAAAAAGTCTGCCGTTTAAACAAGTTGGTGCTTCTAAATTTGACTTCCATTGAATGGAACTTTCTTTCTTTTCCGTTAAGCATATATGCTTTTTGCCTCTTGTTTTGCTAACATCTACGTGTATTGTTTACTCTATAACTAAAGTCTTCCGGATCATATCTTTCAGAATATGAATGTTAAAAAGATGTTCGGATTATAATTTATTTTTTATAATATTTTTTTTTACTGGTATTATATATATATATATATATATATATATATATATATGTTTCCATTAAAATTATAGCTAAAAAATCATCTTATTTTTATGTTTTTTGTTTTCAGGATTTCATATTGAAAAAGTGACATAGCATTTATCTTACAATATTTTGACAATAAAATAAAATAAAATACTTTTATAACTATAAAAAATGATAAACAGAACAAAAAATGAGAAAGCACCGACAAAAATTAGAGGGAAAAAAAAATAAAACTCATCACTAATTATATTTTTTTATATAATGAAAAATTTATGCCGAGAGAATGGCATCTTTGTTCAAGATAGAGAAAACCTCTGAGCTCAATGAATGCTTACAAATTACATTTACTTCATTTCAATGGGAACTAGTGGGAACTTGAATCCGCAATATGTCAGATACAATTCCTGTCTTGTTTCACTAGGCGCACCCCTTGGGATTAACTCATCACTAATTCGGTTGTTAAGTGTTAGAGACAACAAAATTGAATATTAATTTTTTTTTTTTCCTCTAACTTTTGTTGGTGATTTATTGTTTTCTACTAATGATAGCTCACAATTAAGGTTTATATATATGTCGTTAATATGCAGAGTTTCTTAAAGTAAAATATTTTTAAAAATGTAATAAAATGAATGACGATTTAAAAATACTGGATTATTGGATCAGAACTGCACCATGCATCATGCGATATCTATAATTTTATTTTTGAATGCATGCTATCGTCGTCAAGCCTTTGTTGACGACTTAATCGAATTTTTAATTTTACTTCCAACGTGTAAAGGGATGATTAAGGGGGCATGCATGGTGTCGGAGTCAGTCAGGCAGCAAAATATGGTTAGGTAACTTTCCGTCTTTCCCATTGTGGGAAGAGTCAGCATTCTTTTCAGTCGTCACAATCTTTTTTGATGATATAGTCCACAATTTACAGTGCTCACGAGCTAATCTACTTTATATTTTAATAATACTGTGCATTTGGGTCCATAAAGGGAATAAAGATGCACATCAAAATAAATAAATAAAGGGGGATAAGGATGGCAACAGTTGAATCCCTTGTAGCCACGTCCTTGTCCAAAACCGTCCCCCAAAGAATTAACAGTATTGCTATTTGCTATCAATTCGGATGCCACTTAGGGATGAGCTTCCGGAAGGATTCATGTAGTGTTTTGGCGTTGGTTCCTAGTTAAGGACAAATCTAATACGTGTCTCTTTTATGAGTGGTATGCGGACTCTCTCGAGTAGATAAGTGTGTTGCCTTTTGTTGGCATATTGTGGCGGCTGTATTTTGTTGATATTTTAGTGGGGTATGCTAGGTGTGGGGTGATTATTCCCCTAATGGTGCTTTTTGTGTGACTCTTTTGCTAATCGTATAGGGTTTATAAACTACCCTTGTCATTAAAAAAATATTGCTATTTGCTTGCTACATAATATTTTTTTTATTTTAAAATTTTAGAGAGATATATTTGTTATATAAATATGTATTGAATTGTTGTATTTATGTATAATTTATCTTAGAGTCCATGTGACAATAAAGATGGGCGGAGAAGATACAATCAAAGTACCAATAGATGAATCAGTTTTGGGTTATGAGCACGCACTAAGAGCTGGTGCTAATGGTGCAATTCAAGAAATTCTTAATGACCACCTATGGTTAAGTGAAACTGTTATTAGCGTATATCTCAGGTACTGTATTAAACTTTAAAGTATCCAATGTTTTTTTTATTCTTTCAACTAAATATTTATGTTATTGTTAATGCATTAATTTGTATGCATGCTTTAATTTAAGGTACTTGTATCATGAGATATTGATCCCACAAGAACAGACTCAAAGTTTGTGTTTTTGTGCCCACAACGAGCACATATGGGATCATGGAATGCTGACATGTCTGAATATATAATTCAGTGTTTATCATTAGCAAATCCTGAGTCTAAGACTCTGTTTTTGTCACCTTGCAACGTAGTGTAAGTCATTTAATTTAATCATATATATATATATGTATATCACTTCATCAATGATACTAAATTTATTGAAATGTGTTTATCTGCTTATGATTTTTTTTCTCCAACATTTTGTAGGGATCATTGGTTATTGGTAGCGATTAACCTGATTCAAAACACTGTGTACTATCTAGATCCATTGCATGTACAAATCAACCTGCGCAAAAAAATGAAAGAGAAGTACAATCAGTAAGTGTGTATATATATTATATATGTGTGTGTGTGTGTGTATTTTCTTAATATACATTTATGCACTTTTATGCATGTATTGGAATGGTTATGGTTTATGAATCTGAAATTGGATATTGGTTATGAATGTATTGGAATGGTTATGCTGGCTGGTATGGTATTTTATGTTGTTACAAGGATTTTATAAATTTTGGAATGTCCACATTTTAGGGGAGATTCTGCCAAAATTTTGTTAGAAATTTGATATAGTCTGTGTGTTGATGTTAAGAGCAGTGGTTATGAATGTATTGGAATTGTGTTTTTTGTTGGTAGAAATGATTATGAGTGTAAAATTGGATATTGAATGATTTTGTTTGATTTTGCACTTAGGGCTATCATAATTTATCGAAGAAACAAGTCTCGGTTTTCTAAATCGGCTCCACCTAAATGGATACCGATAAAGGTATTTATACCAAATTTTTTTGTAATTATTCAAATTACCAAAATAAAAACAATTAATTTCATATTTTTTGCTTTATAGTGTCCTTGTCAACTGAACTCTGATGATTGTGGCTGATATGTTTTAAAGTTTCTCAAGGATATTGTCGTTCATAACTAAACAAAAATTCCAACAGAGGTATGTAAGTAATAATTTCAAAGTTTATATATATTTTTTTACTTTCAGAGGTATGTATGTTCAATTCTAACTTGATTTAATTTTCATTTCGCAATACTTTCCTGATTGTCAATTCGACACATACCCTGATCATACCGAACTCAAAGAGGAGTGGTGTCGATATTTTGTTACGAATTTTATCATATATAGGCAGCTAGAAGAAGATTAATATTTAATGTTTATGTGAGTTTGTTAAATTTAGTTTTTGTGAGTTTGGTGTTGATGTAAGTAACATGCTTATGTGGTTAAAAATTTCATGTACATTTGTTGAAGTTTAGCATACTTGAATTGGAATAGGTTCACATGAATTTGGGAGTAAAATTCTGCACTATTTAACACATTTGTTGAAGATTAGCGTACTAGGTAGATTGGTATTAGATTTTATTATGTTTGGCCTATGTGTTTTCTTCCACACTTTTTCAATGTTGCATGACAAGGATTTCCATTTTATGTTAGCTGGTATTGCATATATTTTAGGTTGGATGACTGGTATGGTATTTTATGTTGTTACAGGTATTGTATATATTTTAGATTGTCCATATTTTAGGAGAGACTCTCCCAAAATTTTGTTAGAATTTTGATCTAGTCTGTGTGTTAATTAGCAGTGGAAGAAGAAGAAGAAGAAGAAAATATTAGTGTAATGTTTAGGTACTATTTGTAGCATGACATGTGTAATGTTTAGTTAATGCATTTTAATGTTTCAGAGATGATAATTTTGTTAATTGTGACTTTGACTGAGAATTATATTGTAATTTATTCATGCTAATGCAATGGATCTGTACTGTTTCTATCAAATGAAATTATATTGTAATGTTAAATTTGGTTTTAGTGCGTTTGATGTTGATACAATTGGGTGTTGATGACAATTTTGGTGTGCATTTTGTGTTATCACAATATTTTGTGAATATGAGGAGGAAAAAAAATTTGGACAATAAAGCGCTGCTGATTCATAGAGAATAAACAACGCTTCATAAAGGAAGTGTTGTTTATTGCATATCAATAAGTAGCGCTTCTTTAATGAAGCACTGTTTATTCTATATGAATCAGCAGCGCTTCATTAATGAAGCGTTGTTTAATGTCAATTTCAGCAACGAATAAACAGCGCTTCCTTAAAGAAGCGCTGTTTAATGTCACTTTTCAACAGCGCTCCAAAAACACTGTTTTTTTTAAATACATTCAGCAGCGGCTAAATATACAGCGCCTTTAAGCACTGTTTAAGGCAAAAAATAAGCACTGTTTATTGCCAAAACTATTGTAGTGGTCTGAACTCTTCTCTGACTCTTTAAGGTGTCTCAGCTCAACCACATGAACTACGTCTGGTAGGTGGCTCATTCAATATATATTTATATAACAAATGAGTGACACATTTCAGGTGGATGATTTGTTTTTTTCAATGGCGAATGTTAGTATTTGTTAGATTTTGTTAGAAATATTAGTGGGTAGGAGTTGAACCCTCTCAGTCCTTATCACTCCACTCCTTACCTCTTCCAACCTTATATCTCCGGTGGACGACTTGGTTTAAATAACACATGGGGATGACTAAAAATAGCATATGTGTGACGAAGTGCTATCATAGTTTTTGAAATTACATAACACTTTTTTGAGGATGTGTTATCTAAACTTCAGTGGAACATGAAAATCAATGAAGGCCTTCGATCTATCTGTCAAATAAAACCCTTCTCCCTCCTCCTCGTTTTCAGTTGATCCATCATCCTCCTCCCTCCTTTGTCACCTTTAGGGTTTAATATATGACACCCTAAAATAAACGAAACCCTCCTTCTTCCTCCTCGTTTCCACTAACCTTCTCCTCATTTCCACCTCTTCCCTCCTCTTCATTTCTAGTTTATCCCTCCTCCCTTTCCTTACTTTGTCGTCGTGGAGTTTCGTCACATTGTAGAGCTTTGTCGTTGTGGGGCTTCGTCACCGTGGTTTCCCCATTGACTGGCTTCATCATCATGGCCTCCCCTTGTAGGTTCTCTCTCTCTCTCTCTAATATTTTTCTTTTTGTTGTAGTAGATTTTGCAACCATAGATAAGCGTATATATGTATATGTTGTTGATTGTTTGTATGAGTATGATTGCATTCTGAGTTTTGTAAGAACTCGTTAGGTGAATTTGTTAGATGATCGATCAAATTCGTTAGAATTGATGAATGGCATTTCTTCTTTCTTTCAACTAGTCCGAGAATCTTTTCCCCTTAATCAATTGTCGGGATGAGGTAAGTTACACAAGATTGATGATCTGTTTGAGCACGAGAGACCTGGGGTGGAAAATTAGTTAATCAATGGTGGAGGTTTTTATGAGCAACGACGAAGTTCAAGTATCTATTGAATATACATGATGGTTGGAATGAGAGAGGCCAACCAATAAGACCAATGGAGAAGTTAATTGGAAACAGTTGAAGCTAATAGCAATATATTTTAAGCATAGTGATGATGACAAAGTCACTCGATATTAATAGTTTGCCATGACTTAATCGAGGTACTAATTGGATGTTGGGGTTGAGATTTCGATTGAAGTTGAGTGCCAAAGAGAATTGCGACAAGAGAAGTAATCAGCCTCGATTGTTCCCCACGGGGATGAGGAGAGCACGACATTGTTCAATAACTATTGTGACGATGTAGGCACATGGTACACATGACCATGGAGTGAAAACAAACCCTCAGAAAGTATGGTTTGCTCTGAGTGAACTTGTTACCCTATATAATCACTCTTACTATGCACCACATATTAGCTCTTAATCTTCGCCGTGTAACTCTCCTCATCCTCGTGTGGGACAAACAATGCATATTATTTTTCCTAAAGTAATTACTTGTGGGAACTCAACTTCAATTGAGATCTCAACCACTCATTCAGTAACTCAATTAGGTCAAGACAAATTATTGATACTGAGTGCCATCATCTTTATGCCTAACATCATTGCTATTAGTTTCAACCGGTATCCAACTTCTCCTTTGAACTCAATTGGTTGGCCTTTCTCATTTCAACCAACATATTGAGATTTTGATGTAAGCCCTAGTGGCCAATCAGTTTTGATTGGATTGGGGCATAATGGTCAATCTATCATATGTATCATGACTTTAATCATATGTTTAACACTTGACATATGTATAAGGGATCATTTATTATGTTATTGATAATATAGCATAATAAAGTCCTTAAAATAAGTAGTCAATTCAATGGAACATCAAATGTGATTTGACCGTTAGACCCCATTGAACTACAAAACACTATTCTTAAAATATCCGTAGTCAAAATATTATTATTACCTAGGATGACAATAATGTATAGAAATTATTGTGTGTGTGATTGATGACCACATCTCACGGTTCATAGATATAGAGATATCAAGTTAATACAAATGTATAAAATTGGGAGTAATGTTTATACTTGGTTGACCTATTATAAGGACACGATATAATAGTTACGTAAGTGTCATAGGCATTCCTTATGCCAACCATAATGAAATAATCCTTTGACTTGAAGTCACTATAATTCCTACATGCACGAGTTGTAGGCTTGGGTGTTATCAAACGTCACGTGTAACAGGGTGACTATAAAGGTGACATTAGACCTGCAACGAATCATGTTGAGGGGTGTGAGAGATGTATATAGGATTTTTTCCTCCCCATAACAGGAGTATATATAGCGCTTAAAATGACTATGTTTTCTTTAAAAAAGCGCTATGTATGGCTTATTTTGTGTGTAGTGTTCTATTTAAATTTTTGTCGCTAATTTATTTTTTTCCCTAGTAGTTCTTTTTGAACAGCAAAAGAAAGGAACATATTAAGCAGGGAGTACAAGAGATACTTCAATCTAATACAACCAAGACAGGAAATAAACAAAGACAAGAGCCAAAGAAACAAGAAAGCATGAAAAGACTCCACCACGAAGCCGACCACTAAAAGGTCCACCTATTGGAGATACAAGCCAACAAATCCACACAACACTCATAGAAAAGACAATGGCTATTATGCCCCCTAGCCAAAAACCATCTCCATGTCTAAACCTTAATGTGATCGACCACCTCTAAAACATTTTGGTATCTTACCTAAAAAGATACACCTATTTTTGAGCTCCCAAACCTCCCACACCACAACATGCCACACCAAGGCGAGCCCCTTCTTAGTTCTAGCAGGCACTATAACAGATTTGTTGAAAAATGGAGCCACCTTAAACAGCGCTTCATTCTGAAAGCGTTGGTTAAAAATACGTGTGGGCCTCCTTTACTAGCGCTTCCTTGGGTAAGCGCTAGTTAAAACTAATAAATAGACAGCACTTTTTCTGTTAAATGCCGTTAAAAAGACACCTAAGGCCTTTACTAGCGCTTCCTTGAGGAAGCGCTGTCTATTAGCTGACCTTCACTGGCGCTTCCTTGGGGAAGCGCTGGCTAATAGTCTTACCTAAAAACGTAACCTAACGCAGTATACACAATCTTAAAGACGAAAACGCCGCAACGTCCCCCACTCTCCTCATTCTTCCCTTTCTTCAAACCTGAAAACGCCACAGCCTCCCCCACTCTCCTCATTTATTCTCCTTTCTTCTTCTTTTTCTTTCTCAAACCCTAACACTCCCATTTCCTTCTTTATTCGGCCACATACACCTACATTAAACCAAATCCGATCTGATTTCTTTCCTTCTTTCCTAAAATTGAACCATTGAATCCCTATTAATATCCGTTTTCGCTTCAAATCGCATGAGATCTCGGAGTTTTTGGGTTGTTTGTCTTCGATTTGGTTGTAGAAAAAGGGATGTTTCATTTCCCCCCCTCAAAATTCCGAATCTCTTCACTTTTCTTTCATTTGATTGGATACTGATTTGATTTCATTTTTTTTTTTGCAGATGATGGTGGAGGCTATAAAAGGAGGGCTTCATGCATATTGAAGAATGGACAGATAGTGAGAAGGAGAAGACGAGAACAGAGAAAAGAAGACTGAGCGAAATTCTTTGTTTTTTCTTAAACACTATTAGGAGTTTTAGTTTCATTTGGTGTTCGGTTTCCACTTAGTGTTGTTGCCTGAAATCGTTGGTTGAATCGAACCCAGGTTTCCTCTTTGTTCCATTGTAAATTTTTGTTCTATTTCACTGCTGGTTTAGTTTTTTTTTATTTTTTTTAAAAAGGAATGTAAAGTTTAGGACTTTGAGTTATGATGAACTCTGTTTCGTTTATTCTATATCTCCTTCCTTTGATTCCCTTTGCATTCTGTTTACTGCGTTTATTCTATTCCTTCCTTTAATACTGAAACATCAACAAAAAAATGTATAATAGCCACGCTTCTTTGAAAAAAACATTGTCTATTCACAACAATAGACAACGTTTTTTCAAAGAAGCGCTGGCTATTCTCAACAATAGACAGTGCTTTTTTGAAGAAGCGCTGGCTATTCCCAGTTTTGCCAGTGCTTCCGAAACGCTGTCTTTTTGAAATACATATCGCCAGCGGGTGATTAGGCAGGGCTTTTAAGCGCCGGTGAAAGCAAAAAATAAGTGCTGTTGATTTCGATTTCTGTTGTAGTGAGGGGTCCAACAATAACAAAATATAGAGAAGAGATGGGACAATATATATATGCACTTTCATTTTTCATTTGTTCCAATGAAGCCTACATAAGGTGGAATAAATTGTATACTGTCCTTCCCTAAACTCATTTATCCCTTATAAGAGTATGAACTATTTCTTGAGTTGTTTTACTGAAAAAAGTAGGAATGAGATGAACTAGATGTATAGAAATGGATTTAAGTTTTATCCATTATTTTAAATTTTGTGTGTTTTTTTCAAATTTTTGGAAGGGAGAGAAAAATTCCTCCTACCTCAATTTTGGCTCCCCACACTACAACAAATTTGAGAATAAATAACGCTTATTTTTTGCCTTAATTAGCGCTTAAAAGCGCTGCTTATTTAGCCGCTGCTTAATGTGTTACAAAAAAGCAGCTCTATTGAAAATAGGGAATAAATAGCGCTTTCTTGTGGAAGCGCTACTTATTCCCACCTTTAAGCAGTGCTTTTTACTAAGAAGCGCTGCTTAAAGGTGGGAATAAGGAGCGCTTCCTTTAGGAAGCACTATTTATTCCCCTTTTTTTAGCATTACACGATGTAAGAAACTAAAGCAGAGCTCATGTTGCCTAGTCATTAGAATTCTTCCAAGCCAAAACATCCTAATTTCAATCGCGCAAGAATTGCATGGCTTTGGAATCGCAAATCCGTCTACAACAACCAAAGAATAAAATTAGTTACAGCTAAACAATAATCAATCTAAACAAAGAATCTTCAAATCAATGTAACACATACCTTGAAATCTTGAGCAATTTCATGAACAAGACGCTGAAATGGAAGTTTTCGGATCAAAAGTTTCGTACTCTTCTGGTATTTTTGGATCTCACTGAAATCACACATCAAACAGAATATTCAAAACTAGTATGTGTTCAGATAAAACCAATACAGAGACTTGATAAGGAGAAGGATGATATTTGAAGTTAGGGTTTGGAGAAAAATTGGGAAAATCAAGACAGAGACGAAACATGAAAAATGTCAACTCACCATGTGAAAGATTCCGACGTGGTGGCTCACGGATCTGGCCTTTATTTCGTCTGAAGCTGACCCATGGAGGCCAAAATCTGGTGCGACACGAGCACTCCTCTTCTTCTTGCTGCAAAAAGAACAAACACATCACAACCCCCGAATTAACAGTAAAAAAAAGGACAAAATTTGAAAAAGGAAAGGGGGAAAGGGGTGCGGTGCTAAGAACTAGGGCTTTCTTGTTTCTTTCTTCCTTGCAAAAAGGGAAGCGGACGCAGAGCCTAGCCACTTTTAGAACGCAACGGAGGAAGCGGAGGCAGACACAGAGGCCGAAGAAGCGGAGGCTCGCACAGTGGAGACACTGTTCGCTTATAAACGAGCAACCCATCTTAGCGAGCATAAAGTGGGAGGGAGAGTAGAGCGTGAGCGTGAATGACATTAATAGGGAATCGCTGAATGTGGTTTGGTTTATTGAGAATAAGTAGCGCTTCATAGAGGAAGCACTACTTATTGTTAGGACCAAAATTAGCGCTTCTTGTATTAAGCGCTATTTATTCTTTTAGTACAACTTTAAACAGTGCTTCCCCACTTAAGAGCTGGTTATTCCTCTATCGTCTAAAGCAGCGTTTTGTGTTCTGAAGCGTTGTTTATTAGCTAAAGTAGTGTTTTTCTTTGTAAATGTTGTTTTTACCTCTATCCTTCAGCAGCGCCTCTTCAATAAAGCGCTAGTAAAAGTTTTCTACCTAATTTTAAGTAGCACATCTATTGTGAGTGCTTCTTAAAGTGGCGTTATCTTTTAAACATTCTGTTGTAGTGCCACCAATATTGGAGGATTTGGAAGGGAGGGGAGGAGAACTTAAATCATTTAAAATAAAATAACTTAAATATCTTTATATAAAATGTAATATAAAAGATTATAACAATGTAAAAGTAAATTAATTGATCTCCTCCATTAAAATCCCTCCCCTCCTAAACTAAACAAGCAAAGACTCCTCTTCCCTCTATTAAAATCTCTCTCCTCGATCCCCTCCCCTATTTGAACAAAAGACCCTAAAAGAAGTAAACAAAGACTTATCTTTTGCTCTTATAACTTTACCGCGGAAGTATTTAAATGAACGATTCAATGTTTCTCTAATAAGAAACATGTTTTCTCAGTAACAAAAATAAGGCTAAAATACACTTTTGGTCCCTAAATTTATTTTAGTTTTCATTTTGATCCCCTAATTAATTAAACTTTCATTTTATTCCCTTAAGTTACGAAAGTTATGCCAAGTTCATCTTTTCTGTCTGTAATCCCTTTATTGTGTGTATATAGGTCATTGATACTCTATTTTTTTGCTCCATTACCTTTTATCATGTTACTTCATCAATAAGAACAATAATAGAAGCAAGATTTTGACTTTATTGTTTAAAGGGATTACAGACGGAAGGGAAGGATATGGCGTAATTTTCGTAACTTAAGGGACGAACGTGGCGTAACTTCGTAACTTAAGGGACGTAAATGAAAAGTAGAATAGTTAGGGGATGAAAGTGACGTAATTTTCATAACTTAAGGGACCAAAATGAAAGTTTAATTAATTAGGGGACTAAAATGAAAACTAAAATAAAGTTAAGGGACCAAAAATGTATTTTAGCCTAAAATTAAAGAGTTATCATCTCGTGTGTAGAGTAATGTTTGAATTTGAGGTATACATTGGCATATGAAATGATATTATTGACTTATGATATATATTTTGTGATTTTATTTGATGTAGTCAATTGGGATAGATGTTTCCATACAAACACAAATTTGTATTAATGTATTAATAAGTTTAATTAATTAGGGGAACAAAATAAAAACTAAAATAAAGTTAAAGGACCAAAAATGTATTTTAGCCTAAAAATAAAGAGTTATCATATCGTGTGTAGAGTAATGTTTGAATTTGATGTATATATTGGCATATGAAATGATATTATTGACTTATGATATATATTTTGTGATTTTATTTGATGTATTCAATTAGGATAGATGTTTTCATACAAACACAAATTTGTATTAATCTATTAATACCCGAGTACTAGTACATCCGTTATTGAATGTTGAAACTTTTTTACATCGGGTATACAACTGATGTAAAAAAACCCTGTTTACAACATTTATAAAGGAACCAATGTAAATATATAAGAGACCAAATCTGAAACATGACGCATGTTTTTACATCGATTAGTTGAATAACCGTTGTAAAAAGTGGTGATTTTTTTTTAAAAACAGTTTGTTTACAACTTATCTACAGAATGAACAGCTATTGGACGTGAAGCAGATATTCATCTTGTTGGTTTTTAAACAAGAATTGGGACAAATAACAATAGCAACCAATCCAAAACAGTCCAACTAACCAAGAATTCAAACCAAGAACAAATTCTACCAATGTGCAATAAAAGCCCTAAATCAAATCAAACAAATCAAAGAGAGAATAGAGGAAATAACACCGCAATTGTTGACGCAGTTCGGTCCCAAAAAGATGACATACATCTACGGGAGAGAGCATCCCTCCATATCCACTATCTTTATGAGTTATTACACCAAGAAATTACAATTGAATGATCTCCAATCCCCTCTATTGTTCAAGATGAACAATATCAAGATCCTCACACAATATAATCTCTCAATTACACATGAATAAACCCTCAAGGTTTACAAATTGAAAACCCTAAGCCCCAAAATGTATGAATGTGTTTCCCAAACCCTAAAATCGCTCCAAGAACACTCTGAATCGCGTCCTCTTTGCTTTCTACTTCTTCTCCACATTCTGCTGCATCTGCGCTTTTATATGCGTGATTCTGAACAGCGTGAATCGATTCACACTAATTAGTGAATCGATTCAAATCATCAAAACCAGCATTCGATTACATGAATCGATTCACGAATTCGACTCCCAGAGAGAGAATTTGATTCACGACCATGAACTAAAGTGATGAATCGATTCACCACTGCTGAATTTGATTCACAGAGAGACCCAATTCTTCTCCAACGCCCAGAACACTCCATGATTCGATTCACACTGCCTGTGAATCGATTCAAGCCTGTTGGAAATCACTCTTATGCATTCCAAACTGATTTTAAGGCACACAATCCCCACAATTCTCCACCTTGACTTCAAATCAATGATGATGCTCAACAATAACCCATCATTTAGGTGCTACCCCCTCCAAAATTGGAATTACATTTCAACGAAATTGATCAAGTCCAAGCAATGCTTGAACCTTGACCTAGGTAATGACTTGGTGAACACATCCGCCTGGTTGTCTTCCAATGCAACCTTCTCAACCACAACTTCTTTAGACTTAACAACATCTCTAATGAAGTGCAAGCGAATGTTGATGTGCTTTGTCTTTTCATGGTACACTTGGTGATTTGCCAAATGGATTGCACTTTTGCTATCACAATGCTCCTTCACACATCCTTGTGTAATTCCTAACTCCCCAATCATACCCTTCAACCATATGGCTTCCTTGACCCCTTCAACTAGGGCAATGTACTCCGCCTGAGTAGTAGATAACGCCACCATAGACTGTTGATTAGCCTTCCAACTTATTGCCGTTCCAAACAATGTAAACACAAAACCGGACAACGATTTCCTTGTATCCACATTTCCTGCATAATTCGCATCTACATAACCCTCTAAAGCGTCTTCACTTTGAGCTGCCTTTGTGTATTTCAAACCGCCTTTCAAAGATCCGTTCAAATATCTCAAAACTCACTTCAAAGCTTCCCAATGTGCTTGACCCGGATTTGCTATAAACCAACTCCCTATGCTAACTGCATATGCCAAGTCCGACCTACTACAAACCATGCCATACATGATACATCCCACCCCACTAGCATATGGAGTAGTGCCCATCTTCCTCCTTTCCTCTTCGGTGTTAGGAGCTTGAGTAATCGAGAGCTTCGTGTGATGACCCAAATGAGTGCTAATAGGTTTAGCTTCGTGCATCCTAAACCTTTCAACCACATTCTTCAAGTACACATGCTGAGATAAGAACAACTCACCCTTCTTCTTGAAGATCCACTTGCATCCAACTACCCTTTGCTTCTTAGGTATCTCCACTGCTTGTAACCACTTCTGACTCTCTTTACTCTGCATTGCCTCCCTGAATGTCTTCGGTTCTGAGTCTTGAAACTCTTCAGCCGCATTTAGAGCATAACAAATATGATTAGCATACCCGTATATCTTCGGTGCTACAGTTTCCCTCTTTTTCCTATCTTTTGCCAACTGATAGCCAGGATCTACTGTTTGTTGTCTTCCTCTAGAACCTGATGCTGGAGGACTGTTGCGGCTCAGGCAAGTGCACCTGATCGTAACTCGTAATTATAGTGGAGTATTTTTAAGACTCTGAATGTCGAACCCACAGAGAATGTACGAGTACTAAATTAATAGAGATCCTTATTATTTAGACGAACGAAAGTAATGGTTTTGAGAGCAAGACAATTGAATTGTAAATAATGAGATCAAAGTAATAACGCAAGAACTAAAGAGAAATCAATTAGAAAAAGCCTAGGGGAACCGGGTTCACTAATACTAGATCCTGAATCTACTTCCTTGCTATTATGAAATATTTCCTAATTGAAAGCCAACCGCCCACTCTAATTTACTAAGGGCTTCTTAGCGTGCAATAGCCTTCCCCTGACTAATTACTCCGTTTGGTCCAGGAAGATATTAAAGGAAAGAGCATCAAGTATAGGTGGGTTTGTCAATCTAATAACTGATTGGAAACAAGCAATAACCTATCCGGCGTATAAAGCGAGTTCTGTGATCCTAGAGTTCTACTAGTTAACTATGATCCTGTTACCACAATTAACTAATTTTATAAAGAATTAGCCAGATCCTATGGAATTAAGCATAGTAAGACCAACACATTCAAAAGGATAATAGGGAATTCAAAATAGCAATTAAATAGATATCAAGACATAATAAAAGATCCCCCATCACCCCTAGTGATGGAGTTAGCTACACATATTGTTTCTCAACAAAATATAGAATAACATAAATCCTAACATACAATCCTAAAAGACAAGAGACAAGAGGCAAAGCTTAGAGCAAAAGACAATAGGTAAAGTCTAAAGCAAAAGACCCTCACTCAGAGAGAATGAATTCGCCCCTAGAGGGTGAGTTAGTTCTAAAAAGGGGGTAAGAATGCCTATTTATAGGCTCTAGTGCGGATTTAGGTTAACTGGCTTCAAATCTGTGCGCTCTAGGCTTGGGTACGGCCGTACTACAATTATACCGGGCTTGAGTTGCGACACTGGCCCGTACTTCTTTACTGGATGCGGCTTGACTACAATTGTATACGGCCGTACATACATTGGTCCGGCCGTACTGGACTTTTTCTTCAGCGTCAAGCCATATTGACCATGCGGTACACCCCTACTTATGCTCTCGGATAGGTATGGCCGAACTGAATAGATGTCAGGCCGTACCGCTTGTCCAAAAACGCTAAAAATCTCCAAAACTTGCCAGAATCTTCCCAAAATTCATTATTTTGCTTTCCATGTTGCCTTTATTACTTTTTTGCATAAATGAGAGAATGGTGAGCATATTTTATCTAATAAGGAATGAAATCATAATATTTTATACTCAAAATACCTCAAAATAATAAACAAAATGGAGTGTTAACACATCCCCACACTTAAGCTTTTGCTTTTAGAATACCCAATTAGAGATGCAAGTTCAACAAGTTTACCAAGTCTGCGATTCATAAGTCACTCTTCTCACCACTCTTAAAGTGTTTAAAGGTGTAGTCATTAACGCTCAAATTTTCTCAAAGATGTGACATTACCATAGGCTTGTACATTGACCAAAACTCTACTATTAAAATCCACTTATCATGCAAAAAAGGAAAAATGGTCTTTCATGGGTTGTAATGGGGCCAAGGTAATAATGTTAGGTGGGATAAAAAGAAAGAAAATGTCATGCAAAGGGTTAGAACCAAGAAACCTTTTTCTTTTTAACTATAAAGAGCAGGCAAAAATCCCTCTAATATTCATCATTTTTTTTTCTTTTTATTCCTTGAAGGCAATAACACATTTTTTTTTCCAATTCTTTTATTTATATTTTTTTCTTTTTCTTTCCTTTCCTCCTTTTATGCTTTTTTTTAACAACTTAATAATTTTAGGAGGGGAAAGTATTTGCTAAGCCTTCTTTTTAAAAGCTTTCCTGAGGGATTTCTAACATTATCCTTTTGATTTTTATCATTAATTGCTCTAACAAAGGTATTTTCCAAGGTTAACACAATAAAAATAATAATCAATAACAATGAAAGGGTACCAAAGAAATATAATAATAAGCACAAAATGGGCAACTAGTGGTAAAATATTTGTAACAAAATTGAAGTAGGCCTGAAAAATTCCTAGAATTGCCCCTTCCAAATTCATATGAAAGTAAATTTATATTCGCTTTGTAATGGTCTCAGCACAAGTTCTAAAATGTACAACATGGAAAAATATCACTCAAACAATGAAAAGAGGTAAAAATATAGTGTGACCTCTTATTTAGGCTCAAATGTCACATTTAGTGTTTTACACAAGCAAGTTGAAACTCATAAAAACTTCAATGCTAATTATCAGCAAATTCTAAAATTAACAACAATCTCATTTCAATCACAAGTTGTCAGAAATTTTTTAAAAAATAGCCCCTAAATCAGAAAAATTATCAAATTTTCCATAATTTAATAGTTATAAGCATAGCGAAGTAATTGTAATTATAGTTCATAGTTCCCTCCCCAAACTTATTTTTAGCAGTGTCATCACTGCTAACAGTTATAAATTAAGCAATAAAAATTGATCTAGTTAAAATAAGTGCTAGAAATAATTTAAGGTAGAAAAATACTCCCCTCTGATAATTTTACGAGCAAATTGCTGGAGGGTTGATTCAATTAGTGTTGCTGCCTTGCCAATGTCTCTAGGGAAACTGTAAATCATAATAAACTATTAAAAATATAAAATAAATAAAATTAAATTAAATAACATAAAATTAAATAACACAGGTTGCCTCCTGCAAAGCGCTTGTTTAACGTCGTGAGCCTGACGGTTTGCTTAAAAGTGGTCAACCAGGCGGCTCTCGAAGAGTGAATTTTGCATTTATTGCATTTCCTCTTCTCCACTTTTTAACCATGTGATTCAAGTTGTTTTTTCTTTTACCAAGTGGTGGATGGACTTCGAAATATTGTTGAATTTCTATCTCTTCATCACCCGCCACTATAATAGGATCCTGCAAGTTAGTAATTTCTTCTAAACGTTCCTGCATTCTTAAGTCATCAAAGCCGTTAAAAACAATCACATTATTGATAAAATAAGAAAAAGTAAAAGAAGATGTATTTTTAGTAGAATTTACAATCTTTAAGACATCATCTTCCTCACCACTTTTTATAGTTACCTTCCCCTTTTTAACCTCAATGACTGCTTCACCGATTTTGGCCAAAAGAGTTTGTCTCAAATTAATTGGGACTTCTTGCTTTTGCTCCAAATCAAGAACTGTGGGGTCTTCCTTGTTCTCTTCATGAGTGCTCCCTTCAGTAGGAGCTTCAATTTCAGCTTGACTCCCTTCAGTAGGAGTTTCAATTGTTCTTGTGATTGACTGTTCTTCACACTCAGGCTCAGACTTGGGCTCTTCAATAAGTGTTTCGAAAACATCAAATGGGTCACCAAGCTTCTTCCCATATTTAGCCAAAATCTCCTCCATGGTTAGTTCTTCATTTAACTCTTCATCACTCTCATGGACGGTAACTTCGTATTCCACCTTGGGGTCGGGCTCAACTTGAGTGGGCAGCGATTCTAGAGCTTGTTGAGTCATTAATGCTGTCAAAGTAGAAAACTGACTTCTCAAACATTCCTGTTCTTCTCTATTTTGATTCACTGTTCTTTCTAAAAACCTGAATCTTTCATCGAGTTTTCTTTTTGCCTCCTCATCTTCTAGTTCTTGCTCCTTAAGTAAGTAATTTTTCAAGGCAGTGAGTTGTTCTTGTAAAGCTTTGGTTTCCTCTATATCCATTCTTAATATCTTCTCCAAAGAATTGAGTCGTTCATCACATTCTTCTAATTGATTCTGAATTCTCCAATACTTTTTCTCTGCCCAATATGCTGAACAGTCTTGCCATTTCTACATCACCACAATGCTCACAAAAAAGGGGAAATAACCCAGCAGTTGGCTGCATATCCTACAGAATAACCACAATACTTACAGAAAGGGATACGATCCATGAGAAAATATTTTTTTTAATTAATAATAATCAAAATAAAATAAAACAAAATCAAAATCAAACAAAATAAGGAAAGTTAGAATAAAATAAATGTAAAGTAAAATAAAATGAAAACAAAATAAAATAAGATAATATTATCCTAATTCAATCCTTATCAAATCTTTATCATATTAGACTTATCATATCATATCTTTTCTGAAATTCAAATTCAAATTATATCTATATCTAATCTCATATTCAAAATAAGATAAGAAAAAGAAAGATCAGGATATATAAAAAAAGAAAAATCTTTTTGGATTTTTGATATCAAATTTAAACAAAACAAAATAGAATAAAATAAAATACGATAAGATCTAAATAAATAGATAGAGAGATAAAATAAACAACCAAACAAAAATTTAAAATCTATATAAAAAGATAAAAGAGAAATCTTTATGGATTTTTGAATGTAGAACTAGATCTTAAATCTAAACAACCAAAAATAAAACAAATCACTCAATCTACTATTTTTTAAGCTAATAATAACAATAATAATAATAAACAACCGATTTTGTTTATAATAAAATAATAATAATTACTAATAACAACGAGCAGTTAAGAAACTATTTTTTTTAAATTAATACTAACTAATAACACTAATAACGAAAATAATAGTAACAATAATAAAAATGACAATAATAATAACGAAAAAATGTCTAAATTAACAAAAATTTCGTTGGTCTAATATCGCTAAAACATTCTCCGACAATGGCGCCAAAAACTTGTTGCAGCTTAGGCAAATGCACCTGATCGTAACTCGTAATAATAGTGGAGTATTTTTAAGACTCCGAATGTCGAACCCACAGAGAATGCGTGAGTACTAAATTAATAGAAATCCTTATTATTTAGACGAACGAAAGTAATGGTTTTGCGAGCAAGACAATTGAATTGTAAATAACAAGATCAAAGTAATAACGCAAGAGCTAAAAAGAAATCAATTAGGAAAAGCCTAGGCGAACTGGGTTCACTAACACAAGATCCTGAATCTACTTCCTTGCTATTATGAAATATTTCCTTACTGAAAGCCAACCACCCACTCTAATTTACTAAGGGCTTCCAAGCGTGCAATAGTCTTCCTCCTGACTAATTATTCCGTTTGGTCCAGGAAGATAATTAAAGGAAAGAGCATTAAGTACAGGTGGGTTTGTCAATCTAATAACTGATTGGAAACAAGCAATAACCTATCCGGCGTATAAAGCGAGTTCTGCGTAGAGTTTCACTAGTTAACTATGATCCTGTTACCACGATTAACTAATTTTATAAAGAATTGGCCAGATCCTATGGAATTAAGCATACTAAGACCAACACATTCAAAAGGATAATAGGGAATTCAAAATAGCAATTAAATAGATATCAAGAACATAATAAAAGATCCCCCATCACCCCTAGTGATGGAGTTAGCTACACATATTGTTTCTCAACAAAATATAGAATAACATAAATCCTAACATGCAATCCTAAAAGACAAGAGACAAGAGGCAAAGTCTAGAGCAAAAGACAATAGGTAAAGTCTAAAGCAAAAGACCTTCACTCAGAGAGAATGAATTCTCCCCTAGTGAGTGAGTTAGTTCTAAAAAGGGGGTAAAAATGCCTATTTATAGGCTCTAGTGCGGATTTAGGTCAACTGGCTTCAAATCTGTGCGCTCTAGGCTTGGGTACGGCCGTACTGTGATTATACACGGCCGTATCGGGCTTGAGTTGCGACGCTGGCCCGTACTTCTTCACTGGATGCGGCCGGACTGCAATTGTGTACGGTTGTACTTACTTTGGTTCGGCCGTACTGGACTTTTTCTTCAGCGTCAAGCCGTATTGACCATGCGGTACGCCCTACTTATGCTGTCGGATAGGTACGGCCGTATTGAATAGATGTCAGGTCGTACCGCTTGTCCAAAACTCGCCAGAATCTTCCGAAAATTCATTATTTTGCTTTCCATGTTGCCTTTATTAATTTTTTGCATAAATGAGGAAATAGTGAGCATATTTTATCTAATAAGGAATAAAATCTTAATATTTTATACTCAAAATACCCAAAGTAATAGACAAAATGGAGTGTTAACAAGGACTATCCTCCCTGTCATCCCCGGTCTCCCTAGTGGTAGGCTCTACCTCAAACTAAGTTTTATCCACCTCCGCTTCTGAGTTACTGTTCCCCAGGTCTTTGCACACCATCCCCAGGCAGGTCTCATCGAATGTGACATCCCTGCTTATTATGAATTTTGATCCCCCAGGCTCCATCTTCCACATCTTATATCCTTTCACACTCTCTGGATAACCGATGAAGATACACTTCACAGCCCTAGCCTCAAGCTTGTCCTGCCTGACATGAGCAAGCGCCAAAGCCCCGAATACATTCAAATTGGAGTAGTCTGCTGGTTTCCCACTCCAAACCTCCATAGGTGTCTTGAAGTCTAACGCCGTTGATTGACATCTGTTGATCAAATACGCTGCCGTAATCACAGCTTCACCCCAGAAACTTTTAGGCAACCCAGCTCCCAATAGCATACACCTAACCCGCTCCAAGATGGTCCTGTTCATGCGTTTCGCGAGGCCATTTTGTTGCGGTGTTCCTGCCACGGTCTTATGCTTCTTAATTCCCCGTTTCCTGCAAAACTCATTAAACTGCTCTGAAACAAACTCTAGGCCATTGTCAGTCCTTAAAACTTTCAATTTAGTTCCCATTTGATTTCCTATAAGAGTGTGCCATTCCTTAAACTTTTGGAAAGTATCACTTTTATTTTTCAAAATATGGACCCACACTCTTCTAGAGAAATCATCAATCATGGTGAGAAAATAGGAACCCCCTCCATGAGTTGACACTCTTGAAGGACCCCAAAGGTCCGAGTGCACATACTCAAAGGGTCTACTAGAGTTATGCATGCCACTTCCAAACTTAACCCTATGTTGTTTGCCTAGTATGCAATTATCACAAAACTCTAGTTTATCCAATTTATCACCACCTAACAAACCCTGTTTTGCTAGTTCAACTAAACCTTTCTCACTAACATACCCTAACCTTAAATGCCATAACTTGGTTTTATCATGCGGAGTTTGACTAGCTATTGATGCATGTGCAATAATAGTAAAACCATCAAGTATGTACAAACCACACATTTTAATTCCTTTGGCAATTATCAATGCACCATTAGAAATCTTAATCATGCCATGTTCAATTCTAGTGCTATAGCCTAATCCATCAAACATGCTTATAGATAAAAGATTTTGTTTGAGTTCGGGAACATACCCCAAATCTTGTAATAGGAATTCGCAGTTGTCAAACATCTTAAGATGAATGGAACCCATACCTTGCACCTTACACGCTTTGTTGTTACGAAGGCGAACGACTCCACCTTCTTTAAGCTCCAAGGTCTCAAAGTATTCCTTCCTAGGACACATGTGATAAGAACATCCAGAGTCCATGACCCATTTCTTTTCTGTTTCCAAACTCATAACCACAAGAGACCCCGCACTCTCATATGCATCCTCCGAAGCAATAGCTACTTCCACGGAATCACGCTTGCCCTCCTTCTCAAGACAATCCTTCTTAAAATGACCGGTCTTGTGACAATTAAAGCATTTGTACTTTGCCTTATTGTTCCCTTTTGACTTGGATTTTGACCTAGGCTTCTTCCCTTTGTTATTGTTTCCTCTACTCTCACTTCTTCCCCTTGACACATTTAAGTCTTCACCACTATCTTCCACCTTCAAGTCTTGAAGCTTAGTTAGCTCCTTGGTCCTAATTCATGATTGGACCTCCTCCAAGGTAATAGTTGACTCCTTCCCATAAAGGAGTGCTTCCTTAAAGTGTTCAAAAGACCTAGGCAATAAATTCAATAAGAGTTGAGCCTTATCCTCATCATCGAGCTTCACATCTATGTTTAGCAAGTCATCAAGTATCTTGTTGAATTCCATCAATTGCTCCACAATAGGTTTCATCTCTACCATTTTGAATGAATAGCGATGTTGTTTCAAGCATAACCTATGAGCCAGTGATTTGGTCATATACAATGATTCCAATTTGGCCCATATTTTTGCAGCCGTTTTCTCACTTGCAACTTCCTCAACGCCTTATCACCAAGGCACAAGATATTGGCGCTTCTTGCCATATCTATCATCTCATTCTTTTCCGTTTATGACAAAGTGGATGGCATCTTCGCCTCACCCTTTAAGGCATCGACACATTTCTATTGAATCAAGATTGCTTCCATCTTCACTCTCCACAACCCGAAGTCATTGTTTCCCGAGAATTTTTCGATGTCCCATTTGTTAGCCATGGTGCATAATTGAAAGATTCGTCTCATTCCCACAGACGGTGCCACTTGTTGGTGTTCAAATAAGAATTGGGACAAATAACAATAGCAACCAATCCAAAACAGTCCAGCAAACCAAGAATTCAAACCAAGAACAAATTCTACCAATGTGCAATAAAAGCGCTAAATCAAATCAAACAAATCAAAGAGATAGTAGAGGAAATAACACCGCAATTGTTGACGCAGTTCGGTCCCAAAAAGATGACCAACATCTGCGGTAGAGAGTAGCCCTCCCTCCATATCCACTATCTTCATGAGTTATTACACCAACAAATTACAATTGAATGATCTCCAATCCCCTCTATTGTTCAAGATAAACAATATCAAGATCCTCACACAATATAATCTCTCAATCACACATGAACAAACCCTCAAGGTTTACAAATTGAAAACCCTAAGCCCCAAAGTGTATGAATGTGTTTCCCAAACCCTAAAATCGCTCGAAGAACACTCTGAATCGCGTCCTCTTCGTTTTCTGCTTCTTCTGCGCGTTCTGTTGCATCTACGCTTTTATATGCATGATTCTGAACAGCGTGAATCGATTCACACTAATTAGTGAATTGATTCAAATCGTTAAAACCAACATTCTGCATTACGTAAATCGATTCACGAATTCGACTCCCAGAGAGAGAATTTGATTCACGACCATGAACTGAAGTGGTGAATCGTATCACCATTGCTGAATTTGATTCACAGAGAGACCCAATTCTTCTCCAACGCCCAGAACACTCCATGATTCGATTCACACTGCCTGTGAATCGATTCAAACCTGTTGGAAATCACTTCTATACATTCCAATGACTTCCAAACTGATTTTAAGGCACACAATCCCCACACATCTATACAAGTGAGAACCAGATATTCATCTACAACAAATCTACAACAATCAATTTAATCGCAAGGGATTCATTTACAACAATTCTTTTATTTTAACTATAATTTTACAACAAATTAAAATCCCTAAGAATAGAAAGAGGAAGCACCTCAGCCAAAACTCTAACCACAGCTACACCGCCAAGACCTCAGAATCTTTCACAAAACCAAATTTTTCAGAAATTTTGTGAATGAAAAGACAACACCAAAAGATAAGCTACCAAAATTGGAACCTGCTATGAGTCAAATTCGAATGCCATTAAGTGAAGGCTTTACTTTTCCACTAGTGCAGTTAATCTTCTATTTTAACTATATATTTTACAACAAATCACAACGTTTTTTTTAGAGCAAAAGAAAAGGAAGGAGCCTCGTTAAAACCTTCTGATGTAAAACCCTCCTTAGGGAAACAAATCACAAGGTTGAGACATATTAAAGTAGAATTTAAAAAAGGGAATGAAGGAGGAAGAAAAAATGGCTGACCTGCAACAGCAATTGATGTCAATATTGTCTCTAGTTTTACATATAATACCTAAAAAAAAGCTTACAAAACGTTGCCGAATCAATAATATCTTCTTCAGAGAATGGTGACTTGTCATAGAATACCTGCAAGTTGAAACATAATTCACTAAATGTTAAACTATAATCATCTCAAGATAATATCAGTATGGCATGCCAGCCTAAAAGTCCAGAATAGCAAAAGGTTAAAAATTTTATGAATGAACAATATCCACGGAGACAATGGCCAATATATTTTTCATGACATAGTATCCAAACTCCCAGCCTCCACGTTGTTGTTGTGCCTACAAATTAGTGAATACCAAATTTCAATTAGTGATTACAAAATTATACAGATTAAAGACTATAAACTGTAAATGAATCACAGGTTTTAAATTACTTACATCGGGGGAAAACCCATGTGACCTTCTTACTCTTTCTAACACCTTCCAGCTTCCAATATCCTAATATATCCCATTGATCAAAGAGTATTCATGAAAAGTAAGTTATAAATTTCAGAGTAGTAATACATATTACAAAGTCAATGTTTGAAAAATAAAAGCTTACAAATCAACTTTGCGCTTGATGTTTGCATTCAACTTTCTATTCATTGAACACTGCCAAACTACAATAAAAGTCATAAAATATCTCTAGGGGTGCCTGCTAGAGGGCCCCCCGACAAAAGCGAGCCGTAGAATTCTCGGAAGAAGTTGTAGGAGGGCTCTCTAAACTCTCAGCTAAGGGACTGTTTTGTCCAGTGCACCATAACTCCTGCCATTCCTCGAAGGTCATGGGAGTGTACTCTGGTGTCATGGAAGTGTACTCTGGAATCTCCTTGTCATTGCTCGATATCTAAACAATGTCCAGAATGGGACAAACCTCCCTGGTAGCTAGAAGTCTCCTGAACGACGACAAATAGGGTGGCCTCCTCGGAGCAATGCGCGTACGACGACTCTGACCCCACGACCGGGACGAATTGGGGGAGAAGTCGGTGTCTCCATGATGGGGCAATCTTCTCTAGTAGTCAGGGACCTCCTAATAAAAAAGGGTGGAGATGGTGGCCTCCTTGGAGCCATGCACATACGACGGCCCTAGCACCAACAAAAATTATGCGACGACATTGTCTGTTGTCGACATATGTCACTCATGAGCAATCAAATTAAAGTTTAAATAAATTAATTTTATGTTTTTTGTACTTCCAACACAAAAACAAGTCCAAAAAGAATTGCAAAACTTCACATAGTTACCCATGCCTCCTCATAAAATATTCACAACGTTTTCATCCCAAGTAATTAATCATCAGTTCAGCAGTATAGTTCAAATAAACAATCAGTCAACCAAAACATGTTATTCAATCATCAATAAAATTTAAAACAAGTAAGTCCTCAAGATTTATTTTCAAAATATCCATACTCAACAACTACCCAGAAATTTTCACTTGCATCATAGATAAATGAATCCCACAACAAAGGAAATAGCTCAATCAACTCGTAGTCAACATGAGTGCTGTAATAGAGGACTTGAATCGTGACTCAAATGGAAACACTAACTCACAGACAAACTCTTGTGCTCAACAACCCAGAGAAACCACAAACAAAGCAACACAAAAGCAAGTCCAAAAAGACTCATTCATAGACCAATAAATCGGTACATTAATGGTTTACCTTATGGGTTCGTGCGGAGGAGATGAAGGAAGGTGATGTTGTCACTAGTGCAGAATAGGGATTTTACATCGGTTAAAATTGATATTTTACACCGGTTTTGATATCGGTGTAGATATCACTGGTGTTATATGTATCATGGTTCTAAAAGCCAGACTGGACTGGCCGGCCGAATCGGTTCAACCGGGAACCGGCTTACAGTCCGGTCTAAATGAGTCACAGAACCGTTCAACCCAGAAGAAGACCACAACCCAGAAGAAGCTAAGCCCCGATCGAAAATCCACGTAGCCTCCGAGACACTCTCAGATTTGAAAGCTCTTTTCTCGTTAACTACCACATATTTGACAGTCTTCTTTCGCGACAAAGCTCGCTGTGTGAAGAGGCCAAAACAATGTCTTTGAACAGAGCTGCGTGGAAAAGCTGAGAAGAAAATGTTTGAAGGAGAAGAAAATTCTATCGGTTCATTTGTTCTATTTCGCTGGCTCTTACTTTGTCTTTTTTATTCAAAGTTTTATTGTCTTTCCAAATTCCAATGCACCGTCCATAATGAAAATATTTGAATAGTTTTGTATATTATTCAAGTTACTGCTCAATGCTGCAAAGAGTACATATATATACAACCTTGGGCTAACCCTAGTATCTTAACAAATCTGTAACAAATCAGATTCAAATCTCATAATTATTATTTAATCTTATCCTATCGATTGGCTAACAAATCAAATAATAATCAGATCAAGATATGATACAAAAATAATGTTTCCAGATTTCCTTCACTCCCCCTCAAGTTGGCGCATGGAGATCTACAATGCCCAACTTGCTCAGTAAAAATCTGAATCTCTCCTTCCCTAAAGGCTTTGTGAATATGTCTGCTGCTTGCTCTTTTGTCCAAATCTTCATTGGCTGAATTTCTCCCGATTGAACTCTTTCTCTAACAAAATAGCAGTCTATTTCAACATGCTTCGTTATCTCATGGAAAACTGGATTCATGGATATGTGTATGGCAGCTTGGTTATCACAGAACATTGTTGTAGCCTCTCCTTGTGCAGCTCCTAACTCCTCCAGTAGCCATCTCAACCATATTACCTCACTAACTGTGGCTGCCATGGCTCTGTACTCGGCTTTTGCTGATGACCTTGCTACCACTGTTTGTTTTTTCGTCCTCCATGATACTGGCAAACCTCCCAAAGTCATTAAGTACCCGGTACAAGATCTTCTTGTAAAAGGACATCCTCCCCAATCCGCATCACAATATGCATTTAGCTTCAATTCTCCATGACTCGGAAGAAGTATTCCTTGTCCAGGAGTTGTCTTTAAGTACCTCACTATCCTTTCTATAGCATCCATGTGTATGCGTTTAGGTGCATTCATATACTAGCACAAAGTGTTCACTGCATAAGTGATGTCTGGCCTGGTTATTGTTAGATACAGAAGCCTTCCTAGCAGTCTTCTATATCTTGTTGCATCCACATCTGGTTCTCCATCATTCACACGCAAGTTACAATTCTGCTCCATGGGGAATAGACTTGGGCGACAATTTTCCCTGTCTCTTAGAGAATATCCAACACATATTTTCTTTGATTCAGAACAAAACCTTGCGCTGACCTCGCTACTTCAATCCCAAGAAAGTACTTCAATGGGCCCAAGTCTTTGATACTGAACTCTGCATCCAAGTATCTCTTCACATTTTGCATTGCTTCCTTATTGTTGCCGGTTAGGATCACGTCATCCACATAGATCAAAGCTGCCAAGAACGTGCTCTTCGTCCTATAGATAACAAAGAATGGTCAGCAATTGACTGCTTGAAGCCTATCTTATTCAATTCACATGTGAACTTTTGATACCAATTTCTTGAAGCCTGACGCAAGCCATAGAGGGACTTCCTCAATTTGCAAACTCTCGTTTCTCCCCTCTTTGCAAAACCTTGCAGTATCTTCATATAGATTTCTTCATCTAAATCCCCATGTAAGAAGGCATTATTCACGTCAAGTTGGTGAACAATCCATTCTTTCTTCGCAGCTATGGCCAGTAAGCACCTTACCGTGACTAGCTTGGCTACCGGAGCAAATGTCTCGTGGTAATCCTCCCCCTCAACTTGCGTGAATCCCCTTGCCACAAGTCTCGCCTTGTAGCGTTCGATCTCTCCATTTGGTTTGTACTTCACCTTGTACACCCACTTGGAGTCTATAATATTCTTCCCTGGTGGTAGAGCTTCTAATTTCCATGTTCCATTGCTCTCCAGCGCCTCAATTTCTTTCTTCATGGCTTCTTTCCAATGCTCATGCTTTGCTGCCTGGTAAAAACTCTTTGGCTCATCTTGGGAGGAGATGGCCGCTAAGTAAGCAGAATGTGAATGCGAAAACTTATTGTAACTGATATGATTAGATAAAGGATGTATTACCGAATTACCTTTGGGAGGGTTGGATGTAGGATGGGCAATGGAAGGTGGCAAGCTCACTTCATAATCATTTAGGCGACTGGAGAGCTGTCGGTTTCTTTCTCTACGCCTCTCCCCTTCAAGCCTTGAATTCCTTGTATCACCTTCCTCACCACTTTCTCCTTGATCCTCTACTGTTTCAACCCATTCTTCATTTGTTATGCATTGTTGTTCACGCCGCACAACACTCACTGACTCCTCTTCCCAACTCACATCCTGCGGCTTTCCCTTATTGCTCCCTTCGACCTCTTCCCTTTTGAATGGGAACTCATGTTCCACGAAGACAACATCTCTAGAAACAAGCATTTCCCCACTAATTGTATCATATACTTTGTAACCCTTTTGTCCAGCTGGGTACCCAATGAACACACAAGCTCTCCCCCTTTCATCAAACTTCCCTTTTCTCTTGTTTTTCAACACATATACTAAATAACCAAACACCCTTAAATGATCATATTCTGGTTTCTTTCCAAATAAAATCTCATACGGTGTCTTATTGTTTATTACCTTTGACGACAACCTATTGATGATGTGAACTGCTGCAAGCACGCATTCTCCCCAGAACCGAATTGGCAATCCAGAATGAAACCTTAGTACCCTTGCTGTCTCTAGGATATGTCTATGTTTTCGTTCCACCACTCCATTTTGTTGTGGTGTATATGGACAACTCAGCTCCATCATCACTCCCCTTTCTTCATAGAATTTCCTTATAGGTCCAGAGTGAATTCCATCCCGTTATCTGATCTCACTCGCTTCACTTTTGTTCCAAATTGGGTTTCGACCATGCATACAAACATTTGCAAGTAACGCTCAACCTCTGACTTGTGCTTCATGAGATACACCCACACACCTCTACTAAAATCATCTACTATAGACAAAAAATAATGTGCTCCACATGTTGATTTATTTGAATATGGACCCCATATATCGCAGTGTATTAACTCAAAACAAGAATTTGTCTTTATTGAACTAGAAGGAAAGGGAAGCCTTGTTTGCTTGGCTCGCATACAAGAATTACAAGGCGTTTTACTTTATTCTCTATCTAGACTAAAAGAAAGCTTCAAATTCACTAACTTTGACTCTGAGGCGTGACCCAAGCGTGCATGCCATATGCCTTGATCCACCACCTTGCTCACCTTCATTGCCTGTCTCTCATCCTGCATCGACTCAAGAAGGTATAACCCTCCTTGTTGCCTGCCCACTACAATCAGGGTCTTCAAATACAAGTCCTGTATCACACACATATCAGGAAAAAAAGTTAGTGAGCAATTATAATCTCTTGTTAACCTGCTAACAGATAAGAGATTGCATTCAAAGTTTGGAATATGTAACACATCATTCAACTCTATTCCATTGAGGAGTTCGGCCTTCCCACAGCTTTTCACCGGCACAGTTGTTCCATCAGGTATTCTCACGGGTTGTTGATTGCAAGCACATCTTTCTTTTAAGGAAGTCTCATCCATCGTGATGTGTTCCGTTGCCCCTGAATCAATCGCCTAATTTTTATTGATTACAAGATTACCTACCATATTTGCACTCAGACTAGCTTGGTTGTCTCCCATCGATGATTCTGCACCTTATTTCAATTGATGCAGGATCTGCTCATATTGCTGCTTTGACACCCCTGGGATTGGGCTCTCTTCAATGCTCACTTGAGCCGCTTTGGGTCCTCCGCTCTTTTCATTCCACGATCCCCCTCTCTTGTCACGCCCATACTTCTTCCATTCTGGTGGATAGCCAATGATCTCATAACAATCATCCTTTGTATGCCCAATCTTGTTGCAATGCTCACATATAGGCTTCTCTCTTCTCGTGCCTCTGTGCTCTTCCCAAGGTCGTGTACCCCGAGCTTGGAAGGCTGTTGTCTCAACCGTGGGCTTATTTATCGCAGAGATCATTCTCTGTTGTTCATCTTCTGCCACAAGATGATAAGCATGATCGAGATTGAGTTTTGGCACCATACTGAGAATCTGTGTCTTCATTGTCCTAAAAGCAACGTCCAATCCCATAAGAAAGTCATACAATTGTTCTCTTTCCCACGTTTCCGCAAGCCGTTTCTGCACTTCACAAGTGCATCCTCCACAACTACACTTTGGCCATGGTGCTATGGATTGTATCTCATCCCATAGTCCCTTTAGCTTGGTGTAATATGAAGGTACTGAGAGTTTCTCCTGTCTCAGCAATGTTATGGTCCGTTGCAGCTCATACACCCTTGGTGCACTTCCTTTGGCAAAACGTTCTTCAAGCTCCACCCATATCTCACGGGCTGTGCTTGCATACCTCACGCTGCTCCTTATTTCTTTGTCCATGCCACTCTTCAGCCAGCCTTTCACCATGGCATTGCATCGTATCCAATGAGCCAGATTAGGAGAATCCACTCCCGACATGGGGATTGTTCCATCAACAAACCCTATTTTGTTCTTGGCATACAATGCATTGCTCATGTCTGCCACCCACTCTCCATAATTCCCATCGTGAAGTGGCTCACTAATGAAGACTTGTCCTGGATGATCTGCGACATGAACGTAGTAGGGGGACATGATGTCAACACGATCTTCATCTCGTGCGGATTTGCCTTTGTCGGTGTTCGCTTTCTGCTTTTCCTTTTCATCCTCAACTGAGCTATCTGACTTATTGTCTTCATTTGGTCCAGCCATGATGAGTTCAGCAAGGAATTTCGATTACTCAACCTGAGCTCTTGATACCATGAAAATATTTGAATAGTTTTGTATATTATTCAAGTTACTGCTCAATGCTGCAAAGAGTATATATATATATATATATATATATATATATATATATATATATATATATATATATACAACCTTGGGCTAACCCTAGTATCTTAACAAATCTGTAACAAATCAGATTCAAATCTCACAATTATTATCTAATCTTATCCTATCGATTGGCTAACAAATCAAATAATAATCAGATCAAGATATGATACAAAAGTAATGTTTCCAGATTTCCTTCACATAATGATCCTGAAAGGTTGTAGTCTCTTTCTCTTGGTTCCAATGCAGTGTCATAATGAAAAGAAAAAAGTTGATTGCCTTTAAAATTCCAACACACAGCGATTAATAAAAAGAATTAAATAGTAAATTAAAAATAACAAATAAAAATCTAAGACTATAGCACGTTATAACGTTACAAACTTATATAGTTTTGTTGTTTATTTTTCAATTTAAACATAATATTATACTAAGATTCTTTTATCTTTACTTCTTAGACTAGATATTTTATTTAGTAAATATTGTGAAGTAGTAATTTTTGATGTTATGGATTTATTAATCTTATGTTTTTTATGGATATTATTTAATATAATGCATAAAAGTATTAAAATATATAATTTAATTATTACTGGTTGAACCACGATTTGATCACGGTTCAACCACTGAACCGTGAACCAGTGTCCTTCCTGGTTCGATCACCGGTCCAGTTTTTAAAACATTGGTATGTATAGCTTTTTACACCGGTTTTTTAACCGGTGTAAAACGGATCTTAATTACACCAGTTGTCAAAAACGGTGTTAAATGAGGAAATCAACCAGAGTCTAAAAGGCTATATTACACCGGTTAATAGTAAACACTGATGTCTAATGTCAAACGTGTTACACCGGTTACAACCAAAACCGAGGTAATAAGTTTGACAACAGACACCGGTTTTTTCCAAAAACGGGTATGAAATGTCAACATTTTTTCCCGTAAAAAAGCATTTGACACCGGTTGTTTCCACAACTGGTGTTAAAACAACCGATGTTAAATGATCTGCTTTTTTTTTAAACAATTTTGTCTATTTTTCTTTCCTTTTCCTGCCCAGATTGGCACTAGAATTCACAAACAGCATTAGGGAAAATAGGCAAACTAAAAAAATTCACATATTTCAACAAAATTCACAATTCTTAAACTATAATCATATACAAACTTGTATACACAATTCTTGGGTACAAATTCTTTGGCTCCAAATTTGGCATCAAAATTGTCACCAAGTGCATATAAGTGATACTTTTGTTTTCTACAAGTGATACTAATGTTTTCTATTATGTTTTTGGGGTTTTCCATTCTTTTCTCCACCTTCTTTCTGTTGCAGCAACTTCATTTGTTTCTCCTCATGCAGCTGCAGAAAGAATTCTGCCTAACTTTGTCTAAGTTCATTTATATCATCTTTCCCAAATCGTGATGGGTCATTAAATATCTATGAGACCAAACATATAATATTAAATTTAACAAGTATATTCTAAAACCAAAAATAACACATTAATTGAATAGTTTTAAAAATTCTAATACCTCCTCCCAACCTTCAACAATATTAGCTGAGACAATTGTTAACATGTTTTTCATCACATAGTAGTCACAGGCATAGCTGTCATTTTGTCAAGCCGCCTAAAATTATGAATATCATAGTAGCATATAAATGATCAGTAAATATTATACACATTAAACTAGTAATATTAAATGCAAATGAATTTTCGGGTAGACAAAGTACTTACTACAGGAATCACCCATCTAATAGACTTTTTCTTCTTACTGCCTTTCAACATGTAATATCCATCCATAGCTCTGAAAATTAAATGAATTCATCAAATTAATGTTGTAGATCTAATAAAAGACAAATCAATGTGTGTGTGTATATATATATATATATATATATATATATGTTAAAAATAAAAGTTTACCTCTCAATTACGCCCCTAATGGCCGTGTTTAGTTTATAGTGCAGCGCACACAACCAAACAACGATATAATCATCAGGACAAACGATAAACAGCTGCTAGTGACCACTGCAATATTGAACAACAATAATCAGACAAAAGCAAACTAGGCTAGCAATTGGACAATACAGTTACATGTACTTACTTATGGAGATACATTCCAAGGTAACACTTTTTTGGCTCGGAGTCTGATTTATTTTGTAAGTATGATTGCACTACCTCCGGAGGAATGGCCATTTTGCCGGTTATAATAATCTTATTTGGGTCAATGGACCCAAACCGATCGCCGGAGCCATTTGTCACACAGAGGCGATGAAGATACCTAAGATGTTGAATTAAATGTTAATTATAATTGATACATACAAAATAATTTTTATAAAGTAATGATATTTACGTGCACCATACTGACAAGACTTCATTGGATAGCCATTGATCACCCTCACCAACCTCATCAATGTCCTTCCTATCAACAGAAAACCACTGATAGACATTGGTTTCATGCTCCAGGTCTACAGGGAAGCTTTGACCTTTGAGAAGCCTCATTTTTTCACAAAAATCTTCTTTGGTTGGTTGGTTCTCATCATCCTCTGGTGAACAACTACCCTTAGTGCTCACACGCACGGTACGTCTAAGACCAGAACAGTCATGAGGAGCCGTATAACTGCTTCCTACACCCATAGATTGTGGCGCCTGCATCAAATAAAGTAAACATAAATAACATTACCAAAGTTAGTAATTTTGATTTCATTAATTGTGTCAAGTTACGCACCCTCCTTCACCGCCGTTTGGATCTCATGCGCCTATATCAAGGACATCTCCCTTTGGGCCTCCTTCACCACCATTTGATACCTGTTTTCGAGTCAAGGACATCTCCCTTTGGATCTCCTCTCGGATCTCCCTGGACATCTCCTCCCGGAGCTGCTGAAGGTCCTCCTTTGATATACCTACTGAGGTGCGGCGTGAAGGTCCTCCATAGTATTTCTTTATGCCAACACCCCAACCAGCAGTGCGGACACGACCAAGGTGCTTTTGTATTCCAAGGGCAGTAGTCAAGATATCCTGGCGTCCCCCTGTGGAAAAAAAAGTACCCTGTGTACTCTGTACAACCAGGTCCCCCTACAACACATATGATTAAATTCCAAATTAATACATTGTGTAATTGTGTATTGCAATGCATAAGTTATAAAACAATTACATTGATCAATGGAAATATTTTCTTACAATTCATGAAGCCACTGAGGTTGTGGCCTCAGATGTATACTCTCCTGAATGCTTTTGTCGGGCCATCAACCAAAGCTCCTCTCCTATAGGTGAGAGTGGCTCATCTAAAACTGAGCCTCCATCACCCGCCTCTTCAACCATTTTTATCCTCCTCTCTTCAATTACATCGGCCTTAAGTTTAAAATAACCCCCACGAGACGTTATGTAGGGGTATAGATTCTTCCATGCATTTTTCTTTCCTTTTTTGCTTTTGGCCTGTTACAAATAAGACACAACAAATTATAAGTCAATAAAAATATTAAATTAGCTATGCCATGTAAAAAACCATGATTTCAACTAACCTGTAAATCTTCTTCGTTACGGCCCTTAACAAACAATTGCCAGTCTTCCTCGGAGATATATTTATATTTTTCAAATTGGGTTGTGTTGCCATTGATATCTCCATTCGCAAATACATAGGTTTTGGAAAGCATGACCTTAAATTGCTTCCAACGCTCCCCTCCATAAGTAAGAATTTTCTTTTTAAGCTTTTCGTCATTAGGAACAGTCCAGATTTGCTACAATTACACAACAAAATTGTGGTGTTAGTATAAATGTAGTTAAACATATATATGGATAATTTAATAAGTTATAAAGAATTGTGTTAAGAGTAAATACCATGATATTGTGCCAAATCGTATCCTTGATGTCACTGTGTACTTTTTTCCATTCCTTTACTTGGAGAGCCGCTTTGCTATGGGCAAGGAACCCGACATAACTCTTGAATTGTACCATAAGGTGATCAATGGGCAATAAAGTAACCGGATCAAAATCGATATCGTACCTCTGACCAGCGGCACGTTTGGCAATGAAACGTGTCATGGGCGTGGCACGTCTGCTACTTCTCTTAGTGGGAGAAGAGCCTGATGTATCAACCATGATGCCTATTTACCCACAAAAAAATGAGAACGTGTTAGTCAAAATATAAATAAATGACTAAAATAATAAATAAATTGCAAACATGCATTTATTAACAAGAATTACAATGGACATATAACAATCAAGTACTAACCTAGAAAGTCTTTCTTGGTCATTTTTTATTGTCCTCCAAAATCCCTTCTTGATGATCATCACGAGTGGCATATACATCGTCCACTTCATTTTCATCAGTGAAAGAAGGTCTTTGTGTTGTGTGTAACACCCCCACCTTCGTGCTAGAACTTTTTAATTCCTTGTGTGTTTGACTAAGCTTTTCATGTATGTGAATGTGTTAAATATGCTAATGACTGGTTAGAAGATCAATTAAATTGGCACGGTCTTGGCGTATAGGCGAAGTCGGGACACAAAAACTAGCAACGGATGCGATTCGAGCGCGGGCGCCAGACAGCGCAGGCGCGAGCCTCACCGAGAGCGGCGCAGGCGCCCGAGAGATCTTGGCGCCAGCGCTAGCTGCAAAGTGGCTGTGCGCTGTTTCGCGTTTTAACTCGTTTTGGGCCGGTTCGGTGACCCGGTATGACCCATTCTCGACCTGTAAGAGTGACCACGACCCCTAGACTTAACCTAGCCCCTAAACATCAGTCTAAAACCATAAACATGATTAGAAGTTGCTCATAAGATCAACCAAGATAGAGAAAAACCCTTCTTCCCCTTTTTCCCCAATTTTGTGCTGTCAAGGGCTCTGACTCAAGACTACGCTACGGAACGCGACCCAGAAGCATAGTTACTGTAATTCTTACCGCCTCATTGGGAGGAATAGGAAGAGGTAAGCCTTCTAATGATAGTTTTGTCCTTAAGAGCAATGTTAGGGTTCTAAATTATGATTTTTCCATTCCTAAACCCTTTCTCTTGTGTTTCTTTGAAGAAAGCTTCACTAGGAAAGGAAAAGCTTGGTGTTACCTTATCCCTCTCCTAGGAGCTCGAATTGCACTTGAGGTAAGGGATAGTTGGTCTCTTCTGGTGAGTGTATGGAACTGTGTGAACAATAGGGGTGTCCCAAGACCCACATGCCTCATGTGATAACGAAAAAGCGCACTATCACCACCGTGATAGAGACCTTCAATTCCTCTAAATTATTATTCTCGACTTGTGATAATTTTATTGGTTGTTGAAATTGGCGTGATGATTGAGCTTTGGTTGTTTATATGCTTGATGTACAGAAATTGGTTGTTATCAAACGACAATGTAAGGAAATTAAATAACTAAATAGTAGGCTTTAGACCCTATGAAAGTGTAGCCACTAAGTATGAATCAAAGAACTCGAGTCCCCGCAATTATGTTGATATTGTAAAGCTTAAGTAGAATGTCTAAGGTTCATTTATGATGCCTATTGATTTCTTAGTATGATAATCTGAGAGAACTAGTCCTTCTAATGCCAAAGTTCCACTTGGATGTATGTGCTTAATCAAAGTTGCTAAGAATATTAAATGTTCATGTTATTGGTAGAAGGCACTAGCTAACTTATGAATTTGTGTTCTGCTGTTGTTGTTGTTGTTACTCTGTCGAAAATATTGCGATAGAGGATGTTATGGTTAGACACCGTGTTTGGTCATGTTCATGCATCTTGGTGTCGTCATTGTTGTTGTCGTTGTTGTTGTTGTTATTGTTAGTAGGGCGTATCGGGCAAGGTATCCCGTGACGGGCAAGGTTTCCCGGTCCTACGGTTAAAAAGAAAAAAAAAAACAAAGGGCGAATCGGGCAAGGTATCCCGTGACGGGTGAGGTTTCCCGGTCCTTTGGTTAGTAGGGCGAATCGGGCAAGGTATCCCGTGACGGGCAAGGTTTCCCGGTCCTACGGTTAAAAAGAAAAAAAAAACAAAGGGCGAATTGGGCAAGGTATCCGTGGCCGGCAAGGTTTCCGGTCCTTTGGTTAGTAGGCGAATCGGGCAAGGTATCCCGTGACGGGCAAGGTTTTGGTCCTACGGTTAATGGGGCGAATCGAGCAAGGTATCCCGTGACGGGTGAGGTTCCCGATCCTGTTGTTATTGGTGCACTTTGACATGGTATTCGAGCGGGCAAGGTCTCCGGCCGTTAGAAGTGGATCCACATGCATATAATTATGTTCTTAGAATCACACCACTTGTCTTGATAACATGCTTGGTTGTTCGGTTGTTAGTGGTACATCATAATGTTGTGATTGATGCGGCATGTGATATTTGAATGTAATGGTAATGTCTTTTAGCGTTGCGTTTGATGTTGTGACATGTGGTATTTGTGATTGTGGTGATATGTTATGCCTTGGTCTTTGGTGTGTAGGCGTTTTGTTGGAATTACTGTATATGCGCATTGTTCACGATTTCCTACACTTTGGTTGCACTATTTGAGGTTATGACGACTAACCCTTTTGTGGCTATGCATATCCCAGGGTATGTGTAGATGTTGAGGCTGCAGTGTTGAGGATGCGAATGCCAATGAGTAATCTCGGTAGTTCGTCGGGATGGATAGAAGATTTGCATGTGTTTACTTATTAAAGTTTTTGTATTCTTCCGATGTAATAATTAGGGAAAAGGGCTCTGAATTATTGTGACATCGGGAACCTGGGTTTTTAATTTCTTCGATTGTTATTTTCCGCAAATGAGTGTGATGACTCTATTCCACAATAACTGAAATTATGATTTGGCTTAAATAAAAAGGATTTTGTTTCTTCGTGTTTTTATTTTACATTATTACGTTGTTATAATGACTTGTTGGGGTAGAGGGTGTCACATTTAGTGGTATCAGAGCTCGGCTTGATTCTCAGGCCGTGGTGTGTGTCTATTATGTTTTTGTCTGTGTGCTCGGTGTGATTGTTTATGCTAAAATAGATAGGAGTATGAATGGTAAGACTCATTTTATAGGCTAACCATTTTCTGTTTGCCTCAGAAGTGAGGAATGGCAGGCAGGGCTGATCGTGCTGTGATTGAGGCCTTAGAGGCGAGTTCTTTGAAGCTTTGGGCGCAGCGAACCGTCTTGATAGGCCTGCTAACTTCAGGAGCATTGCCGATTTTCAGAAAAACAACCCTCCAACCTTTAAGGGGGGATTTTACCCTGATGGAGCCCAACACTGGATACGTGAAATGGAGAAGATTTTTAGAGTGATGGGCTGCATTGACGAACAGAAGGTGACTTTTGCTGCTTTCAAGCTGACCGACGAGGCTGAGTATTGGTGGGAGAACACTAGTCGGAGGTTGGAGAATACCGCAACTGCTGTAACTTGGGAGATATTCAAGGACAAGTTCTTGGAAAAATATTTTCCCGCTGAGATTCGTGACCGAAAGGAGGCTGAGTTCCTAGCTTTAACACAGGGGAATATGTCTGTAGATGAGTATGCGGTGAAGTTTGAGGAATTATCCCGCTACTACCCTGCTTATCAACTAGCAACTGGCGACCGCTCGAAGTGTGTTAAGTTTAAGAACGGCTTACGACCTGAACTCAAGCAGGGCGTGGCTGTCTTACCACTTACCGACTTCGGGAACTTTGTCCAGAAGACCCGAGACTTTGAAGAGGCTTATAATGAGAGGGTAGCTGCTTTCAGAAACAACAGTGGGAGACCCAAACCCACCCAAGGAAGAGGGAGACAACCTTTAGCACCTCATCGCCAAGGCATTTAAGAATCTGGCTTTAGAGGGCTAATCTGTCATGAGGAAAACAGTTGGGGAAGCTCTTGCACTACAATCGAATAGATGTGGCAAGTGTGGCAAGGACCACTATACTCATTTATGCAAGGAAACATCATCATCCGCTTCAAGTGCAACAAGTCTTGGCCATATCACCGCGATCGTGATGAATTGAAGAACGAACCAACAAATAATAACAGGACTCGAGACCTCAGGCTAACAGGATGAAGTCGATTGGCGAGTGTTTGCTCTCACCGCATGAGGCGGTGAATCGGAAGATCTCATCCAAGGTACTTGCTTTATTCGAGGAATTTCTTTAGTGGTGTTGTATGATTAAAGTGCGACCCACTCTTTCATCTCTCAGAATGTGTGAAAAATTTGCAACCGCCTACATCTCGTTTAACCTTTGATTTGTCTGTGGATATTCCTTCTCATGAACCCGTTATTACGTCTCTTGTGTGCAAGGAGTGCACTCGTGATTGGAAGTAGGAATTTCGTAGTGGACCTAGTGTGTTTACCTCTTCGGGAATAGACATTATTTTAGGTATGGATTGGTTGATCGCTAATCATGTACTTTTGAACCGCTTTGATAAAGCTGTGGTGTTTGGGGCACTGAGCCTAGTGATCCACGGGTGGTTACCGCCAAGGAAATTCGGTCGTCCTTGAAGGAAGGTGCACAGGTTTATGTGATGTTGTGTTCTATGGCTATAGAAGCGAAGGTAGAAGCTAAAGATGCACCCACCGTTTGTGAGTTTAGGAAGTATTTGCGAAGTTAACTCTTTACCAGGAACAAGATGTGGACTTTGCTATCGACCTTGTTAGGGAACGGGACCGATCTCTATGGCACCTTACCGGATGTCCCCGTTAGAGCTAGAAGAATTAAAGAGGCAATTGGAAGACATGCTGGAGAAAAAGTTTATTAGACCAAGTGTATCCCCTTGGGGAGCGCCGGTTTTATTGGTAAAGAAGAAAGACGGTTCAATGAGGTTGTGTGTTGACTATCGGCAACATAACAAGGTTACTGTCAAGAACCGCTACCCTTTACCGAGGATAGATGATCTCATGGACCAACTAGTAGGAGCATGTGTTTTCTCTAAAATTGATCTGAGGTCTGGGTACCACCAGATTCGGGTGAAGAAGGAGGACATTCCGAAGACCGCGTTCGAACGCAGCGTTACGGTCACTATGAGTACCAAGTTATGCCATTCGATTGTGACTAACGCACCAGCGATTTATGGAATACATGACCACGATATTTCGCCCATATTTGGATAAGTTTGTGGTTGTTTTTATAGACGACATCTTGATTTACTCCAAGACCCGAAAGGAGCATGAAGGGCACTTGAGAACTGTACTACAAGTGTTGAAGGAAAAACAATTGTATGCCAAGATGTCAAAGTGTGAGTTTTGGTTGGATGAAGTGGGATTTCTAGGCCACGTAATTTCTAAAGCGGTATAGTTGTGGACCCAGTGAAGGTGGAGGCTGTATTGCATTGGGAAGCTCCTAAATCGGCCACCGAGATAAGGAGCTTTTTGGGCCTAGCCGGTTACTATCGAAGGTTCATCGAAGGTTTCTCAAAGATAGCACTACCGATGACCCGACTTACCAGGAAGGGGCAAGTTTTCTTGTGGGATGCTAAGTGTGAGGAAAGCTTTCAGATACTAAAGAAGAAGTTGACTACGGCACCAGTGTTAGTGTTGCCCGACCCGCTTAAACCTTTCGTGGTCTACTGTGATGCTTCAAAGCAAGGACTAGGTGGTGTGCTAATGCAGCATGGTAAGGTCGTGGCGTATGCTTCTCGTCAACTAAAGTTACACGAGCAGAATTATCCTACCCATGACTTGGAATTAGGTGCAGTTGTCTTTGCCTTGAAGATCTGGAGGCACTATCTTTATGGGGCTCGGTTTGAGGTTTTTAGCGACCATAAGAGCCTCAAGTATTTGTTTGACCAGAAGGAGTTAAACATGAGGCAACGTCGGTGGATGGAATTCCTAAAAGACTACGAGTTTGAGTTGAACTACCATCCAGGAAAGGCAAACGTCGTGGCAGATGCGCTAAGCAGAAAGGCGTTGCATTGCTCGACTATGATGATTAGGGAAATGAAGTTAATAGAAGAGTTCAGAGATCTGAGTCTAGTGTGTGAAAGGACCCCCGTGAGCGTGAAGCTTGGCATGTTGAAAGTGCAACGTGGGAGTTGGAGAGTAAGATGCGGGAACTGTATCCGCAACTTTTCACCACAGGTCAGTAATAATTCCGAGGACGGAATTTTTCTAAGGGGGTAAGGATTGTAACACCCCCACCTTCGTGCTAGAACTTTTTAATTCCTTGTGTGTTTGACTAAGCTTTTCATGTATGTGAATGTGTTAAATATGCTAATGACTGGTTAGAAGATCAATTAAATTGGCACGGTGCGCGTATAGGCGAGTCGGGACACAAAAACTAGCAACAGATGCAGTTCCAGGGGGCGCAGGGCACCCAGACCAGGGCGCCCAGGCCCCACCGAGAAGCGGCGCAGGCGCCAGACCAGTGCGGCGCCCAGGCCTCACCAAGCGGCGCAGGCGCCCAAGAGATCTTGGCGGGGCGCGCTGCTGCGAAGTGGCTGTGCGCTGTTTCACGTTTTAACTCGTTTTGGGCCGGTTCGGTGACCCAGTATGACCCATTCTCGACCTGTAAGAGTGACCACGACCCCTAGACTTAACCTAGCCCCTAAACATCAGTCTAAAACCATAAACATGATTAGAAGTTGCTCATAAGATCAACCAAGATAGAGAAAAACCCTTCTTCCCCTTTTTCCCCAATTTTGTGCTGTCAAGGGCTCTGACTCAAGACTACGCTACGGAACGCGACCCGGAAGCATAGTTACTATAATTCTTACCGCCTCATTGGGAGGAATAGGAAGAGGTAAGCCTTCTAATGATAGTTTTGTCCTTAAGAGCAATGTTAGGGTTCTAAATTATGATTTTTCCATTCCTAAACCCTTTCTCTTGTGTTTTTGCTGAAGAAAGCTTCACTAGGAAAGGAAAAGCTTGGTGTTACCTTATCCCTCTCCTAGGAGCACGAATTTCACTTGAGGTAAGGGATAGTTGTTCTCTTCTAGTGAGTGTATGGAACTGTGTGAACAATAGGGGTGTCCCAAGACCCTATGCCTCATGTGATAACGAAAAGCAGACACTATCACCACCGTGATAGAGACCTTCAATTCCTCTAAATTATTATTCTCGACTTGTGATAATTTTATTGGTTGTTGAAATTGGCGTGATGATTGAGCTTTGGTTGTTTATATGCTTGATGTACAGAAATTGGTTGTTATCAAACGACAATGTAAGGAAATTAAATAACTAAATAGTAGGCTTTAGACCCTATGAAAGTGTAGCCACTAAGTATGAATCAAAGAACTCGAGTCCCCGCAATTATGTTGATATTGTAAAGCTTAAGTAGAATGTCTAAGGTTCATTTATGATGCCTATTGATTTCTTAGTATGATAATCTGAGAGAACTAGTCCTTCTAATGCCAAAGTTCCACTTGGATGTATGTGCTTAATCAAAGTTGCTAAGAATATTAAATGTTCATGTTATTGGTAGAAGGCACTAGCTAACTTATGAATTTGTGTTCTGCTGTTGTTGTTGTTGTTACTCTGTCGAAAATATTGCGATAGAGGATGTTATGGTTAGACACCGTGTTTGGTCATGTTCATGCATCTTGGTGTCGTCATTGTTGTTGTCGTTGTTGTTGTTGTTATTGTTAGTAGGGCGTATCGGGCAAGGTATCCCGTGACGGGCAAGGTTTCCCGGTCCTACGGTTAAAAAGGAAAAAAAAAAAAGGGCGAATCGGGCAAGGTATCCCGTGACGGGCGAGGTTTCCCGGTCCTTTGGTTAGTAGGGCGAATCGGGCAAGGTATCCCGTGACGGGCAAGGTTTCCCGGTCCTTTGGTTAGTAGGGCGAATCGGGCAAGGTATCCCATGACGGGCAAGGTTTCCCGGTCCTACGGTTAATGGGGCGAATCGGGCAAGGTATCCCGTGACGGGTGAGGTTCGATCTGTTGTTATTGGTGCACTCATCGACATGGTATTCGAGCGGGCAAGGTCTCCGGCCGTTAGAAGTGGATCCACATGCATATAATTATGTTCTTAGAATCACACCACTTGTCTTGATAACATGCTTGGTTGTTCGGTTGTTAGTGGTACATCATAATGTTGTGATTGATGCGGCGGCATGTGATATTTGAATGTAATGGTAATGTCTTTTAGCGTTGCGTTTGATGTTGTGACATGTGGTATTTGTGATTGTGGTGATATGTTATGCCTTGGTGCTTTGGTGTGTAGGCGTTTTGTTGGAATTCTTGTATATGCGCATTGTTCATCGATTTCCTACAATGGTTGCACTATTTGAGGTTATGACGACTAACCCTTTTGTGGCTATGCATATCCCACCGGTATGTGTAGATGTTGAGGCTGCAGGTGTTGAGGATCACGAATGCCAATGAGTAATCTCGGTAGTTAAATCGGGATGGATAGAAGATTTGCATGTGTTTACTTATTAAAGTTTTTGTATTCTTCCGATGTAATAATTAGGGAAAAGGGCTCTGAATTATTGTGACATCGGGAACCTGGGTTTTTAATTTCTTCGATTGTTATTTTCCGCAAATGAGCGTGATGACTCTATTCCAAAATAACTGAAATTATGATTTGGCTTAAATAAAAAGGATTTTGTTTCTCCGTGTTTTTATTTTACATTATTACGTTGTTATAATGACTTGTTGGGGTAGAGGGTGTCACATTGTGAAAGAAGGAGTGTCATAAATATCTAGGTTTGGATCTTGACTTTCATCAATTTGATGAATGCTTCTTCTTTGGAGGACTACGGATAACCTATTACTAGAAGAATCTGTGACATAAAAAATTGTTTTGCATATTCAGCCATGATGAAAGGCTCGTCACTATAACCTATCTTGTTAACGTCCACCAATGTGAATCACAATTCATCGGTTTGTACACCACAATTATTGTTAACCCACTTATATTTAAAAACAACCACTCTAAATTTACAATAATTGAGCTCCCAAATATCTTCAATGATCCAAAAGTAAGCTATGGATGCCAGAACGGGGTTTTATCCTTTGAGCTAGAGAAGTGTATGGAAGAAGCCATGATCATAACCCCACTGTTTTGTACGGTACTCCTATCATCCTGTGTCTTTGTGTAAAAAGAAAATTTATTTATATCGTACCCACTCCAACATAAGACATTATGGCTACGCTCATGTGCTAGCCATTTTAAGGTATCAGAAGCAGTATCATCATTCATAATCTGTGTTTTAAACCATTTTATAAATGTCTTGTTATGCTCTTTCAACACCCATTTTTCGTTTATTCGAGGGTTTTTAGCATTGACAATGGTTTTGTGAGTAGACAAGTATGACTCAACCTCATCAGTATTATTCAATATATACAAATGTGCTTGAAGCACTTTTGCTCGACCCATGCTCTTAACCTTTAGACCTCGTGTACCCTTACCATCACATCTTTCGTCATGATGAGACTTGGGAAGCCCTACAGGTTCCGTTTCTGACAAGTAGTCTGTACAAAACTCAATGGCTTCTTCTGTGATGTACCTTTCAACAACAGATGCTTCGGGACGGTATGGACTCTTGACATACCCTTTCAAGATCTTCATGTATCGCTCGACAGGGTACATCCACCTTAAATAAACGGGGCCACACACTCTAATCTCCCTCACTAGATGAACAATTAAGTGAACCATGATGTCGAAAAATGAAGGAGGAAAGAACATCTCCAACTGAAAAAAGATAATAATAGCCTCATTTTCCAAGTCGTCCAATTCCTGAGGGTCAATCACTTTACTACATACAACATTAAAGAATAAGCACAATCTAGTTATCGCATGCCGAACCTTTTTTGGCAAGATGCCACGAATAGCCACTAGTAGTAGTTGTTGCATCAAGACGTGGCAGTCGTGAGACTTTAGGCCAAGTAGTTTGAGGTTGTTCATTGACACAAGACTCTTGACATCTGAAGAGTAACCCTGTGGCACTTTCACGCCCCATAGACACTCGCAAAAATTTCTTTTCTCTTCTTTTGACAATGTATGACATGCTGATGGCAAATATGTATTGTTTCCTCTTGGTTGCGGACCTAATTATTCTCTTATGCGCATCGCAACCAAATCGAGACTAGCATTCAAACCTTCCTTCGTCTTGCGCTGAATGTTGAGAAGTGTTCCGATTACACTATCACACACATTTTTTTCACGTACATGACATCAATACAGTGTCTTACATCAAAACTGGTCCAATACGAAAGATCAAAGAACACTGGCCTCTTCTTCCATATGCTTTTTTTAGTAGACTTTTTTTGTTTCTTTCCAAAACTAACATTGATGTCCTTCACACGTTGATAAACTTCTTCCAGTTAAGGCCTCTAGAGCAATTCCATTCTCTTGGCATCCATTAAAAGCCTTTTTCAATCTCCGATACGGGTGATTATGTCTGAGAAATATACGATGCCCAAGATAAATAGTCTTCCTTCCATGTTGCAATTAATGGTAGCATGTGCCTTCTTCACATATAAGACACGCTTTATGTCCCTTAACACTATACCCATACAAGTTCCCGTAAGCTGGAAAGTCATTTATGGTGCAAAATATCATGTCACGCAACTTGAAATTTTCACGAGAAAACCCGTCAAACACATTAATGCCTTCTTCCCACAATATTTTCAAATCTTCAATCAAGGGACCTAGATAACCATCTATGTCATTTCCTGGCTATTTTGGTCCGGAAATCATCATAGATAACATAATATATTTACGCTTCATAGACAACCAAGGAGATAAGTTGTAAATAACCAAGAGAACAGGCCATGAACTATGGATACTGCTTAAACTACCATATGGATTCATTCCATCCACAGAAAGTCCAAGCCTAAGGTTTTTTGGCTCATTTCTGAAATCCGGAAACAGAGAATCAACTCGCTTCCATTGTAAAGAATCAGCCGGATGACGAAGCTTTCCATCACATTTCCTCTCATTTGCATGCCATCTAATATTCTTTGCGTCTTTTACATTGGCGAACAATCGCTTAAACTTTAGAATAATTGGAAGATACCATAACACCTTCGCAGGAGGACCCTTTGTGGTCACATCACAATCCTCTTCATCACCCTTCTTTTTGTAGCTTGATGTCATACTCGTGGGACACCTTTTTTTGCCTTCATCCTCATCATCACCCTTCTTTTTGTAGCTTGATGTCATACATGTGGGAGACCTTTTTTTGCCTTCATTATCTTTCCAGTACAGTATGCAATCATTTGGGCAAGCGTGTATTTTCTTATAGTCCACACCCATCGGACATAATATCTTTTTTGCCTCATAGTTACGGTTAGGCAATGTGTTGCCTTCTGGAAGCATTTCCTTCAATAAGCCAAGTGATTCTGTGAAGCGTTTATCATTCCACTCATTTATCGCCTTCAAATTGAACAATCTCAACACCGCTGACAACTGTGTGAAATTGGTGCACCCTGGATACAAAGGCTCTTCGTTGTCACTGCACAGAGTATCATACAAATGTGCTCGCTAAAAATAGTCTTGTCCAATATCACGAATCATGTCCTCTAGTCGATCGCCCATATCTACCTCAACTTCCTCTCTTTTGGAAAAAATTGGCGTGTCTAACACTTCACCATGCCATGTCCATGTCGTATATCTCTTGCAAATCCCATAAACACAAAGGTGATTCCGTATGTCTTCAACTTTTATAGGTGCCTAATTCGAACACTTAACACAAGGACAATAAAATCTTCCTTTACTATTAGGAAGCTTTGTTTATAAACTCTAACACTCCATTCTTATACTCATCATTCAAGCAATTTTTTTGCATCCAACTACGATCCATAACTACGTTCTAAAAAAAATACATACACCTATACGATTTTTAAGCTTGAAGCTTCAACAAGCACAACAATGGTGGACTTTAATAACACTCATTCACAAATATCACAAATATGCATGGAAACAACTTTTTTTTAAGGACATGGAAACAACTTAAAAAAGCATCTAATTTCATCAAGTTCATCACCAAAACCAACAAAAAATGGTAACTGCAATAAAAAAAAACGAAACGAGAAGCTCTATCATATCAATAATAACAACAACCCATAAGAGATTTTTAGAAATAACATACCTATGAAATGGCGACTGAAGCGAGATAATCAGAGACGAAAACGCGCGGCGACAGTAACAGAGATGAAAATGGTGGTGGCGATAACAGCTACAAAAATGACAACGAAAATGGCGACAGAAATGAGAACGAAAGCATGAAAGAGTGGAACGCGAATGAAAATGAGAGAAAGAGGAAGGAGAACAAAAACGAGAAGTAAAGAGAGATAGACAGAATTACCAGGGAACACGAACGGAATAATGGCGGCCGGTGGTGGTTCGTCGTGATAGTGAAAGGGAAAATGGAGGTGGTGGTTCTTCGTAGAGTGAGGCAGTATACTTTAGTCGTGAGAGTGAAAGGTTTTCTGAAAGAAGGGGGAGAATGAAATTTTTTCTCGGTTGTGCGATAAAAGTTGGGAATCAACCTTTTAACACTGGTTATTTATAAAACCGGTGTAAAACATTATAAATTTAAAATTATAAAACCTTTTTACACCGATTTTTACAAATACTCGGTGTAGAAAGTCTTCTTCCAAAACCAAAAAAAAATTTAAACATATTATGTTGGAACCTAAATGATTGAGAATTTTAGACCCTCAATAATTTTGATGATAACAAAGTATCTGTGTGAGAACAATTTACCTTCTGATAAGTCTTGAAGTGTGTGGGAATTAAATTCATTTATTTATAATATCACTCAAGCAAGAAGAAGAAGTTTTACAAGAAGATGAATATTTTTTGTGCTTTGTCTGCATCCGGTTAAATCTTAGCATCTAGTATATGCATACAAGCGAGCTTCCGATTTTCTAATACTATGACACATGGATATTAAGCACTGCAGCGAACATCTTATGCATTTGAGCAAGCATATGGTCTTTAATGAAACATGTGCAAGTCATGCGTACCTTTCTGCTCAATACCTCAGCATATCCTGAAATAAATTCAAATTTGATTTTGTGCGCTAAATTTTATGTACGAGGAATCAAAGGTGACACTTTTGGGATAAGACAAAATTCGTACACTTGTGTCAGGCTACAAATGATTGAAAAGTAAATAATACAAACAGTAATAAAGTGTACTATTCTGAAATTCTTTAAAAAGGAAGAAAATGGCATTTTCAAATTTACCTTACTCAATAATTTGGAGCTGAATATTTCTGCAACGGTAATATTCTTCAACAAGTCTATAAATGCTCCAAGCTCTCCATTGAAGAAGGTTGACAACACTGCTAGAGTTATTATACAAGTGAGCAACCAAAGTTTTTGTGCCAAGAACTCTGCTTAAAGTTTTTCATCCTCTCTTGTTGAGAGTTATTTGATTGTATTCAAATCTTCTTTGTGAAACTTGTATTGGCTTGTAGTAGGCTAGTTCCTCAAAGGCTCGAACGTACTGAGTCATTTTGAGAAGTTAAGAGTATTGTCAAGTTTGTGACAGTAGAACACTCTTAAGGGTTTTTGTAATCGGTGTGATTGTAGTGGAAAATCCTTCAGGAACGAAGGGACTAGACGTAGCTACCAGGTAGGTGGTGAACTAGTATAAATCTCTGTGTCTCATTCTCTATTGCTTTATCTTTACTTCTGTCTTACAAAGAAAAAATTTGTTTACACAATTTTCACTTCATTGTCCAGTACATCTTTCAGCATCCGGTAATCATCATTTTCAAAAGAACTTGTTTTAAAGTTATTTTTAACTTAAAGTTTGCGAAAAGTTTTCAACACAATTCAACCCCCTTTCTTGTGTTCTCGTTCAGTTGGTACCAGAGCTCGGCCTCTCGGTTGAGCACTTAACAGTGTGAAAGGAAAAGATCCTATATCTACAAACATGTCTACTGAAGGTGGCCACATGAACTGTCCTCCTCTATTTACTGGAGAAAAATTTGATTACTGGAAGGACATGATAAATTCATTCTTTGAGTCTTAACAACTTGAGTTGTGGGACATGGTTGAAAATGAGTACTTTATTCCCACTACTGCTACTGGTACTGTTTTATCTAGAGAAGAATGGAATGATGATCAGAAAAAGAGATATCAGCTGAATCAAAAAGCCAGATATATTCTTATCTGTGCAATGTTAGAAAAAGAATATAACAAATGTGGTAAATTTGAGACTGCTAAGGAAATCGGGAATTCCCTTGTTTTGTCTTACGAAGGCTCTGCCCAAGTAAGAGAAATAAAGGCTAGCATGTTGGTTCGCAAATATGAGTTATTTAAGATGGAAGAAGGAGAAAACATTGAGACAATGTTTGGAAGATTCCAAACTCTTGTTCATGGGTTAAAAGTCCTTGGAAAAAGTTATATTACACCTGACCATGTGAGAAAGATCCTGAGAAGTTTAACAAAGCAGTGGAGACCTAAAGTCACTGCTATACAAGAAGCTAAAGATCTAAACACCTTACATCTTGAAGATCTGCTAAGTTCTCTAAAAGCTCATGAACTTGAGCTAAATGAGGAAGAACCTCTGAGGAAAAGCAAATCTATTGCTTTGTGAGTCAACAAGCACAAAGCCAGTTCTTCTAAAGCTTTGCAAGCTGAAGAAGCATCAGAAGATGAAGCTTCAGAAGATGACAGTGATGGACCAGATGATGAGCTGTCATTCATATCAAGGAAGATCCAACGCATGTGGAAAAAGAAAGGAAACTTCAGGAGACAGTTCCAAAAGAAAGGTTTCAAGGATAAGAAGGAAGGCAAAGATAAAAATCAAATCATTTGTTATGAGTGCAAAACGCCAGGACACTTCAAATCCGAATGTCCTAATCTAAAAAAGAAGCCTAAGAAGAGTTCTTTGAAGGGAAAGAAAAGGGTCTCATGCCAACATGGGAAGACCTAGACTCATCTTCCTTTGAAGATGATGAGAACGAAGAAGAAGCAAATGTTGCCCTCATGGCAAACACTAAATCAGAGTCTGAAGAAGAAACTGAAGAGGTAATATATGATTCTTACTCTGAACTTCAAAATGCATTTAATGAACTTCTTAAGGAATCCTCCACTCTCTCCATTGAGTACAAAGCTTTGAAAAAGAAGTTTTCAAAATTATCCAAAGAATTTCAAATTTTGAACAATGAAAACTCAAAGTTCAATGAAGAGAACCAGAAGCTGAAAATTGAAAATCAGCATCTGGTAGCTAGTCAGCGTTCGGTAGCTAAAAGCTGACAGATTAAGGCAATCCTAAATGCAAATCAAATGAATATGAATATGCCTTTCAAAATTTTCTTACTGAGAGTGTAACTCGTAGCAAACAAGTTTCAATGATTTGGGGTGTCAGTAAACGGCAACTCAAGGTCTTGGATACAAGTCAGATGAACCCACTTTACAAAATGAAAATCTAGCATCTGATGAAACCAATGATCACAGTGAAAGCTTGCATTGCACATACTACAACAAACATGGACATTTGAAAAGTGCTTGTACTGCTTTCAAAATTAAGAAGGACAAGTATCCTTCAAGAACTAACGAGAAATGACCCAAGAAGATTTGGGTACCTAAAGATAAAATAGTCTATGTTGCAGATATGCTTAGCAACAAGATCAACACACCAGTCTTGGTATTTAGACAATGGATGCTCGCGTCACATGACGGGAGAAAAGCATATGTTCCAAGAGCTAAGACCTAGAGAGGAAAGATATGTTGGTTTCGGTGGAAACCAAAAAGGTAAAATAATTGGAATTGGTCGCATTGGTAAGGACTCTCTTCCTTCTATTGATAATGTTCTGTAAGTTGAAGGCCTAAAGCATAACCTACTTAGCATAAGTCAATTATGTGACAGTGGTTATGATGTTATCTTCACAGAAACAGGCTGTTTAGTAAAAAGTAAGAAGGATGGCTCTATATTCTTTACTGCAAAGAGGAAACAAAATATTTATAAAGTTGATCTTTCTGAACTCACAAAACAAGATGTCAAGTGTCTTATGTCTGTTGATGATGAGCTATAGACTTAGCATAAAAGATTAGGTCATGCTAGCTTGAGATTAATCTCAAAGCTAAACAAGCATGGTCTTGTTAAAGGCTTACCAAATCTTAGATACCAATCGATGCTCTCTGTGAGGCATGTCAAAGAGGAAAACAAGTTAAAACTTCTTTTCATTCTAAAAATGTTGTTTCAATCTCTAGACTAATTGAGCTTTTGCATGTTGATCTTTTTGGTCCTACAAGGACAACCTCTTTGACAGGAAAGAAATATGGATTAGTCATTGTTGATGACTTTACTTGATGGACATGGGTTAGATTCCTTGCCCACAAGGATGAGTCTTTTAAAGTGTTCACTGTTTTCTGCAAAACTGTTCAAAATGAGAAAGGTATTTGTATTTCTTCAATTAGAAGTGATCATGGGGGAGAATTTAAAAATGAAAGCTTCCAAAAATTTTGTGAAGAAAATGGTATCTCCCACAGTTTCTCCTCTCCTAGAACACCACAACAAAATGGTGTTGTAGAAAGAAAAATAGGTCCTTCCAAGAGATGGTTAGGACCATGATCAATGAAACTGATTTTGCAAAACATTTTTTGGCAGAAGCAGTAAACACAACTTGCTATATTCAAAATAGAGTATACATAAGACCTATATTGACAAAGACTCCATATGAACTGTGAAAGGGTAGAAAACCCGACATTTCTTATTTTCATCCATTTGGTTGCATATGTTATATTTTAAACACTAAGGATTAGCTTAGTAAGTTTGATTCCAAAGCCGACAAAGGTATCTTTTTGGGGTACTCTGAAAGTTCAAAAGCTTTTAAAGCTTTTAGAGTATACAATAAAGAATCCATGATAATGGAAGAATCTATTTATGTCAAGTTTGATGACAAGAAGCCTGACCCTGAAATGTCAGAGCTGGATGAGTTATTTTCAGGTTTAGACATTGGTGGAACAAACAGTGAACCTGCAAACTCGGCATCTAGCGGTGACAACCAGACACAGGATTCAACACAATCAGAAGCTAAAGCCAGAAAGAGTTAGAAATTCAAAACTCATCATCCAAAAGATCAAATCATAGGAGAACCTGGAGACAAAGTAAGAACAAGCTCCTCTTTCAAGGAGCATGCAGATCTTGCAATACTCTCTGAGATGGAACCTAAAACGATTGATCAAGCATTAGAAGATGAAGGTTGGATTTTAGCTATTCAAGAAGAGTTGAATCAGTTTCAACGCAATGATCTTTGGAAGTTAGTCATACTACCAGAAGATAAACAAGCTATTGGCACTAAATGGGTATTGAGAAATAAGCTTGACGAAGATGGAAAATTGGTAAGAAACAAAGCAAGGTTAGTTGCTCAAGGTTACTCACAAGAAGAAGGTATAGACTTTATTGAAACCTTTGCACCTGTTGCAAGGTTAGAAGCAATTCGTATTTTACTTTCATTTGCGGCACACCATTAGATATTTCTTCATCAAATGAATGTGAAGAGTGCTTTCTTGAATGGTTTCATAACAGAGGAAGTCTATGTGAAATAACCTCCTGGTTTTGAAGATATTGAATTTTCAGAACATGTCTTCAAACTTAAAAAGGCACTATATGGTCTTAAGCAAGCTCCTAGAGCTTGGTATGACAGACTAAGTTCCTTTTTAATGGAAAATGATTTTACAAGAGATCAAGTAGACACCACTCTGTTTAGAAAAACTGCAAACAACCATTTCATATTTGTTCAAATATATGTTGATGACATTATTTTTTGTGCTACTAATGAAAGCCTTTGCAAAGAATTTTCTAGGTTAATGCAGGCTGAATTTGAAATGAGCATGATGGGAGAATTGAAGTTCTTCCTATGAATTCAAATCAAGCAATGCAATGATGGTATTTATATTCATCAAAGCAAATACATCAAAGAATTGCTCAAGAAATTCAAGATAGTTGATTGCAAGCCAATGTGCACTCCTATGCATCCCACTTATATTTTATGCAAAGATGAAAATGGTAAGAAGGTAGATCAAAAGCTCTACAGAGGTATGGATGGCTCTCTACTCTATCTTATTGCTTCAAGACCTGATATTATGTTCAGCGTCTTCCTGTGTGCTAGGTTTCAATCAGATCCTAGAGAATCACACTTGAGTGCTGTGAAAAGAATTTTTTGATATTTATAAGGAACTAGTAATCTTGGTTTGCTTTATAAGAAATCAAAAGATTATAAGTTAGTAGGTTTCTATGATGCTGATTTTGCTGGAGACCGCATTGAAAGAAAAAGCACAAGTGGAGGCTGCCAATTTCTTGGAGGAAATCTTGTGTCTTGGTCAAGCAAAAGACATAGCACTATTGCACTTTCAACAACAGAAGTTGAATACATCTCAGCAGCAAGTTGCAGTTCTCAACTTCTGTGGATGAAATATCAACTTGAAGACTACTTGATCAAAGAGAGTAATATTCCTATCTTTTGTGATAATACCTCTGCTATATGTCTTACTAAAAATCCCATATTGCATTCACGAGCAAAGCATATTGAGATTAAGCATCATTTTATAAGAGACTATGTTCAGAAGGGAGTACTTGAAATTAAATTTGTTGACACTGATCACCAATGGGCTCGTATTTTCACAAAACCTCTTGTTGAAGATAGATTCAATTTTATAAGAAGAAATTTAAACTTTCATCTTATAAAAGAATGATTAGTTAATCTCAGCGTCTTGTGCATCATGCATCTTATTGTTTGCATCTGGTATGATGTTAGCATCTGGTTGAGTAAGCATCTTATGTGTTGTTTACTTTGCATCATTTAGCATCTGGTGAACATAAATACTTGCATCTGGTCACATACATGTCAAATATGTGCTTGCTAAAACGTCTCATCTTACCTACTGAGTCATGATTTTTTTACGTTTTCAATAAGGTTTTTACTGTGTTACTTATCATTTTGGCAACTGCACATTTAATGAAAGGAATTTTTGTATTTGTATTTTATTTTTGATTTATTATTATTTCCCTGAAATGTGAAGCTGTTTTACAAAAATACTTTTTTCAAAACCTCTCCACTACTTTTCCCACTCTCCCACTACTTTCGTACTATTCATTCCCTCTGTTTTCTGCAAACCTCTCTCTCTCTCTGAAACCTAAACCTCCATCTCAAGCTCCTCTGCTACTATGACAAATGTTTAAGTGTATAAGACTACTGCAATGTTCAACACTATGACCGATGGAAAAGTCCTTATTGAGAATAGGTTTGATCTAACCCACTGGATTGACTCGTATGGGCTGGAGAAACTACTTTCAATGGGAACCAAAGGAAGTGCTTCTCAACACTGTTAGAGAACTACGGGAAAATGCTAGACTTCATGCTGGAAACATCCTCAAGTGTCATATAAAAGGATTTGAGTTTGTGGTAACTCGAAAGGCATTGCTGAACTGATTGAATGCCCTGATGAAGGGTTAAGCTATTCTGAAGACTGGGAAACTAATTTTGGAAGTTCACAAGCTGTGGATGAAGCGTTGTTCGAGAACTACCATGCTCTCAAGGCATCGAAAAAGCCCTTGAATGTTGTTCATCTGAAGAGTCACTACAGAGTTCTTCACAAGCTGATTTCAAAGTGTGTCATTTTGAAGGCTGGTTCAAGTGACATTGTGAACTGTGAGCAGAAGTTTATCACGAGTCACTACAGGGTTGGTAACAAAGTTAATCTACCAAGGATGATCATGCCCACACTGACATATGCTGTTATGAATTCAAGAGTTAGATACTCTGAGGACAAGCAGATCTATAAAGCCATTCCTTATGCTGTTCTTCTCTCTGAACTCATGTAGACGCAAGGGATTGTGAAAAAGCTGGCAACCCTGACAGGAAAAGATAAGGAAAAGTATTTTGGAAATGGGGCAATGACTATTGCTAATGTCTTTGGAAAAGCAAATCAAGTCAGAATGGGTCTGTGTTCTTCCCAAGTGATTAAGAGAATCAAGGAAGAAGATGAAGCTGCCACTGTTGGTGATTCTCAGGCACTTGTTGTCGCTGAAACTCAAAGGCAACCCACCAGAAGCTTAACAAAAAGCTCTGTTTCTGGTGTGAAAAGGCCTGCTGAGCCTCTGGTCAAGTTGACCAGAAGCCAGAAGCAGAAGGTGCTTCCTGAACTAGTGAGTACAGTAGAACCAGAAGATGATGAGGACAAGGTGCCCATCAGAAGCATCATGGAGAAAAGGAAAGCAGAAGCTGACAAACCAACTTCTGCATCTGGTCCTAAGAAGGAAGCTCCTACTAAAACTCCTGCTGTGGTTCAACAAAGACAATCCAAGAATAGGAGAATAATCAAGCTCTCAGAAAAGCCAAAGGTACTTGACTTTACTGATGAATCTGTTGTTGCATATGATAGAGATGATCCTATCACTGCACCTCCTCTATCTGTTTCTTCACCACAAATCCCACCTACCAAACCACCAAAACCACAAACCTCACAAACAACCACCAAGAAACCACACCCACTTTCTGGTGCTTTGACCTTATCAATGTCCGAAACTCTGTCCACTTCTGCTCCCACTCCACCTCAATAAACACTTCCGTTATCATATCAGTCTAAATCCATCAAACCTTTTGTTACCTTATCAGGAATGATTTCCTGGTATTTAGCGAACCAAACACCCAAACCTATTCAAACCTTAACCTCATTTGAAACCCTAACCTTACACAAACCTCAATCCACTTCCTCCTTTATCATCTCCCTCACCTCAGAAATTGCCTCATCCCTCTCTCATTCTTTCAATCAACTTTACAGATTCCCCACCATACATCGAACCACTACAATCACTGCTACTCCTACTTCCACTGCCACATCAACATCAACTTCATCATTAACACCCTCCACAATAGACACTGCTTACTTTGCTCCTTCAAGGATCAAACTGAAGCCTGAAAAACCTGTCCTCATTAGAGAAGAGGAATATCACTCTGTCTATGATCATCCTTTTTTATGGCATCTAAAGACATTCACTTCAGGAGTTGCAAGGTTGGAGATTCCTCCCTTCAGCTACAATGACATAATCAAAATGTCTTTTGCTGGAAGACTCAGGCCTCCTCCAAACCGTGGCATACTTCCATTGTCTTTTGACCTGTCTCTGACACTTCCACAAAATGAACCACTGACTCTTGAAGAGTGTGGAAGGTGGATATTAGATGATGAAAGAGCCTTTCTGAATCAGTGCATGGAGATGAAGAAATACGAAATGGCTCTGCTTCATAGAGATCCTGCTTTGGTCTCTGTGAAGATTGTTCCTAATAGGCAAAGATCGCTGCCTTGGCTGATCCCAGAGAAGAGAAAAGCCAAAGTTCCTCAAAGACTTCCCAAGAAGTTCACCTTGGAAGATTTCAAAAAGGCACCAAGAAAGTATCAGACCAAATACTTTCATCTGGCAAAAGTTGAAGAAAGATTAGAGAATCATACCATGGAAGTCTACTTAACAAAGCTCATGGTAGATTCCAAGTACACTGGTTCCTCTGGCCTTTTAGATGCAGAGAAAGCAGAGATTGAGCATGCTGGCTCAATCAAACGAGTCTGGGATACAAATCTATCCATTTAGCACTATGATGATATGTTGTAAAGTGCTGTGATAAGACCTCCCTGTGTTTTGAAGCTGAAGTTTGAACAAGAAGAAATCCTCTATGAAGTTGGAGCTGCTAATGATTAGGAAGTCATGGCTCTCAACTAGATTGAAAAGTCTTACCTAGATGGTTTGGAACCCATTGTCCTTGACTTAGAAGAAAATGAAGATTTGAGAAGGCATTACAAGTTTGAAGAAGAAATTCCCAACATCTGCCTTGGTGAAGCAGAAGCTGAATTGAAGAACACTGCATCAGTAGCTGAGCTTATACAGTTTGACAATTTTGTTGCTGCTTTGTTTTAGCAAAGAGAAGTTGATCTATTGGGCATCATTGATCCTGAAGAGCTGATTTATAGAAGGCAACTGGAGTTTGAGTTTGACAAGCAGAAACTAGGAAGATTAATCAAATGGTGCATACCAAATGATAAATTTTTCTTAGAAGCTCAAGAAAAGAAGCAAAGAAGGCTCAAACTATCTCAAGGAGTTCTCATGGAACACATCAGGCAGTCTACTAAGCGATGGCAAAGGGCTATCACTTGGCCTAGACCTGAAGAACATCTTGAACAAGCTGAATGGATTCCTGAACCTCCTCCTCCTGTTGACGATGATGAACCTATCATGATTTCCAGATCCCAATTTAATCACTTTGTGGAAGCAACAAGATCAGTGGCACGACTTGAAAGTGTTGTTCAAACCCTTATGGACCGCCTTAACCAAATCCTACCACCTCCTTAATTTTCTTGTGTTTTTAAAACCCTTATGTATTGTTTTGGCTCTGATACTTCAAGTTTTATATATAAATCTGTTGAATTTTTGACTTCAAATTTTTCTCACGTGTTTATTTGGTTTTGACTATGATGTGTTTTACACTCTTTTTGTCTGATGACAAAAGGGGGAGTAAAAGTTAAGGGTTAATGAACGCCAAAGTATCATGTATCATGCATTACATATCATCATTCATCATGCTCTATCACATATAGTGTATTTATAAGCGTCTGATATTTTTACTAAGCTTTGATACTCTCTATATATTTCAGCATCTGCTCTCTGATACTTATATATCATATTGATGCTCTGATATTTGAAAATGCTATAATACATGGATGTATTGTTTTTAAATACAAATGCTCTGATACTTGGAAATATTCTTGAAATACATGATTATACTTGACTGTTAAACTCAGGGGGAGACCCTTGTAGTTATTTCTTGAAAAATAAATTGTTCATCAACCTTGGATATTTGTCATCATAAAAAAGGAGGAGATTGTTGGAACCTAAACGATTGAGAAGTTTAGACCCTCAATAATTTTGATGATAACAAAGTATCTGTGTGAGAACAATTTACCTTATGATAAGTCTTGAAGTGTGTAGAAATTAAATTCATATATTTATAACATCACTCAAGCAAGACGAAGAAGTTTTACAAGAAGATGAATACTTTTGTGATGTGTCTATATCCGGTTAAATCTTAGCATCTGGTATATGCATACAAGTGAGCTTTCGATTTTCTAATACTATGAACGTGGATATTAAGCACTACAGCGAGCGTGTTATGCATTTGAGCGAGCATCTAGTCTTTAATGAAACATGTGTAAGTCATGCGTACCTTTCTGCTCAATACCTCAGTATATCCTGAAATAAATTCAAATTTGATTTTGTGCGCTAATTTTTATGTACGAGGAATCAAATGTGACATCTTTAGGACAAGACAAAATTCTTACACTTGTGCCAGGCTACAAATGATTGAAAAGAAAATAGTACAAACGGTAATAAAGTGTACTATTCTGAAATTCTCTGAAATGGAAGAAAATAACATTTTCAAATTTACCTCGCTCAATGATTTGGAGCTAAATATTTCTGCAACGGTAATATTCTTCAAGAAGTCTATAAATACTCCAAGCTCTCCATTGAAGAAGGTTGACAACACTGCTAGAGTTATTATACAAGTGAGCAACCAAAGTTTTTGTGCCAACCAAAGTTTTTGTGCCAAGAACTCTGCAAACCAAGAACTGAACTTCAGCTTCTTATTCTTTCTTTTAGAAAGTTATTTGTTTTGAGCTTAAAGTTTTTCATCGTCTCTTGTTGAGAGTTAATTGATTGTATTCAAATCTTCTTTGTGAAACTTGTATTGCCTTGTAATAGGCTAGTTCCGCAAAGGCTCGAACGTGCTGAGTCGTTTTGAGAAGTTAAGAGTATTGTCAAGTTTGTGACAGTAGAACACTCTTAAGGGTTTTTGTAATCAGCGTGATTGTAGTGGAAAATCCTTCAGGAACAAAGGGACTAGACATAGCTACCAGGTTGGTGGTGAACTAGTATAAATCTCTGTGTCTCATTCTCAATTGCTTTATCTTTACTTCTGTCTTGCAAAGGAAAACTTGTTTACAAAGTTTTCACTTCAGCGTCCAGCGTCCGGTAATCATTGTTTTCAAAAGAACTTGTTTTGAAGTTGTTTTTAACTTAAAGTTTGCGAAAAGTTTTCAACACAATTCAACCCCCTTCTTATGTTCTCGTTCATATTACACCGGTTAAATGTGGCAACCGGTGTAAAAAGTCTAAAAAAATAGCTTTTTACAATGGTTTGTCCAAATAACCGATGTAAACTTACTTTCCTACACGTTTTTCTTTCTTCTAAAATGCATTTACCACTGTCCAACAATTTTCTGATGTTTTCATCTGCACCGTTTGACTAGCCAATAGATGTGTTGGGCATTGAATATTCTTTTGATTATAAATACACCTTGAGTTTGTTGATCTCATCACCACTTCACAACTTCTTCTTGATTATCACAAGTTCTTGTTCTTGTTATTCCCCTGTTTTGAGGTTTGATTGGCGTTTGTGCCAAAGGCTCCAAATACACTATCTCGTTTAGATGCCAGAACCCCTATATCCTTTATGACGCTTCCAAATTTTTCATGTCTAAAACCAGTTGTACAAAACACCGGTGTAAAATGTTTAGACAAAATCACGAGTTAATTGCAAAATTGCCACCGCATTTTACACCGGTTTTAGAGATAACCGGTGTAAAATGTGACACGTAAATTGATTAATTCACATATTAATTGCAAAATTACCACTGCGTTCACATTTTATACCTGTTATAAATGAAACCGGTGTAAAATTGTAAATTCTTTTACTTTGCATGTAGTAGTGTGTTCTTCGTGCGGAGGACTAAAACATAGAGAGGGAACAAGAGAGAGAGAGAGACTGAGAAGGAACGAGAGAGAGAATGAGAGAAAGAATGAGAGAGAGAGAGAGGTTTACCTTCAAAGGACAGAACAAGAACTAACAAGAAAGGAAGCTTCCATTGCTCGTGGCGGCCGGAGGAAACGTGGAACGAGAGTGGTGGTGGTTCGTTCGAGAGAGAGAGAGTGAGGGGGACTCTTTCAGAGGGACTAGTTTCTGTTCAGAGAGAGAGTAGGGTTTGAGGTTGCGTAAAAAGAAATGAGGAAGGAACACTATTGATATTGTGTAGTGACTTTCTAAATCGGTTGGCAGAAATTAACAACCGATGTAAAAAGTGGTTCCAGCGTCCACCTATTTACAAAAATGTCACCGTCGTTCATATTTTAAATTGGTTGCTTATGAACCGATGTAAAAACCTATGTTAAAATCGCTATTTCTATGTCGATTACATTTTACCGATGTAAAAACCTATGTTAAAATCGCTATTTCTATGTCGATTACATTTTTAACGATATAAAAACACTTTAATTTCAAAATTGCCATCACATTTCTTTTCAAATCAATTGCAATACTAAGTGATGTAAGATGCTAGCATAGATTTCTATTTCTGCACACTTTAGCAAAGTCTTGTATCCGTTTTCGATACTGATACTGTATTCGTTTTCGATACTGGTATTGTACCCGTATATGTATGTGTAGCATAATGGATTCGGATTCTACTCACTACAGCAAAAATCAGTTTAGGCAACAACAAAAAACCGTGGCCAGAAATGAAAAAACCGCGGCCTAAACTTTAGCCAACGGTTTGGCCACGGTTTTGTAGCCGTGGAGTATGCGGCCGTTGCCTATTCCTTTACGCCACAGTTTTTTGTTTTCGCCCACGCTACACAGAAAACCGTTGCCTATAACACACAAACAGGCCCGCGGTTTTACGGACTGTTCAGCCACGGTTTTCTGGTCTTGCTTTAGACCACGGTGACATAACCGTTGCCTATACTTTAAGCCGCGGTTATACTACCGTTGTCTCGTCTTTTAGGCAACAAAATTTTAACCGTGGCCTATACCTTTAGGCCACACATATGCAAACGTTGCCAACTTCAAGAATAGGCAACGGTTTTCTAGACCTGTTTCAGGCCACGGTTTTCTGGTCTTGTTTTAGGCCACGGTGACATAAACGTTGCCTATACTTTAAAACATATAGATAATTAAATAAATACGGTAAATTATAAATGTGAATAAACCATATAGATAATTAATTACTATCATTTATAACAACTAAACCATTAAATTTTTTTATAGCTATTTAATAATAAACAAGAGTTTAATATAACGAAGTCTTAATACAAGTAGCAAAGGTTAAAAACTTTGTCTAAGTATATCAAAATATTATAACACTACTACGCAACCACAAAACACCAGTACATAATTACATCTTGTCATCATAAGTATAAAAACATCTAAATCTTCCACGAATTAACTTCATTCATCTTCAGGATGATCTTCATTAGGATGATCTTCGTGTATAGACTGCACATATAAAAACAAGTTAATATGAATGGATCACCAAAAAGTCGATCGCAGCTTTCACTAGCAAATAGAGAGTAAGATATGTATGAATTGGACCAAGTGGTCATTTTAACAATACAAATGAGCACATCAGTATATTCTCCTAAATGTAATATAGCTAATGACTAATCAACAATCAAAACTAGCATTTCTAATTCCTTTACCTCTTCATAAGTTTTTGTAATTCTGATCCCCATTGTATTTAATCTTCAAAAGAGCTTTTTCTTCAATAAATCAAAAGGCATCACATCTTTTGACGCCAAACATGTTTCCTGCAATTGGCATTTTTATATAAATGCAAACAGAACTATAATAGTTAATGTAAAACACTACACTGAAAAACATTGAGCAAACCTCAAAGAACACTCTGGTACGAGACATGGGCATCGCATAAAGAAATGTTGGATAATTAGCTTCTAGACATTGAACATTTTGCTTCATATAATCTCTGTAATCCATGAACACCATCATCAGGTTTGGATCATAAGGACTGTTCTCCACCTAAAATTGTAACAAAAAAAAATGTCATTATTACTAGCTATCGCATTTTATACATTTAATTTTTTTCAATTAAAAAGAATAAACATGTTATACTGTTAAAGAAAGGGAAGGAAGGAGACAGACTAATATTTACAAGCTACTTGACCTAGTACAATTTCTCTGACTTGCTCATCAAAAGCATTGTTGTGCTATTTCTAATAATGCCATTTTGCACTTTGTAGATAAGCACCAATAATTTATTTGCTTTAAACAGGTTCGTGCTACAAAATGTATTTTATTAAAAACATGCAATAAAAAGAAGCTCTAATATTGTTCTCATTTAAACAGACTTACTAATTGTATTATTGGCAAAACTGTACTGAGACCAAAGAGTCAAATATAATGAAAACAGTAGCCTGTCACCAGACTGCTCCCATTATACAGTGCAACAATTCAATCAAATTATGACAGACAAGAGAAATCTGGAGCTTTAGGAAACAAGAGAAAGGGCACTCAACATTTAATGTTGAAATGTAAGATATTTATAGTGATACTACTAGTACCATCAATCTAATAGAAAACACTTAGTAGGAAAAAAAAAATGAGAACCACGGAGCTAGTCTCCTACCTCAACTTCCACGCCATAAGCTGTTTGGACAGACACGTTTGGACCCCCAACCTCATACTGCAAAAGTTTCCTTGAGGCTGCTCCTGATGCAACAGTAGCAAGCCTATAATAACATGTCAGAAGTTTCAATATATAATAGACAAGGGAAACCCGGTGCCATAAAACTATCGCCATAGCAAGGTCTAAGATATACAATGGTATACTTCCAAACATGCTCAATACAACTGATTGCTTAAGTGCAAGAATTGTGGAGATAACTGATTTATCTAAGACCATGTTACAGATATATTCTCAATGCAACATATATGAAGCAGGAGCCAAGAAAAAGACTTTTGAATTTTATACTGAAAAGGTAAAATACTTTGCTAATGGGTGTAATAAAAATGGTTCCTTAGGCGGCACATAAGGAAGAGCAGAAGAATCAATGTTCCATCCTAGTGAATATTACCCAACGTGGACTATGGAATCAGCTACACATTCTCTCGGAGATGTCCTCCAGATATGTACAGGTTGGCATATATGGTCTTTAAGTAAGATTCATTGCATTTCAGGACTATAGTTTATTTTAGCTATAAACTAAAATTATAAATGAAAGTGAATTATTAATATTACTAATAGATAATCCCAGTATCGAAAAGAAGTGTCTGACCCATACAAATGGCTGAATATATATTGACAGATGATTTTAAATATGAACTAATATTATGGACTAAAACCAAAACAACCAAGGAAAAAACCACATTCTATAAAAAAATAGAGATGTTGCCAAGTGGTACAATGTGGATTTGACCAAAGCACATAATAACCAGAGAAGAAATCGATTCACTGATCAAAAATAAGGAAATCAACCTAATAGATGAGAATAGGAATAACCATAATTATTTTGATTCTTCAAACTTATATTAACATCATTTACTTCAAAACTTTGTTGCATGCAATATATTGAATAAACTAGGTGATCCTATTACTATGTTTTGAACTCAATTATTTACAAAGGTGTAAACAGTATGAACAACCAATATGCATGAGTAAGAAAATGTAAGTTCATTATAATCAAAACAAAAACCCTCTAATACAATACAATGGCTATCTATGCATTGTGAAAATTACAAAGCTATTACACCTACATATACATTGTCACATCTCAGCTGGTGACAAAAAGCTGAAAACTGTTAACACAGAAAAATTGCAACCATATAGTTGCATGATGACACTTGCAACAATAAGCCAAAGACACATCATTTTAATTTTAACACCACCAATACTCACTGCGATTTAGAAGTTTAGTTGCTGCATAACTAATTGTTGGAACTTGGTGAAAGAACCACAATGGTAATGGTACCTAACCTATCAAATCAACTCTCCTTAAGCACTGCAGAGGTCATAATAAGCAAGCAAGCAAGCAAAGACCTTGAAAGTGTAAGATTGAGTAGTGTGGGAGTGGGAACAGCAGTCTAGCTTTTAGGTAATTAATTAATGCAGTGTTTGAAATTTTTGTAGTCTACCCCATGGTAAAAGTAACAATAAAAACTTTGAGAAGAAAAGGGGTAAGGACCTATTACTTATAGTGTTTCTCTAAAACAAGCAATATGGTGGGCACACTGGTAAGGCAGTGTTTAGGTAATTAATTAATGCAGTGTTTGAAATTTTTGTAGTCTACCCCATGGTAAAAGTAACAATAAAAACTTTGAGAAGAAAAGGGGTAAGGACCAATTACTTATATGGAATCATATCAACCTAGTGTTTCTCTAAAACTCACACACATGCCATACTCAAAAACTTGCGGCCAACACGCAAAGCCTACGTGCACTCATACATTATTATTCTCCTCCTTTTTCTTCAGAGGGTTCTTGTACTAGTGTAGTAGTGAGTCTCTCTGCTCCCTCAGTGAACCTCAATTGAACAAAGGGGGTTGGTGGCCTTTTTATGAAAGTTAACTCATATATAATGCTCAAATCTCTCTCTCTCTCTCTCTCTCTCTCTTTCTCTCTCAAAAGATCAAAAACCTTTACATTCAGTCAACACTCTCATTCTCCATATCCTATAATCCCACATTCTCTTGGCAAACAAAAAAATGCAACAAAAAAAAAATGCACAAAACTGAAATGAAAAGAAACGGTGCACATTATGCACAAACTTATATCTGAACAAAACCCATATACCAGCAACTGCAATTTTGAACAGCAGATAACCAGAGAAGAAATCGATTCACTTATCAAAGATAAGTAAATCAACCTAATAAATCACACAAATAAAAATAAACGACAAAATTAACAATAGGACACCAAGCAATGCTGTTGTGTACCTGGGATTTGAGGGCAGTAACTGATGAGCAAAGAAGAAGGAATGTGTAAGATTGAGGCTCTGCAGAAAAAACAAATGCGGCATTTCAAAATACTTATCGTAAAAAAAAATGGAAATCAAAATACAAAAGTAAATAAAAAATTGGGGTTCCCATCAGACTGACATGGAAGAACGAAGACGAAGAGAGGGAGAGCCGGAGACGAAGACGAAGACGAAGACTGACAGTGGGCCGGCGGAATGAACAATTTGTATCTGAAAACGAAATTTTCAATGAAATTTAACAATCTTATATGTAATCCATGATGATGATGTTACTAATCAGAGTATTAGGCTATTTTGAATAACTAGTGGATTCAAATTTGTATCCCATTATAATAAGAAGCCAAAAAAATATTTTAACTTTATGTTATCAATATTATTGTTCGGTCATGTGGTAAAGGAAGTACAAAACCGTGTGATAGCTCGTGAAAAAAAAAAAGGTGTATTCATATCCACGAACTGTGTATGTCACTTTCAGCTTTACACAACACAACCAAGTTGACACGGAATCACGAGTTACCAAAAGAAAAACCTAAACCTAAAAAAAAAAAAAAGCAATTGTCTCACATTCAGTACACGTCTGGATGGAGATCCGACGATTCGTATTTTAACTTCATCAAATTGGACTTTAAAATATAATTTGAAATGCCAGCCGTCAAATTTTCATCCTGCGGTCAAGATTGCAATAAGTTGGAAATGTTGACTGCAAAACAATCCATTTCCAGATTTTGTTCCCTTCCTTCTCTTGGAGCCATTGATTGTTGACCAAATAGGTTTGTCTCCCAAGCCTAAAGGTGCTTAATTTCCGTAGAAAAATTTGTGTCTACATGGGAGGGAGCCACTACCTTTGTTGTTGCCACTAACCCCGTAATGGGTCACTTTATCTACAGTTTAATAGTGAGATGATTACGAAAATCTTGACGATGATGATAGATGATAATTTTAACTACTACTAGCTTTTAGGGAGATGACTATGAAGACAATAGTGATATTTGTTGATAACTTTTATACTACTTTTTTTTTTAATTTAGTTAATGATGTAGGCATCTACATAGGCTTTGCACATAAATCTGTCTAAAGAATAATTAATGCTAAATGATGTGTATAAACTAATACTTCTAGTTACTAATGTAAGAAGAAAAAATAAAAATCATCAAGATCAAGAAATACTATTTAATGTTATAAAATTTAAATCTTATCCCAAATATATTTTTTGCATTAAATATTTTTTTACCCATCATGAGAGTTTTTAGTAAACATATCTCATATTAAATGGGGTATAAAAGAAATTCTAACAATTAATATACCTTGAAATAAATTTCTTTCTCTTATAATTAGGACCATAAAATATACCAAAAAATTTCTTATAATAGAGATCGGAGGAGGCGGTAGTAATTAACATTTCTCTTATGAGATGATGACAACGGTTGATAAATTTAACAACGCTTTAAAGTGTAGAAACTTTTTAGGCTTATTGGGTCCAGCCCCCACTCTACGAGAACGACCATACCTGATTTGCAGGAATATGCTACTCCCTCCGGATCGGAATGAATTATAAATAAAAGTTAACTAATTCACGATTATTAAAGTGGTTAATCAATCACATTTAATTTATGTAATTTTATTTAAAAAATTAATTTTATTGCCTAAATTACTTTTTATGACTAATAAATTGGTTCATTAGAAATATAAAAAGTTAAATTAAATGAGGGGTATTTTAGAAATACTATCATTAAATAGGAGAAAAGTATGTAATTTTAATTAAATAATATCATTAAATAGGAAAAAATTAGTTAATATTTGCTTATATTTTATTCTAAAAAATATGAAAAAAAATTTGCTTATAATTGATTTGAGGATTTGGCACAAATAGGGATTTGTGTCAGATAAGTTATATTATGTTCATATAAAGGATCAATGTGCAAATGACTTGTTAATTTCAAGTACATGGGTTTACGCACCTAGGACATAGAGGTCACATATAGGAGTAGTTTTGAAGCGAAACCACACGGATGACCACGAATTAATTGTAACACACATAATGACGTATTAATTTTTTACCCAAACAAACATAATTTAAAATAATCTCTCCTCACCCCTCCCCTCTCCTCTAAAACCCCCAAATCAAATAGACCCTTAGTTTTTTTAACTTATTAACAACGGTCCCGTTATTTGAACACACGAAATGGACAACATAGGCGACAACATTTACGGACATACGGTCCGTACATGTACGGACCTTTTTTTTCTCCAAAAAAATATTTTTAAAATAAAAAAAATTTTCAAAAAAATATTATAGATTTTTTTATCTGGTTAATCACGTTCACATATCTGGTTAATGCTATTCATTATCTGGTTATTACCAAATCCAGAAACTTTTGCACATCCCATTTTCTTATCTGGTTAATCAAGTTCACATATCTGGTTAATGCTATTCATTATCTGGTTAATGCAAAATCCTGAAACTTTAGACATCCGATTTTCTTATCTGGTTAATCAAGTTCAAATATCTGGTTAATGCTATTCATTATCTGTTAATGATCCCATTTTCTTATCTGGTTAATCAGGTTTAAATATTTGGTTAATGCTTATTCATTATTTGTTTAATGTCAAATTTGTGTTAACCAGTTGAATATATATATATATATATATATATATATATATATATATATATATATATATACGAATTCCGTACAGTCCGTATATGTCCGTACAGTACGGACATACGGTGTTGCATATTGATGTCCAAATTCCTTGTCCAAAAAACAATTTTCCATTAACAATGGCAGATCCAGAAGTCTATCAAACGATAGAAGGGGGCGTAATTGATTAATAATATATATTGGGTACTATAATTTTCTTTTTAAATAAACAACTTTTGTTTTTCATTATATTATTATTTTTTACATCTTCTTTTCGGGAGACAAGAATATAAGAACTCCATAGTTAAGCGTGTTTGACTTGAAGCACTCGTGAGATGAGTGACCTTCTGAAAATTTTCCAAATTAGTGTGTGAGTGAGGACAAAATACGTTGAAAAGGCCTGTGTTAGTTTGTGGGGACAGTCATCAATCCTAAAAGTCGTTCAGGCTGTTACATCTAGGATCTAGAGACAAGGAGCACATATTTCTTTTCAGTTTTTCTCCTTCTGGTACTATTTTGATTATGGCTTTCATTGTTATTATAAGTAGCTAAACTCTCTTATAGGGTCTTTATGTGGATCTTGTACTCTGAGAAATCCCCTAGTTATTATGAGTATTTTATTATTATTATTATTATTATTATTATTATTATTATTATTGCTACAATTATCCTTTTGCTTTAATTACATATTAGGATTGATCACCCTTTGTATGCTAATAATCAATTAATTGATCAGCGGCCATACTTTAGTAAAATTGGTAAACCTATACGATAAGTGGTATTACAGCTATTGCATGACAAACCTTACTTTCAGGCTTTCCAATCAATTCAATCTATTTGCTTTTTATGTTTTCTCTTTTATAATTAAACAAGCTAGCACATCGAGAACTTTAGGTTTTTTTGACCCTCTACTAGGGTCAGTCGCCGACGCGTGAACCTTGTCGCAGGTGTCTTCTTGCCGCCACAAGATCCCATCTCTTCGCCCTAGGGTGGGTTCTTCACTTTGCGATTTGTTTCTTCTGCTACGGACGTTATAGCGTAAATCGCATGTAGCTATTTGTTGTCTGTTACGGTTTGTGCTGCGTCTGCATTGCGGCCATCTCTCGATCTGGGGTGGGTTCTTCACTTTGCGCATTCTTCACGACTTGCAGCGCGCATGCTTGTTGTTGTGCGGCTGTTTCTGGTTTGTGCCTATTTATTCTGCTGCGGACGTTCTACCGGCGCCGTCTATCTTCCTGGTTTGCGGCCTTCTGCCGCCGCGCCTGCATTCTCTCGGTGCTGCCATCTACATGAATTAAGGTCAGTACGTTGGCTTCTCTCGCTGCTATGGCGGCTGTTTGTCCATGGCCGTTCTTGAAGCCTCTGGCAATCACGGGGGCTGCCCCTCCCTCAGGTCCACGCACTGAATTGTCCCCACAACGCAAGTCTTTTGCAAAAGCCCTTGGCAACGTCTGTGACATCCTGGTCAGTCAATTGCCTCGCCCATGCATGAAGGGGGTGCACTTGCGATCAAGATTCCGGAACAGGACTATCTACAAGGTCTTGAAAGATGCAAGACTCATTTGCATGGCCGTTTGTTGCTTCAGAAAGGAGACAAACCCTTGAAAGTGGTGGAATTGCACTCGAAGCTCTTGGAGTTATGGAAGCCATTGAAGAACTGGACTGTGATCCCTCTTGGTAAGGGATACTATGAGTTTGCCTTTGCTAATGTTGAGGACTTGCGTAGTGTCCTGTCGAATGGCTCTTGGAGCCTGAAACCTGGCTTTCTCCGGATGTTCTCATGGACACCTGACTTTAATCCTCACACGATGAAGCAAACTTCGGCACAATGTTGGGTTAAGATCTTTGGTTTGTCTCAAGAGTATTGGAGTCCGAATATCATCTTTGCCATTGCAGGTGGTTTGGGAATACCGATTTGTTTGGATGAGGCCACCAAGAACCGCACCTTTGGTCGTTTTGCAAGGGTGTTGGTGGACCTTGATTTATCCATAGAGCTTCGTGAAAGTATTCTGGTTGAGAGGGAAGGATATGACTTTTATGTGGGGATTGATTATGAAAACTTACCGGCTTTCTGTTCTACCTGTCACTCCATCGGACATCTAACAAGTCAGTGCAAGAGGAATAAAGTCGTGGAAGATCGGCCTAAGCAGGCTCCTGCTGCTGCAACTTCTAACAAGCCTGTAATTCCTAAACCTATGAAGGGGCAACCACAGAAACCTGACGCTGCAGCTAAATAGAAGGAAGTGGTAGTTGACACGGCCGTTCAAGGTGAAACTAACGGGGAGGGTCCTAGTTATCATCGTCATAAGGATCCGGTTCAGGAACAAACTCATGCAGGGGAGAGTGAGGTGTCAGATTCTGATGCTGAGTCTTCCGAGACTGACATTCAGGTGGAGGTGGTTCAAGAAACTACTGAGCACGTCGTTATGAAACAGAATCCCACGGTTGAACAAGAGCCGGTTAGGCAGCTAGAGATATCTTGCAGTGCACAGCCGACTTCACAGCAACAGCGGTCTGTTGCACATCCTAAACAGGTTGGTAGCTCCTCATGTCCCAGACATGCTGCCCCGGTAAGTAGGTCTAGCCCTATAAATGTCAATGAATCTGCTGCTTTACTTAAAGATATAAATGTTCTTCCTGTTATGGATGCTATAGCTGCTGTAGATAATTATTTAAATAAGGTTGATGCTGTCGCTATTTCATCAGAGGCTAATGCCTCTGCCAATGGTGTGGTTATTACTGATACTGCACCTGGCTCTTCGATTGCTAAGGACCTACGAGTGATGGGTCGTTTCTGGGGGGATGCAGAGGATATTTCTGATGATGAAACTATAGACAGTGGGAAGGATAATGCCCTGAAAGTATCTGAGTATTTAGGAGAGGACAACAGGGATTTTACTAATGTTAATAGTAACTCTGGGTATAGAACTCGTTCTAAGAGTGATTCAGAAGAAAAAGATGAGAAAGCAATAGCTAAAAGTTCAACGTAACTCTGGGTATAGAACTCGTTCTAAGAGTGATTCTTTATCTCCATTATGTTAAAAGTCATTTATTGAAATGTCCGGGGTCTTGGGAATCCAGACACCAGACTTGCTCTCAAGAATCTTTGCAGATTGCATAAACTCGATGTTTTGCTCATTGCTGAACCTTGGGTTGCTTTTAGTCAAATTCCAGTTGATTTTTTTCGCTCTTTAAATTTATCGGTTTTTGCAGAAAATGATAGAGGTGTTCTCCCATCTAATCTATGGTGTTTCTCTTCCGTTGAGTATGCTCCTGTTGTTACTCAAAGGGCACATCAATTTGTTGCTTTTACTATTGACTATGCAGGTCAAGTTTTGAATTTAGCTGCTGTTTATGCCTCTACTAGTTACATTTTACGCAGGGATTTATGTGCTGGCTTACACTCCCTACATGCTTCTCACTCTGAACCCTGGTGCTATATTGGTGATTTTAATGCTGTTCTTGGTGCTCATGAGTGTCAGGGTGCAGGTAAACCCTCACAGATCTCTTGTTCTGAGTTTGGTGCTTGGTCTGACAATGATCATCTTATCCATCTCCCTACGAGTGGGGCACAATATACCTGGTCAAACGGTAGACTGGGTCATCAATATAATGCCAAAAGGCTTGATAGGACTCTCTGTGATGATAATTGGATTGATTTACGGACCTCTCGCTGATTGTTGCACTCTTACAAGGGATCGGTCTGATCATTTCCCTTTGCTTCTTACTTTGAAGAAATCTGATCGTCAATTTGCTTCTTCCTTTAAATTCATGCAAATGTGGGCTAGACATCTTGATTGCTTACCGGTCATCCAGAATATTTGGAAATCTCAGGTTCATGGTTGTCCTATGTATGTTCTTTCTCAAAAACTTAAAATTCTCAAAACCAAGCTCAGGGTTTGGAATAAGCAGGTTTTTGGTGATGTTCATTGTAAAGTATCTAATGTTATGGCTGACTTAGACTCCATTCAATTAGATATTGACCGATCAGGCGGCTCTGATGATCTCTTCAGTAGGGAGAAGGAAGCTCAATTAATTTTGCAAAATGCTCTAGGTGTGGAAGAAGATTTTTGGAGAGGAAAGGCTCGAATAAATTGGCATCTACAAGGTGACAGAAACACTGCTTTCTTTCATCGACTGGCCAAAATCAGGGGGACTACCAGGAAAATATCTGTTATTAAGAATGGTGATGATCTTTTATCTGAGGCAGCGGATATTGAGGCACATATTTTAAATTATTATACAGATCTTTTTGTAGTGGGTAATTCTTGTCGTTCTAATGATCTTATTGATAAAGTTATTCCTTCAATTGTGACTGTCACAGAGAATGATTTGCTAACCAGGGTGCCATCCTTTGAGGAGGTTAAGCAAGCGGTTTTCTCTTTAAATGGTGACAGCGCTCCGGGGCCCGACGGTTTTGGGGGTTTCTTCTATCATACTTATTGGGATATTATTGCCGAGGATGTTTATGCTGCGGTTACTCAGTTTTTCAGGCAAGGTTGGTTACTTCCTAACTTGAACTCTAATTTGGTGGTCCTTATTCCCAAAGTCTCTGGAGCTGATAGGATTGACCAGTTCCGTCCGATAGCCCTAGCTAACTTTCAGTTTAAAATTATCACTAAGGTTTTGGCTGACAGGCTTTCAATTGTGGCTCCCAAGATTATTTCTGAGAATCAAAGGGGTTTTATAAAAGGTAGAAGTATTTCTGATTGTATTTGCCTTCGCTTGAAGTCGTTAATTTGCTCCATAAGCGATCATTTGGAGGTCAGCTTGCTCTTAAGATTGACATTAAGAAGGCTTTTGATACAATAGACTGGCAGTTTCTTCTTAAAGTCTTGCAGGCTTTTGGTTTTGGTGATACTTTTTGCCCCTGGATCAGATTGATTTTAAATTCTGCTAAGCTCTCTATTTCTGTTAACGGTCATGCGATTGGCTTTTTCAGTTGTAAACGTGGTGTTAGACAGGGTGACCCTCTTTCTCCACTCTTATTTTGCATTGCCGAAGAAGTTCTTAGCAGGGGTATTTCTATGCTCGTTAATGAAGGCAAGCTTCAATTGATGACGGGTCCTCGAGGTTTCAGGATGCCTAGTCATGTCTTATATGCGGATGATGTTTTGATTTTCTGCAAGGCGACTAAAAAATCGATTTCCGGCCTGCTGCGTCTGTTCTTTGATTATGAGGCTATTTCCAGTCAGGTTGTTAGCTCAGATAAATCTAAATTTTATGTGGGCAATATCTCCCCTTCTCGTCAGGATGCTATTTCTAATCAGTTGGGATTTGCTTCAGGTACTTTTCCCTTCACTTATCTTGGTGTCCCCCTATTTAAAGGCACTCCTAGAAAATCTCATCTTATGCCTATTGCGGATAGAATCAAAACTAAGCTTGCGGCTTGGAAAGGTTCCTTATTGTCTATCATGGGTAGAGTGCAACTGGTCAAATCGGTTATTCTCGGTATGATGGTTTATAGCTTTCAGGTTTACTCGTGGCCCTTGAGCTTGTTGTCTCTGGTTGATCAGTGGATTCGTAATTTTATTTGGTCTGGAGATGTTAATCAGCGTAAGTTGGTCACCGTTGCCTGGGACAAAGTGACTAGACCGTCTTTGGAGGGAGGCTTAGGCATCCGTTCTATTAAGTCTATTAATAAAGCTGGCATGCTGAAGCTTGCTTGGGATTTCAAAGTTTCAGACCTATATTGGACCTCTCTGTTGAAAGCTAGAGCAGTTAAGAATAATAGACTTGTAACTTACCATATCTCTTCCTTTATTTGGCCAGGTATTAAAACCTGTTTACCTTTTATTGACGAGCATTCTTCCTGGAATATTGGGGATGGATCTAAAGTTAACTTTTGGAGGGATAAGTGGTTGTCTCAGCCAATTGTGGACCTTCTGAACCTCCCTCCTTATTTGCGCCCTTTGCTGCATGCGAAGGTGAAAGATTTTATTGTTGATGGAGCTTGGTCTATCATACAATCTTCTTTGCTAGAGCCTCTAGCGTTATGGCTGAGATAAAAGAGATAGTTATTCCAAAATTTCAGACATCAGACGCTATTATGTGGGGGCCTAATGAAAAAGGTATTTTATCTTTTAAAGATGCTTACTTGATTTTTGAACCCATTCGTAATTCGTTGCGTTGGTGGAAGAATATTTGGAGAAGTGCCATCCCTCCTTCTAAGTCTTTCTCGCTTTGGAGATTAATTCACAATCGCTCGCCCAATCGATGATAATCTGAGAAAAGGTGGTGTTACTGTGGTTTCAGTCTGTAGCCTATGTGGCAATAACTCGGAAAGTTCGTCCCACCTGTTCCATGGTTGTACCTTTGCCTTGTCTGTTTGGCGCTGGCTTGAAAGCATCCTCGGCATTCATATTGACTGTTCCTCAGTTGGTACTATTCTGGAGGTTTGTAATAGAACTTGGAGCTCCCAGGTTTTGGATGTTGTTGTAGCCTGTGTGGTGAACATAGTCTGGGCTATTTGGTTTTGCAGGAATAAGCTGAGATTTGATAATAAGGTGCTCCCTCGGGGATCTGTTATTAATCTCATTATTGCTAATGTTTATCTTGTTGGTAATTATAGCAAAGGCACTATGTTCCCATCTATAGAGGAGTTTTCTATTTTGAAAGCTTCCAAGATTCTGTGTCACCCCAGACCAGCTCCTATTATTAAAGAGATTTTTTGGATTCCCCCTCAACCTTTGTTTTTTAAATGCAATACCGACGGTGCTGCGAAGGGTTGCCCGGGCCCTGCATCCTGTGGGGGTATCTTTCGTGATTATAATGCAGCTATTGTGGGTTGTTTTTCTGCTAATCTAGGTATTAAAAACTCTTTTCAGGCAGAATTATTTGGCGCTATATTCGCCATTGAGACTGCCTATCAGAAGGGTTGGCATCACCTTTGGCTGGAGTGTGATTCCCAGTTGGTTGTTGGTGCTTTTAAGAATCAAAGTATTGTGCCTTGGCGACTTAAGAATAGATGGAATAACTGCATTGCTCTAACAAAGCATATGACTTTCCTTGTGTCTCATATCTTTCGTGAAGGGAATAACTGCGCGAATCGTTTAGCGGCTCATGGCCTTGGAATCTCTGGCTTCATCTGGTGGAATTCGCTGCCTAAGTTTCTTTATGAAGATTTCTTTAATAATAGATTGGGTCGTCCTTGTTATAGATTTAAGTAATTGTGCCATGCTTTTGGCTTGTTTGCTTTTTGCAACCTTTAGTTATAATTGTCTCACCTTGGGGTTGGGTTTTACTTTGTCTTCCCTTGATGTGCTGCATATGATTGTTAATGGCTTTGGTGCCAACATAGTTGGGATGAAAGCCATTATTGTGATGCCTGTGCATGTCAAGCTTTGTTTTTTCTTTTTAGGCGGGTGTTTCTTTCTTGCGGTTCTCCATTTTGTTTCTGCTCATGGGTTTTGGTCTAGTCCCCCCATGTTTGTTTGTTTTTCCTTTTTTATTAATAAATTTTAGGCGGGGGTACTCTTTTTCCTTCTTGGTGCTTTTTCCCTAAGGAGAGTTTTACATCAGAAGGTTTTAACGAGGCCTCTCTCCTCTTTTGCCTAAAAAAAAATGTTTTCTCTTTATTTAATTTTTTGCATGACCAAAACAGGGAATTAATTTAGAGAAAATAATATTGTATGTCATGACTATTGAGTGCTAATAGCATTAGTAGAGGGCGCTAAAAGGACTTGGGGGAATTGAAGGGACAAGTGAAATTATGACCCTAAGCTTCACTTTATTGCTTTCGAAAGACGTAATTTTGCTCTTTTTTCAGTTGTTGCGTTCACGATTAATCACTCAATTTGGTAGCCTAAATAAAATAGGACCTCTAATAATTTGGCAATTGTTATTATTTCCTTGGGTACGATAATTCGAAACTCAAGTCCTTTTATTACTACATTGTGACATAGTGCACTTGCCATTGGAAGTAACAAGGTTTTGGCACCGTTTCTGAGGAATAATCAACAATAATGAACAAAAGACATTCTAGTTAATTTAGACACTTTTCTTTTTTAATTTATTTTGTTTTTGTTTTGTTTTGTTTGTTTGTGCTAGCACCTTCTCATGAGCCTATTTTGAAGTTGATCCTATATTGCAGTTAGGAAACAAAGAAGAACCATGGAGCAAACAATAGCTTTGGACCTTAAATTGGATAATATTTCGTATAAGGGTTAAATATATTTTTAGTCCCTATAAAATTAGCGAATTTTGGTTTTAGTCCCTATAAAAAATTCCTTCGAACTTTAGTCCTCCTAATATTTTTGGTTAGTAACTTTAGTCCCTACTGTTAAGTTTCTGCTTAGGTGGTAAACAGTGTTACAACTGGCGCTTGCCATGTGGACTTTTAATTGAAGTGGCGTCTACGTGGCAAGTGAGTCAGCAAAAATAATAATTTTTAATTACTCATCTTTCTTATTTAATTTAACTAAAATAAAACAAATATTTTACTAAAATCAATTAATTAATCAATTAATTAAACTAAAAACAGAAACCTAATTCCCAAAGATGTTTTTCACAACTTCTCGATGCCACTCTTGAAATGGGGCAACCAGAGATTCCTAAGGTGCGTCAAAGTCGAAGAAGAAGAAGAAGAAGAAGAAGCCATCCAACAACAACAACAACAACACAAGCCATTATTATTATTTAACGATTCCAACGACTGTGACACCCTCTAACCCGTCATGGCATTTTAACAACGTGAAAAGAAAAGAACACAAAATAAAATTTTGATCCAAGTAAAAGCTTTTCATTTCAAATAAGGTAAGGCTGTCACTCTCAACTTGCGGAAATCAAACATAGTACAAGAGGGAAAACATCAAAAGGAGATAAACCCAAGGTTCCCCGATGTCACATTAATTCAGAGCTGACCCTTACATATTACATCGGAAATAAAACATTTATTCGATAATGAAACCAACAAACATTTGTTCAATAACGAAGCCATCAAATCCTAACTAAACGAGGGCTCCCAACGATTGCGCCTCGATCTCATCTTCATCAACACCTACAGCTTCATTGTCTACACATACACAATGGTGTATGCATAGCCACAATAAAGGGGTTAGAAATCATGCACTCAAGTAGCACTTTAAGGTAAAGGAACTAAATGAACAATACGCATAAACTGAACAACTCCTATCATCAACATTGTACCTACAACAATAATACATAATAACAACAACCGTCTAAACACCATAGGCTACAACATCAACCATAACATTAGAATAACATCATGACATATGCACAACCAGGCATATTATCATCATAATGATGCATCTCTAGGACCATAACTATATGCATGTGGATCCATTTATAACGAGGCCGGGATACCTTGCCCGTTTCGGAATGCCATGTCCGTAATGCCCCAATAACAACAGGACCGGGATACCACACCCGTCACGGGATACCTTGCCCGATTCGCCCAATTAACTGCAGGATCGGGAAACCTCGCCCGTCACGGGATACCTTGCCCGATTCGCCCTTTTTAACCACAGGACCGGGAAACCTCGCCCATCACGGGATACCTTGCCCGATTCGCCCTTTTTAACCGTAGGACTGGGAAACCTCGCCCGTCACGGGATACCTTGCCTGATACGCCCTACTAGCAACAACAACAATGCCGACACTAGGATGCATGAACATGACCAAATGCGGTGTCTAACAATAACGACTTCTATCGCAATATCCTCTATAGAATAACAATAACGGCATCAATGAGACACTCATGATACAAGAACAATCAGCCAAGTGTCAACAAATTACATACAACAGCAACAAAGTTAACCAGTCAGTACGTTGACAAGTCCCTTTAACCAGCAACATAATAACAATCAACCTACTTAGCTAACTAAGTTTCAAGCGCACAATACTTAACTCAATCATTTAATTAAATAATTATCTCATCCAAGTCTTATCATGTTAACCATTCTCTAGTTACCATTGGCAAGTTTTGGATATCTAATATAGTTCATAGGATATAGCCCAACACGCGAGAAGTGGCAGGATATTAAAGATACACGCGGTAGCCAGTGCCCAGAGGGCGCCTGGTGCCTGACAGAGTGGGGCGCCTGGCGCCCAGCTTTTGTCCAAAACCTTCAGTCATGTGATTTCCACACTTTTGGGGATCGTTCGGGGTACTGTTATGTCCTATAATTCATACTTGACACTAATTCAGAGTCCTTAGAACCACACCTATCTTTTATGGAATTATAAAATTCAAAACATGAAACCTTAAACCCAATCAACCCAACACTTAGCATTTTTACAGAGAATTCTGCATAATAGATTTTATATCCTTCCTACTATTCTTTTGTTAAACACTTAAGGCTATAATACCAACATCAAGAAATCACCAAAATTGCCTACCATTTATTTAGTACATTTAATCTAGATTTTAACCTTTAAACCCATTACCATTATTCCAATTTTCTGCATAATTTATTAAAACCAACACCACTACTTCAAACAATATTTTGTACTAACTAGCTGTGACACCCTCTACCCCGTCATGCATTTTAGCAATGTAAGAAGAAAAGAACAAGAAATAAAATTTATATTCATTCGGATAAAACTTTCCTTTCAAACGAAATAGAGTTGTCACGTTCACAACATGCGGAAATAGAAAATGAGTATGAAATACAATTAATAAAAATAACCCAAGTTCCCGATGTCACAATAATTCAGAGCTCTTCCCCTAATTATTACATCGGAAAAATACAATGACTTAAACAAGTAAACACAAGTCTTCTATCTATCACCACGAGCTATCGTGATTACTCGCCGACATTCACATCCTCAATACCTGCAGTCTCGGCATCTACACATACCCCATGGGATATGCATAGCCACGAGAGGGGTTAGTCATCATAACCTCAAATAGTGCATACAAATGAGGAAATTAATGAACAATGCGCAATATACAACAATTCCAATAAAGACGTCTAATCACTAGCACTAAGGCATAAGATGGTACCACAACGGCCAAATATCACATGCTACAGCATCAATCACAACAACAAGGTACATTACCAACACTAAACAACCAGGCATGTTATCATGTAAAACGATGTATTTCTAGAACCATAACTATATGCATGTGGATCCACTTATAACGAGGTCGGGATACCTTGCCCGCTTTGAATACCATGTCCGTAGTGCCCCAATAACACCAGGCCCGGGCACCTCACCCGTCACGGGATACCTTGCCCGATTCGCCCCATTAACCGTAGGACCGGGAAACCTTGCCCGTCACGGGATACCTTGCCCGATTCGTCCTATTAACCAAAGGACCGGGAAACCTCGCCCGTCACGGGATACCTTGCCCGATTCCCTCTTTTTAAGCAAAGGACCGGGAGTCCTCGCCCGTCACGGGATACCTTGCCCGATTCGCCCTTTTTAACTGTAGGACCGGGAAACCTCGCCCGTCACGGGATACCTTGCCCGATACGCCCTACTAACAATTACAACAACAACAATGCCGACACCATGATGCATGAACATGACCAAATGTGGTGTCTAACCATGATATCCTCTATCGCAATATCTTCGACAGAGTAACAACAACAACAACTACAGCAGAACACAAATTCATAAGTTAGCCAGTGCCTTCTACCAATAACATAAACATTTAATATTCTTAGCAACTTTGATTAAGCACATAACATCCAAGTGAAGCTTTGGAATAGAAGGACTAGTTCTCTCAGATTATCATACTAATAAATCAATAGGCATCATAAATGAACTTTAGACATCCTACTTAGGCTATACAATATCAACCTAATTGCAGAAACTCGAGGAAACGCGACGAAACAACAAGAGTGCAGTCGTCACGGCGCTGGCGCTGGCATCGTGGCGCTGGCGCCCGCCACTGTCATCCAATTCGCAATGAGGGTTCGTACTGTTCGGGATCTAATGTCCCACCATTGAACTTAGTTGGACGTGGTCTAGGGTTCTTTGATCCATACTTAGTGATTACGCATTCATGGGGTCTAAAGCTCACCATTTAGCTATTTAAATTCCTGACACTATCATTTAGTAGCAAACAATTTCTACACAACTCAACTCCTTCCTATCGTTGACCCCCCAATCCTCTTGTTAAGACTTCAAGGTATCTATCAAGGCATGGTTTATTCATATGTCTATTATTCTAAATAATTAACCCTAACTTGATTCACCTTTTATTTTATTTTAACCTCTCTAGCATTCTATTTTTAAATCATCATCACCGCTAATTCTTGCAACAACACTAATGGTTTAGGCAATTCAACACTTTTAAATGCTAACCACATCAGTACCTAGGCACACAACACAAATTATATAGCATGTCATCAAGTATTGTAAGAGTTCATACAATGGCAATTTAAAGTCGGCAACAACCAAGGTTTTCACCTCTCGAGCAATAAAGAATAGTCAAGAGTAACAAGCATGTAAACAATCAAGACTCAATCACCACACCAAATTCATCAATCCAATGAAGTTATCACATCACGTTACAAAGAAATATCATTAGTCAAGAATAATAATTGAGGAGTTCGGATGTCTCCTATCACGGTGGTGATAGTGCTTGTTTTCAATTCTTGCTTGAGGCATAGGGGTCATGGGACACCCCTATTGTTCATACATGTTCCAAACACTCACTAGAAGAGAACAACTACCCTTACCTCAAGTGAATTTCGTGCTCCTAGGATGGGATGAGGTAACACCAAGCTTTTCCTTTCCTAGTGAAGCTTTCCTCAAGAAAAACACAAGAGCAAGGGTTTAGGAATGGAAAAATCATGGTTTAGAACCCTAACATTGATCTTAAAGACAAAGCTTATCATTAGAAGACTTACCACCTCCTATTCCTCCCAATGAGGTGTCACGAGTTACAATAACGATGCTCCGGTCGAGTCAGTAGCGTAGTCTTGAGTTAGAGCCCTTGACACCACAAAATTGGAAGAAGGGAAGGAAGAGCTTTTCTGTTCGGATTGGTCTTATGAGCAGCTCCTAATCATGTTTAGGGTCTTAGAACCGATGCTTAGTGGCTAGGTTAAGTCTAGGGTCGTGGTTGCCCTTTCAGGTCGAGAATGGGTCACACCGGGTCACGTAATCGCCCAAACGAGTTAAACGCGAACAGCGCACAGCCACTTCGCGGCGGTGGGCGCTGGCGCACTCCTGGCGCCTGCTCTCGGTGAGGCCTGGGCGCCCGAGCTTCAGTCTGGGCGCCCGAGCTTGAGTCTGGACACTCGGTGCCACTGTTTTGGTCGTATTTGGAGTTAAAGATGTCCGATTGAGGCGTTTTAGGTGTCGTTAGAAAGCTATGAGAATTTCCTACAATTTTCTATCTAATAGGCTTACCGAAATTCGGACTCTAACAGGCTCAAAAATGCAGTTGAAATATACTATAATATTCCTAAGTGTTACGCTTGCGTTGTGTTGACTCCAGATAGCATATCTAGAGTTGTAGGTATCAAAATCGAGTCGAACTAAAGCCAACTAAAAGATAAGAGATAACGCTACAACTTTATTGAAGGGACATAAATCCAATTGAGTTGTTAAGAGGTTCAAAAATGGGGAATACGATGACCGAAATAACTAAATATAGGAATAAAAGTACATATGGACACTCAATCGGCTGAAGGAACGGTAAAACATATGAAACCCATCCCAAGCAACAATAAGCATGTTCTAATACCCTAAGACATATCCTAATCTTGAAGGATGAAAAATTAGGGATGTTACAATTCTACCGTCCTTAAAAGAATTTCGTCCTCGAAATTCCGACAAATGTTAAGGACCTAATCTCCTATCCTAGCATCTTCTTTATTTATTCATGTCGATCACCTTTGCTTCGGTCACTGGCGATAAGTTATTGGGTGGCCATCCCTCCTACTTGTCTAGCCGAGCAACCAGAGCAACAACAATCAGACATGTCATTTACTAGCACTTCTATAAGGATCTCTGATAGGGGCTTGAGCGTAAAAATGTTGGTACCTCACAGTTAACCTCAAGCTCTATTAAAGTTCCTCCCTATTTATTATTATCATAAATCCGCTGCGCTACTCTGATAATCTACCTTGTATCTAACAGTACTGCTCATATCAACCACCCACTATCTACTATCATAGTACATCCCCGAAGTTACTCTCGTGGCCTATCGCCTAATCTAAAATAGGGGATCTAACGCATCTAACGTAACAATCTAGTTCATACTCAGTGTTAATATTCAACTATTGTTTACCCCACACTCCTACCTATCACAACCCAAGAATAAACGTTCAAAGCGAACGGGGCAAGAAACAATTGGGCAACTGGAAATCCTCTCAATGCGACATATACCTTGAATGAGGCTTTCTAATTCAACTGTTTCTACTCATACGAGGGTGAAGACTCGGTCGGTGGACTCTATCTTGTTAGCTTAGGGCATCTGAGGCGTACTCCCACTAGCTGGTTCAGGCAGATATGATACTAGAGGGAACACCATGTAGTCTAACGATCTCTTTGATGTACAGTTTCGTTAACTTCTCTAGAGGGAATTCCATGTTCACCGGTAAAAAGGTGAGCCGTCTTGGTTAGCCGGTCAACAACCACCCACATTGCATCATAACCAATGGAGTCCTGGAAGTGGGACACAAAATCCATAGCGATACTGTCCCACTTCCATTCCGGAATGAATAGCGGCTGCAACGTCCCAGAAGGTTTTTGATGTTCAATCTTGGCCTTTTGGCAAGTCAGGCATGCGTACACAAATTCAGCTATTTGCTTCTTCATACTAGGCCACCAGAATAATCTTTTTTCAATTCGAGGATGTCCGGAACACAAATTCGATCCTGGAGCCTTAAAAACTCCATCCGTCCCCTCAGTAAATTCACTTGGCCTCCCATGAGCAATCGAGATCTTCTGCTCGACTAAGAACAAATCGGTTTTCTGCCCTTCCCGGATTTTACCCATTAAATCATTAGTCACTTCCAACATGCCAAGCTTCACGCTCACGGGGGTCTTTTCACACACTAGACTCAAATCTCTGAACTCTTCTATTAACTTCATTTCCCTAATCATCATAGTCGAGCAATGCAACGCCTTTCTACTTAGCGCATCTGCCACGACATTTGCCTTGCCTGGATGGTAGTTCAACTCAAATTCGTAGTCCTTTAGGAATTCCATCCATCTACGTTGACTCATATTTAACTCCTTCTGGTCAAACAAATACTTAAGGCTCTTATGGTCACTGAAAACCTCAAATCGAGCCCCATACAGATAGTGTCTCCAGATCTTCAAGGCAAAGACAACTGCACCTAATTCCAAGTCATGGGTAGGATAATTGTGCTCGTGTACCTTTAATTGACGAGACGCATATGCCACGACCTTACCGTGCTGCATTAGCACACCACCTAGTCCTTGCTTTGAAGCGTCACAGTAGACCACAAAAGGTTTAAGAGGGTCAGGCAACACCAACACTGGTGTCGTAGTCAACTTCTTCTTTAGTACCTGAAAGCTTTCTTCACACTTAACATCCCGTAAGAAAACTTGTCCCTTCCTGGTAAGACGGGTCATCGGTAGTGCTATCCTTGAAAAACCTTCGATGAACCTCCGGTAGTAACCAGCTAAGCCCAAAAAGCTTCTTATCTCAGTTGCCGATTTAGGAGTTTCCCAATGCAATACAGCTTCCACCTTCGCTGGGTCCACAGCTATACCACCTTTAGAAATTATGTGGCCAAGAAATCCCACCTCTTCCAACCAAAACTCACACTTCGACATCTTGGCATGTAATTGTTTTTCCTTCAACACTTGTAGTACAGTTCTCAAGTGCCCTTCATGCTCCCTTCGAGTCTTGGAGTAAATCAGGATGTCGTCTATAAAAACCACCACAAACTTATCCAAGTACGGGCGAAATATCGTGTTCACGTAATCCATAAACACTGCTGGTGCGTTAGTCACACCGAATGGCATAACTTGGTATTCATAGTGACCGTAACGCGTTCGGAATGCGGTTTTTGGGATGTCCTCCTGCTTCACCCGAATTTGGTGGTACCCAGACCTCAAATCAATTTTAGAGAATGCACATGCTCCGACTAGTTGGTTCATAAGGTCATCTATCCTCGGCAAGGGTAGCGGTTCTTGACAGTAACCTTGTTAAGTTGTCGATAGTCAACACACAACCTCATCGAACCATCCTTCTTCTTCACCAACAACACCGGTGCTCCCCATGGATATACACTTGGTCTAATAAACTTTCTCTCTAACAAGTCTTCCAACTGCTTCTTTAGCTCCTCTAACTCCAAGGGAGGCTGACCTTTAGCACTCTTTGCTAAAGCATTTAAAATTACTAGCCTTAGAGGGGCTAATCCTGTCGCGGGAAAAATCAATTGGGGGAAGTTCTTGGCCCTACAATCAGATTAGATGTGGCAAGTGTGGCAAGGACCATTATACTCATTTATGCAAGGAAACATCTGTCATCTGCTTCAAGTGCAACAAGCCTGGTTCAGGCTTAACTCCCTTACTGTCTATGCGACTATGGCCCGGCTTATGGTACTTGCAACCTATGACTTTAGTTTCCTGGCACTCACTAATGTAGTGACCCTTGCTACCCTTCAGACTAGAAAGCACTTCTCCAAAGAAAATCTTCCATTGAACAGCTTCCAGCTGATAGCAACTTAGCTTTTCCAAGCATTAGTAAGTGTCATCCCACCAATGTTCAGCTTCGTTGGTCAATTTGAATGTAGCGAATGCCACCTTGAACATCCGTGCAAGTCATCCTTGAACAATTTTCTCCATCCCACAAATCCAATGTGGTGCTCATCCCGGGTCGAACGTCCCTTCACATCAATCAGCTTCCAACAACATCGAGGACAACATGGTTACTCTCGTCCTTCATCCCTTCTAACTTAGACGGTCAAGAAATGAATAAGTCACTAAGTAAAGTCCTAAAATCTCATATCATCATCTATTCTAACATAGACAATCACACAAGAGTACACAGAGATTACATGATAGACACATACCACGGCCTGAAGAACAAGCCGAGCTCTGATACCACTAAATGTGACACCCTCTACCCCATCATGCATTTTAGCAATGTAAGAAGAAAAGAACAAGAAATAAAATTTATATTCATTCGGATAAAACTTTCCTTTCAAATGAAATAGAGTTGTCACGTTCACTACATGCGGAAATAGAAAATGAGTATGAAATACAATTAATAAAAATAACCCAAGTTCCGATGTCACAATAATTCAGAGCTCTTCCCCTAATTATTACATCGGAAAAATACAATGACTTAAACAAGTAAACACAAGTCTTCTATCTATCACCACGAGCTATCGTGATTACTCGCCGGCATTCACATCCTCAATACCTGCAGTCTCGGCATCTACACATACCCCATGGGATATGCATAGCCACAAGAGGGGTTAGTCATCATAACCTCAAATAGTGCATACAGCGTAGGAAATTAATGAACAATGCGCAATATACAACAATTCCAATAAAGACGTCTAATCACTAGCACTAAGGCATAAGATGGTACCACAACGGCCAAATATCACATGCTACAGCATCAATCACAACAACAAGGTACATTACCAACACTAAACAACCAGGCATGTTATCATGTAAAACGATGTATTTCTAGAACCATAACTATATGCATGTGGATCCACTTATAACGAGGCCGGGATACCTTGCCCGTTTCGGAATACCATGTCCGTAGTGCCCCAATAACAACAGGACCGGGAACCTCACCCGTCACGGGATACCTTGCCCGATTCGCCCTATTAACCAAAGGACCGGGAAACCTCGCCCGTCACGGGATACCTTGCCCGATTCGCCCTTTTTAACCAAAGGACCGGGAAACCTCGCCCGTCACGGGATACCTTGCCCGATTCGCCCTTTTTAACCAAAGGACCGGGAAACCTCGCCCGTCACGGGATACCTTGCCCGATTCGCCCTTTTTAACTGTAGGACCGGGAAACCTCGCCCGTCACGGGATACCTTGCCCGATACGCCCTACTAACAATAACAACAACAACAATGCCGACACCATGATGCATGAACATGACCAAATGCGGTGTCTAACCATGATATCCTCTATCGCAATATCTTCGACAGAGTAACAACAACAACAACTACAGCAGAACACAAATTCATAAGTTAGCCAGTGCCTTCTACCAATAACATAAACATTTAATATTCTTAGCAACTTTGATTAAGCACATAACATCCAAGTGAAGCTTTGGAGTAGAAGGACTAGTTCTCTCCGATTATCATACTAATAAATCAATAGGCATCATAAATGAACTTTAGACATCCTACTTAGGCTTTACAATATCAACCTAATTGCAGAAACTCGAGGAAACGAGACGAAACAACAAGAGCGCAAGTCGTCATCGGCGCTGGCGCTGGCATAAATGCGTGCTGGCGCCACGCCTTGTCATCCACTCGCAATCAGAACGACCGTTTAGGACCGCTACCGAGCTCAATATACCGAGCTCGAGTTACCGAGCTCAACACACCAAGCTCAACATAAACCTATATGAGATGTGTTTTAAAAACAAAACCCTTGTGCCTTTTAAAAATACGATATATTTTTTTTTTATAAAACCAACTCGTGCACATCGAGTAATTCTGACTTTTGAAACATGGTGCAACTAAGACACAAGACTTAAATTCTAATAAAACATACATGCATAACATACACATATATATATATATCACTCGAAATAATAATGTATACAAAATCCAGAGTAGCAAATGTGTAAAGAAAATACACCTAAGGTACGACGACTTCAAAAGAGTAATCATACCCTGGGGGTACTTCCGGCAGACTCCCACGCATTTGCTCCAAAAGTAAGACCACCAGTCTACCTGTAGCAACAAAACAACACTGGCCCAAACTGGTCATGACCTCGAACACAAAAGAAAAAGCGAAATGCAGGTCCTCGAGAAAAACAAACATCCAACAAACAAACAATCCACGACAGATAGAGGTCGTCACTCGGGTCCTCGTCGAGCTCCTCCTCGGCATCATCTCTGCCGAGTTCCTGCGCCCTCGACATCGCCTGGGTAACCGTCATGGATTGAAGGCACCACGGAAAGGGTCAACTTCTCAACAATTCAAGATAAGCTCGACATAAAAATATAAGCAAACAAAGAAAGTATAATATTCACCGACGTGACTCGACCATCTCACTCTAAACTTCGACACAACTCGCAAATCCATTTTCTCTCGACTCGACAATTTTCCGGAATGCACACGCTGCATGCGTATGTCGGAAAGTCCAGCCGAAGCCTTGGGATCCTCGCTCTCCCTAGGATACTAACTCAGGTCCCATAGCGTGGCGACGTCTAGTCAATCTCCCGTAAACAAAAAGGGGACCTAGCACCCTCAGTTATCCGGGTCACGGCTCAAAAACGTCATACGACTCACCTAGCTCGCTCACTCGATGAACAATTCGCCGCATACGATATTCAAAGAGTTAAACACAAGATATTCAACCGCATGTCAAATAAAAGAGCAAGCTCGACATGAAGAAACGCAATTCAACATGCAATACCCAATTCACGACATATATTCAATCACATATTAAATACATGCAAAAACTCAATCATATCACAACATTTCAAGCTCGACACAGATCAAGAAATCCATACACAATAACATAACCACGTAGAATATGAAATGCCCTTACGCTAGCATACTACGAAAGTATTAATGTGAAGCGCCCTTACGCTAGCATACTACGAAAGTATTAATGTGAAGCGCCCTTACCGAACTCCAAGTTAATGCTGCTCGACAACGACCTCGACACAGCTGTCTTCAAAGAGCTCGACAACGACTTCTCTTACTCGATCTCGACACGGCTGTCTTCAACGAGCTCGACAACGACTTCGACATCGCACGAGTCCCTCAATCGACCTCGACACGTGCGGCTTCTCGGTCGACCTCGACACGTCTGATTCTCGATGCGGATTCATTGCTTCCACGTCCTTGGATTCGCTTTCCGCACACCTTGATTCGAAATCACTCGATCTCTGAATCGGACTTCCTAAAACAAACATAACTCGGATCGATCCATGGGTTCTAATACATCTAGCTCTCATCCCAAACTTAACCACAACCCAGAAAATATAATACTCAAGAACTGAATATATTTTTCCTCTAACACAAAGTTAGGGATTTCGATCAAAGTTCATGAAAAAGTTATCTGATGCTTCAACAGATAGATCGACAACAACAATAACCAGAAGCAACGAATGAAAAACAAGAAATCGAAACGAACCAAAAATGGAGGTTTACGGAGCGCTTTGCCGATTGCGAGAAAAAGCGAGAGGAAGAAATTTGTTTTACAAGCCCAATTAATCGGTTAGAAAGATAGGTAATATTGTGAAGAAGAAAACCCCACCAGTTTGACATGATTTGGAAGCATAAAACTGGTTAAAAATGGAAGAAGAAATAGCGCTAAACAGTAGCACAGAGAAAAAGAAAAATCTGTTCTTCATACCTCAATGGTGATCGAGCAGGCGAGATATGGGTCGAGAAGATGATGATGAACAAGATTGATGAAGAAAGCTTGTGCAGAATCTCGATGGAACTCACGGTTTCGTCGATGGAAGTTTTTGAAGAAAACAACGAAACACAGAGCAGAAGGAAGGAAGAAGAAAGAAGAAAAGAGAAAGAATGAGTGTGAGGGAATCGGTCGTGGTATACAGCTGGTGAGAAAGGGGTATAAACGTAACTCCAGCTATAAGATGCCAATCCCATCAATCATCTACCCGTTAAATCGTTCCTCTCATAATTACTCTCTACTCTGTCGGTCAACGGTCTAAACACGCGACGAGAACGGTCAAGCCGACAATATAATTATTACAAACAATATAATAATAGCGCTGAATAACGTTCGAAAGAATACGAGGTGTCATCTCGACACGATGTCGACAAGGGTGCTCGTGCAAACGCACAAGGCTCTAACACGAGTTCGTGAACGCGGCCTCCTCAGCTCGACATGCGTCCTCATCAGCTCGGTACGCGACTTCATCAACTCGACACGCGACCTCCTCAGCTCAGCAGCTAGTGCACGTGGTCTCATCAGCTCGACAAATGATCTTGGCAAACGATCTAGACACAAGGTCTTGGTCGAGGTCTCGATACGTCGTCCTAATACGATGTCGATCTCGTCCTCAGGTGTTACAATCTCTCCCTCTAAAAAAATTTCGTCCTCGAAATTGCAAATAAGATTCTTACCTCAGAAAAGTTCGAGTCTTGAGTCTTCATCTTCTCCTCCAGCTCCCAAGTCACATCTCAGTCCTCGATCCCACACAACTTTGACAAGTTGGATCTCTTTGTTCATATTTGTTTGGCTTTCCGATCAGCGATTCTTCTTTGGTAATGCTTGAAAGATAAGTCGCCCTTCGGTTGAATCACATCCGGTTCGATGACATGAGAAGGGTCGGAAACATACTTCCGTAATTGTGAGGCGTGGAAGGCGTCGTGGATGTTCGACAAGAATGGGGGTAAGGCAATCTGATATGCCCTTTGGACCAATCTGACGAAGAATCTGGTAAGGTCCAATAAATTTAGGGGTAAGTTTCTTGGATTTGATCGCTCGACCAACTCCGGTAGTGGGGGTGACTCTAAGAAATACATGTTCTCCTTCCTCGAACTCGAGTGGTCGACGTCGTTGGTGTGCATAACTCTTCTGTCGAGTTTGAGAGGGTCGCATCCGATCTACGATCAAGCGGATCTTCTCGATAGTCTGGATCATATACGGTCCTCTGACGGTTAAGCTCGCCGATCTGGTACCAACAAAGAGGCGTCGACATTTCCGCCCATACAGCGCTTCAAAGGTGCCATTCCAATACTCGCATGGAAACTGTTATTGTAGGTGAACTCCACCAATGGTAAGGCGTCGTCCCAACTTCCTCGGTGATCTAACGCATAAGCTCGCAACAAATCTTCAAGTGATTAGATCGTTCTCTCGCCGACCGTCGATGCGTGGATGATATGCCGAGCTAAGTGCGAGCTCGGTTCCCATCGCTCCTTGCAATTCCCTCCAAAAATGAGGCGTGAACCGGATCTCGGTCCGACACGATCGAAGAGGGTATTCCATGAAGTCGTACTATCTCGCGATGTAGATCTCGGTCGACTTTTCCACGTTGTATGTCGACCTCCTTTGGTAAGAAATGGCGATTTGGTCAATCGGTCGACGATCACCCAAATCGAATCATTCTTCTTCTGCGTCTTCGGCAAACCTACAACGAAGTCCATGGAAATACTATCCCATTTCCATACTGGTACGTCAAGCGATTGTAGCATTCTGCGGTCGTTGGTGCTCCACCTTCGCTTTCTGACACGTTAAACATGAAGCTACGTACTCGGCCACTTGCTTCTTCATTCCGGACCACCAAAAATGCTTCTTCAAGTCTTGATACATCTTCGTAACTCCGGGATGAATACTAAAGTTGCTCTTATGCGCTTCGTCGAGAATCAACTTTCTCAGCTCGGATACGTTAGGTACGCACACTCGGCCATTGCATCTCAAGATGTCGTCCGCTCCGACGTGAAATTCTGTCGCCTTCCCTTGCGCTATCAACTGAATCTTCTCTTGCAGAAGCTCGTCATGAACTTGCTGGTCTCGGATCTCGTCCAACAATCTGTTAGAGATGGTAAGCATACCAAATCTCAGCTTCCCCGGTGAAACTTCGACACTCAACTTCAAGTCTCGGAACTTCTCGAGCATCTCCAACTCCTTGATCATCATTACCGAGGTTAAAACGCTCTTCCTACTCAACGCATCTGCTACTACGTTAGCCTTACCGGGATGGTATTCCAACGTAAAGTCGTAGTCCTTGAGAAATTCTGTCCATCTACGCTGACGCATGTTGAGCTCTTTCTGGTCGAACAGGTACTTCAAGCTCTTGTGATCGCTGAAAGCGATGAAGAGTGCTCCCATAAAGGTAGTGCCTCCATATCTTGGCGCAAAAACTCTGCGCCGGCTCAAGTCGTGAGTAGGGTAGTTCCTCTCGTGAATCTTAAGTTGTCTTGAAGCATACGCGACCACCTTCCGATGTTGCATCAAGACGCATCCCAATCCCTGGTGTGACGCATCACAATACACCTCGAAAGGCTCCTCGGGTTGAGGCAAAATCAAGACAGCGCCGTCGTCAAAAGCTCCTTGATCGTTGAAAACTGGCTTCACACTCCTCGGTCCAAGCAAAAGGTTGATCCTTCCTCGTCAGTCGTGTAAGAGGCGCGACAATCTTCGAGAAACCTTCAATGAATCTTCGGTAATATCCTGCTAAGCCGACAAAACTCCTGATCTCGGTAACCGTCTTAGGCTGTTCCCACGCTAGCACAGCTTCAATCTTAGTTGGATCCACAGCTATCCCTTCTCTGGAAATCACGTGACCAAGAAAATTCACCTCTTCAAGCCAAAATTCACACTTCGACAGGTTGGCATAGAGTTGCTTATCTCGTAATATCTGTAGTACTCGACATAGGTGTTCTGCGTGTTCTTTTCGGTTCCTCGAGTAAATCAATATGTCGTCGATGAACACTACAACGAACTGATCCAAAAACGAATGGAAAATCCTGTTCATGTAGTCCATAAACACAGCTGGCGCATTCGTCACTCCAAACGGCATCACCAAGTACTCGTAGTGACCGTATCTAGTCCTGAAAGCTGTTTTGGCGACATCTTCCTCCTTCACGCGAATCTGATGGTAGCCCGACTTCAAGTCTATCTTGGAAAAGATCGCCGCTCCACGAAGTTGATCCATCAAGTCGTCAATACGTGGTAACGGATAACGGTTCTTCACGGTAACCTTGTTGAGTTCGCGGTAATCCACGCACAGTCTTGATCGTCCATCCTTCTTCTTAACCAACAACACTGGAGCTCCCCACGGTGACACGCTCGGTCGTATGAATTGCTTCGACTCCAAGTGTTCGATCTGGGGCTTGATTCTTTCATCTCGGCAGGAGACATCTGTATGGCGCTTTGGAAATCGGTCTGTTTCCTGGAATCGGTCGATGGAGAACTTCGACCTCTCGCCTTGGTGGTAACCCTGGCACGTCTTCGGGAAAACGTCCTCAAAGTCACACACCACCGTACATTCTTCACGTCGATCTGGCTGGAAAACTTTCGAACTAGCTAGATACATGTATTCCCTAGTTCCTTCTTTCAAAGAAACTCCAATACGTTCGAGAAAGATAATTGGAGACTCCAAGGTCTGGAAAAATTACGGTTTCACGGCACAGTCCAAAAGGACATGGTGGTGTGACAACCAATCCATCCCGAGGATGACATCTAAGCCCTTAAGAGGCAAACAAACCAAATTGACCACAAACTTTCTACTCGAATAATCACTACACAATTAAGACATGCGGTGTTTGTGACTAAGGTTTTAGCGGTGGGGTTGTAACTACTAATTTAAGCGGTAGCGATCCGCAGTCAAGTTCAAATGGTTCACACAATCAGAAGAAATAAAGGAATGGGTTGCACCCGAATCAAAAAGAACGGATAAGGATTTACCCTCGATCTCACATTCACCTTGGATAAGATCTTCAGCTCGTTCGGCTTCCTCGCCACTCATGCAGAAAACTCTGCCTTTAGCCACTTGACGCTTTCCTTTGGCCTTTGCCGCAAGCATAGTCGGTTCAGCTTTGGGTGTAGGACAATCCTTGGCAAAATGCCCTGGCTTCTTGCAGTTGAAACACACCTCCTCCTTTTGAGTACAGCTACTCGCGTAATGTCCCGGCTTTCCACATCGGTAGCAAGTCACCTCGACACTGGTCTGACCTCCACTCCTCGGTACTTGGGTCATCGGACGATACTGTCCCCTGTTGTTGTTCCCCTGAGGTCGGTCGTAAGGCCTCTTCTGCGGTGGTTTCCCTTTCTGTGCAAATCTCTGCCCCGCACTTTGGGGTCTCACTGGTCCGCCCACAACAGTCTTCTTCTTGTGGCTCCTCACTCCTTCTACCTCGACACATCGATCAATCAGCTCTTGGAGATTTCGGATCCTCAACGACACTATCGACTTGAATGTCGAATCTCAATCCCGTTGGAATCTCTCACTCAACCATCTCTGGTCAACTCGATCACGAAATGGTGAAATACCTCGCCAACGACTTCGAACTTGGCGCATACTCGGACCGCCGAGTTGCCTTCTTTGCAATTGAAGAAATTCCCGCTCCTTCTCGGCTCGTGCGATCTGGGAAGTACTTGTCCAAAAACCTTTCACGAAAAAGCTCCCAGGTCATCTCGCGATGTTACGCTATAAACGTTTGCTTCACTCCTCTCCACCAATACTCGCGTCTCCTAGCGGTAAGTAGGTGGCATAGTCGACCTTCACGTTGTCCCGCAATGAAGTGCCTCGAAGATCTTCTCGATCTCTTGCATCCAAAGATCAGCTTTATCCGGATTTGGCTCACCGTAGAACCCGGTGGATCATGCTTCTGAAGTCCGCCAATCCTCTCGCTTGACATTTCGTTACGCTCGTTCTTTGTTCTTTGCAAGTTCTGCTGAGTTAACGCTGCCGTCTGTTGAGCCATCGCGTTAGCTGTTGAGTTGCGGCGGTGATTGTTGAGCCATGGCTGCCGCCATCTCGGTCATAAGCTTGAATAGCTCGTTCCATGTCGGCGTTCTCGATTGCGGATGTCGTATTCCTACGAGGTGGCATTAGATTCCACAAAGTTCAAAACCCTGTCAGAATCTCACAACAAGGATGTGTTAAAACACACTGCTTCAATCAAGAAACAGTTCAAACAATTTCTCAAGCAATAAGTGCTTCACTTAATCAAACAGCAATCAACATAATACAACTAAGTACCCAACACATAACCCGACACAGTGACCAGTCCAAATTCCTATGCACAGCTCGGTCAGAACCGAACTGCTCTGATACCAACAGTGTAACGACCCGTTTCCGGACCGCTACCGAGCTCAATATACCGAGCTCGAGTTACCGAGCTCAACACACCAAGCTCAACATAAACCTATATGAGATGTGTTTTAAAAACAAAACCCTTGTGCCTTTTAAAAATACGATATATTTTTTTTTTATAAAACCAACTCGTGCACATCAGAGTAATTACAGCTTTTCGAAACATGGTGCAACTAAGACACAAGACTTAAATTCTAATAAAACATACATGCATAACATACACATATATATATATCACTCGAAATAATAATGTATACAAAATCCAGAGTAGCAAATGTGTAAAGAAAATACACCTAAGGTACGACGACTTCAAAAGAGTAATCATACGGGGGTACTTCCAGAACTCCCACGCAGGGTTGCTCCAAAAGTAAGACCACCAGTCTACCTGTAGCAACAAAACAACATCGCCCAAACTGGTCACGACCTCGAACACAAAAGAAAAAGCGAAATGCAGTCCTCGAGAAAAACAAACATCCAACAAACAAACAATCACGGCGGATAGAGGTCGTCACTTCGGGTCCTCGTCGAGCTCCTCCTCGGCATCATCTCTTTGCCGAGTTCCTGCGCCCTCGACATCGCTGGGTAACAGTCATGGATTGAAGGCACCACGGAAAGCGGTCAACTTCTCAACAATTCAAGATAAGCTCGACATAAAAATATAAGCAAACAAAGAAAGTATAACATTCACCGACGTGACTCGACCATCTCACTCTAAACTCGACACAACTTCGCAAATCCATTTTCTCTCGACTCGACAATTTTTCGGAATGCACACGCTGCATCAGTATGTCGGAAAGTCCAGCCAAGCCTTGGGATCCTCGCTCTCCCTAGGGCGGTCAACTCAGGTCCCATAGCGTGGCGGCGTCTAGTCAATCTCCGTAAACAAAAAGGGGACCTAGCACCCTCGATTATCCGGTCACGGCTCAAAAACGTCATACGACTCACCTAGCTCGCTCACTCGATGAACAATTAGCCGATCACGATATTCAAAGAGTTAAACACAAGATATTCAACCGCATGTCAAATAAAAGAGCAAGCTCGACATGAAGAAACGCAATTCAACATGCAATACCCAATTCACGACATATATTCAATCACATATTAAATACATGCAAAAACTCAATCATATCACAACATTTCAAGCTCGACACAGATCAAGAAATCCATACACAATAACATAACCACGTAGAATATGAAATGCCCTTACGCTAGCATACTACGAAAGTATTAATGTGAAGCGCCCTTACGCTAGCATACTACGAAAGTATTAATGTGAAGCGCCCTTACCGAACTCCAAGTTAATGCTGCTCGACAACGACCTCGCCACACCTGTCTTCAAAGAGCTCGACAACGACTTCTCTTACTCGATCTCGACACGGCTGTCTTCAACGAGCTCGACAACGACTTCCACACGCGTCAGTCCTCAATCGACCTCGACACGTGCGCTTCTCGGTCGACCTCGACACGTCTGATTCGATGCTGGATTCCGGCGCTTCCACGTCCTTGGATTCGCTTTCCGTACACCTTGATTCGAAATCACTCGATCTCGGAATCGGACTTCCTAAAACAAACATAACTCGGATCGATCCATGGGTTCTAATACATCTAGCTCTCATCCCAAACTTAACCACAACCAGAAAATATAATACTCAAGAACTGAATATATTTTTCCTCTAACACAAAGTTAGGGATTTCGATCAAAGTTCATGAAAAAGTTATCGATGCTTCAACAGATAGATCGACAACAACAATAACGGAAGCAACGAATGAAAAACAAGAAATCGAAACGAACCAAAAATGGAGGTTTACGGCACCGCCGATTGCGTAAAAACGAGAGGAAGAAATTTGTTTTACAAGCCCAATTAATCGGTTAGAAAGATAGGTAATATTGTGAAGAAGAAAACCCCACGGTTTGACATGATTTGGAAGCATAAAGCGGTTAAAAATGGAAGAAGAAATAGCGCTAAACAAGAGTACGAGAAAAAGAAAAATCTGTTCTTCATACCTCAATGGTGATCGAGCAAAGTAGATATGGGTCGAGAAGATGATGATGAACAAGATTGATGAAGAAAGGTTGTGCAGAATCTCGATGGTACTCCCGGTTTAGTCGATGGAAGTTTTTTGAAGAAAATAACGAAACACAGAGCAGAAAGAAGGAAGAAGAAAGAAGAAAAGAGAAAGAATGAGTGTGAGGGAATCGGTCGTGGTATACAATTTGGTGAGAAAAGGGGCATAAACGTAACTCCAGCTATAAGATGCCAATCCCATCAATCATCTACCCGTTAAATCGTTCCTCTCATAATTAATCTCTACTCTGTCGGTCAACGGTCTAAACACGCGACGAGAACGGTCAAGCCGACAATATAATTATTACAAACAATATAATAATAGCGCTGAATAACGTTCGAAAGAATACGAGGTGTCATCTCGACACGATGTCGACAAGGGTGCTCGTGCAAACGCACAAGGCTCTAACACGAGTTCGTGAACGCGGCCTCCTCAGCTCGACATGCGTCCTCATCAGCTCGGTACGCGACTTCATCAACTCGACACGCGACCTCCTCAGCTCAGCAGCTAGTGCACGTGGTCTCATCAGCTCGACAAATGATCTCGGCAAACGATCTAGACACAAGGTCTTGGTTGAGGTCTCGATACGTCGTCCTAATACGATGTCGATCTCGTCCTCAGGTGTTACAGCAACAGAGGGTTCGTACCCGTTCGGGGATCTAATGTCCCACCATTCAGAACTTAGTTGGACGTGGTCTAGGGTTCTTTGATCCATACTTAGTGATTACGCATTCATGGGGTCTAAAGCTCACCATTTAGCTATTTAAATTCCTGAGACTATCATTTAGTAGCAAACAATTTCTACACAACTCAACTCCTTCCTATCGTTGACCCCCCAATCCTCTTGTTAAGACTTCAAGGTCTCTATCAAGGCATGGTTTATTCGTATGTCTATTATTCTAAATAATTAACCCTAACTTGATTCACCTTTTATTTTATTTTAACCTCTCTAGCATTCTATTTTTAAATCATCATCACCGCTAATTCTTGCAACAACACTAATGGTTTAGGCAATTCAACACTTTTAAATGCTAACCACATCAGTACCTAGGCACACAACACAAATTATATAGCATGTCGTCAAGTATTGTAAGAGTTCACACAATGGCAATTTAAAGTCGGCAACAACCAAGGTTTTCACCTCTCAGAGCAATAAAGAATAGTCAAGAGTAACAAGCATGTAAACAATCAAGACTCAATCACCACACCAAATTCATCAATCCAATGAAGTTATCACATCACGTTACAGTAAATATCATTAGTCAAGAATAATAATTGAGGAGTTCGGATGTCTCCCTATCACGGTGGTGATAGTGCTTGTTTTCGTTACCGCGCGAGGCATAGGGGTCATGGGACACCCCTATTGTTCATACATGTTCCAAACACTCACTAGAAGAGAACAACTACCCCTTACCTCAAGTGAATTTCATGCTCCTAGGATGGGATGAGGTAACACCAAGCTTTTCCTTTCCTAGTGAAGCTTTCCTCAGCAAAAACACAAGAGCAAGGGTTTAGGAATGGAAAAATCATGGTTTAGAACCCTAACATTGATCTTAAAGACAAAGCTTATCATTAGAAGACTTACCACCTCCTATTCCTCCCAATGAGGTTGTACGAGTTACAATAACGATGCTCCCCGGTCGAGTCCCGTAGCTTAGTCTTGAGTTAGAGCCCTTGACACCACAAAATTGGAGGAAGGGAAGGAAGAGCTTTTCTCTGTTCGGATTGGTCTTATGAGCAGCTCCTAATCATGTTTAGGGTCTTAGAACTGATGCTTAGTGGCTAGGTTAAGTCTAGGGGTCGTGGTTACCCTTTCAGGTCGAGAATGGGTCTGGGGTCCTGAAGCAGGCCCAAAACGAGTTAAAACGCGAAACAGCGCACAGCCACTTCGCAGCAGTGGGCGCCTGGCACCTGCACTCCCTGGGCGCCCTGCGCCTGCTCTCGGTGAGGCCTGGGCGCCCGAGCTTCAGTCTGGGCGCCCTGCGCCTGAGTCTGGACACTCGGTGCCACTGTTTTAGTCGTATTTGGAGCTACAAATGTCCGATTGAGGAGTTCTTAGTATCGTTGGAAAGATAAGAGAATTTCCTATAATTTGTCCTCTAATAGGCTTACCAAAATTCGGACTCTAACAGGCTCAAAAATGCAGTTTAAATATACTATAATATTCCTAAGTGTTACGCTTGCGTTGTGTTGACTCCAGAGAGCATATCTAGAGTCGTAGGTATCGAAATCGAGTCGAACTAAAGCCAACTAAAAGATAAGAGATAACGCTACAACTTTATTGCAGGGACTTAAATCCAATTGAGTTTTTAAGAGGTTCAAAAATGGGGAATACGATGACCGAAATAACTAAATATAGGAATAAAGGTACATCTGGACACTCAATCGGCTGAAGAAACGGTAAAACATATGAAACCCATCCCAAGCAACAATAAGCATGTTCTAATACCCTAAGACATATCCTAATCTTGAAGGATGAAAAATTAGGGATGTTACACTAGCAAATCAATCATGCACAAATACTCAATCTCAAGACATGAAGTAGCAAATTCCAAAGAGCATGTTCATCACTTAGACACCAATCTCTCAACAAGGAAATCACAGCATGTTGCAAACATCAACAGATAACATAAGATCATAGGTGTTAATAACAAGGAATTTGCATCATGTTTCAAACACCAAAAGAAGCATAAAATCATGCACAAATACTCAATCTCAAGACATGAAGTAGAAATTCCAAAGAGCATGTTTATCACTTAGACACCAATCTCTCAACAAGGAAATCACAGCATGTTGCAAACATCAACAGATAACATAAGATCATATCAATGAGTCAACCATCAACCACAACCACAGCATCCAACCACAATATAATATCATAAAATCAATAAGGAACATATTTAAACATCAATTTACTGGTTTTAGATTGATTTTCTCGTCACCATGGTGACAAAGATTTCTCATGGTAATCAAGGCGAGGCTTAGGGATCTTGGGACATCCCTATTGTTCATTCGCATTCCATAAACCCACTACATGAGCATCAAACTACCCCCCTTACCTCTTAGAATTTCGTGCTCTAGATAGGGTATGTGAACTCCAAGCTTTTCCTCTCCCTTCGTTGCTTTCTCCATAAAAAACACAAGGATAGGTGATGAGAAGTGAGAAAACTAATGTTTGAAACCCTAACGGCGATCATAAACTGAAACTTAGATTAGAGGCATTACCTTAAACCCAAGCCCTCCAAGAATGATGAAGGATGTTGGTAGAGCAAAGCCCCAACAATGGTTCTTCAGTCCCAAGAGTAAGGTTGAAACTCACCAAGTGCAGAAAAATAGAGAGAATGGAGAAGTGGGGTTTGATCTTTGATGATAGGTTTCCAAACGTGATTAGGATTCAAAACTGAGGCGTGGTGGTTGGTTTGTAACCCTAACATGTAATCTTAGTGAATTGGGTCGAGTTTGGGTCCATTGGGTCGGATTACATGTGCCAAAAATGCAACAAAACACTCAAACACGTGCAGAAATCACCTGTCAGCAGGCGCCTGGCGCCTGGAATGGGCACCTGGCGTAGGCTCTCGGTGATCCCCAGGCGCCTGCGCTTGAGTCTGGGCGCTCAGCGCTACTGCATCACTGTTTTGGCCGTATCTGGAGCTACAGATGTCTGATTGAGGCGTTCTTGGTGTCGTTGGAAAGCTAAGAGAATTTCCTAAAATTTTCTATCTAATAGGCTTACCCAAATTCAGACTCTAACAGGATCAAACATGCAGTTGAAATATACTATAATATTCCTAGGTGTTACGCTTGCGTTGTGTTGACTCTAGAGAGCATATCTAGAGTTGTAGGTATCGAAATCGAGTCGAACTAAAGCCAACTAAAAGATAAGAGATAACGCTACAACGTTATTGAAGGGACTTAAATCCAATTGAGTTGTTAAGAGGTTCAAAAATGGGGAATACGATGACTGAAATAACTAAACATACGAATATAGGTACATCTAGATACTCAATCGGCTGAAGGAATGGTAAAACATATGAAACCCATCCCAAGCAACTATAAGCATGTTCTAATACCCTAAGACATATCCTAATCTTGAAGGATGAAAAAATCTGGGCTGTTACAACGACAACGAAGCCGTTCGCGAAAAGGTGATGATCGATCTAAGGGTTGCCACCGACAAGCTTAAAGTTTCCATCTTTGATGAAGGAAATCTGAATCCTAATCCCAATTCCACAAGGCCATGGAATTTGAGGACGCGAAGAGCTTCCTGCACCAACCTCTTCCATTCCCTCGCTCAAATTCCCAACGACAACGACAAGAAGAAGAAGAAGATGATGAATGAGAAGAGACCCAAGTTTTGTGTTTCATTGTCGAAGGAGGAGATTAATGAACAAGATTTCTGGGCTTTGGTTCGGACCAGACCCAAGTTTTGTTTTTCAGCTCAATTAATCATAGAAGGTTCTGGAATGTGGGAGAGCAGTGATGAGGATCCGGGGCTGTGTGAAAAATATCTTTGGGAATTAGGTTCCAGTTTTTAGTTTAATTAATTGATGATTAATTGATTAATTAATTGATTTTAGTAAAATATTTGTTTTATTTTAGTTAAATTAAATAAGAAAGATGAGTAATTAAAAATTATTATTTTTGCTGACTCACTTGCCACGTAGATGCCACGTCAATTAAAAGTCCACATGGCAAGTGCCAGCTCTATCACCGTTTGCCACCTAAGTGGAAACTTAATAGTAGGGAATAAAGTTACTAACGGAAAATGTTAGAAGGACTAAAGTTCGAGGGAATTTTTTATGGGGACTAAAACCAAAATTCGCTAATTTTATAGGGACCAAAAACATATTTAACCCCTCATATAAATTAGAGGCATTGATAAGGGCAAGGTCTAAACTCACATTTGCAGCCCTTGCTCTATGGCACAATGTCCTTGGACTAAATATGAGAGCGACTCCAACTGGAGCCAGTATGATCTTTATTTCTCCAACTGGGACAATGTATACGAGCCACCGTACTTGCAAAATCAGTGGCCAAGATAGGAGGAGCAAGCCTGGCTTGCATGACACATTGTTGAAATACATGGAGAAGATAGAGAGCAAATTCATGATTTTGGAGACCCAAATCTCCAACCTTGTCATATTGATGTCTCAAGAAGTACGAAGCTCATTTTCCTCTCAAATTGAGCCTAATTCAGAACAGGAAGCAAAAGTTATCACTCTTAGGAGTGGTAAGGAGTTGAATGAATAACTCAAGCATGAGGAGCAGGCATCCACAAAAAGGTATGAAGCTCTCATTGAAGGGAGAATTTCTGAGGTGATAAAGGAGAGAGACCTCGTGGTTTTGGAAATGGAGAAAGAGGAGCAAGTCCCAATTATTTCGAGACAACTTCTCTTAGCCATTGGTATTGTTGTGATTGAGGTCTAACTGGGGAAGGTGACTTTAAGGTTTGGTAAGGAAGATGATGTTTTTAAGGTTCTTAATTCCACTAAAAATCCATCTTCTCGTGTTTTCTGCCACTTTATTCAGGTGTGGTCATGAATGATGTGGTTGTTTTTAATAATTTTCGATGAATTAAGGATGCAGAACCCTTTGGACAAAATTCTTACCTTGCAGGATCCTAGAATACTGTTGGATGGTGATGGAAAAAAAATCATGGGAAGCCCGTCCACCAGAAGGAAAACAGAAAAACCACATGATTAGGAAATGGAGAAGGGACAATGAACTAAAGGCAAAATTTGCACCTGGAAAGCCCCGTAATTGATCACTAAATACCATCAGGCTCGAGACGTTAAACAAGCACTTTACAGGAGGCAACCTGTGGTGTCTACCTTTGTATTCCTTAACTTGTTTTGTTTTACTTTTGTTATAATTTTTCTAGTGTGAGCTCTGACTGCAAGTTATCTCAAGAAAGTCTTCTTTACTCTCTTTCTCACTTATAGTTTATGCTATTTGTAGCATTATGGACTATGATATGGAGAGGGAAACTCATCATTTTGTATATATATTGAGGTCACTTTGTTTTATTTGTCACATAACTTTTTTTTTCTTACTTAGCTTTGAATTCTTGGCTTGTATGTTTTGTTTTGAGCAAAAATTTTAAAAAGTTAAAGATTTTGACCATTAGGGAACCCTAAAAAAATTTGAAAAATTAAAAGACATGTGCTTGAATTGAATGAGGTGGTACCTAGGTTGGTGAGAATTAGGAAAAAAAGTGCCCTTCTAATGTCTTTCTTAGAATAAGCTTCTAAATTGTTAGATTTGGACCATTATAGGGAGATTGCTCTTAAATGTTGATTTTTACCCCTTTTCTCTTTGTGAGTGTTTTCCAAAATTATGCCTTCTAGAACTTGTTTTGAGATATTTTCAAAGTGTTATTTTTTTTTTGTTGCAGGTAAATAATGTTAGGACATTTTAACAGTTTTGCTTGAGATATGTTGCAATGTTTGCATTTGTTGCAATTTAACAGTTTTGTTCAAAAAAAATGTTTGGACATTTTAAGCAATTTTTAGCCTATGTCATAATTGTTCAGAATTGTATCTTGTTGCCAATTTTGTGCCTAATGCATATTACATTCCTTGGTACCTTACTCATGTTGATAATTTATTGTGGAAACATCTTGGAAACAAAAAATGGAGTAGCTAATTGAAAAAACTTTTTGTTGCTCTATTGTATTGTTTCGGGCTAAATTTCCTTTCTGGGACAACAAAGAAAGTGGCTCACGAGTTGACAAGACATATTTAAAATTAGTGTGTCAGAAGAAAAGAAAACAATCATTTGTTGTAGCAAAAAGAGAAAGGAAGAAAAGGAAAACAAAAGAAAAGAGCCAAGACACAAAGGAAATGGAAGGAAGGGATTTTTTTTAGACTTGAGCAAATTTGTCTAAATTAAAAGAAGCTCCATTTTCAGTAGAAGGTTTGCTTCATTGTTTCTTGTTTTAGCCCTTTGTTTATTCCTCATTTCTCTATCTCACCTAACAACATTACCATGGCCCCATTATAATCCATAAAGGACCCCATTTTTTGCATGCATGCGAACTTTTTATGGAGATGTGGTTAAATTACAAGTATATGGTAACATGCATTTTATGGAAACTTGAGTGCATATTTTCCTATTCCCTAAACACTTTGAGAGTTGTGAGTTGAGTGTCCTTATTCTTTGGAAGACATGATTTCAAAAACTTGAGTCTCTATTGGACAGTCTTTAGACTTCCCCCATATTTTTGATTGATGGTCTATTATTTGTGCTAAATATGTTGGGTTCCCTGATTGGTGGTCTTCTGAAAATATTTTTGAGCCAGGAATTTGCTTGAGGACAAGCAAATGTTAAGTGTGGGGAGGTTGATAAACACCACTTTTGTGCATTTTTAATGGTAATTTAGAGTATTTTAGCACTTTATTATGAATTAGTTACCCAATTTACTCTATTTTGTGTAGAAAAGGAGAAAATTGAGAAGCAAATGAAAAAGACGGAAATTTAAAGCAAAAAGGAAAACCTGCAACAGGTATCGAAGCATGGGCGCGCAAGCAAACTGCACGGTCATGCAAGCTTTTCCAATCACCGCTTCAAATTCAGCTTCTCACTGTTGCACATCCATGCAAGGGTATGCACTGTAACATCCTCATTTTTTCTAATCTTTCTTAATGTGTGTTTATGTGTGACTAAGTGTATTTGTGTGCCCTACGTAGGGATTTGTATTTGACTGTGTGTTTGACCTTTTGGCTATTTGCTCTTTTTTTGTGCTTGTGAAGGAGCATGTGTTGAGGTTTAATATGTTATTTGAGGGTGGAATAGTGTTTGATAATGTTTTGGTATGAGTCTTGGAAGCCTGATAAAGTTTGAGAACGATTGGAGTTGAGTTTAGGATTTTTGTGTGTTCGTACCTTTGAGCGAGTGAGAGCTTTCAGGCGAGAATATAAGACTTAGAACCTTATTCTTGAGTCTATTTGATGTCCTCTTGTGTTAGGAATCATGTTTAAGTGTGGGTGTCGAGTTTTGGATCGCACAGTCGTTGGAATTGAAGAAATCACGCGAAAATGAACAAAACAGTGCAAGTGCGCGTGAAGTGTGCGTGGTGCGCATTGGTGTTTGGTGCACCAGTGTTTCCTGTCCCTTCTGCGCCATGTGGCATGCTGGGATTAGACTGATCGTTGGTCTTGACATGTGGCACACATGCAAGATTTCTTCAGCGTGAAGTAGTGCATGCTAAGTGCGCGTGAGCGCACCTGAAGCGTACTTGTGCGCACGACACGTGCTTGAGGCGCGTTGGAGGCGCACAAAAATAGTGAGGCCTAAAAGGCTGCGCGTTAGGCGCGCGCGGGGCACGTTTGGAGCGCACCCATGACACATAATCTTCTATTTAAGCCTATTTGATGCTCCTAAATCAGTTTCCTTCCATTCTTTCTGCTATATCACGACCAGAGCATCCTCTTCAACCAGAAAACTCCATTTTTAGGGTTCTCAAGCTTTGTTCCCTTGATCTAAACCAATCACGTTCATCCATTCATCAATCCGATAGTGTTAGCTCGTCTGTTGCCATTCGAGCTTGTTAGGGCTTATCTCTGGTCGCCGTTTCGTCGAGGTAAATCTTAATCTCATCTACTGTTCATCTCTGATTCAGGTTGCAATTTCTTAATCTGGAATTGATTCTAATTCTTAACCCTAATCAGAGGAGATTCCATGGGTCACGAAACTGGGACCAAGGTCTCTGTTCTTCATGCCTAAATTCTGATATCATGGATTCCTTGTTGGTTTGGATTGTTCCTCATTACCCGTTCTTCGTATTTTAGGGTTTTGGCGATAGTACGGATACCGATTGACTGTGGAAGCTTGTCTGGAGTTATTTTTGGGTAAGCCTTATTTTCTGGAGTCCTAGGCCAGCCCCTGGCCGTGGGTCTCTTGGTGTTTTAGGTAGTTTATTAGTTGCCCTAACTCTAATCCGAGTGCGTTTGTGTGTTTTCGGTTAACTGTGGACCATTCTGGACTGTTCGGTGATACTATTGGTAACTTTGGACTTATTCCTTGTTGTTGGTTGAACTAGAACACAGTGTGAGAGTGTTGGTGTGATTGTTGGTCAGTTCGTGTTTACGTCTCGGTGTCCAGTTTGCTTTGGAGTGCTTCTATTACCAGGTGGGGGGAAAGAATGCACTTTTATTGGGTTTTGTATAGTAGATATGACTGTTTGGCATGTGTAGGGTACCTAAACCCTACTAGGAGTTGATGTCAGTAACACCTAAGGATAGGGGTTACGGTGTGCCGCATCTAAGGATAGGTGTGGTAGACTCATTAACTAACATAAGATTATTTTATTATTAAATGTGATTACCTAATAATATGCTTAACTGTGAGATGTAACATACGTGCTCTATGTGAGTAGTAACATGCTTAGGGTAACATGATTAAATGTATATTATGTGGAAATGTATTGCCTGTTGTCCTAGCATGCTTAAATGATTAAATATAGCCTGTTGACATGTATGAACCTGATTGTGGGATATTTTGGGAATGTGTGCATAATATGATGTGAGGCATATGATTATGAGGTGTTGGATGCATGCATATGATATTGCATTAGTAGCCACTCTGTTCTTGATGAGAACGTGATGTGGAGAGAATCCCTAACGGAAATGGGGGATATCTCGCCTAATAGGTATGATGCACTCCGTTCCCTATCGGAAAAGGGGGAAACGGGCGTCCCTATCGGAAAAGGGGGAGGAGGATTCCTAACGGAAAAGGGGAATACCTCGTGGACTAGGCTAGTGTCGCCCCGTGCTCTATCGAAAAAGGGAGACGGGAGTCCCTAACGGAAAAGCGGGACGGCAACTGTTGGGCAAAATCGCAAGTGTACGATTCGTCGTCAAGTAATAAAAAGATCGAATCCACAGGGATTGTAACTAATTATTTAACTTAACAAACTTGTAATAATTTGAACTATTGAACTAAGTGATGTGTTTGAAATATTTATGACTTATATCAAAAGACAAAAACAGTAAACAACTAAACAAAAATTTGGATTTTAAGGAGAATTAAAAGCGACTAGGGATCGAATCCTCTTGCTTCCACTCTTATTCAATCAATTTACAACCAACGCAAGTTATTCCATATAATTGAAGTTCGAATCAACAAAATTAGTTTAAGGACAATTCCTTGCCTCATAAACCCTTTACTTTAACTAAAATCCCCTAATCCACTTAGGTGAATTAAAGCTAGATTAAGCAATAAGACTAATGATTCATAAGAACACATGCTCATAAGGTTATATTCCTATAATCCTCCTAAACATGACCAACAATTCAGTTCAAGTTCATAACCCCAATTTCCCAATCGTGAGTATAACCCAAAATCGATTCGGTAGTGATCAGTTACCAAAAAGCATTAATAATAGAATTGAAGGCTCAATCATAATTGAAATAAACTTGCATTGATATAAGTAAAACAACTACATAAGAGTGTTCACAAGGTTCATCTTCCCTAGCCTAAGGAATTTAGCTACTCATAGAAAAGGAAAAGCCAAACCAGAAATTCATGAGAATTGATGAAGAGATCGTTCCCAATCCTCCACCGTGCCTCCAAATAACGAAGTTCCAACCCTAGACACGTCTCTAAAGTGTCTATTTATAGTCTAGGGTGAAAACGTGTAAAAACGAAAAATTCTGCGTCCAGGATGCTATCGTAGCACGGCCGTGGTATGAGGCACGGCCAGGCCGTGCTTCATTATGTTTCTCGCACAGTTTTGGTGCTGTCGCAACACGGCCGTGCTTCCTGACACGGCCAGGCCGTGCTTCATGTTGTTTTGTATTTTTCACCTCTTTAACGTCCGAATTAGCTCCATGTGTCTCATGAAAGTTGCAGCTATGGATCTTAGCTTTCCAATGGCACCGGTTTCATCTCATTTGGATACATAAAACTCCAGATATGATTAAAACACCGAACAAGTGTTAGGCTGAGACAGCATTACATTATCAACTTGTAGCACAAATTACCCCAACTTATTCCAAGTGATTTTTCTCCTTTTTCCTAGGACAAATACCTTCCTTTAAACACAATTGAACCAAAACTAAGTGCGTTATTCAAATCAAGCCAAATGCATAAATAACATGGATAAAAATGACTAAAATGACTAAAATGTGATGCAAAACTAACACTAAACTATATGCTATTTCGAACGCATCAAATTACCCCAAGCTTAGAATCTTGCTTGTCCTCAAGCAATTGCAGTGGCCAAAGATAAGCAAAGAAACAAGAGACGCAACAAATAAGGAACCCGAGATAATAGCACATTCAACCAATAGGCTAAAGGCTCGAACAGACAATAGGGACAACCAAAATCAAGTCCAATTAGAGAATCAGGCGCTCTGGAATCACGTCTCTCACTGATAGGGCACTCTCCTCACAACTCTCCAAGTGTTTAAAGGTTATGACAAATCGCTCAAATCCATCCATGAAAGTGTTCTACCATAAGCTTGACTGTTAACCAAATCTCAGCATACAATTCATGAAAACACACTAGAATCAAAAGGTCTTTGCAAGGTTGTAACGTGGCCGTGGGATTTTTCTTGTACGGTGGGATAAAAACCAGAAAGGGGAAAACAAGGGCTAAAATAATAGACAAAGAAAACAACCCTTTTAAAGCAGCATAAGCGGAACAATTCATTCTCCTTTTCGTTTTCAACACCTTTTTATTTTGCTCCTCTTCTGTTATTTTATTTTATATATTTTTCTTTTTTTTTCCATTTGAGATTTTTGCAATTACTGGGGAGGAATTGAATAACAGCAGAGGTCCCAAATTTCAAGCACTGCCTAATTTACACAAGATTCACAACTAATTGCTCCCTTACACATACTTTAAAAGGTACTGTAACATTTAGCAATCACCTGGGTACCAAGAAAATTAATTTCATTTCAGGCTCAAAAGGGGCAACTAGAGGAAGTTTTCATTCAACAAACAGAGGCTTGAAACATGCCTAAATTGCCTAAATCATGTTCAAGTGTGTTGACAAAAATCTTCAAGTTTTGAAACGGTTTCAAGTCAAGTTCTAGAGAGCACAATCAGGATGGACACACTCATACAAGGAGAAGGGGGCATATAAACATGATGAAGTGAAAGCCCCAATATTAAGCTCAAGTCTCACATTTAGAAGTTAAAACCTGTGAGAAACATCAAATCAGAGTGCCACATGCTAATTCTCAACTTATCCAAAGATTATCCCTATGTACATTAAGAATACTGCCTTCAAGCCCATCACAAGAACAAAATAATTGGGTTCCAAATCATGCAATCTCAAATTTCAAAAAGATTGTAGCACACATGCCAAAACACAAGAGGATAGCGTACAATTGGGGGATAAAATGATGCGAACAAAACAACAATTAAAACAAATATGCAAACATTAAACTAAAAATGCAAACCTAACCTGCAAAACTAAATGCAAAAATTTAAACGCCCTACCCCAAGCTTAAGAATTTACATTGTCCCCAATGTAAACAATTTAACTGAGATAGGGATGATGCAAGAGAGGACTCACTGCGGGGGAGGATGAGGGAACTGGCCAGGATATTGCTGGAGGTGCCAGTTATACAGTGCAGAGACCATGTCCTAAATGTTGTGGATAGTGTTGTCAAGACCCGTCAGCTGAGTGAAGGATTGGGTAAGGTCAGGCACACTTGAGGAACGCCTAATCTTGGCTGAAGGACGCTCGAACACGGGCGTACCATAGGGCACGGCTAGCCCGTGTTATTCACTGTCTCTCCCACAAAAAATTTTAGCTCAAACACAGGCGTGTCATCCCACACGGCCTGGCCGTGTCTCACTAGGCATTTTTTTTATCTAAATTAAAGAAAAAGGATACAAACTTGGGTTGCCTCCCAAGAAGCGCTTCTTTAACGTCACTAGCTTGACGCTTGAGGGAGTCGATCAAGGCTCCTTAAAGGAGGAAAAGAAGATTGAAGCACCACCTTCCTTGGGAAGATGCACACCCATAGCCCTGAGTGCTTGCATGGAAATCATTTCCCTTTTTCGTATTGGTCTCCTTTTTCTCCTCTTGAATTTATGTGGGTGGACATTGTCATCCCTCGCCTGTTTGGTGCGCTTTTCATAAGAATGAGTAGGTTTTACATGTGCCTTCTTTGGAATTTTGCAATTTGGGAATTGTTTCCCATGGCCCATATGCAAACTACTCTTTACTTTTCCTCTTTGTCTTCTTCCATGTCAAGGATCACAAAGTCTGCCGGAAAAAGGAATTTGCCAACCCTTACCAATACATCTTCCATAACTCCATAAGGGTATTTGATTGACCTATCTGCCAGCTGCAGTGTCATTTTTGTAGGCTTGACTTCACCTCCTCCCAGCCTCTTCAACATAGATAACGGCATCAAATTGATGCTAGCTCCCAAATCACAAAGGGCTTTGTCAATATTTAAATTCCCAATAGTGCAGGGAATTGTGAAGCTTCCAGGATCTTTCAGCTTTGGAGGGAGCTTTCTTTGAATGATGGCACTACACTCTTCTGTCAAAGCTACAGTCTCATCTTCTTTGAATTTCTTCTTTTTAGTTAACAATTCCTTCATGAATTTGGCATATAAAGGCATTTGCTCAAGAGCTTCTGCGAAAGGAATATTGATCTAGAGGCGCTTGAAGACATCCATGAACTTAGAGAATTGTTCATCCTTCTCCTTTTTCTTGCTCACAGGAGGATATGACAGCTTCTTATATGGAGGAACAACTCTGGGCTTCTCTTGTACTTGTAGTTTGTCAGTAACAACTCGGTCTTCCTCACCTTCTTTTTTTTTTCTTTTTCAATATTTACTCTACTCTCATTTTCAACTCCACCTTTTTCTTTTTCAACTTCTTTTTCTACTTCCACTCTCTCTTTTTCAACTCCATCCACTTCACTTTTTTCGCTCTTTTTCTTTCTCTCTACTTCAGACAACAACTTTCCACTTCTCAAAAAAACAGCACTACAATTTTCATTCTTAGGGTTGTCAACTGTGTTAGCAGAAAACTTACCTTTCGGTTGCTCCGCTAGTTGCTTCGAGAGTTGCTCAATTTGGTTCTCTAGATTTTTGATAGAAGCCTCCTGGTTTTTGAAATGGGACTCATGATTCTGGAAGTTGGATTGTGTCATCTTCATAAACTGAATAAGAGCTTCTTCTAATTGATTTGACCTCTCTTGCTTTTGTGGTTGTGGAGGGTTGCTGGATGATGGGTTATCTTGCTGCTTCCAAGAGAAGTTGGGATGATTCTTCCACCCTGGATTATAGGTGTTAGAATACGGATTCCCTCCTTGCCTTTGAAAATCACCCATGTAATTAGCTTGCTTCTTGGAGTCTCCTAATGTATCACACCCTCCATTCTCATGAGGCCCTTGACAAAAGTCACATCTCAAGTTTTGATTCACCTGATTCACTTGAGCAGAGGAAGGGGTTCCCACTTTCAGTGCTTTCAACTCTTTTGTGATAGCCTCCAATTGTTGAGAGACTAATTTATTTTGAGCCAAGAGCGCATCTTGTGTTTCCAATTCTAGGACTCCTCTTTTACCCAGTGTCCCTTCTGACATAACTGCTCATTGGAAGCCATTTGCTCCACCAAGGTTCTTGCTTCTGCAGCTGTCTTGTTGTTGATTGTACCTCCAAATTGAGGCATCCAACATCATCCTGGTGTTCGCCTCAAACCAATACAGTAACATTTGCATCTGGTTGAAGTCATCATATCCATGTCCTGGACACCTCTTTAGAAGGAGCTTGAATCTCTCCCATGCCTCATACAAGTTCTCACTTTGGTTCTCATGGAAGCCATGAATCTCACCTCTTCTTTTGATGAATTTGGAGGGTGGAAAAATTTTGTCATGAATTTCTCCTCCAAATCGTCCCAAGTTGCAATGCTTCCTGTAGGCAAGGTGTCAAGCCAATCTCTTGCCTGCTCCGCAGGTCCAAGGGAAAAGCCTCAATTTCTTGCTTCCTCACCACTCCACCACCCAAAGGTGTCACAGATTTCATAGAAACTCACCAGGTGCTGATTTGGGTCATCAATCTCATTCCCCGCGAATTGGCTTTGCTTGAGAGTGTTCAACAATGCCGGCTTGATCTCAAAATTAGCATTTGCCTCCACCTGTTGGTAGGCATTGACAGCCCTTGCATGGTTGTTCCGTCTCCCAAAATCACCCAAAGTGCGTGGTTGGTCCCCCATCACTTCTTGAGTTGGGACTTGAGAGGTAGATGCAGAGGATTGTTTTTGTCGTTGCTTTGCTTCCTTTGCCTTCTTCCTTAAAGCCTTCGCTGTCTTTTCAATTTCTGGGTCAAACAACAGTTCACCTGTTTGTTTACCTCGCATGCACAAAACTAAGGCAAAAGGTAAGTAGCAAAGCAACAATTAATATTTTTTTTTTAAAAAAATAAATAAAAGAAAAAGTTCAATAAGGTACTCGTTTGCCTTGTTAAAAATTAATTCAACAATCCCCGGCAACGGCGCCAAAAACTTGTTGGGCAAAATCGCAAGTGTACGATTCGTCGTCAAGTAATAAAAAGATCGAATCCACAGGGATTGTAACTAATTATTTAACTTAACAAACTTGTAATAATTTGAACTATTGAACTAAGTGATGTGTTTGAAATATTTATGACTTATATCAAAAGACAAAAACAGTAAACAACTAAACAAAAATTTGGATTTTAAGGAGAATTAAAAGCGACTAGGGATCGAATCCTCTTGCTTCCACTCTTATTCAATCAATTTACAACCAACGCAAGTTATTCCATATAATTGAAGTTCGAATCAACAAAATTAGTTTAAGGACAATTCCTTGCCTCATAAACCCTTTACTTTAACTAAAATCCCCTAATCCCTTAGGTGAATTGAAGCTAGATTAAGCAATAAGACTAATGATTCATAAGAACACATGCTCATAAGGTTATATTCCTATAATCCTCCTAAACATGACCAACAATTCAGTTCAAGTTCATAACCCCAATTTCCCAATCATGAGTATAACCCAAAATCGATTCGGTAGTGATCAGTTACCAAAAAGTATTAATAATAGAATTGAAGGCTCAATCATAATTGAAATAAACTTGCATTGATATAAGTAAAACAACTACATAAGAGTATTCACAAGGTTCATCTTCCCTAGCCTAAGGAATTTAGCTACTCATAGAAAAGGAAAAGTCAAACCAGAAATTCATGAGAATTGATGAAGAGATCGTTCCCAATCCTCCACCGTGCCTCCAAATAACGAAGTTCGAACCCTAGACACGTCTCTAAAGTGTCTATTTATAGTCTAGGGTGAAAAGGAGTAAAAAAACAGGTCCAAAACATGTAAAAACATAAAATTCTGCGTCCAGGGTGCTATCGTAGCACGACCGTGGTGTGAGGCACGGCCAGGCCGTGCTTCATTCTGTTTCTCGCACAGTTTAGGTGCTGTCGCAACACGGCCGTGCTTCCTGACACGGCCAGGCCGTGCTTCATGTTGTTTTGTATTTGTCACCTCTTTAACGTCCGAATTAGCTCAAGGTGTCTTCATGAAAGTTGAAGCTATGGATCTTAGCTTTCCAATGGCACCGGTTTCATCTCATTTGGACACGTAAAACTCCAGATATGATTAAAACACTGAACACGTGTCAGGCTGAGACAGCATTACATTATCAACTTGTAGCACAAATTACCCCAACTTATTCCAAGTGATTTTTCTCCTTTTTCCTAGGACAAATACCTTCCTTTAAACACAATTGAACCAAAACCAAGTGCGTTATTCAAATCAAGCCAAATGCATCAATAACATGGATAAAAATGACTAAAATGACTAAAATGTGATGCAAAACTAACACTAAACTATATGCTATTTCGAACGCATCAGCAACCTAACGGAAAAGGGGTTCGCCAATAAGTATTCCTAACGGAAATGGGGGATATCTCGCCTAATAGGTATGATGCACTCCGTTCCCTATCGGAAAAGGGGGAGGAGGATTCCTAACGGAAAAGGGGAATACCTCGTGGACCAGGCTAGTGTCGCCCCGTGCTCTATCGAAAAAGGGAGACGGGGGTCCCTAATGGAAAAGCGGGACGGCAACTGTTGGGCAAAATCGCAAGTGTACGATTCGTCGTCAAGTAATAAAAAGATCGAATCCACAGGGATTGTAACTAATTATTTAACTTAACAAACTTGTAATAATTTGAACTATTGAACTAAGTGATGTGTTTGAAATATTTATGACTTATATCAAAAGACAAAAACAGTAAACAACTAAACAAAAATTTGGATTTTAAGGAGAATTAAAAGCGACTAGGGATCGAATCCTCTTGCTTCCACTCTTATTCAATCAATTTACAACCAACGCAAGTTATTCCATATAATTGAAGTTCGAATCAACAAAATTAGTTTAAGGACAATTCCTTGCCTCATAAACCCTTTACTTTAACTAAAATCCCCTAATCCCTTAGGTGAATTAAATCTAGATTAAGCAATAAGACTAATGATTCATAAGAACACATGCTCATAAGGTTATATTCCTATAATCCTCCTAAACATGACCAACAATTCAGTTCAATTTCATAACCCCAATTTCCCAATCGTGAGTATAACCCAAAATCGATTCGGTAGTGATCAGTTACCAAAAAGCATTAATAATAGAATTGAAGGCTCAATCATAATTGAAATAAACTTGCATTGATATAAGTAAAACAACTACATAAGAGTGTTCACAAGGTTCATCTTCCCTAGCCTAAGAAATTTAGCTACTCATAGAAAAGGAAAAGTCAAACCAGAAATTCATGAGAATTGATGAAGAGATCGTTCCCAATCCTCCACCGTGCCTCCAAATAACGAAGTTCGAACCCTAGACACGTCTCTAAAGTGTCTATTTATAGTCTAGGGTGAAAAGGAGTAAAAAAACAGGTCCAAAACATGTAAAAACGTAAAATTCTGCGTCCAGGGTGCTATCGTAGCACGGCCGTGGTGTGAGGCACGGCCAGGCCGTGCTTCATTCTGTTTCTCGCACAGTTTAGGTGCTGTCGCAACACGGTCGTGCTTCCTGACACGGCCAGGCCGTGCTTCATGTTGTTTTGTATTTTTCACCTCTTTAACGTCCGAATTAGCTCTAGGTGTTTTCATGAAAGTTGAAGATATGGATCTTAGCTTTCCAATGGCACCGGTTTCATCTCATTTGGACACGTAAAACTCCAGATATGATTAAAACACCGAACAAGTGTCAGGCTGAGACAGCATTACATTATCAACTTGTAGCACAAATTACCCCAACTTATTCCAAGTGATTTTTCTCCTTTTTCCTAGGACAAATACCTTCCTTTAAACACAATTGAACCAAAACCAAGTGCGTTATTCAAATCAAGCCAAATGAATAAATAACTTGGACAAAAATGACTAAAATGACTAAAATGTGATGCAAAACTAACACTAAACTATATGCTATTTCGAACACATCAAATTACCCCAAGCTTAGAATCTTGATTGTCCTCAAGCAATTGCAGTGGCCAAAGATAAGCAAAGAAACAAGAGACGCAACAAATAAGGAACCCGAGATAATAGCACATTCAACCAATAGGCTAAAGGCTCGAACAGACAATAGGGACAACCAAAATCAAGTCCAATTAGAGAATCAGGCGCTCTGGAATCACGTCTCTCACTGATAGGGCACTCTCCTCACAACTCTCCAAGTGATTAAAGGTTATGACAAATCGCTCAAATCCATCCATGAAAGTGTTCTACCATAAGCTTGACTGTTAACCAAATCTCAGCATACAATTCATGAAAACACACTAGAATCAAAAGGACTTTGCAAGGTTGTAACGTGGCCGTGGGATTTTTCTTGTACGGTGGGATAAAAACCAGAAAGGGGAAACACAAGGGCTAAAATAATAGACAAAGAAAACAACCCTTTTAAAGCAAAGATGTTTTAACTATTCATTCTCCTTTTCGCTTTCAACACCTTTTTATTTTGCTCCTCTTACATTATTTTATTTTATATATTTTTCTTTTTTTTTCCATTTGAGATTTTTGCAATTACTGGGGAGGAATTGAATAACAGCAGAGGTCCCAAATTTCAAGCACTGCCTAATTTACACAAGATTCACAACTAATTGCTCCCTTACACATACTTTAAAAGGTACTGTAACATTTAGCAATCACCTGGGTACCAAGAAAATTAATTTCATTTCAGGCTCAAAAGGGGCAACTAGAGGAAGTTTTTATTCAACAAACAGAGGCTTGAAACATGCCTAAATTGCCTAAATCATGTTCAAGTGTGTTGACAAAAATTTTCAAGTTTTGAAACGGTTTCAAGTCAAGTTCTAGAGAGCACAATCAGGATGGACACACTCATACAAGGAGAAGGGGGCATATAAACATGATGAAGTGAAAGCCCCAATATTAAGCTCAAGTCTCACATTTAGAAGTTAAAACCAGTGAGAAACATCATATCAGAGTGCCACATGCTAATTCTCAACTTATCCAAAGATTATCCCTATGTACATTAAGAATACTGCCTTCAAGCCTATCACAAGAACAAAATAATTGGGTTCCAAATCATGCAATCTCAAATTTCAAAAAGATTGTAGCACACATGCCAAAACACAAGAGGATAGCGTACAATTGGGGGATAAAATGATGCGAACAAAACAACAATTAAAACAAATATGCAAACATTAAACTAAAAATACAAACCTAACCTGCAAAACTAAATGCAAAAATTTAAACGCCCTACCCCAAGCTTAAGAATTTACATTGTCCCCAATGTAAACAATTTAACTGAGATAGGGATGATGCAAGAGAGGACTCACTGCGGGGGAGGATGAGGGAACTGGCCAGGATATTTAGAGGTGCCGCTATACAAAGGCAGACCATGTCCTAAATGTTGTGGATAGTGTTGTCAAGACCCGTCACCGAGTGAAGGATTGGGTAAGGTCAGGCACACTTGAGGAACGCCTAATCTTGGCTGAAGGGCGCCGAACAGGGCGTGCCATAGGGCACGCTGGCAGCCCGTGTTATTCACTGCCTCCCACAAAAATTTTAGCTCAAACACAAAGGCAGTCATCCCACACGGCCTGGCCGTGTCTCACCGGGCATTTTTTTTTATCTAAATTAAAGAAAAGGATACAAACTTGGGTTGCCTCCCAAGAAGCGCTTCTTTAACGTCACTAGCTTGACGCTTGAGGGAGTCGATCAAGGCTCCTTAAAGGAGGAAAAGAAGATTGAAGCACCACCTTCCTTGGGAGGATGCACACCCAAAGCCCTGAGTGCTTGCATGGAAATCATTTCCCTTTTTCGTATTGGTCTCCTTTTTCTCCTCTTGAATTTATGTGGGTGGACATTGTCATCCCTCGCCTGTTTGGTGCGCTTTTCATAAGAATGAGTAGGTTTTACATGTGCCTTCTTTGGAATTTTGCAATTTGGGAATTGTTTCCCATGGCCCATATGCAAACTACTCTTTCCTTTTCCTCTTTGTCTTCTTCCATGTCAAGGATCACAAAGTCTGCCGGAAAAAGGAATTTGCCAACCCTTACCAATACATCTTCCATAACTCCATAAGGGTATTTGATTGACCTATCTGCCAGCTGCAGTGTCATTTTTGTAGGCTTGACTTCACCTCCTCCCAAATTTCTTCAACATAGATAACGGCATCAAATTGATGCTAGCTCCCAAATCACAAAGGGCTTTGTCAATATTTAAATTCCCAATAGTGTGGAATTGTGAAGCTTCCAGGATCTTTCACTTTGAGGGAGCTTTCTTTGAATGATGGCACTACACTCTTCCTCACAAAGCTACAGCCTCATCTTCTTTGAATTTCTTCTTTTTAGTTAACAATTCCTTCATGAATTTGGCATATAAAGGCATTTGCTCAAGAGCTTCAAGAAGGAATATTGATCTAGAGGCGCTTGAAGACATCCATGAACTTAGAGAATTGTTCATCCTTCTCCTTTTTCTTGCTCACGGGAGGATATGACAGCCTTCTTATATGGAGGAACAACTCGGGCTTCTCTTGTACTTGTAGTTTGTCAAGAATAACCCTGGTCTTCCTCACCTTCTTTTTTTTTTTCTTTTTCAATATTTACTCTACTCTCATTTTCAACTCCACCTTTTTCTTTTTCAACTTCTTTTTCTACTTCCACTCTCTCTTTTCAACTCCATCCACTTCACTTTTTCGCTCTTTTTCTTTCTCTCTACTTCAGACAACAACTTTCCACTTCTCAAAAAAACAGCACTACAATTTTCATTCTTAGGGTTGTCAACTGTGTTAGCAGAAAACTTACCTTTCGGTTGCTCCGCTAGTTGCTTCGAGAGTTGCTCAATTTGGTTCTCTAGATTTTTGATAGAAGCCTCCTGGTTTTTGAAATGGGACTCATGATTCTGGAAGTTGGATTGTGTCATCTTCATAAACTGAATAAGAGCTTCTTCTAATTGATTTGACCTCTCTTGCTTTTGTGGTTGTGGAGGGTTGCTGGATGATGGGTTATCTTGCTGCTTCCAAGAGAAGTTGGGATGATTCTTCCACCCTGGATTATAGGTGTTAGAATACGGATTCCCTCCTTGCCTTTGAAAATCACCCATGTAATTAGCTTGCTCCTTGGAGTCTCCTAATGTATCACACCCTCCATTCTCATGAGGCCCTTGACAAAAGTCACATCTCAAGTTTTGATTCACCTGATTCACTTGAGCAGAGGAAGGGGTTCCCACTTTCAGTGCTTTCAACTCTTTTGTGATAGCCTCCAATTGTTGAGAGACTAATTTATTTTGAGCCAAGAGCGCATCTTGTGTTTCCAATTCTAGGACTCCTCTTTTACCCAGTGTCCCTTCTGACATAACTGCTCATTGGAAGCCATTTGCTCCACCAAGGTTCTTGCTTCTGCAGCTGTCTTGTTGTTGATTGTACCTCCAGCTGAGGCATCCAACATCATCCTGGTGTTCGGCCTCAAACCATTACAGAACATTTGCATCTGGTTGAAGTCATCATATCCATGTCCTGGACACCTCTTTAGTAGGAGCTTGAATCTCTCCCATGCCTCATACAAGTTCTCACTTTGGTTACTGGAAGCCATGAATCTCACCTCTTCTTTTGATGAATTTGGAGGGTGGAAAAAATTTTGTCATGAATTTCTCCTCCAAATCGTCCCAAGTTGCAATGCTTCCTCAGGCAAGGTGTCAAGCCAATCTCTTGCCTGCTCCCGCAGGTCCAAGGAAAAGCCTCAATTTCTTGCTTCCTCACCACTCCAACACCCAAAGGTGTCACAGCTTTCGTAGAAACTCACCAGGTGCTGATTTGGGTCATCAATCTCATTCCCCGCGAATTGGCTTTGCTTGAGAGTGTTCAACAATGCCGGCTTGATCTCAAAATTAGCATTTGCCTCCACCTGTTGGTAGGCATTGACAGCCCTTGCATGGTTGTTCCGTCTCCCAAAATCACCCAAAGTGCGTGGTTGGTCCCCCATCACTTCTTGAGTTGGGACTTGAGAGGTAGATGCAGAGGATTGTTTTTGTCGTTGCTTTGCTTCCTTTGCCTTCTTCCTTAAAGCCTTCGCTGTCTTTTCAATTTCTGGGTCAAACAACAGTTCACCTGTTTGTTTACCTCGCATGCACAAAACTAAGGCAAAAGGTAAGTAGCAAAGCAACAATTAATATTTTTTTTTAAAAAAAATAAAAGAAAAGTTCAATAAGGTACTCGCTTGCCTTGTTAAAAATTAATTCAACAATCTTTAAGAATGGCGCCAAAAACTTGTTGGGCAAAATCGCAAGTGTATTTATCTGTCGTTAAGTAATAAAAGATCGAATCCACAGGATTGTAACTAATTATTTAACTTAACAAACTTGTAATAATTTGAACTATTGAACTAAGTGATGTGGTTGAAATATTTATGACTTATATCAAAAGACAAAACAAGAAACAACTAAACAAAAATTTGGATTTTAAGGAGAATTAAAAGCGACTAGGGATCGAATCCTCTTGCTTCCACTCTTATTCAATCAATTTACAACCAACGCAAGTTATTCCATATAATTGAAGTTCGAATCAACAAAATTAGTTTAAGGACAATTCCTTGCCTCATAAACCCTTTACTTTAACTAAAATCCCCTAATCCCTTAGGTGAATTAAAGCTAGATTAAGCAATAAGACTAATGATTCATAAGAACACATGCTCATAAGGTTATATTCCTATAATCCTCCTAAACATGACCAACAATTCAGTTCAAGTTCATAACCCCAATTTCCCAATCATGGGTATAACCCAAAATCGATTCGGTAGTGATCAGTTACCAAAAAGCATTAATAATAGAATTGAAGGCTCAATCATAATTGAAATAAACTTGCATTGATATAAGTAAAACAACTACATAAGAGTGTTCACAAGGTTCATCTTCCCTAGCCTAAGGAATTTAGCTACTCATAGAAAAGGAAAAGCCAAACCAGAAATTCATGAGAATTGATGAAGAGATCGTTCCCAATCCTCCACCGTGCCTCCAAATAACGAAGTTCGAACCCTAGACACGTCTCTAAAGTGTCTATTTATAGTCTAGGGTGAAAAGGAGTAAAAAACAGGTCCAAAACATGTAAAAACGTAAAATTCTGCGTCCAGGGTGCTATCGTAGCACGGCCGTGGTGTGAGGCACGGCCAGGCCGTGCTTCATTCTGTTTCTCGCACAGCTTAGGTGTCGCCGCAATACGGCTGCAGCTTCCGACACGGCCAGGCCGTGCTTCATGTTGTTTTGTATTTTTCACCTCTTTAACGTCCGAATTAGCTCTAGGTGTTTTCATGAACGTTGAAGATATGGATCTTAGCTTTCCAATGGCACCGGTTTCATCTCATTTGGACACGTAAAACTCCAGATATGATTAAAACACCGAACAAGTGTCAGGCTGAGACAGCATTACATTATCAACTTGTAGCACAAATTACCCCAACTTATTCCAAGTGATTTTTCTCCTTTTTCCTAGGACAAATACCTTCCTTTAAACACAATTGAACCAAAACCAAGTGCGTTATTCAAATCAAGCCAAATGCATAAATAACATGGATAAAAATGACTAAAATGACTAAAATGTGATGCAAAACTAACACTAAACTATATGCTATTTCGAACGCATCAAATTACCCCAAGCTTAGAATCTTGCTTGTCCTCAAGCAATTGGAGTGGCCAAAGATAAGCAGAGAAACAAGAGACGCAACAAATAAGGAACCCGAGATAATAGCACATTCAACCAATAGGCTAAAGGCTCGAACAGACAATAGGGACAACCAAAATCAAGTCCAATTAGAGAATCAGCGCCTGAATCACGCCTCTCACTGATAGGACACTCTCCTCACAACTCACCAAGTGATTAAAGGTTATGACAATTCGCTCAAATCCATCCATGAAAGTGTTCTACCATAAGCTTGATCATAACCAAATCTCAAAGATACAATTCATGAAAACACACTAGAATCAAAAGGTCTTTGCAAGGTTGTAACGTGGCGTGGGATTTTTCTTGTACGGTGGGATAAAAACCAGAAAGGGGAACACAAGGGCTAAAATAATAGACAAAGAAAACAACCCTTTTAAAGCAAAGATAAGCGGTTTTAACAATTCATTCTCCTTTTCGCTTTCAACACCTTTTTATTTTGCTCCTCTTACATTATTTTATTTTATATATTTTTCTTTTTTTCCATTTGAGATTTTTGCAATTACTTGGGAGGAATTGAATAACGAGAGGTCCCAAATTTCAAGCACTTTGCTTAATTTACACAAGATTCACAACTAATTGCTCCTTACACATACTTTAAAAGGTACTGTAACATTTAGCAATCACCTGGGTACCAAGAAAATTAATTTCATTTCAGGCTCAAAAGGGGCAACTAGAGGAAGTTTTTATTCAACAAACAGAGGCTTGAAACATGCCTAAATTGCCTAAATCATGTTCAAGTGTGTTGACAAAAATTTTCAAGTTTTGAAACGGTTTCAAGTCAAGTTCTAGAGAGCACAATCAGGATGGACACACTCATACAAGGAGAAGGGGGCATATAAACATGATGAAGTGAAAGCCCCAATATTAAGCTCAAGTCTCACATTTAGAAGTTAAAACCAGTGAGAAACATCAAATCAGAGTGCCACATGCTAATTCTCAACTTATCCAAAGATTATCCCTATGTACATTAAGAATACTGCCTTCAAGCCCATCACAAGAACAAAATAATTGGGTTCCAAATCATGCAATCTCAAATTTCAAAAAGATTGTAGCACACATGCCAAAACACAAGAGGATAGCGGACAATTGGGGGAGAAAATGATGCGAACAAAACAACAATTAAAACAAATATGCAAACATTAAACTAAAAATGCAAACCTAACCTGCAAAACTAAATGCAAAAATTTAAACGCCCTACCCCAAGCTTAAGAATTTACATTGTCCCCAATGTAAACAATTTAACTGAGATAGGGATGATGCAAGAGAGGACTCACTGTGGGGGAGGAGGAGGGAACTGGCCAGGATATTGCTGGAGGTGCCAGTTATACAGTGCAGAGACCATGTCCTGAATGTTGTGGACAGTGTTGTCAAGACCCGTCAGCTGAGTGAAGGATTGGGTAAGGTCAGGCACACTTGAGGAACGCCTAATCTTGGCTGAAGGACGCTCGAACACGGGCGTGCCATAGGGCATGGCTAGCCCGTGTTATTCACTGTCTCTCCCACAAAAAATTTTAGCTCAAACACAGGTGTGTCTTCCCACACGGCCTGGCCGTGTCTCATGGGCATTTTTTTTTTATCTAAATTAAAGAAAAAGGATACAAACTTGGGTTGCCTCCCAAGAAGCGCTTCTTTAACGTCACTAGCTTGACGCTTGAGGGAGTCGATCAAGGCTCCTTAAAGGAGGAAAAGAAGATTGAAGCACCACCTTCCTTGGGAAGATGCACACCCATAGCCCTGAGTGCTTGCATGGAAATCATTTCCCTTTTTCGCATTGGTCTCCTTTTTCTCCTCTTGAATTTATGTGGGTGGACATTGTCATCCCTCGCCTGTTTGGTGCGCTTTTCATAAGAATGAGTAGGTTTTACATGTGCCTTCTTTGGAATTTTGCAATTTGGGAATTGTTTCCCATGGCCCATATGCAAACTACTCTTTCCTTTTCTTCCTTTTTCCTGCACTAAAAATTTTTCCATCCCATCATCCAGCTCTTCAGACATCTCCTCAATAGAATTCATTGTCACCTTCTCTAAGGGTTTGGAAGGTCGGTCTTGATCAAGATTCTCTCCAACCGGCTGCCCAACCACATCAATTCTAGAGCACTTTTCGGTGTCATCGGGATGCCTCATAGCCTCAAACACATTGAAAGTCTCTTTCTCATCTTGGAACCTCAAAATTAATTTACCTTGTTGGACATCAATCAAGGCTCTTCCTGTAGCTAGGAAAGGTCTTCCAAGAAGAAGAGGGACCTCCTTGTCTTCTTCCATGTCAAGGATCACAAAGTCTGCCGAAAAAAGGAATTTGCCAACCCTTACCAATACATCTTCCATAACTCCATAAGGGTATTTGATTGACCTATCTGCCAGCTGCAGTGTCATTTTTGTAGGCTTGACTTCACCTCCTCCCAGCCTCTTCAACATAGATAACGGCATCAAATTGATGCTAGCTCCCAAATCACAAAGGGCTTTGTCAATATTTAAATTCCCAATAGTGTAGGGAATTGTGAAGCTTCCAGGATCTTTCATCTTTGGAGGGAGCTTTCTTTGAATGATGGCACTACACTCTTCTGTCAAAGCTACAGTCTCATCTTCTTTGAATTTCTTCTTTTTAGTTAACAATTCCTTCATGAATTTGGCATATAAAGGCATTTGCTCAAGAGCTTCTGCGAAAGGAATATTGATCTAGAGGCGCTTGAAGACATCCATGAACTTAGAAAATTGTTCATCCTTCTCCTTTTTCTTGCTCACAGGAGGATATGGCAGCTTCTTATATGGAGGAACAACTCTGGGCTTCTCTTGTACTTGCAGTTTGTCAGTAACAACTCGGTCTTCCTCACCTTCTTTTTTTTTCTTTTTCAATATTTACTCTACTCTCATTTTCAACTCCACCTTTTTCTTTTTCAACTTCTTTTTCTACTTCCACTCTCTCTTTTTCAACTCCATCCACTTCACTTTTTTCGCTCTTTTTCTTTCTCTCTACTTCAGACAACAACTTTCCACTTCTCAAAAAAACAGCACTACAATTTTCATTCTTAGGGTTGTCAACTGTGTTAGCAGAAAACTTACCTTTCGGTTGCTCCGCTAGTTGCTTTGAGAGTTGCTCAATTTGGTTCTCCAGATTTTTGATAGAAGCCTCCTGGTTTTTGAAATGGGACTCATGATTCTGGAAGTTGGATTGTGTCATCTTCATAAACTGAATAAGAGCTTCTTCTAATTGATTTGGCCTCTCTTGCTTTTGCGGTTGTGGAGGGTTGCTGGATGATGGGTTATCTTGCTGCTTCCAAGAGAAGTTGGGATGATTCTTCCACCCTGGATTATAGGTGTTAGAATACGGATTCCCTCCTTGCCTTTGAAAATCACCCATGTAATTAGTTTGCTCCTTGGAGTCTCCTAATGTATCACACCCTCCATTCTCATGAGGCCCTTGACAAAAGTCACATCTCAAGTTTTGATTCACCTGATTCACTTGAGCAGAGGAAGGGGTTCCCACTTTCAGTGCTTTCAACTCTTTTGTGATAGCCTCCAATTGTTGAGAGACTAATTTATTTTGAGCCAAGAGCATCTTGTGTTTCCAATTCTAGGACTCCTCTTTTACCCAGGTGTCCCTCTATCATTCTCGACATAATCGCTCATTGGAAGCCATTTGCTCCACCAAGGTTCTTGCTTCGCAAATTGCCTTGTTGTTGATTGTACCTCCGGCTGAGGCATCCAACATCATCCTGGTGTTCGGCCTCAAACCATTACAGAACATTTGCATCTGGTTGAAGTCATCATATCCATGTCCTGGACACCTCTTTAGAAGGAGCTTGAATCTCTCCCATGCCTCATACAAGTTCTCACTTTGGTTCTGTTGGAAGCCATGAATCTCACCTCTTCTTTTGATGAATTTGGAGGGTGGAAAAAATTTTGTCATGAATTTCTCCTCCAAATCGTCCCAAGTTGCAATGCTTCCTGTAGGAAAGTTGTCAAGCCAATCTCTTGTTCGTTCCCGCAGGGTCCAAGGGAAAAGCCTCAATTTCTTGCTTCCTCGCCACTCCAACACCCAAAGGTGTCACAGATTTCGTAGAAACTCACCAGGTGCTGACTTGGGTCATCAATCTCATTCCCCGCGAATTGGCTTTGCTTGAGAGTGTTCAACAATGCCGGCTTGATCTCAAAATTAGCATTTGCCTCCACCTGTTGGGAGGCATTGACAGCCCTTACATGGTTGTTCCGTCTCCCAAAATCACCCAAAGTGCGTGGTTGGTCCCCCATCACTTCTTGAGTTGGGACTTGAGAGGTAGATGCAGAGGATTGTTTTTGTCGTTGCTTTGCTTCCTTTGCCTTCTTCCTTAAAGCCTTCGCTGTCTTTTCAATTTCTGGGTCAAACAACAGTTCACCTGTGTTGTTTACCTCGCATGCACAAAACTAAGGCAAAAGGTAAGTAGCAAAGCAACAATTAATATTTTTTTTTTAAAAAAATAAATAAAAGAAAAAGTTCAATAAGGTACTCGTTTGCCTTGTTAAAAATTAATTCAACAATCCCCGGCAACGGCGCCAAAAACTTGTTGGGCAAAATCGCAAGTGTACGATTCGTCGTCAAGTAATAAAAAGATCGAATCCACAGGGATTGTAACTAATTTTTTAACTTAACAAACTTGTAATAATTTGAACTATTGAACTAAGTGATGTGTTTGAAATATTTATGACTTATATCAAAAGACAAAAACAGTAAACAACTAAACAAAAATTTGGATTTTAAGGAGAATTAAAAGCGACTAGGGATCGAATCCTCTTGCTTCCACTCTTATTCAATCAATTTACAACCAACGCAAGTTATTCCGTATAATTGAAGTTCGAATCAACAAAATTAGTTTAAGGACAATTCCTTGCCTCATAAACCCTTTACTTTAACTAAAATCCCCTAATCCCTTAGGTGAATTAAAGCTAGATTAAGCAATAAGACTAATGATTCATAAGAACACTTGCTCATAAGGTTATATTCCTATAATCCTCCTAAACATGACCAACAATTCAGTTCAAGTTCATAACCCCAATTTCCCAATCGTGAGTATAACCCAAAATCGATTCGGTAGTGATCAGTTACCAAAAAGCATTAATAATAGAATTGAAGGCTCAATCATAATTGAAATAAACTTGCATTGATATAAGTAAAACAACTACATAAGAGTGTTCACAAGGTTCATCTTCCCTAGCCTAAGGAATTTAGCTACTCATAGAAAAGGAAAAGTCAAACCAGAAATTCATGAGAATTGATGAAGAGATCGTTCCCAATCCTCCACCGTGCCTCCAAATAACGAAGTTCGAACCCTAGACACGTCTCTAAAGTGTCTATTTATAGTCTAGGGTGAAAAGGAGTAAAAAACAGGTCCAAAACATGTAAAAACGTAAAATTCTGCGTCCAGGGTGCTATCGTAGCACGGCCGTGGTGTGAGGCACGGCCAGGCCGTGCTTCATTCTCGCTTTCGCAGCTTTAGGTGTCCGCCGCAACACGGCCGTGCTTCCTGACACGGCCAGGCCGTGCTTCATGTTGTTTTGTATTTTTCACCTCTTTAACGTCCGAATTAGCTCTAGGTGTCTTCATGAAAGTTGAAGCTATGGATCTTAGCTTTCCAATGGCACCGGTTTCATCTCATTTGGACACGTAAAACTCCTGATATGATTAAAACACCGAACAAGTGTCAGGCTGAGACAGCATTACATTATCAACTTGTAGCACAAATTACCCCAACTTATTTCAAGTGATTTTTCTCCTTTTTCCTAGGACAAATACCTTCCTTTAAACACAATTGAACCAAAACCAAGTGCGTTATTCAAATCAAGCCAAATGCATAAATAACATGGATAAAAATGACTAAAATGACTAAAATGTGATGCAAAACTAACACTAAACTATATGCTATTTCGAACGCATCAGCAACCTAACGGAAAAGGGGTTCGCCAATAAGTATTCCTAACAGAAATGGGGAGTACAGTGACAATAGAAAGAAAAGATGCCACAGCGCACAACACATTGATTCATTGAGAGACATGAGGTAAGTGGAAGTGGGTAGCTAAGTCATATTTATTTATATGTGCTGGTTTGTTCGGATTGTCAAATCATTCATTCTACTTATGCGTTTCCCACTTTTTAATGATTGTGTTATTCTTACCTCCCTGTGTTTGTATGCTCGTGTGTATATGTATCATTATATGCTAGACTTTGTTGAAGAGGAGGATGCAACCGCAACAGCACCCGATGGAGCAGTTTATGCTGATGCACCCATCGATGCTTCTTCCCCCTCGGATCCCCGTGTGGGGTGATTTTGAGATTCAGTACCATGATTTCGGCAGCATGGGATGGGAGATTGACCATGTGCGTCAGGCAGTGATCTATACGGGTACCATCTCCATCTATTTCAGGGTTCTAGGTCTTCCTATAGCTAGCTTCTCTGGAGACTTCAGGATATGTCATAGACTACCTTTTCAGTAGATGTGGCAGGCGCTAGGGTTTCCACCAGGTTTTGGTTATGGAGGTTATCCACCGATGCCTCCTCAGCCGATGCTGGTGCAACCTGTTAGCGACCATAGTGAGTCTAGCCACCGTGGACGATAGAGATGTGGGAGAGGAGCGACATCTGGTCCCTCTCACCACATGACAGCTCACGATTACAGATGGTTGTTTCTGAGGCATTCGGGATCTCAGAGTGGGAGCTCTCAGTTTCCCCCTCGCTGAGGCGTTTGGTTATATGTTGGCCAGGAGTCTTGATGCTTATGTTATGTTTTGTGTTTTGCTGTTTTGTTTTGTTGAGGCAGCAGGTTAGCCTCACAGGTTTACTTCTTTTGGGATGATTATATCATTACTATCTACACTACGCACTTTGCACTCTGATAGCATGTACTTATCTATATACCTACATCTGACATACTTAGTATTACTTCACCGTAGCGCGTCGTAGTCTTATTCGTGTTGCGATTTTAATTCCTTCGTATTTTTATACCCGTTGATTATGCAAGTTAGGCTAATTATTAGAATAAAGCATGAATAGGACTTCGGGGTGTTACATTTGTGGTATCAGAGCAGTTCGGCCCTAATCGGACTGTGAGGTCATTTAGGATGTTAATTCTGGCTGAGTCTAGTCGTATTCCCACCGAATACGACTATCTTTAGAAGTTGGGTAAAGTGTCTGCGTTATCTTTATTGCCTTAAATAAAGGTGACTAGTTATCAGTTCATAAGATATATGACATATTAATTTCTATGATTCTTTATATCTTATGGACCTCGAGCTAATGATTTCTTTTTCAGGACTTCATGGCTCGTCGTGGCAGAGGTACACTTGATAGAGTAAATGAAGCAACGAATGGAGAGACCTCGAGAGTTGGAGGAGGTAATGATTCTGATGAGACCCTTCGATCTGTTAGGGAGTTGGCCACTGCTATGCTTTAGCAAGCACATCAAAATGCCCAGTTTCTGCAGGCTGCTCAGACTAGGAGGGAAGAGAGGAGTGATGACAATGGGATGACAGTTTTTCTGAAGGCAAATCCTCCAAAGTTTAACGGGGAATTTAACCCCGAAAGAGCTGAGAAGTGGATTCAGGAGATTGAGAAGATCTTCGTGGCTATGAACACCCGTGAGGAAAGAAAGGTATCTTTTTCTTCTTTTATGTTGATTGGCAATGCTGAGTCTTGGTGGAAAGGTAAGAAAACGTTGTTGGAAGAGCAGGGAAGTGTAGTGAACTGGGAGTTGTTTAAAGAGAGTTTTCTGGAGAAGTTCTTTCCAAGGTTGAACCGCAAGGAGAAGGAAAAAGAGTTTGAGAGTTTGAAACAGGGAAATACGACTATAGGTGATTATGCTACACGGTTTGAGGACTGAAGTGAAACTTTAAGTTAAGATAAAGAATCTCTAGAGTAATTTGGCCTATTTTCAAAGTATTTGATTTTATATTTTTCAATGCAAATTTTTTTATTCCATAATTCTTTACGTAGTGCCTTTAAAATATTTGATAATAAGACCCTTAATTTGTGTTGATTCAATTATTAAATTAAAATTATTTATTATTATTTAGTTATAGAATTGCTAAATGACAAATAATGACTGTCGGAATAAGTATTTTTTTTACCAGTATATGTTTTTTTACCTACATTAATATCGGATTAGCCTATATGTGGAAGATATAGCGGCAGTCACCATCTGTAGGTAATGGGACTGAAGCGTAGGTAAAATAGTGACCTATAGACATATGAGCGATGTTATTCATTGCTCATAGTGCACGGCTATAGCGGCCGTCTATCAATGTCAATATGAGATTTACCTACGGATATTTAACATTTAGTGACAAATTTTGTTTGTCACTATAATTCAAATTTCTAGTAGTGTTGATCTTCCGCACTGTTACTTCGTACTCTGATGTATACACATTTTCTTCCTTATCTAAATATTTTGGATGTTATTTTAGTATTTTCAATATTTCTATAAGAAAAAGATTTCCTGTGTAAGGGTAGAATCAGTATTGAAACAATTGGGAATGAGTTAAATCTATTGATAATCAACCATATATATATAGCCTTTACAAGATAAGGAAACTAAACTAAAGATAAGAAACTTAAATTCAAATGTTTGCACAGTCCTAGTGAGAGAATGATATGGTAACTAAACGATAAATCATAAAAACAGATAAATCTAAATCTAAAACTTATCATTCCCTCCCTTAAACTAGATTGCAACAAGCAACTAGTTTACTATTGGTGCTTCTCAAACTCCTAAGATGCTACACAGCTTTTGAAATGAATCCAACTTCAATGGTTTGGTTAACACATCAGCCACTTTATCCCGTGGTCCACAATGAACCAGCTTCACAACTCCTTCTTTAGTTAAGTCTCTTAGGAAGTGGAAACGCACATCAGTATGCTTACTCCTACCATGCATTACTGGATTTCTTGATAGCTTGATGGTTGAACTATTGTCAAAGTAGATGGTAATGCACTCATCTCCTTCATAACTAGTCTTCTTTAAGATTCTCTTCATCCACACAACTTGACATGCACAAGCTACAATAGCCACGAATTCAACCTCGGTTGTGGAAAGGGTGACAATTGGCTGCTTTTTTGAGCACCAAGCCATTGCACCAGAACTTAGGATAAATGCATAACCAGATGTACTTTTCATGTCTTCCAATGATCTTGCATAATCACTATCATTGTAACCAAACAACTCCTTATTCGCTCCCGTGCTATACAGAATTCCATAGCTCATTGTACCTTGCAAGTATCTCAAGATTTTCTTAGATGTCAGGAGATGAAGTTTAGTTGGTTGTGACATATATCTACTGAGCAAGCATATATACTGCAAACATTAAATCAGGATGAGTAATTGTTAAGTACATCAAGCTTCCCACCATTTGTTTATAGAAAGTGCTATCTACCTTCACTCCATTTTCATCTTTATTGATTTTGGCTAGTGGGACAATAGGATTTTGAACAACATTGCTTTCTTCCATTCCAAAACTTTTATTGGTACATCCTTTGCATATTTCAAAATCCCATCAGTTACCTGCATCACCTCAACTCCAAGGAAATATTTCATCTTTCCCAAGTCAAACATATCAAACTCTTTATCATTGAATTATTGAACTCACTGATCATATCCTTATCATCTCTAGTGAAGATCAAATCAGCAACATACAAACTTACTATTAAGTGCTTTCCTTCTTTGTTGATCTTGATGAAAAGTGTTTGTTCCCTCTGAGACTTATCAAAGCATTCTCTTAGAAAATGTGATTCTATGCAAGCAGACCAAGCTTAAGGAGCTTGCTTCAATCCATACAAGGCCTTATTAAGTTTACAGTCTTTGTGAGCTTCATTTTTCATATCCCTTTGTTTGTTCCACAAAAAAAATCTTCTCTTAGTTCTCCATGAAGAAATGTTGACATGACATCAAGTTGAAAGATACTTGGACTTCTTTGTGCTGCAATGGCAAGCATCATTCGATTTGTATCCATTCTAGCTACCGGCGCATACAACTCTTCAAAATGAATCCAATATTCTTGAGCATAACCTTTTGCAACTAAGCAAGCTCTATACTTGTCAATTGCTCCATGCTCATTCAGCTTTGTTTTGTACACCCATTTGACTCCAATATGTTTTGCCCCTTTTGATAACTTAGTGAGGAACTAAGTTCAATTTCTTTCAATAGACTTTATGTCTAAGTCCATGGCTTGTCTCCATTTTTCACTCTTCACTGCTTCCTCAAAACATACTGGATCTGTACTAGCAAGCAAAGCCATATTCACATCAATATCATTCTTAGATAGACCTTCACTAGTTTTATAATCCCTCATCCACACTGGAGCTATTTTATTCCTCTCTTTTATTGAGCTTTCTAACTCACTGGACTTGGTGGATTGTCATCTTCTGATTCGGTATCAACAGCCTCTCCTTCATTCTCAAATTCACGTTCTTCATTGTTCCCCATTCTAATTCCGCCAATACTTGCTCTTTGTAGCTTTTGTCCCATTCACATTTTTTGTCTTCTTCAAATAAAACATCTATGCTAATTACTATCTTCTTTGTAGCCAGATCATATAATCTATAACCTTTTGATTCCTTGCTTACTCCTATTAGCATCAGGTATGTGGACAACAGCTACACTTTCAAAAACTCTAAAGTGTTCCACGAATGGTTTGATTCCACTCCAAGCTTCCTCTGGTGTTACATTCTTCACTGATAGAGTGGGACATTTATTCAATATATAGATTGCCCAATTTAAAGCTTCAGGCCGGGAACTCTTTGGAATTCCTTTCTCGAATAGCAAACACATCACCATGTTCATTATTGTCCTATTCTTTCTTCTATAACTCCATTTTGTTGTGGTGTGTAGGCAGTGGTTAACTATCTTTTTATGACATTCTTTTTGGAATATCCATTGAATTCTTCTGAGATAAACTCCCCTCCTGTATCAGTTCTTAGACATTTAATAGTTGAACTAGTCTCCTTTTCAACACAACTTTTAAATTTCTTGAATGAGACAAATGCTTCTAATTTCTCATATAAGAAATTTACCAATGCTTTTATGCTAAAGTCATCTATAAAGCAAACAAAGTACCTTTTGTGACTGTTAGAAATGGGAGTAATCGGTCCACATATATCAGCATGAATGAGTTCCAATTCTGAGATGCTCTCCATGTTCCAATTTTGAGATGCTCTCCATGTGCTTCTTTTGCGACTAGGATCTCTATGTTGTTTTCCTTTTAAGCAGTCAGTGCACACTATACTTAATTCAAGAAGCTTAGTTTAGCCACTCACCATTTAAGTAAGTTGCAAGGTTTAGAGACCTTTATGGCCAAGATGACCAATGTCTTGCGTTGCTGCTTGAAGACAAACTTCCTTCGCTAGACAGGCTTCCTTCACTAGTTGAAATTTGGCAAACAGAACAAACATTCAATTAGTAGTCATGTTTGTTTGAATGATCAATCCTTTCTCTAGATGAAAAATTTTGCATTTTCCTGATTGAGTTAAGATAGCAAAACCTTTTTCCTGCAACTGTCCGATACTTAGCAAGTTATTCCTTAGTTCCGACGCATAAAACACTTCAAACACCAGATGATTAACTCCATTTAGACACAATCTCACAGTTCCTTTTCCAACAATCTTCGTCTTTGTGTTGTTTCCTTGCTTTACCATTCTTTTGGAGCCTTCATTTAATTCACTAAACAATGATCGATCACCACACATATGATTGATGCATCCCGAGTCTAAGAACCAAGCTTCTTCTCTATTGGCTCCATGCATATCAGCAAAAGCCATAAGAAGTATCTCTTCTGTCTCATCCATCTTAACATAATTGGCATGCTTGTCGAAATTTGGGCATTCATAATGATAGTGCCTAAGATTGTGGCACCTATAGCATTCCATTGTGGCAATTTGTTATGTGACTGGCGACCTCTTTAATTGTGGACATTCATACTGATAGTGCCCAAATTTGGACATTCATACTAATTTTGCAGGCATGTTATGGGAATTAGACCCAGACCCACGTTGCGCATGAGGGTGGGTATTGAAGTTGTATTTGTGTCCCACATTGCCAAGGTTCCTAGGCTGTGCAATGTATATATATGGTTGGACCCCCTCCTCTGCCTCTTCCTCCTTTGGAAACAGTTCTTCCGCATCCTCCTCTTTCATATATCTGCTCATGAGTTACCTTGAGGGTTTGCTCTTCATCAGTGTGCTTATGAAATTTTTGTTCATGGACCACTAAGGAGCTTTGTTGTTCATCAACAGAAAGTTTATCAACATCTTTAGATTCCTCGATTGAGCAGACTATGTTATTAAATTTCTCAGTCAATGATTTAAGGATTTTCTCGACCACAATTACCTCCTTCATCATCTCTCCATGTATACACATTTTGTTGGCTACTGTTATAAATCTTGAAAAGTAATCAGTGATAGTTTCTCCTTATTTCATCTCTAGAGTTTCAAAATCCTTCCGTAAAACTTGTAGAATTGATCTCTTCATGCTAGCAGTCCCTTCATACTTCTTTTTCATAGGCTTCCAAGTCTGTTTGGATGTATCCTTTGTCAATATTGTTTTTAAGATTGTTCTGTCAATCACTTGAAACAAATAGTTCTTCATCTTCAAATCTTTTAACTTCAATTCATTGAGTTTTTACTGCTGTGTCACTCATGACTGCTCCAACTGCTGGTTCTTCATAACCCGTTTCAAGACTCCAATTTTCTTTTGATTTCAAGAAATTTTCCATCAGCATACTTCAATGATCATAATGACCATTAAATCGCGGTGTTGCTGGTTGAACAAAATTTCCTTCACTCACCATCTCTCACGATTCAGAAATCACTCAAAGTCTGCTGCTTTCTCAGACCCAATCTAGAGCTCTGATGCCATTTGTAAGGGTAGAATGCATACTCGAACAATTGTGAATGACTTAAATTTATTGATAATCAACTATGGCTATATATAGCTTTTACAAGGAAACTAAACTGAAGATAAGAAACTTAAATTCAAATGATTGGGCTATCCTAGGGATAGAGTGATATGGTAACCAAAAAATCTACTATATTATATAAAATAGAGCATTATCACGTGAGATTATGCCATAGGTCACCTCCATATTCATCTATTTTACCGCCTAAAACAAAAATTAATTTTTAATTATTATTATTTTAAGATAGTTAATATTATATTATCTCAATTAATTGTCATTAACAATCAAAAATATATTTTCTTAAATGACTTGCTTATCTTAAATTATATATCATTCATCTTTATCAATTATCATTTATTTTATTTAGAACTAAAATAAAATAATTATTAATTTGCCTTATAAAATTAAAAATTATTATATATTGTCCGACAACGATTATTTTTATGCATTATTAATTTATTTAATTATTTAGTACCCGTGTAAGGCATGCGTAATTTCACTAATAATAATAAAAAGATAAACCTTAAAAACAGATAAATCTAATTCTAAACCTTATCATCTTGCTTATCTAAATCCAACAATTTCAACAAATCTTTTACTTTCGTTGATCTTGAATACCTTTGCTTTTACCCATGCATGTTTTGACTTCTAGTTGTAGTTATCATTTGTTTGCATGGTTTGAAGGGAAAGGAAATCCTTAATTATCTTATTAAGAAGCAAAAAGGGATCCAAGATTGGTCTATGAGATACCCTAGCCGTCCATGAGCTGTGGGATTCTGTGATGATTGTGATAAATTAAAGAGATATCAACGTGCTTTTTTTTTTTTTTTTTTGCCTTTTCATCACAGCCAAGAGTTGTTGACTCATATTGCGGCTATTCAAGTTCACAGAAAAGTAGTCATAAGATAACGCTTTGATTTGAACTTTGTAGGGTATCTGAGGGCCTTATCTAGGTGAGATTTGCCCATCTATTTTCCATTTGATTACATTTTTACGTACAACGTGAGAAATTGAGAATATTTGCCGGTGTTCCTTCTTTTGATTACATGTCTACGCACATTTTTGGTCCGTAAGGCGTGTTGTCTCCTAAGAGGTAGATTTAGGTTTGTGTTTTACTCTACTATTGTTCACTGTCTATCTATGGCGGGAGTCAGGAGCTAACCTCTTTTTTTTTTTTTGGCAAAAAATGGTGTGCAAGGCTATGAGAATTTGAGATCGTAACTATATTGACACCTCAAAGCTCATCAATCATTTGTACCACATCAAAATTTATTAAAATAAAAGAAAAATAGTAACGAAGCATAGGAGAACCAAACTAAAACCCATCCGAATCAAACAAATCTGTAGTTAGAAAACCAAAATCTATTTTTACTAAATTCCTCCCAAAAGCTAGTCTCTCTATTTGGCCTTGTACCATACATGCTCGGTCCATGTATATTTAATTAAGTCTCACTTAATTAAATTTATTTATATTTAATTAATTAACCCATTGATAAATTTAAATCCTATTTAATTGAATCAACTCTTGACTAAATCAAATCATATTAAATTTGCCAATTTCCTAAATTAGATTAAATAATATTTAATCCATTTATGTGCTCCAAATAATTGCTTTACGCATTGCTCACACTAGACTGACAATAATATTAAATATATATCAATATCAAATGTTCAATATAATATTAAATATCATAAAAAAAGATTGACATCTAACAATGCATCATTGCTACCCAGCCCATGAGAGAATCAGTGATCCGATTCCATCGCGTTAGCAACCAACCAACATATATGTAGTGCTTTTCCCATTGTCCTTATGTCTTAATTTATCTGAGGCATAAATGGGTCATCCCCGTTAAGTCCATTTATCTATTCCTCGATTCTTAAGTAGACGTGTAATCACAAACAGATCCAACATCCCATGTTGGTCCATTTCCATGTGGTCACACATATTTCACGTCCCAGTACTCTATCGAGAGGCCCTAAACAATACTCTTGTTAAATATCATAAACAAAGATTGACATCTAACAATGCATCATTGCTACCCAGCCCATGAGAGAATTGGTGATCTGATTCCATCCCGTTAACAACTAACCAACAGATATGTAGTGCTTGTCCCCTTGTCCTTGTGTCTTAATTTTACCGAGGCATAAATGTGTCATCCCTGTTAAGTCTATTTATCTGTTCCTCGATTCCTAAGTAGATATGTAATCACAAACATATCCAACATCCCAGTCCATTTCCGTGTGGTCACACATATTTCACGTTTCACTCTATCGAGAGGCCCTAGACAATACTCTTGTTAAGTAGGAGGGGCGAATTTTGTCTACATCACCGACATCCTTCAACAAGAATCATTAAAGGCCCAATTACTACCTTTATGATCATCCTGTTATGGATAACATTTGATAGTATAAAAGCCTACAACTCCTTCATGTAGGAATCACAGTAACTTCAAGTCGAAGGACAACTCTACTATGGTTGCCATGAGAAATGTTTATAACACTTCCATAGCTATTATGAAGTCTTCTTATAGTAGGTCAATCCAATGTATATATTGCTCTTAATATTTATACTTGTGTGCTGACTTGATATCACATATTCCTGATCCGTGAGATGTGATCATTAGTTTACTCACACAATACTCTCAATGTATTATTGTCATCCTAACTACCAATAATACTTGACTACAAATACTTTAAAAATAGCATTCTCTTGTCTAAATGGGATCTCACGATCGAGTCACATTTGATGTATCATTGAACGAACTGTATATTCAAAGGGATATATATATATATATATATATATATATATATATATAATCTAATGTCAAATAGATTGGCCGCTAGATATCATACACCGTCAAGTATATCGTTCTAGATGTTGTCCTTATTACTTCCAAGGCTGGATCTTTCCTGTCTTCGCAATTAATTGGAACCAATTGACAGACAATGAATCCAATGTAGCTGACCAATATTGAATCGTTAGGCTCAATAGGTTGGCCTCTCTCATTCCATCAATATCTCTTCTCTTTTTGCAATTTTGTTGTTATATTTGTTTGGACTTATAATTCAATATAAACTAGTAGATATATTAGCTCCATTTAGCTTTCCTTAGTTAAATATAATCTAGGCCTATTTTAAAACTTGTTCAGAGGATAACTCACAAGTGATGGTTTGGCAAGAGACTTCAGGTGGTTGAGCAGAAAAGTTCTCAGAACACATCTGAATCTTGGTGGTTGATGGCAGCAACATTGGAATCTCCAGAGACAAAGTGGTGGCTACCTGCAAAGTGTCCAAAGCTCAAGTCACTGCATATATGATACCAGATTTCTAGAGAATGAGAGCACACCTAGATTTTGGGTGAAATCCAATATATATATAGGCCTCACCGATAAAGAACTAGATGGTTAGTCGCTAATTCCATTGGGATTCAATCATTAACCAAGGTAGTTAGCATATTGTGTCGAGTATCTGAAATACTGGTCTAGAACAAAACTCAATAAATATAATGTAGAGCTCAATAAAAATAAATTAAATAAATAAGTTTTAATAATTAAAAATAATAAGAAATATTACTATTTTAATTATTTTGTTTGCTTTTATGCTAATTAAAGAAAAAATGATTTAATTATTAAGAAATAATATTTTGAACCATGACACTCATATCTACGTTAAAAAACCATATATGCTCACTAATCGAACAAGTTATTCATGTTTGACAATTTTTTGGGTACAATGAACTGGGTCGATCCATATAGTATACAATTCCCATAGTGAGATTGGTGATAATTAATCAAACTCATCGTTCAGTATAAAAATATTGACATTAAGGAACAAATTAATCATAAGCAACTCAGATTTATAAGAATTTATTATCATAAATTAAATTTACCAAAATGTCACTCTCCTTAATATTATAGGTATGGGTGGAAATAGGCTGGATTGAGCTAGGCTTTGCAAGGCTAAGCTTGACCTGTTCAAAAAATACAAAACTCAAGCTTGACCTGTTACCTGTCATAAGCTTTTTTAGGTCTGACATGACCTTCTTGAAAGCCTAGTATGACTTATTAGCCTACTTAAATGTCTATTTCATATTAACATCTTTGAGTAAGTCATCAGACCTATCTTTAAATAGATTAATGGGCCAATAGACCATTGAAGTTAAGTTATATTTATAATAAAGTATAAAAAAATCAAAATCACTGCTACTAAGAGATATGAGACGTAGGAGTGGAAATAGATATGACGGGTCGAGTTTTATAAGATTTGATTCTGATTTATTCGTATGTTATAAATATTTTTCGACGTCTAACCTGACCTTATCTAACCTTATATGATAGCCTATTTAAATTTTATTTTGAAATAAGGCATTTAAATATGTCAACAATTTATGTAAGCCAATATTCTTAAAATTTAAATTAGAGTTAACCCTCAATTTGGTCCCTTAGTATCACTCTCTCTCCTATTTAGTCCCTAAAGTATGTAAAAAAAAAAAAATTAAATAGTCCCTAACGTTTTCTCCCATCCATCAAGTTAGTCCCTCTGTTAGTGTGAGACCATTTGAATGTCATTAAGAGTCATGTTGGTCATTTTCTCTCTCCTATGTGTATGTTAAATAGTCCATAAAGTCCCTAAAATACATAATTTTAGTCCCTCGGTCAGTTCCTATCTCTCCTCCCTACAAACAAGTCAGACCCTAAACTCCATTACCCTTCACTTAGAAACGAGCTCACCTCCCTAGTTTCTCTCCTCATTTTCATTCCATATTCAGGTTATGATTTTCATCTCTTATTTTTGTCCGTAATTTTGATAACTCCAATTCTAAAATTGACATTTAACCTTAAACCCTAAATAATGTAGTAATTATTTTTTTTAGAGGGGTTAGGTGTCATTTTTTCCCTTTCGAAGCCATGTATTGTGGTCAAACTATGCATCATCTTGTTTATGAATTACTCGTAAAAAAAAATCTGGTCCATGATTTAGATTTAGGACTTATGTTACTATAAAATATAGGTACTGATATGATGTATTTTAGAGACTTAAGAGACTATTTATTATTTATTTTAGGGAATTTAAGGACCTAACATATGTATTTATTTGGTTTCTTTATCTCCAAACGCCGTAGGGACTGATATGACGTATTTTAGAGACTTTAGGGACTATTTATGATACACGTAGGAGATTGAAAATAGCCAACATGACACTTAACAACATTCAAACAACTCACACTAACAGAGGGACTAACTTGATATGAATGGGTGAAAATATTAGAGACTATTTAATATTTTTACATACTTTAGGGACCATATAGGAGAGAGGGTGATACTTGAGGGACCAAATTGAGGGTTAACTCTTTAAATTATTGAAAAGGTCAGCAAGTATATGATTTAATACAATGTACAAAATATAATATCATAGCACTAAAAAATTATTATTTATATTTACTTAAATAGGTCGGCCTGTTAGGCCTAAAAGACTTTTTGGATGGCCTGAAGTCTGACATTTTTAGTTAAATAGGCTTCTCAAACAGTCTTGACCTTATTTATTTTAAATATATAAAAAATCCGGTCTGACGTGAGGCTTACTGTAGGCTAGGCCGTAAACTCCTTATGAGACAGTCTAACATATTCTCATTCCTAGTTGTTGGTCTTTGAGTTTGGATGACGTAGGAATATCCATTGTCACACAACATAGTTTTTTTTTTTTTTGACAAACTATACACTATAACAGATTGTGGTGCTTCAATCTTCTTTTCCTCTTTCAAGCGTCAAGCTAGTGACGTTAAAGAAGCGCTTCATGGGAGGCAACCCATTGGTGGTGGCGTTAGGCGGCCCACCTTTCTCATTTCAAGTTAGCGGTTGAGTCGAGCGGCTCAACACACGGGTTCTACCTTTCTTTCCCTTCTTTTGCTATTTATTTTTTTTAATTTTTTTTATGTTGAATTTATTTTCGTTTGTGTGTGAAGTTGATACCATGCACCCTATGACTGAGCTCTTATTCCTCTATGGAATTCCTTTTCATCTGAGAATCTGTTTGTGAACCGTACTCTTATTGTGTGCATGATGTGTATGATCAAGGAGCTGAAATTTTGTTGACATGAACCATTTTAAGCAGCTTCTTGTAACCATAACTTTTGAGAATTTCAGTGGTCATGAATCTTTTCCCATTACAAAAGCAAAATCTGTGAGTGTTTGTCCCTAAACAGAAATTTATTTATTCTTGAGTGCTCCACCATTTGTATGAATTCTTCAGAACTTGACTCAGTTCTTGATTGCTTTTGCATTACATGTGAACACACACACACACAGATGATTGAGATCTTTATTTTTGTTTGAATTGATAGAGCATTGATTGCCTACCCTTGTGGTATTATCCTTTGCTAGCCCTTTTGAGCCTTAAGCCTGTTTGTTGAATTTTAAGCTCAACACAAGCCAATAACTGGAAAAACCAATTGTCCTTTTAAATTGGAGTTGAGAGATTGTTTTCTATAAAATTGGTTATTTGGTTGTGAATTAAGTTTGCGGTTGCTTGAGGGCAAGCAACAATCTTAAGTTTGGGGTGGCTACACAAAGCATGTGCATGTAGTCATTTCAGGAAAAATAAATGAACAAGCCAGAGGAGAACAACAATAAAAAGATTCAAATTGTTAAAAAAAAAAGAGAGAAAAGAAAAGAAAAATCAAAGTGAGAAAGCAAGGAAAAAGTTCTCCTGTGGTTTGTTGGTACTAAAGTTGAAGGTGATTAGGGGAAGTTTGTGAATTGATACAAGGTATGGATAAGAAATAATAGAGGCATCTCTTAACTCCAATTAAGTTAGCCTAGATCCAAAGAAATATCCTCCCTTACCTAAGCCTCATTTCACCCTTTGAAAAGATCTCATAATGTGTGTGGCATTTGTGTGTTTTTGCTTTCTTAGAATTTTGTCAAGCCTGTGGTAGATGATTGCATTTGGTGTGAGTTGAGTGTAAACAGTACGCTGAGACACTTGAGTGGAGTGAAACACATTATCTGGAAAGGTGTAATGGGAATTGATTTGTTGATCTGAGTAAATAAATTCATTTTGGTTACTTGAGTTGTGATAATTGGAAATCATGAATACAAAAGAGTAGGTGAATTGATTGTGCATGGATTGTCAAAAAAATTTTATGAAAAGTTCACCTAGATGAATTGGAATTATTTGAAATCCAACCCATGTTTTTGATTGAGTTTGCTTGAGGACAAGCAAAGATCTAAGTTTGGGGTTGTGATAAGTCTTCATCACATGTAGATTTATAGTGCTTAATTGGATATTTGTGTTGTGATTGAAGAGAATTCAAAGTGATTACATTATTAAATTGGGTGATTTAGTGTATTCACTTGGATTCGTTCTAACGTTTGTGCATTAGTGCTTTCTATGATTTTTATCTCTAAGTGCACAGGAATGGGAGCATAGCCAAATGATTGACTTGAAAGCGCGTCTGGAAGCGCTGTTTCCTGACAAAGAAGATTCCAAAAGCTATATCTTGAGCCACACAAATCCAAATGATATGATCTTAGTCTTGTTGGAAAGATAGAAGAATTATCTACAACTTTGATGAAGAAATAGAGACCTAAATCAATCTCTAAGTTGGGGTAATTTGTGCTACAAGTTGATAAGGTGATGTTGTCCCAGCCTGACACCTGTTCGATGTTTTAATCATATCTGGAGTTGTAGATCTCCAAATGATATGAAACTGGTGCCATTGGAAAGCTAAGATCCATAGATTCAACTTTCATTAAGACTCCTTGAGCTAATTCAGAATTTACAGAGGTGAAAAATACATCACAACATGGAAGAACGGGTGCAGGATTGATCGCGTGCGCGTGGAGCGCATTTGGAGCGCAAATTTTGGTCCCTTGCTGTTTGTCTGTGCGCAGAGTGCGCGCGGACCACACCCGGAGCGCTTTTGACGTGCTAAAACGTTAAAAACTCGTGTTTTTGATGTTTTGGATCATTCTTTACCATTGAAAAGACCTAAAAACGCTGGAGGCTTGTCTAGGGGAGCTAGGGATTCATTCTCCACCATCTCCAAGGAGGATTCAAGCTTGGGAACAAGGATTTGAGTCTTCAATGGAGTGGTTCTCTACCATTGTTTCTATTTTCTGGTTTGGTTTCTCTTTCTCTATGAGTAACTAAACTCTTTTAGGCTAGGGTTAGATGAATTTTGTGGAAACCCTTATGTAGTTGGATTCTATTATTTCAATGCAAGTTTATTCATGTTAATTGATCCTTCATCTCTATTCTTAATGCCTTTTGATAATTGATAACTATTAAATTGAATTTGGATTATGCTCACAATTGGAAAATTGGGGTTTTTAACTAGCACTGAGATTGTTGGACATATCTATAGGGTTATAGGAATATAATTCTACTTGGTATGAGTTTGTATGAATCTTTATTCTTTATGCTTGATTTAAGTAATTTGAACCAAAGGGATTAGGGGCTTATTAGTTGAATCAGAGGGACTAAAAGGAAAGGAATTTTTGTTAATCTAATTTAGAGGATTTAAACTTCAATTGTTTATGAGTATTGCTTGCATTGGTTTTGAATTCAATTGCATAAAGGTGGAAACAAAAGGATTCAACCCCTAATCGCCTTTAATTATTCGAATTCAATTACCTTTTATTATTTTCAGTCGTTACAAATATCATCAGTTTCAAATACCAAATACTCTGTTCTCGTTCAAAATTGTTACAAAGTTGTTGAGTTAATTAGTCAATCACAATCCCTGTGGATTCGGTCTTTTTATTACTTGACAACGAAATCGTACACTTGCGATTTAGCCTTTCAAGTTTTTGGCGCCGTTGCCGGGGATTGTTGAATTGACTTTTAACACGGCAAACGAGTACTTTCTGAACAATTTTTTTTTATTGTTTTTATTTTCTGCTTATAAAAAATATATTGTTATAATTGTTGCGGTGCTACTTACCTTTTCCTTTAGTGTTGTGCATGCGAGGTAAACAAACAGGTGAGCTGTTGTTTGACCCAGAAATAGAAAAGACAGCAAAGGCTAATAAGAAGATGACAAGGGAAGCAAGACAACAACAAAATCAAGCCTCTGCTTCTACTTCTCTCATTACAACTCTAGTAGTAATGGGGGACGTACCACCATCACCGCGCACCTTGGGCGATTTTTGGAGAAGGAACAATCCAAGGGGTGTCATGGCCTACTAACTGGAGGAAGCAAATGTTTTTGAGATCAAACCATCCCTGTTGAGCACTCTCAAGCAAAACCAATTCGCTTGGGATGAAATTGAAGACCCAAATCAGCACTTGGTAAATTTCTATGAAATCTGTGGCACCTTCATGCTGAATGGAGTGACAGAAGGGGCCAAGAAACTAAGGCTTTTTCCTTTTACCCTACGATTGCCTACAGGAAGCATCACTACTTGGGATGATTTGGAGGATAAATTTATGAATAAATTTTTTCCACTCTCCAAGTTCATCAAAAGAAGAGGTGAAATTCATGGGTTCCAGCAGAACCATATCGAAAATCTGTATGAGGCTTGGGAGAGATTCAAGCTTCTTCTGAAAAGATGTCCCGACCATGGGTATGATGAGTTTAATCAGATGCAGATGTTTTGCAATGGGTTGAGGCCAAATACAAGAATGATGCTGGATGCCTCAGCTGGAGGTACAATTAACAGTAAAACAGCTGAAGAAGCAAGAACTTTAGTGGAGCAAATGGCTTCCAATGAGCAGTTGTGTCAAAATGATAGAGGAACACAGGGTAGAAGAGGACTCCTTGAGCTAGAAACACAAGATGCACTCTTGGCTCAAAATAAATTGGTCTCTCAACAATTGGAAGCTATCACCAAGGAGCTTAAAGCGCTGAAAACGGGAGCCCCTATCCCCGCTCAGGTGAACCAGTTGAACAGGAACTTGAGATGTGACTTTTGTCAAGGACCTCATGAGAATGGAGGTTGCGATGCTAAGGGATTTTCGAATGAGCAAGCTAACTACATGGAAAATTTTCAAAAGCAAGGAGGGAATCCTTATTCGACACCTATAATCCTGGGTGGAAGAATCATCCCAACTTTTCTTGGAAACAAAGAAGATAGCCCATCATCAAGCAACCCTCCACAACCTCAAAAGCAAGAGAAGCCAAATCAATTAGAAGAAGCTCTCACTCAATTCATGAAGATGACTCAATCCAACTTCCAGAATATCCATTCCAACTTTCAGACTCATGAGTCTCATTTCAAGAACCAAGAGGCCTCTATCAAAAATCTGGAGAGTCAAATTGGGCAACTCTCAAAGCAACTTACGGAGCAAACCAAAGGTAAGTTTTCTGCTAGCACAGTTGATAATCCTAAAAATGAGAACTGTAGTGCAATTACTTTGAGAAGTGGAAAAATAATGTCTGAAGTTGAGGGGAAGAAAAAGAGTGAAAAAAGTGAGGTGGACGGAGTTGAAAATGAGAGCAGTAAAAATAAAGAAAAAGAAGAAAAAAGAGAGGTTGAGAAGAAGTCCAACTTAGAAGAAGGAGGCATAGTTATAACTGAACAGGTGCAGGTGGGAAATAAGCCCAAAGTGGTTCCTCCATATAAGAAGCTGCCATATCCTCCTGTGAGCAAGAAAAAGGAGAAGGATGAACAATTCTCTAAGTTCATGGATGTCTTCAAGCGCCTCCAGATCAACATTCCTTTCGCAGAAGCTCTTGAGCAAATGCCTTTATATGCCAAATTCATGAAGGAATTGTTGACTAAGAAGAAGAAATTCAAAGAAGATGAGACTCACTACAAGAAATCGCGGGATTACCGACGACCAAAAGCCGTCGGTAATCCACAAATACCGTCGGTAATAAAAAAATTCCGACGGATTACCGACGGACTAATGTCCGTCGGTAAAGTGCGCGTCGCAAATACGTACCGACGGCTTTAACCCGTCGGTAAATTTCCGACGGTTTTCTCCGACGGTTTTAACCCGTCGATAATTCCGATGACATTTCCGACGGCTTTAACCCGTCGGTAAATTTCCGACGGCTTCTCCGACGGTTTTAACCCGTCGATAATTCCGATGACATTTCCGACGGCCATGACCGTCGGTAAAGCCGGACTTTAAATTTTTTTTTTTCAATTGAAAATTGTTTAAATTTTCATTAAAAAATTATTTAATTTTTTAAATTATTTAATTTTAATTTCTGTAATAAATTTAATTTATTTATCCACTTAATTAACGATTACTAGTTATCACATTTAATTATTAATTTATTCATGTATTTAAAAATGTAATGCGATAACATAACTATAAAACAAATTAAAAAAAAGAAACGTAACAAATAAATAAAAAAATTCGACGAACAAAACAGTAATAAAAAATATCCGAAAATATAAAAAAAATATCGATACAAACATACTTAATTATTAATTTATTCCTGTATTTAAAAATGCAATGCTAACATAACTATAAAACAAATTAAAAAAAAGAAACGTAACAAATAAATAAAAAAAATCGACTAACAAAACAGTAATAAAAAATATCCGAAAATATAAAAAAATATCGATACAAACATAACTAATAGTCCTGATAATCATGATCATGATCACCATCTGCATCATCGACATGATCACCAGTACTATGAGGCGAAGGCGGAGGCGGTGGAGGAGGCGGCTAGCGAGCTAGCAAATGGTACAGATCCTCCTGTCGCTGCAGCACCTGAGCCAACATGGCAGCCGTCCGGCGGGCCTCCTCCTGCTGGACGGCCGCGATCCGCTGCTGCTCGGCCGCCAATCGCCGCCGCCGCCATGGCCCGCTTCAACTCGCTTATCTCCCGCTCATCCGCGGCAAGACGATCGGATTTTGGGCGACTCTCCAGCAGAGCGGCGGGCCCTCTTGTAGTTCTGGCAAGGTCGCCAAAGACCGTGATAGGCGACCCTTCTTCTTGCCGCCAACAACATTCGCCCAAACCATCCCGACGCAGCTGGATCCTTCCGGGCTCGAGACGGGGAACATGAGGATGTCCGAGATCTAACCCGAGACATCCTCGCCAAACTCCTCTGTCAAACATAAACAAATTAGTCAATTTTTATTGTAATAAAACAATATAAACATTGTTAAAAAACTATTCATTATGTTTTATAATTACTTGGGTCCGCCTCGACCGCTCATCGACAAACTCACCGGTACCTTTCCTAATATGAGTTGCACGATTGAGCTCGTGCAACTGAACCTCCCTTTGCAACCGCTGAGACTGTAATTATTTAATAAAAAAAGCTTAACTAATAATAATAATAATAATAATAATACTATAAAACATACAAGTCGAGCTGCGTGCTGCGCCTGACTGACCGAACCTCCAGTATGCAAGCTCCCACCCTTTTCAGAGGCTCTATTCTTCTTCGCCTTCTCGCCATCGCCTTGAACTCGTGGGAGTTCCAAAGGCGCTTGTAGTCGCCGCCAGATCTCATCTCCTATCCAAGTGGGCTGCCCATTGAGGCGGGCATCTCTAAGCATATCAGATAGGCGGTGGGAAGCCTTCATATGGAAGTTCTTCTTGATCTGCTCCTCCTGCTCTTCCTTCCAAGAAACCCTCTCCTGTATGAATATAATACGTTATTAAAAATAATTGAGATTCATGAAATAAAAAATAATACGCAACAAAAAAAAATAAACAACTTACTCTGAAAGAATTGAACATGTGCCTCCGCTCAGCCACCGTCAGCGTCCCCCAGGTGGGCCAATAGCTGTGGTAATTTTGCTCAATTACTTCCGTGATAGCCTTCGCAGCTGGCTTTGACGGAAGGAACCTAAACAATAACAACATACCAAACAAGTTAAAAAATATAGGTTAAACTGTAATTTTCGTCCCTTATCCTTTTTTTTTAGTTTTCATTTAAGTCCATTAAGTTATAAAAATTACTTCAATTTCGTCCTTTCTTTTTAATTATTCTTTTTTCGTCTAAGAAAATATGAATAAATAAACAGAAAAGACGAAATTGATGTGATTTTTGAAGTTTAAGGGACTTAAATGAAAACTAAAAAAAGATAAGGGACGAAATTGAAAACTAAAAAAAAGATAAGGGGCAAAAATGTGTATTCAACCTACATACTCACCTCTACCACCGGTGGCACGATAGCAACTCGGCCATCATGCAGCATCTGAATATCATCAACGACCTCCTGCTCATCCTGCTACTACTCAACCTCCTCGTCCTGCTGAACCCCGGTCTGATCAGGTGCCTGGCCCACACTATACTCCTGATCGGACACATGAGTGTCGGGCACCATCTCAGACACAAAATGAGAGGAAGAAGCGGCAAGTGTCTGCTGGAACCCTGGGGTGGGCATCATGTAAATGGGTGTCGATGCAGAAGGTCCTGCATGCTGTGTTGGTGCCCAATGTGACGTAGGCTGCGTAGGGGCCGAACTCGCTGGAGCCTGTGTAGGCGTAGATGTATGCGGACGCTGTGTGGATGACAACATCGCATAGCCAGCATCATCAATCCTAATAATGTTCGGCCTCCGACGACGAGGGGGGTCGACAGTGATGCCCTTCCCCTTCCGTTGACCACTACTGGGTGGTCGGGGGGGGTCGGAGCCTGAACCTCCTGATGCCATATATGCCTATAGAGCAATTCAATAATAACAGTCATGAAATATTATATTTAAACATAACAATATTAAAAATGAATTCCAAAAAATAAACAAGTTATATGAAAATAACTGACAAAATAAAATATGTTGTTAGACATTAAATTCTCTAATTGTAAAAAGTTAAACAAATTTATTCTACCCATTTTGCCCACTCTGCTTCGGCATCGTCTTCAGATCTTGATGGTTCTGCCACTTCTTCATTTAATTCCTCATCTCCATTTACATCTTCATATGTGATTGGATCGTCACGTAGTCGAGAAATGGGTTCAACTTCGTTTACTACGTTGACATGAGACATCTCATCCACTTGATAAGCCACTTCTTCCTGTGGATCATCTGCTTCAATGCGACCCCTTGGTTTTGTCTTTATTGCAACACACCAACCTTGTTTGTCCCTTCGAGTTGACGGATAAGGGACATAATACACCTGTCTTACATGTTGTGCTATAATAACGGATCAAACATTTGGTATCTTCTCGCGATGCATATGTCAACAGTATTATATTTGCGATCCATTCTTGTGCCTCTACTTGACGGATCAAACCAATTACAATAAAATAGCACTATTCTTTTAGTATAGTCTAAAGTATTGTACGCCAGCTCATATATATGTTGAATCACGCCGTAGAAGTCGTCTTCACCTCCCTCTGTGGCACCTTTTACATAAACTCCGCTGTTAACTGTTTTTTCCCCTCTGTTTTTGACTGAGTTTGAAATTTGTAACCATTTACGAAATACGTGTGCCATTCTTTTACACGTGATTTAGGACCATGAGATAAATTTCTCAAGTGTTCGATTATGGGCGATTCTGACTCGCTATACACCTGCGTATACACATGCACAAGTGATTTAGGGTTCCTTTTGCAAACAATCTTTGTATTTTCAAACAAAAAATAGTTGAAATAGGACTAAAAATACATATCTGGCTCATAAACCACGTTGGGAAATATTCATGAATATAGGCAGAAGAGTCTTGTTCGCTTGTGGGCTTAGTTAACAAGAATGCCCCGAACAAGTCATTATCAAACAAATGATCATGAATAGGTGTGGACTAAATAAATTGAAAGTGGTCAAAAGTATACATATGTAAGATATGGTGATACTTGACACGCTTGATCAACACGTGAACGCAGGCCGACTTCCAATCTTCTCCCGTTAACCAGGAGTTCACTCCTTTCCAAAGATGACGACTGAAGGCAAAACACCGATAAGGCGGTGGGTGTCTTTCACTTTCAATTTCTATTTCATTCCTATTATTTGTTGGTGTCAGCATGAAGTTCGTAAAATAATGGGAACAGAAATGAATTGTCTCACGGTGTAAGTAAGTTGCACAAATAGATCCTTCAACCCTGGCCTTATTTTTCACCGACCATTTTGAGTCACCCATAAATCTACAGAATAACAAGGTTGGTGATCAACATTTCAACATTTAACCTGGGGCAGTGAATAATTATGTTAAAGAATATTTGATTATATTACCTTTCAAATGGATACATCCATCTGTATTGAACCGGTCCACCGAGCCTAGCTTCATGTGCAAGATGCACTGGGAGATGTTCCATAGAGTCAAAGAAACCAGGGGGAAATATTCTTTCCAACTTACAAAGAATGACTGGTATGTTCTGCTCCATCTTGATAAGATCATCATCTCTCAATGTTGCAGAACACAAATCTTTAAAAAATTGGTGAAGTTACTGTAAGTGGATTTAAAATATTTGACTACAGGAACTAAATGCAATAGGAAGTAAACACTCCATGAATAGATGGGAATCATGGCTTTTCATACCAATCATTGTTACTTTGTTCACATCAAAGACATCTTGCCAAATTAGAAGAATAACCGCCTGGCATTCAAGTTCTTTTATCCACCGATGCATCGACCTAGCTTCCTCAACAGTTAAAGAGTAACAGGCTTTGGGTTTCGTGGTTTTCCCATTCGACCGAGTCTTCAAATGCAAGTCCTTTCGCTTCTGATAAAGTGGTAAGTCGATCTGGCCTTATCATTCTCTTTCGTTCTTGCTCTAACCTTCATCACTGTGACAAAAACATTGTCAAAAAAGTTCTTCTCAATGTGCATAACATCAAGGTTGTGTCTCAACAAATTATCTTTCCAATACGGCAAATCCCAAAAAATACTTCTTTTAGTCCAATTGTGCCATTGTCCATATCCTTCAAATCGATCCAATTCACCAAAATCTGTGATTTTTGGCAGATCCATAACTCTGGTAAAAATCTGTTCGGATGTCAACCTCGGGGGCGGGCCATCTAATTCAAATTCCCCCTTCTTGAAGGCGTTCTTATTCCGTCTAAATGGATGATCTGCTGGTAAAAACCTGCGATGTGAGTCAAACCAAGAACTCTTCCCCCCAAATTTCAAGGTAAAGGCATTTGTATGCTCCATGCAATGGGGACATGCCATCTTACCATGAGTACCCCAACCAGACAACATACCATATGCAGGGAAGTCATTAATGGTCCACATAAGAGCCGCCCTCATTGTAGAGTTCTTCTTTCGTGCAACATCATAAGTCACAACGCCATTCCACAACCTTTTGAGATCGTCAATGAGAGGCTGTAAGTAGATGTCAATACCATCTGTTGGATTATCTGGACCCGGTATAATACAAGTCAAGAACATATAGGGCTTAGACATGCACATATCAGGAGGAAGATTGTATGGGGTAACAATAACTGGCCAGCAAGAATAAGGTTTCGCCGTTGATTGAACATATGGGGTAAAACCATCAGAGCATAAGCCAAGTCGTACATTACGTGGATCTGCTGCAAATTCGGGATTCACACGATCAAAGTGCTTCCAAGCTTCACCATCACATGGATGTCGCAAAGATACCAAGTGCTTTTATTCTCATAGTGCCAAGTCATTTTGTCTGCAGTCTGTGTTGACGCAAACATTCTCTGCAGCCTTGGAATAATTGGCAAATAAAACATTGTCTTCCGTGGAACTGGTTTTTGTCTACCCTTCCCATTATCAGTATGTGACATATACCTTGGCTCACCACAGAATTTGCATTCAACCAAATGGCTTATCGCTTTTACCAAATTCATTGTCGTAATATAACATACCCCCTCTCACACAACAATCAATCCTTTTAGATTCCAACCCCAATTTGGACACTAAGCTTTTAGCCTCGTAATAACTTTTTGGCAAACCATCTCTGATAGGTGACGAGTCCAACATCATCTTCGTTACGAGATCCAAGCACACATCCGTAGCACCACAGCTTGGACTTGAGAGCTAAAAGTCTCACACACATTGATAACTTAGAGCTGGCGGACCCTTCAAACAACAAATTATTTGTTTCTAACAAGAGATTATAAAATCTTTGTGCAGTCTCATTTGGAAGTTCATCTCGTGTCATCATACTGTGGCTCCTCGAATGATACGTTGACCCCAAGGCATCACAAACCATATTTTGCATCAATTCAATCTGCCACCATATCCCGTATTCACGCAATTACTTGAAGCACACGTGCAATTATCGCCAACCCCTAATCCAACCCGAGGTAACTCTTCACCATGTCTAGTCCAAATCCAGTAATTAGGCATAAATCCAACTCTCTGCAGGTGCAGCATGACCTCTCCTGGGCTCTTGATCTTTCTGCAATCGCATTTAAGGCACAGACACCTAATCCCTCCATTAATTTCGAAATCTTCGTGTGCCATTGCGACTTGAACGAAGTGATCAATCCCATCACAAAAAGATTGTTTCAAACCCCCTCTTCCCGGATACAACCTATCGTACATCCAACTACGATTCGAAGGAAAAAATTCCATCTTCTGCATGTCAAAAAAAAATGACAATTTGAGCAGCACGACATTCTTACAACCGCTCTCTTTCTTTAAATGGTATGACCCTATCCCATTCAAGGAAAAACTTTTTCAGAACTCGTATAATAGTCGTTCCGTAATTCTCATATCTTATACTTGACAAAATTTCGGCAGCATTTTTCATTGGTCTCTGAGTACACAAAATGATCGCAGTTAGGAACAAGGCAATCAAGTATGCACCCAGAGAACAAAAGGAAATGAATCTCACCGAAATTTCATCAAATATCAAGATACGAGAATCAAGCAACAACTATTATACAAGTAAAGAAAAAGTTTTTTCCCAAACTGTCCGACTTGGACAATTCAAGGTTCAATATACAATGAACACGTGGTATCTAAAAGAGTACACGCACTCAATAATATATTGAACCTCAAACGGGAAGCTAAGGCTTTTCTCCGATATTAATAACAACAATCAAACATCCATTTCACCAATAATTAAAAAGTAACATGTTGAAAGTTGACATCCTCTTAAAGGATAGAATTAAACAAGCATCTACGGCAAGGGAAGCATAAATCATTTTAACAATTTTTGTTTTCATAGTGGTTTGGCTTGGTATATGCCATGCAATTAGAGCTCCTATATGGCCACATCTACCATACATCCTAATCCATTAATTGGCCAAAAACAATCATTTTCTGTTTCGCAGCTTAAAAACTAGCCTAGCACCGTAATCTACTACATTAACCAAGGCGGTTGATGGTCACACAAGGTCAAACTTTTCTAACGAATCGCCAACCTCTATTATATTTGATATTTTTACGATGTTTAAATCACACATCGCCTAATGCACCGCCAACCTCTATTATATTTGATATTTTTACGATTGTTGTTGTTGTTGTTATTGTTGTATAATATTGTTGTAAAATAACTGCGTTATGCATAATATTGTTGTAAACAAAAAAATTCAGGTGAACATTAACATCACACACGTATCAATCATAATTTACAAAGACAAACAATCATTTCATATAGCAGTTCTATCATCCTTCAAAGCTAATTTTAATGATAGCTCACGACAAATGGAAATTCCAATAAACTACAAGGTGCTAGCAGGACATAGTTTAAAAGGGGATGTTGAAAAAGACCGTCTTTTATAAGCCCATATAATTATATTAGTATATTGTAACACCCAGGTTGTCTTTGCATCGCTTTAGGTAGTTTCCTTCCTAATTCCAATATGCTAAAATAAAAATGAAATATAAGTGAAAAATCTCCACTGAACTGAAATTTTCACCACTTGATTTCCATTTATATATGCCAGATACTAACATGCATGAAAAGACAAATAATGCAGCAGCTGAAGTCATCCATTGAATTGAAACTTGATCATTTTTTCCATCAAGAATATGTTGAGTCCAGCATCTTGGTACATATAGGCAGAATAATATGCCCAAACCCTGCTTAATAGCAATGTTTCTTCTTGGGTTACAATTGAAAGGCAAGGAAACTTAGTCGCGGCCATGATTAAGGAATAGAAAGGTTCCAAATCAGTGACCTATCATTCCCACATGTCGTTTGTTTCCAATGACCTTAATACATATCATCACATTATTTACAGATCATTATGTGAAGGCTTCATAACCGTAAGGTCAAGTGCTTGACATATCTTTGTTTTTTCTTTTTAACTTTATAGTATTAAATGAATTGTTTCTGAGACAAAATAGGGGAGCGAAGCAAAAGTAGCGAAAAGAAAGAATATGATTCTTCAAATTTATCTCCATTTCTAAATAACATAAATAAAAACTTCCTAAGAAGAAAAGAAAATTAGATATAATATAAAGTGCAAAATGATATGCTTAGGAATACAACAATAACAACAACAATCAAGAATTTTCCCACTAAGGCACAATAAAAAGGAAGAAAAAGAATAAAACTTATCTAAGTAACAAATGCTTTGGTACAATTCAGTGTCCTATCAAACACTAGAAATGTGATAGTTAAAGTCCCGGCAACATGAGTAAAAGACAACAAATTGGGTAAAAATAATTCTTGCCATGGAGACGCATAGCGAAAAGAGTAGTTTCTATAAGTATAGTGAGACGTGGCAAGAACTCCATACACTCTCTTATTATGTGGCAACAAAAGATCACAATTACACCTATACCACCATTAAAACAAGATAAAGTTTCAAATCTAGGAGTTGAGCTTCAGATAATTCTTCGACCAATTTGACTTCGTAATTAACTGTTGGGAATTTCAAATAAAAATCCCTAAGCCCCATTTTAGTGTGTGGGCAGATTCACTTAAGAAGAAGAGAACACAAAATCAAAAATGGATGAAGATAGGATCAGAGATTCACTTCATGAAATTGAGTTTATGTGTTGCTTGCTAAATGAATAATCTACATGCTACCTTACTCTAACATAAAATATACATCGAGACAAAATTCCTCTGTGGAGAGAACTATACATCACTTCAACATAAAACATCCTTTGTTAGCCAAAACACACATCACCTCAAAATTCTCTCTCTGGAGAGAACTATGAAGCAAATCAAATAAATATGTCGGTGTGGGGGTCAACAGCCAACCCTTTTCCACCCAATGAGTCAACCGACATTTCGTTAGAGTGCATACCTAATTCTCAGAACAAGAGAGTGTCCACGCCTTTCGATGTGAGTGGCAGTCTCGGAGCAATGTGGTGGCCTCGAACTAAAAATACTGAAAAAACATAGAAAATTTTAACTAAAAAGCTACCAATCAATAAGAGCATAGCAACCATCAAACAACTAACAATCCACAAAATCAATAAGAGCAGAACAACCATCAAACAACTAACAATCTACAAAATCAATAAGAGCAGAGCAACCTTCAAACTCTAACCTTGAACATAAGTACTAAAATGAACAAAAAACAAGAACCATTAGACAATCAGAACCAATTGAAATCAAAACTCACAGCATAATTGCATAAAACATGGAAGGAGGAGATGAGAACCTAACCTTTTAGGAGGAGCTGAGAGAACAGATTGGCGGCGTGGTGGTGGTGGTGGCGGCGTGGTGGTGGTGGCGGCGTGGTGGTGGAGAGAAAGAGTGAGAACAGTGAGAGAACAGAGTGGTGGTGGTGGTGGCGGCCTGGTGGTGGTGTAGGCGTGGTGGTGGTGGTGATGGTGGTGGTCGTGGTGGTGGCGGCGTAGTGGTGGTGGCGGTGGTGGCGGAGGAAGAGAGGGAAGTGAAAGAGAAGAGGGATGAAGATGGAGGAGAAAGGGAAGGCTCGATTTCTGGTTATTATCGGGCATTACCGACGGGTTTCTGCAAGCGGTGTAGGCCGTCAGAAAGCTATTCGACCTACCGACGGGTTTGTTAATTTACCAACGGTATAAGGCGTCGGTATTTGAAAAATAGGTGCCAAAATGAAAATTGCGGCAATTACCGACGAGCATTGACCGTCAGAAATCGATTCGATTTATCGACGGTTTTTTCGCCATCGACGGCTCTCCCGTCGGAAAATCCCACGTTAACCGACGGTCTGTGACCGTCGGTATAAGCCCGTCGGTAAATCCGAATTTTTTTGTAGTGATTGTAGCTTTGACAGAAGAGTGTAGTGCCATCATTCAAAGAAAGCACCCTCTAAAGCTGAAAGACCCTGGAAGCTTCAGAATTCCCTGCACTATTGGGAATTTAAATATTGACAAAGCCCTTTGTGATTTGGGAGCTAGCATCAATTTGATGTCGTTATCTATGTTGAAGAGGCTGGGAGGAGGTGAAGTCAAGCCTACAAAAATGACACTGCAGCTGGCAGATAGGTCAATAAAAACCCTTATGGAGTTATGGAAGACGTATTGGTAAGGGTTGGCAAATTCCTTTTTCCGGCAGACTTTGTGATCCTTGACATGGAGGAAGACAAGGAGGTCCCTCTTCTTCTTGGAAGACCTTTCCTAGCTACAGGAAGAGCCTTGATTGATGTCCAACAAGGTAAATTAATTTTGAGGTTCCAAGATGAGAAAGAGACTTTCAATGTGTTTGAGGCTATGAGGCATCCCGATGACCCCGAAAAGTGCTCTAGAATTGATGTGGTTGGGCGTAGGTTGGAGAGAATCTTGATCAAGACCGACCTTCCAAACCCTTAGAGAAGGTGACAATGAATTCTATTGAGGAGATGTCTCAAGAGTTTGGATGATGGGATGGAAAAAATTTTAGTGCAGGAAAAAGGAAGAAAAGGAAAGAGTAGTCTGCATATGGGCCATGGAAAACAATTCCCAAATTGCAAAATTCCAAAGAAGGCACATGTAGAACCTACTCATTCTTATGAAAAGCGCACCAAACAGGCGAGGGATGACAATGTCCACCCACATAAATTCAAGAGGAGAAAACGGAGACCAATGCGAAAAAGGGAAAGGATTTCCATGCAAGCACTTAGGGCTATGGGTGTGCATCTTCCCAAGGAATGTGGTGCTTCAATCTTCTTTTCCTCCTTTAAGGAGCCTTGATCGACTCCTTCAAGCGTCAAGCTAGTGACGTTAAAGAAGCGCTTCATGGGAGGCAACCCATTGGTGGTGGCGTTAGGCGGCCCACCTTTCTCATTTCAAGTTAGCAGTTGAGTCGAGCGGCTCAACACACGGGTTCTACCTTTCTTTCCCTTCTTTTGCTATTTATTTTTTTTTAATTTTTTTTTATGTTGAATTTATTTTCGTTTGTGTGTGAAGTTGATACCATGCACCCTATGACTGAGCTCTTATTCCTCTATGGAATTCCTTTTCATCTGAGAATCTGTTTGTGAACCGTACTCTTATTGTGTGCATGATGTGTTTGATCAATGAGCTGAAATTTTGTTGACATGAACCATTTTAAGCAGCTTCTTGTAACCATAACTTTTGAGAATTTCAGTGGTCATGAATCTTTTCCCATTACAAAAGCAAAATCTGTGAGTGTTTGTGCCTAAACAGAAATTTATTTATTCTTGAGTGCTCCACCATTTGTATGATTTCTTCAGAACTTGACTCAGTTCTTGATTACTTTTGCATTGCATGTGAACACACACACACTGATGATTGAGATCTTTATTTTTGTTTGAACTGATAGAGCTTTGATTGCCTACCCTTGTGGTATTATCCTTTGCTAGCCCTTTTGAGCCTTAAGCCTGTTTGTTGAATTTTAAGCTCAATACAAGCCAATAACTGGAAAAACCAATTGTCCCTTTAAATTGGAGTTGAGAGATTGTTTTCTATAAAATTGGTTATTTGGTTGTGAATTAAGTTTGCGGTTGCTTGAGGGCAAGCAACAATCTTAAGTTTGGGGTGGCTACACAAAGCATGTGCATGTAGTCATTTCAGGAAAAATAAATGAACAAGCCAGAGGAGAACAACAATAAAAAGATTCAAATTGTTAAAAAAAAAGAGAGAAAAGAAATGAAAAATCAAAGTGAGAAAGCAAGGAAAAAGTTCTCCTGTGGTTTATTGGTACTAAAGTTGAAGGTGATTGGGGGAAGTTTGTGAATTGATACAAGGTATGGATAAGAAATAATAGAGGCATCTCTTAACTCCAATTAAGTTAGCCTAGATCCAAAGAAATATCCTCCCTTACATAAGCCTCATTTCACCCTTTGAAAAGATCTCATAATGTGTGTGGCATTTGTGTGTTTTTGCTTTCTTAGAATTTTGTCAAGCCTATGGTAGATGATTGCATTTGGTGTGAGTTGAGTGTAAGCGATCTGTTTGAGACACTTGAGTGGAGTGAAACACATTATCTGGAAAGGTGTAATGGGAATTGATTTGTTGATCTGAGTAAATAAATTCATTTTGGTTACTTGAGTTGTGATAATTGGAAATCATGAATACAAAAGAGTAGGTGAATTGATTGTGCATGGATTGTCAAAAAAAAATTATGAAAAGTTCACCTAGATGAATTGGAATTATTTGAAATCCAACCCATGTTTTTGATTGAGTTTGCTTGAGGACAAGCAAAGATCTAAGTTTGGGGTTGTGATAAGTCTTCATCACATGTAGATTTATAGTGCTTAATTGGATATTTGTGTTGTGATTGAAGAGAATTCAAAGTGATTACATGCTTAAATTGGGTGATTTAGTGTATTCACTTGGATTCGTTCTAACGTTTGTGCATTAGTGTTTTCTATGGTTTTTATCTCTAAGTGCACAGGAATGGGAGCATAGCCAAATGATTGACTTGAAAGCGCGTCTGGAAGCGCTGTTTCCTGACAAAGAAGATTCCAAAAGCTATATCTTGAGCCACACAAATCCAAATGATATGATCTTAGTCTTTTTGGAAATATAGAAGAATTATCTACAACTTTGATGAAGAAATCGAGACCTAAATCAATCTCTAAGTTGGGGTAATTTGTGCTACAAGTTGATAAGGTGATGCTGCCCCAGCCTGAAACCTGTTCGATATTTTAATAATATCTGGAGTTGTAGATGTCCAAATGATATGAAACTAGTGCCATTGGAAAGCTAAGATCCATAGCTTCAACTTTCATGAAGACTCCTTGAGCTAATTCAGAATTTACAGAGGTGAAAAATACATCACAACATGGAAGAACGGGTGCAGGATTGATCGCGTGCGCGTGGAGCGCATTTGGAGGCATCCGGAGCGCAAATTTTGGTCCCTTGCTGTTTGTCTGTGCGCAGAGTGCGCGCGGAGCACACCCGGAGCGCTTTTGACGTGCTGAAACGTTAAAAACTCGTGTTTTTGATGTTTTGGATCATTCTTTACCATTGAAAAGACCTAAAAACGCTGGAGGCTTGTCAAGGGGTGCTAGGGATTCATTCTCCACCATCTCCAAGGAGGATTCAAGCTTGGGAACAAGGATTTGAGTCTTCAATGGAGTGGTTCTCTACCATTGTTTCTATTTTCTGGTTTGGTTTCTCTTTCTCTATGAGTAACTAAACTCTTTTAGGCTAGGGTTAGATGAATTTTGTGGAAACCCTTATGTAGTTGGATTCTATTATTTCAATGCAAGTTTATTCATGTTAATTGATCCTTCATCTCTGTTCTTAATGCCTTTTGATAATTGATAACTATTAAATTGAATTTGGATTATGCTCACAATTGGAAAATTGGGGTTTTTAACTAGCACTGAGATTGTTAGACATATCTATAGGGTTATAGGAATATAATTCTACTTGGTATGAGTTTGTATGAATCTTTTTTCTTTATGCTTGATTTAAGTAATTTGAACCTAAGGGATTAGAGGCTTATTAGTTGAATCAGAGGGACTAAGAGGAAAGGAATTTTTGTTAATCTAATTTAGAGGATTTAAACTTCAATTGTTTATGAGTATTGCTTGCATTGGTTTTGAATTCAATTGCATAAAGGTGGAAACAAAAGGATTCAACCCCTAGTCGCCTTTAATTATTCGAATTCAATTACCTTTTATTATTTTCAGTCGTTACAAATATCATCAATTTCAAATACCAAATACTCTGTTCTCATTCAAAATTGTTACAAAGTTGTTGAGTTAATTAGTCAATCACAATCCCTGTGGATTCGATCTTTTTATTACTTGACAACGAAATCATACACTTGCGATTTAGCCTTTCAAGTTTTTGGCGCCGTTGCCGGGGATTGTTGAATTGATTTTTGACACGGCAAACGAGTACTTTCTGAACAATTTTTTTTTATTGTTTTTATTTTCTGCTTATAAAAAAATATATTGTTATAATTGTTGCGGTGCTACTTACCTTTTCCTTTAGTGTTGTGCATGCGAGGTAAACAAACAGGTGAGCTGTTGTTTGACCCAGAAATAGAAAAGACAGCAAAGGCTAATAAGAAGAAGGCAAGGGAAGCAAGACAACAACAAAATCAAGCCTCTGCTTCTACTTCTTTCATTACAACTCTAGTAGTAATGGGAGACGTACCACCATCACCGCGCACCTTGGGCGATTTTTGGAGAAGGAACAATCCAAGGGGTGTCATGGCCTACCAACTGGAGGAAGCAAATGCTTTTGAGATCAAACCATCCCTGTTGAGCACTCTCAAGCAAAACCAATTCGCTTGGGATGAAATTGAAGACCCAAATCAGCACTTGGTAAATTTCTATGAAATCTGTGGCACCTTCATGCTGAATGGAGTGACAGAAGGGGCCAAGAAACTAAGGCTTTTTCCTTTTACCCTACGATTGCCTACAGGAAGCATCACTATTTGGGATGATTTGGAGGATAAATTTATGAATAAATTTTTTCCACTCTCCAAGTTCATGAAAAGAAGAGGTGAAATTCATGGGTTCCAGCAGAACCATATCGAAAATCTGTATGAGGCTTGGGAGAGATTCAAGCTTCTTCTGAAAAGATGTCCCGACCATGGGTATGATGAGTTTAATCAGATGCAGATGTTTTGCAATGGGTTGAGGCCAAATACAAGAATGATGCTGGATGCCTCAGATGGAGGTACAATTAACAGTAAAACAGCTGAAGAAGCAAGAACTTTAGTGGAGCAAATGGCTTCCAGTGAGCAGTTGTGTCAAAATGATAGAGGAACACAGGGTAGAAGAGGACTCCTTGAGCTAGAAACACGAGATGCACTCTTGGCTCAAAATAAATTGGTCTCTCAACAATTGGAAGCTATCACCAAGGAGCTTAAAGCGCTGAAAAAGGGAGCCCCTATCCCCACTCAGGTGAACCAGTTGAACAGGAACTTGAGATGTGACTTTTGTCAAGGACCTCATGAGAATGGAGGTTGCGATGCTAAGGGATTTTCGAAGGAGCAAGCTAACTACATGGAAAATTTTCAAAAGCAAGGAGGGAATCCTTATTCTGACACCTATAATCCTGGGTGGAAGAATCATCCCAACTTTTCTTGGAAATAGCAAGATAGCCCATCATCAAGCAACCCTCCACAACCTCAAAAGCAAGAGAAGCCAAATCAATTAGAAGAAGCTCTCACTCAATTCATGAAGATGACTCAATCCAACTTCTAGAAAACCAATCCAACTTTCAGACTCATGAGTCTCATTTCAAGAACCAAGAGGCCTCTATCAAAAATCTGGGGAGTCAAATTGGGCAACTCTCAAAGCAACTTGCGGAGCAAACCAAAGGTAAGTTTTCTGCTAGCACAGTGTATAATCCTAAAAATGAGAACTGTAGTGCAATTACTTTGAGAAGTGGAAAAATAATGTCTGAAGTTGAGGGGAAGAAAAAGAGTGAAAAAAGTGAGGTGGACGGAGTTGAAAATGAGAGCAGTAAAAATAAAGAAAAAGAAGAAAAAAAAGAGGTTGAGAAGAAGTCCAACTTAGAAGAAGGAGGCATAGTTATAACTGAACAGGTGCATGTGGGAAATAAGCCCAAAGTGGTTCCTCCATATAAGAAGCTGCCATATCCTCCTGTGAGCAAGAAAAAGGAGAAGGATGAACAATTCTCTAAGTTCATGGATGTCTTCAAGCGCCTCCAGATCAACATTCCTTCCTTGAAGCTCTTGAGCAAATGCCTTTATATGCCAAATTCATGAAGGAATTGTTGACTAAGAAGAAGAAATTCAAAGAAGATGAGACTGTAGCTTTGACAGAAGAGTATAGTGCCATCATTCAAAGAAAGCTCCCTCCAAAGCTGAAAGACCCTGGAAGCTTCACAATTCCCTGCACTATTGGGAATTTAAATATTGACAAAGCCCTTTGTGATTTGGGAGCTAGCATCAATTTGATGCCGTTATCTATGTTGAAGAGGCTGGGAGGAGGTGAAGTCAAGCCTACAAAAATGACACTGCAGCTGGCAGATACGTCAATAAAAACCCTTATGGAGTTATGGAAGACGTATTGGTAAGGGTTGGCAAATTCCTTTTTCCGGCAGACTTTGTGATCCTTGACATGGAGGAAGACAAGGAGGTCCCTCTTCTTCTTGGAAGACCTTTCCTAGCTACAGGAAGAGCCTTGATTGATGTCCAACAAGGTAAATTAATTTTGAGGTTCCAAGATGAGAAAGAGACTTTCAATGTGTTTGAGGCTATGAGGCATCCCGATGACCCCGAAAAGTGCTCTAGAATTGATGTGGTTAGGCAGCCGGTTGGAGAGAATCTTGATCAAGACCGGCCTTCCAAACCCTTAGAGAAGGTGACAATTAATTCTATTGAGGAGATGTCTGAAGAGCTGGATGATGGGATGGAAAAAATTTTAGTGCAGGAAAAAGGAAGAAAAGGAAAGAGTAGTCTGCATATGGGCCATGGAAAACAATTCCCAAATTGCAAAATTCCAAAGAAGGCACATGTAGAACCTACTCATTCTTATGAAAAGCGCACCAAACAGGCGAGGGATGACAATGTCCACCCACATAAATTCAAGAGGAGAAAACGGAGACCAATGCGAAAAAGGGAAATGATTTCCATGCAAGCACTTAGGGCTATGGGTGTGCATCTTCCCAAGGAATGTGGTGCTTCAATCTTCTTTTCCTCCTTTAAGGAGCCTTGATCGACTCCTTCAAGCGTCAAGCTAGTGACGTTAAAGAAGTGCTTCATGGGAGGCAACCCATTGGTGGTGGCGTTAGGCGGCCCACCTTTCTCATTTCAAGTTAGCAGTTGAGTCGAGCGGCTCAACACACGGGTTCTACCTTTCTTTCCCTTCTTTTGCTATTTATTTTTTTTTAATTTTTTTTTATGTTGAATTTATTTTCGTTTGTGTGTGAAGTTGATACCATGCACCCTATGACTGAGCTCTTATTCCTCTATGGAATTCCTTTTCATCTGAGAATCTGTTTGTGAATCGTACTCTTATTGTGTGCATGATGTGTATGAACAAGGAGCTGAAATTTTGTTGACATGAACCATTTTAAGCAGCTTCTTGTAACCATAACTTTTGAGAATTTCAGTGGTCATGAATCTTTTCCCATTACAAAAGCAAAATCTGTGAGTGTTTGTGCCTAAACAGAAATTTATTTATTCTTGAGTGCTCCACCATTTGTATGAATTCTTCAGAACTTGACTCAGTTCTTGATTGCTTTTGCATTACATGTGAACACACACACACTGATGATTGAGATCTTTATTTTTGTTTGAACTAATAGAGCTTTGATTGCCTACCCTTGTGGTATTATCCTTTGCTAGCCCTTTTGAGCCTTAAGCCTGTTTGTTGAATTTTAAGCTCAATACAAGCCAATAACTGGAAAAACCAATTGTCCCTTTAAATTGGAGTTGAGAGATTGTTTTCTATAAAATTGGTTATTTGGTTGTGAATTAAGTTTGCGGTTGCTTGAGGGCAAGCAACAATCTTAAGTTTAGGGTGGCTACACAAAGCATGTGCATGTAGTCATTTCAGGAAAAATAAATGAACAAGCCAGAGGAGAACAACAATAAAAAGATTCAAATTGTTAAAAAAAAAGAGAGAAAAGAAAAGAAAAATCAAAGTGAGAAAGCAAGGAAAAAGTTCTCCTGTGGTTTGTTGGTATTAAAGTTGAAGGTGATTGGGGGAAGTTTGTGAATTGATACAAGGTATGGATAAGAAATAATAGAGGCATCTCTTAACTCCAATTAAGTTAGCCTAGATCCAAAGAAATATCCTCCCTTACATAAGCCTCATTTCACCCTTTGAAAAGATCTCATAATGTGTGTGGCATTTGTGTGTTTTTGCTTTCTTAGAATTTTGTCAAGCCTATGGTAGATGATTGCATTTGGTGTGAGTTGAGTGTAAACAGTACGCTGAGACACTTGAGTGGAGTGAAACACATTATCTGGAAAGGTGTAATGGGAATTGATTTGTTGATCTGAGTAAATAAATTCATTTTGGTTACTTGAGTTGTGATAATTGGAAATCATGAATACAAAAGAGTAGGTGAATTGATTGTGCATGGATTGTCAAAAAAAATTTACGAAAAGTTCACCTAGATGAATTGGAATTATTTGAAATCCAACCCATGTTTTTGATTGTGTTTGCTTGAGGACAAGCAAAGATCTAAGTTTGGGGTTGTGATAAGTCTTCATCACATGTAGATTTATAGTGCTTAATTGGATATTTGTGTTGTGATTGAAGAGAATTCAAAGTGATAACATGCTTAAATTGGGTGATTTAGTGTATTCACTTGGATTCGTTCTAACGTTTGTGCATTAGTGTTTTCTATGATTTTTATCTCTAAGTGCACAGGAATGTGAGCATAGCCAAATGATTGACTTGAAAGCGCGTCTGGAAGCGCTGTTTCCTGACAAAGAAGATTCCAAAAGCTATATCTTGAGCCACATAAATCCAAATGATATGATCTTAGTCTTGTTGGAAAGATAGAAGAATTATCTGCAACTTTGATGAAGAAATCGAGACCTAAATCAATCTCTAAGTTGGGGTAATTTGTGATACAAGTTGATAAGGTGATGCTGCCCCAGCCTAACACCTGTTCGATGTTTTAATAATATCTGGAGTTGTAGATGTCCAAATGATATGAAACTAGTGCCATTGGAAAGCTAAGATCCATAGCTTCAACTTTCATGAAGACTCCTTGAGCTAATTCAGAATTTACAGAGGTGAAAAATACATCACAACATGGAAGAACGGGTGCAAGATTGATCGCGTGCGCGTGGAGCGCATTTGGAGCGCAAATTTTGGTCCCTTGCTGTTTGTCTGCGAGCAGAGTGCGCGCGGAGCGCACACGGAGCGCTTTTGACGTGCTGAAACGTTAAAAACTCGTGTTTTTGATGTTTTGGATCATTCTTTACCATTGAAAAGACTTAAAAACGCTGGAGGCTTGTCAAGGGGTGCTAGGGATTCATTCTCCACCACCTCCAAGGAGGATTCAAGCTTGGGAACAAGGATTTGAGTCTTCAATGGAGTGGTTCTCTACCATTGTTTCTATTTTCTGGTTTGGTTTCTCTTTCTCTATGAGTAACTAAACTCTTTTAGGCTAGGGTTAGATGAATTTTGTGGAAACCCTTATGTAGTTGGATTCTATTATTTCAATGCAAGTTTATTCATGTTAATTGATCCTTCATCTCTGTTCTTAATGCCTTTTGATAATTGATAACTATTAAATTGAATTTGGATTATGCTCACAATTGGAAAATTGGGGTTTTTAACTAGCACTGAGATTGTTGGACATATCTATAGGGTTATAGGAATATAATTCTACTTGGTATGAGTTTGTATAAATCTTTATTCTTTATGCTTGATTTAAGTAATTTGAACCTAAGGGATTAGGGGCTTATTAGTTGAATCAAAGGGACTAAGAGGAAAGGAATTTTCATTAATCTAATTTAGAGGATTTAAACTTCAATTGTTCATGAGTATTTCTTGCATTGGTTTTGAATTCAATTGCATAAAGGTGGAAACAAAAGGATTCAACCCCTAGTCGCCTTTAATTATTCGAATTCAATTACCTTTTATTATTTTCAGTCGTTACAAATATCATCAATTTCAAATACCAAATATTCTGTTCTCGTTCAAAATTGTTACAAAGTTGTTGAGTTAATTAGTCAATCACAATCCTTGTGGATTCGATCTTTTTATTACTTGACGACGAAATCATACACTTGCGATTTAGCCTATCAACTATTTGGCTTCTTTTTTTTAGATTCAATATCATATTGCCGCATTATGTGATATAATTCCTGCATCAAACATTCACAACAAAGGAAACAATCACACATACAGAAAATACCATCACACACACATACAAAAAATACCATCACACACACATACATAAAATATCAACCAATTAATCATTGACTTGTATATTTTTATACTTCAATTTGAATTTCTAACAAAATTTTGGCAGAGTCTCCCTTAAAATATGCACATTTCAAAATTTATCTAATACCTATAACAACAAAAAATACCATATACCAGCCAGTACAAGTCACTGTAAAGTGTACCTAGTATGCAACATAGCCACTAGATAAGTATACTTAGTTACCAATTCACAAATATTAACTAATCTACCAAATTCTGCCTTTGAAGTAATTTGATTTATTACCTTGTCGAGCTTGCGATGCTAAAATATGAGCGTCATCTTTATATCCCAACTTATCATGGATTGTGTTGAATATCTAATCCTATCCTAATGCTTGCACTTGGATATCTGGTTTCCCCCATTTTTTATTTCAGCAAGTTATCAAAGATGATGATAAAAAGCTGAATGGACTGATAAGAAGGTTTGGCAAACCGGCTTATACTGCCATGGTGGCAGCCTTAAAAGAGAGAAATGAATACAATCTGAGTGGGTGAAGTTACATACCCCCTACTCGGATTGTATTCATTTCTCTCTTTTAAGGCTGCCACCACGACATTATAAGTCAGTTTACCAAACCTTCTTATCATCCCATTCAGCTTTTTATCATCATCTTTGATAACTTACTGAAATGAAAAATGCGGGAAACCAGATATCTAAGTGCAAGCATTAGGATAGGATCGGAGTTTCAACACAATCCCAGAGGAAGTTCAGAAGAGACAACTAGAGTAGAAGGCTTAATGTGACATCCTGATTTTTAAAACAATATTAAGAAAATAATTAGGACAGTAATTAAGTGATAAACTGGAATTAGAAACCTTAATTAGGGATGAAATAGGCTTGGAAAATACTTAGAAACACTTAGAAGAGCATGGAATAACCTAGGATCCTCTAGAAAGACGAAAAACTAGAATTTTCTGGATAAGGACGATCGCGACGCGACAGAGATTATGAAGGATCCCATTGCGTCGCGTTCATATCGGTAGTTAAGTCGGTGGGACGGAGCATGGGATTGCTGACATGTGTCCCTCATCGCGACACGATGGCCTTTGTGCCAGATGGCCATCACGACGCGATGGACCCAAAATGGCTATAAATACCACCCTTCACCCTCCATTCTCCTCACCTTCTTCCATGGCCTTCTTGGGAGCGCGTGGAGGAGCTTTGCAGGCACGATGGGACGCGAGGACGGAACACAAGTAGCAATGGTCTTCTAATCCAGGTAAGGGAAAAGATACCTTAATCACTACAAAAAATAGGTAGTAGAGTAGTACTGTTAGCACGTGTAAGGGACCGTAACCTTACTAGGGGTTGACAGTAGCAACACCTCAGGAGAGGGGTTGTGGTATGCGGTGGCTAAGGATAGTTGCCGCAACCCTCTCAACCAACATAGGTTATGGTTAAAAGATTAGTAGATAGTCGCTTATGCGACACTAAGATTAAATTATATGTTGTTGATTATGATGATCCATGACAAATAAAATTCTGAAATATGTCTAATATTTGTGTGCTGGTTACATATGATGCATGTGAGTCCGATGTATGGTCTTAGAGTCAAGGGTGATGCCCACAAGTTAGAGGTTCGCGAATCCCTAAATAGCAATAGCAAGTATTACAGTTGGTACTCTGTTTGTCAGTGGTGATAGCCAGGTCGGTGTACTCGAGGTTGGTGTACTTGAGGTATCAACGACATGGTAAAGAGATAAGTCGGTGGCCTTGAGGGTATGGACTCGGCCAAAACCTTGAGGGGTATGGACTCGGTCTTTCTGACGAGGCTCTCCATGTCCGTGGTACCGAAGCTACGGAGTAGTTTGGAGATAGTCGGTGACCTTGAGTTGTATGGACTCGGTCATCTGGACGAGTCTCCAGAACTCCACGTCTGACGAGTGGACAATCTTGGCCATTCTCTATATAGGGAACGTTGTCCTTGTGCACGGAATGGTTCCTTACTCCGGTAATTGGATATAGTGATCATATGGGGGACACTATAACCGGTGATCGGAGACGGTAGGTTATCAGGATATGTTCCGGGGAGAACCAACTTATTTGATCCTTCTGTGCTTTGAGACTGGTGATCGGTCTAGGGAGAAGGGCATTATTGGCCCGTAATATTCAGCAATCTGTGGTTAGGGTCAGTAGGGCCGGTTGTCAGCCAGATAGCCCGTGGTCTATGTTAAGTTGTGGAATCAATGTATGAGGAAGATTGTGACCGTGCGGTCAGGATTGTCAGCATGACATATCAGTATGGTTTGGTCTGTGACCGTGTACTCAAGATTTTCGGTGTGGTATCTGTGGTAACAGTCATGTTAATGATTGTTGTGATATGCTGATATTATAGTGTGCATGATAGCAGTTACCCTGCTATGCTGTTTTTCTGCTTGTTAGTGATCGATGAGATTGCTGCCATATCCTCCTGTGAGCAAGAAAAAGGAGAAGGATGAACAATTCTCTAAGTTCATGGATGTCTTCAAGCGCCTCCAGATCAATATTCCTTTCGCAGAAGCTCTTGAGCAAATGCCTTTATATGCCCAATTCATGAAGGAATTGTTAACTAAAAAGAAGAAATTCAAAGAAGATGAGACTGTAGCTTTGACAGAAGAGTGTAGTGCCATCATTCAAAGAAAGCTCCCTCCAAAGCTGAAAGATCCTGGAAGCTTCACAATTCCCTGCACTATTGGGAATTTAAATATTGACAAAGCCCTTTGTGATTTGGGAGCTAACATCAATTTGATGCCGTTATCTATGTTGAAGAGGCTGGGAGGAGGTGAAGTCAAGCCTACAAAAATGACACTGCAGCTGGCAGATAGGTCAATCAAATACCCTTATGGAGTTATGGAAGATGTATTGGTAAGGGTTGGCAAATTCCTTTTTCCGGCAGACTTTGTGATCCTTGACATGGAAGAAGACAAGGAGGTCCCTCTTCTTCTTGGAAGACCTTTCCTAGCTACAGGAAGAGCCTTGATTGATGTCCAACAAGGTAAATTAATGAGAAAGAGACTTTCAATGTGTTTGAGGCTATGAGGCATCCCGATGACACCGAAAAGTGCTCTAGAATTAATGTGGTTGGGCAGCCGGTTGGAGAGAATCTTGATCAAGACCGACCTTCCAAACCCTTAGAGAAGGTGACAATGAATTCTATTGAGGAGATGTCTGAAGAGCTGGATGATGGGATGGAAAAAATTTTAGTGCAGGAAAAAGGAAGAAAAGGAAAGAGTAGTTTGCATATGGGCCATGGGAAACAATTCCCAAATTGCAAAATTCCAAAGAAGGCACATGTAAAACCTACTCATTCTTATGAAAAGCGCACTAAACAAAGTAGGGATGACAATGTCCACCCACATAAATTCAAGAGGAGAAAAAGGAGACCAATGCGAAAAAGGGAAATGATTTCCATGCAAGCACTCAGGGCTATGGGTGTGCATCTTCCCAAGGAAGGTGGTGCTTCAATCTTCTTTTCCTCCTTTAAGGAGCCTTGATCGACTCCCTCAAGCGTCAAGCTAGTGACGTTAAAGAAGCGCTTCTTGGGAGGCAACCCAAGTTTGTATCCTTTTTCTTTAATTTAGATAAAAAAAAAATGCCCAGTGAGACACTGCCAGGCCGTGTGGGATGACACGCACGTGTTTGAGCTAAATTTTTTTGTGGGAGAGACAGTGAATAACACGGGCTAACCGTGCCCTATGGCACGCCCGTGTTCGAGCGTCCTTCAGCCAAGATTAGGCGTTCCTCAAGTGTGCCGACCTTACCCAATCCTTCACTCAGCTGACGGGTCTTGACAACACTGTCCACAACATTCAGGACATGGTCTCTGCACTGTATAACTGGCACCTCCAGCAATATCCTGGCCAGTTCCCTCCTCCTCCCCCACAGTGAGTCCTCTCTTGCATCATCCCTATCTCAGTTAAATTGTTTACATTGGGGACAATGTAAATTCTTAAGCTTGGGGTAGGGCGTTTAAATTTTTGCATTTAGTTTTGCAGGTTAGGTTTGCATTTTTAGTTTAATGTTTGCATATTTGTTTTAATTGTTGTTTTGTTCGCATCATTTTATCCCCCAATTGTACGCTATCCTCTTGTGTTTTGGCATGTGTGCTATAATCTTTTTGAAATTTGAGATTGCAGGATTTGGAACCCAATTATTTTGTTCTTGTGATGGGCTTAAAGGCAATATTCTTAATGTACATAGGGATAATCTTTGGATAAGTTGAGAATTAGCATGTGGCACTCTGATTTGATGTTTCTCACTGGTTTTAACTTCTAAATGTGAGACTTGAGCTTAATATTGGGGCTTTCACTTCATCATGTTTATATGCCCCCTTCTCCTTGTATGAGTGTGTCCATCCTGATTGTGCTCTCTAGAACTTGACTTGAAACCGTTTCAAAACTTGAAAATTTTTGTCAACACACTTGAACATGATTTAGGCAATTTAGGCATGTTTCAAGCCTCTGTTTGTTGAATGAAAACTTCCTCTAGTTGCCCCTTTTGAGCCTGAAATGAAATTAATTTTCTTGGTACCCAGGTGATTGCTAAATGTTACAGTACCTTTTAAAGTATGTGTAAGGGAGCAATTAGTTGTGAATCTTGTGTAAATTAGGCAGTGCTTAAAATTTGGGACCTCTACTGTTATTCAATTCCTCCCCAGTAATTGCAAAAATCTCTAATGGAAAAAAAAAATATATAAAATAAAATAACAGAAGAGGAGCAAAATAAAAAGGTGTTAAAAACGAAAAGGAGAATGAATTGTTCCGCTTATGCTGCTTTAAAAGGGTTGTTTTCTTTGTCTATTATTTTAGCCCTTGTGTTTCCCCTTTCTGGTTTTTATCCCACTATACAAGAAAAATCCCACGACCACATTACAACCTTGCAAAGACCTTTTGATTCTAGTGTGTTTTCATGAATTGTATGCTGAGATTTGGTTAACAGTCAAGCTTATGGTAGAACACTTTCATGGATGGATTTGAGCGATTTGTCATAACCTTTAAACACTTAGAGAGTTGTGAGGAGAGTGCCCTATCAGTGAGAGACGTGATTCCAGAGCGCTTGATTCTCTAATTGGACTTGATTTTGGTTGTCCCTATTGCCTGTTCGAGCCTTTAGCCTATTGCTTGAATGTGCTATTATCTCGGGTTCCTTATTTGTTGCGTCTCTTGTTTCTTTGCTTATCTTTGGCCACTGCAATTGCTTGAGGAGAAGCAAGATTCTAAGCTTGGGATAATTTGATGCGTTCGAAATAGAATATAGTTTAGTGTTAGTTTTGCATCATATTTTAGTCATTTTAGTCATTTTTATCCATGTTATTTATGCATTTGGCTTGATTTGAATAACGCACTTGGTTTTGGTTCAATTGTGTTTAAAGTAAGGTATTTGTCCTAGGAAAAAGGAGAAAAATCACTTGGAATAAGTTGGGGTAATTTGTGCTACAAGTTGATAATGTAATGCTGTCTCAGCCTGACACTTGTTCAGTGTTTTAATCATATCTGGAGTATTAGGTGTCCAAATGAGATGAAACCGGTGCCATTGGAAAGTTAAGATCCATAGCTTCAACTTTCATGAAGACACCTTGAGCTAATTCGGACGTTAAAGAGGTGAAAAATACAAAACAACATGAAGCACGGCCTGGCCGTGTCAGGAAGCACGGCCGTGTTGCGACAAAGACCTAAACCGCGGCGAGAACGAATGAAGCCCGGCCTGGCCGTGCCTCACACCACGGCCGTGCTACGATACCACCCTGGACGCAGAATTTTACGTTTTTACATGTTTTGGACCTGTTTTTTACTCCTTTTCACCCTAGACTATAAATAGACACTTTAGAGACGTGTCTAGGGTTCGAACTTCGTTATTTGGAGGCACGGTGGAGGATTGGGAACGATCTCTTCATCAATTCCCATGAATTTCTGGTTTGGCTTTTCCTTTTCTATGAGTAGCTAAATTCCTTAGGCTAGGGAAGATGAACCTTGTGAACACTCTTATGTAGTTGTTTTACTTATATCAATGCAAGTTTCTTTCAATTATGATTGAGCCTTCAATTCTATTATTAATGCTTTTTGGTAACTGATCACTACCGAATCGATTTTGGGTTATACTCACGATTGGGAAATTGGGGTTATGAACTTGAACTGAATTGTTGGTCATGTTTAGGAGGATTATAGGAATATAACCTTATGAGCATGTGTTCTTATGAATCATTAGTCTTATTGCTTAATCTAGCTTTAATTCACCTAAGGGATTAGGGGATTTTAGTTAAAGTAAAGGGTTTATGAGGCAAGGAATTGTCCTTAAACTAATTTTGTTGATTCGAACTTCAATTATATGGAATAACTTGCGTTGGTTGTAAATTGATTGAATAAGAGTGGAAGCAAGAGGATTCAATCCCTAGTCGCTTTTAATTCTCCTTAAAATCCAAATTTTTGTTTAGTTGTTTACTGTTTTTGTCTTTTGATATAAGTCATAAATATTTCAAACACATCACTTAGTTCAATAGTTCAAATTATTACAAGTTTGTTAAGTTAAATAATTAGTTACAATCCCTGTGGATTTGATCTTTTTATTACTTGACGACGAATCGTACACTTGCAATTTTACCCAACATCTGGTACTCTGGCCTCGTACGTAATGGTTGACCCATCTACGTATGGCGGTGGTTTCATTTTACATTATGAATCCTCACACACCCAAGATCAAACCTAGGAACATACCTCGACCTTGATATATCCTCCTTAAGGTTCGAGTGTCCGTCTAAACCATAAATCATTGCACTCTCCAAACGTCTCTCTCTTCTAATCCTAACAGCCTAGAGTTCTACTAATCCTCACCACGTGCTCTCACGTTAATCATAGCAAATATAGAATAACAAGCTTAACGTCGCATAAAGTGACTATTACAAGCACATATAAACACATAGCAGATAATCACATGTCACACAATCCTAGGGTGGCTCATAGGCATTACAATCACTCAATGGAGTAACCGTATACCATAGTCCTACTAAGAACTACTGATATCAGCCTCTAGTAGAGCATGAGACTTTACTCTATTCTATACTAGTAGTCTAACTACTATTCCAGTATTTAGGCTTCTCTCTCCCACATACCTGGCATTTCATGATTCGCAGGATAGGACTCGTGGAGTTCCTCATGTTCCCTCCATTAACCTTGCGGCATCCTAACGATAATTGGGATATAGCTATCTATCATGATGACAGGGAATATCCTAATGTCCAAAGGTATGACCTAATTACACATTGGATACACCATTGACTTAAGGACTATTTCTAAAAAAATATATTATAATCATTACTACCACAATTCTATTAATAGCGTATTATTATGTGACTTCTAAGAAATATGCTATAAGGATAGTTCGCAGTATACCTATAATCGTAAGGACGTAGTAGGCAAATCCCCGAACTGAACTCTGGATCTCCTCGGACAGCACCTCCACTACAGGAATAGATATATTACTATAATAATAGAATACGATATGAAGCTATCACTAAAGCATAAGGAATAGGGCATTACCTTAACTCCCGTAGCATCAGAATAGCTACAGAGCCTCGCTAACGCACCAGAAGTTGGGTATTCGGCCAGAAAATGTCCAGAATACCCTAGAGAGAGAAACTAATAAAGAGAGAGAGAGAGAGCGGAAAAAGAGAAGAATTGGCGTGGAAAACGGTCAGGGGGAACCCCTATTTATAGTTTTCCAAACCGGCCTCTTTGCGTCGCGAAGAGGTCCTCATCACATTGTGAAGGCATTCATCCCTGACTCGTGGAAGAGTTGTGAGACATGTGTGACGACATGCATTTTAGTTGGCTGCATTGCGATATTTTCATGTTGCATTGCGAAATGGCATGTCCTCGCGTTGTGAGGTGTCCCTGTTGCATCGCAAGCTGACTAATCTCCATCTTATTCGTTTTTTCTCCTTCCTTATCACTCTTAGCTTATTCCAAGTCCTGATTCAAGGTCTCAAAAGCTTGTTTAAGGCTTTCAATACCAAGATTACATTAGAGTTTCCAGATTGGAAAATCTCGGATGTCACATTGCAGGTGAGCAGAGAGTGATGGCTTGGTGTACACTTGGAGGTGAGTGATGACGACTGGGAGGGAGACATTCTAAATTGCGAAAAATACTAGGAGGGAGACGTTCTCCCACACATCTTTAAATTTTGTTTCAAACTTCTATTAATGTTTCCTGATGAAAGTATTATTTGAGTAACAATCGGATACCATTTGCTCAAGAAAGCGTGGTTTAAAGTTTTAACTTCAAATGTCGTTAACCAAGAAAACATCATCTTAATGCTACACATTTTTAATTAAAAATAAGACAAAAACTCAAAGCTTTCAGATAACGGTTATCCACATAAACGTCTTAAAACTCTGTATTTTTTTAAATAACCACATCATATGTTAACTGAAAGCCGTTATAGCTCCATGTTTTTTGCATAGTGTTTTTCAAAACTTATCTTGTGCTGCAAATTTAATACATATATATCTTTTGAAGTTTGCTTTTATATATCTTTGAGAGATGTTATGTATGCAATGAGATGTTATGTATGCAATCATCTTTCAGAGATGTTATATGTGTAGTTATTTTTTGTTTAATTGTTCTCTACTTTTGAAATTTTCCAAAGTGTAATTTTTTTTTAAAAATAGATAGGTCACTTGTCAAAAAAAATAGATAGGTCAAACCGTTCAGCCCGGTGAAATTAATTGAGTCTCACTATGTCAATATCGCATGAAATAGGTTGGCCCTTGATAAAATTTCAAACTCTCAAGTATGTAATTATAAATAAAGAGACATAATTCTTATATTAAAATAAATTAATTCATTAAACTAATAAGCTAGCTTCGTATTTTTTTTTTTATTAGCTAGATTACAACTTTTTGCCAAATAATTATTTTTCGATCTAGTCTACAGATTCGCTTGAACGTTGGAGAAAAGTTTTGTTAATGATATAAATTAAGTTAGTAGATGAGATAGAATAATCAAATTATTCCCTTTCTTGGAGTCTGCATTTGGTCGAGGAATCTGGTGGTGTGTTCTTAAGTATATAAGCACACCGAAAAGGTAGTGTGTGTTCTATTTTTATTTTATTTTTTGACAACGAGAGTGTGTTCTACTATGTATTTATACACACAATTATAGTTTTTTTTACGCAATATTAAAATTATAGTCTGTTACGTACTCGTTATAAAATAAAATGAGAGCGGCAATATTCTCACTGTTTTTTGAGGCAAGCAATATTTTCACATGTTTCTTTAGAAGAAAAGTTGTAATAATCCCCATTCCACAAATACACAGATTTATATATACATGTTTGTGTGTAGGTATCTATATAGTATCTATATACATAAATATATGTATAGACACACGTACATAATACTTATAGTATATATGGTGAGAAGGTTATTTTTATGTAAAAGATAGAGGAGTAAACATTGATTATAAGTTATACTATATGAATAAAATTATTTAATGATCACATAAATTAAAAAATCATATGAACACTTAGAAAAATGATATAACTTTATGTTTTAATGTTAATCATGTCATGATTAGATTCAATGATTAATCTCTCTCATTATACATCGGTTGGACACACACATTCTATTTAATACGCTTTCGTACAATATAAATTTATCAAATCTAATAGTATGATATTAGAGTTATGAATAAATAAACTAGACATGCATACATAGAACTCATAGTTAATATTTATTATTATAAAAAAAAATATTTTACAAGAAAATAAATTATCTAATGATTTATTTAATTTTTTATTTTCTAATAATTTATAGACTTAACTTAATATAAAGTTTAAATTCAATAAATTTATCGTTTATAAAAAAACCTATTTTTTATGAAAGTTTATATAAAACCTATTGACTACAACTAAGTTTTGTAAAAAATATTTTAAAATAAATAGATTCTTAATCGTATGATATAATATATAGATAGCCAAGAAGTCAAGTAAACATAATACATGCATCCGGGCAAAAAAATGAAAGCATTATGAAATATATTCAATAGAATCTATCTGTGATTATTGTCAACAACAACAAAAAAAGAGAGAATCTATCGGTGATTCTTTCTCTCGCGGCCCAATAATCAATCAATATTCTATCATAACAGGTCATTAAACAACTCACTCGAGTGAGTCTTGCTAGGACGGCTTGGTCAACTTGGATGAATATAACAAAACTGCAAAAAAAAAAAACCCCTAATTCTCTTTTCTCTTCTCCCACACTTCCACCTTCTTTCCGTAGACCTCCCCCTTTTACTCTAAAAAGGATTTGCTACAGTAATTGTGTCAAGCAGATATCGATCTTGGTTATCCGATCTCAAATCAATAGTTGAGATTGTTTAAATCTGATTTGGTGAAGGTGTAATGTGAGTCGTTCGATCTAGTATCAATGGTTGTGATTGTTTACAGCGTGTAACTGCGTGCTTCCTGTAACATTCCACTTTCCCGCAAACCCTGAATTCATAGGATGATTAGGTATCAACATGCAATTAGGTATTCAAATACGTGAGACGGGTGCTTAGAAGCATAGATTAGGGTCGAAACGACGTTAGGATGAGTCGGGACGCGAAATCAAGATTTTTATTCTGGCCTAGCTCGCGATGCAATAAATCGCACAGGGACAATCACGATGCGATCGCACCCTGACACAGTCTCTATTCGCGCTATGACACATGTGAAGGCAAGAGGAATCTCGCGATGCGACAGCGGTAGCTCGCGATGTGACAGGGTCAAACCTCAACTATAAATAGATGTCCCCAGTCCCCACCTCATTATTTTACATACCAAATTCTTTTTCTCTCTCTCTCTCTCTCTACATTTTTTCTCTCTAAAAAAGGTTATTAGTCTCCACCTCGGGGATTCCATAGCTAAGGTTCGGGGTAAGGAAAAGAGTGAGGCCTCGAGGAGCGGTCCCTAGACGAATCAAGGGGGTGCGAGTAACAGAGTTGGGGGTGCGAGTAGCAACTTCGGTTCCAGTTGCTTGTTTGGAAGATCCGAGTCAGGTAGGAAGATCTAAACTCTATCCACTAGGAAATGTAGGGTTAGAATAAGTGTATAAGTAGGTGTAGGGTGACCTAAGCCATACTAGAGGTTGGTGGATAGTGACACCTTAGGAGAAGGGTTACGACCTATGATGGCTGAGGACAGTTGTCTAAGTCTACCAACCATAGGAAATGATCTATCTGAACTTGAGGATGTGTGATAATCGTAGAATAGATTACTTATGACGCACTGAAACCCTAGGGTAGATGACTTATGTGATTGATTAATAAAGACCTTGTGTAACTAACAAATGATTAATGGGCCTTGATATTAAAGTTTGTATTGTCTTTGGGGTTAAATTTAGAAAGTAAAAGAGTGGTAGGGAAGGATTTGGAATTTTATCCAAATATCTTTCCCCACTCATGATACATGCATCCAATACACAAGGGAGAGGAACATTTTTTTCTTCCTCCTTTGAATTATATGTGCACTTGTGGGAAATGGAAGGCAAGGAAGAAAATCTACCAAGGGAAAAGGTAGAAGGAAGGGGGAATAGCCTTAGGGAGTAGACCACACTTCATCCTCATATTGCACCCCTCTTTTTCATCTCCTTGTGGTGAGCATTCTCACTATCTTACCATGGATGGGTTCTTTGGGGAAGATGGAAATGGGTTTTGGATGATGGGGCTTTGAATTGTCTAGGAAAAGGAATAATGTTTTGGCTTTTGGTACACAAATAGGTGGATTTCCTTTTGGAAACAAATAAATGAATGAAAAGGTAAGAATGGGTAAATTTGGAACCGATCTCTGATTAGGGAGTAGTTTTATAGTTGGAATACTTATGAGGTTTGAAATTTTGTTTGGAAACAAGTTGGATGTATAATGTATATAGGAAATTTTGAATTTGTATGAATTGGTTGCTTAATGAATGGTAAGATAATTCGACTTGGTTAAGTTGTAATATTCTTTTTCTATGTTCTTTAGACAATGCATTTGTGTTTAATCTTGAGGGCCTTGGTCTGAAGAAATTAGGAATCTTTTTACATAATATGTGTCTTGTGCATCAGTAGATTTCGCCTAGCGAAGCCCCAGTCCCGTCTAGCAAAAATCATGTTGATTAAGGGACCAATTGCTTCGCCATGCTTTCGCTAGGTGACCATATAGCCTCGTTAGGTGATGGCATACCTTGTGCTCCATTGCCAAGCGAACCATGTACATCACCAGGCGAAGCAATGAAGTACGCACCATTGCCAAGTGAGCCCTAAGGTTTGCTAGGCGAAGCTTCCTACAAGTATGATTTTGCAAGGTGATCAGAAGGCCTTGCAAGATGAAACTACTTATTCTGGTGCAACACCCAATTTTTGAAGTCCATGACCTTTTGTTGATCTCGCATGTAATTATAAATGAATGTTACTTCCTTATAAATCTAATGTAAGAAAGAATGGTAGAAGCTATTATAAATGCATGAATTTGAACCAAGAGAATGATTCTTAAATGAAAATAACACTCGGGCCAAGATTTGGTGAAAATGGGATTAGAAAATATTTGGGCGTGAAAAGAAGAAGAGGGGCAGAAGATGATTGAAGTGTGGAGAAAAATACTACTGAGGCGAGGTACTTATAGGCTTTAGAATTCGAGGTTTCATGTCGCGAACCCAGCTGCCCCCATGTGTATGTGTTGACGTATGCATGCTGACATTTGGTTTGTAACACCTGTTTTCTGATATATATATATATATATATATATATATATATATGCATTTTTTGGAATGCGTATGGAATAGTTAGACCGTTAGGAAGGACTATTTTTAGCAAAAATTGAATGTTAATTGGTTAATATAATTCCTCTAATCGATTAAAACACGTTAAAAAAATCCTTTTCTAGAAATCAGTCAGGTCTAATCAAATAGACCCAATAACCTAATCGAATGGAATGCGAATTTTTGATTCTCTTGAAAATTCTGGAGCCTCACATCGATTAACTATTTTTCCTTCTAACCAATTAGCAGCAGGGATTCTGTAGAAACATTAAAACACTTCCATATCCGTCTTGATCACTTCAATGTCTATAAATTCATTCTTTCTGGACGACCTAAACCTTCCCTAGTAGTGATCAAATTTTTCTGCAACCCTAGAATTTGTGTTCTTGCTATCTTGATCAAGTTATTCGTCAAGAACACCATTGTCTTCTCATCAGACCCATTGTTCCTACTTCTTGATACCGTTTCTGATTCCCCGAACAGGTAATGATAACCTATTTTTGTCAATTCCAATTTATTCCTTGGTCTTTCAAAAATGAGAATTGATTATACCTTCATTTCTACTTGTTTTTCGACCCATTCTGTATTCGCCTGTGTTCGCAATGTAGACCAGCTTCCTTGTTCGTGAAACTAATCCTTTAATTGCATTATGAATTTCACTCACTTCATGGGGAATCAAATGTTAGTTGTATATGGGGTAACAGAAAAAAAAAAAAAAAGATTTAGCTCATGTATATGTACCTGTTTATGCCTGAGAATTCTTGTTTGATTGATGAATCTGTAATTTTCCATGAAAAGGAGATTAAACAATGTTTATATGCCTTATTTCGTTGATATGTATTGCTTATGTGAAGTATATGTGTCATAGTATGTACCCATGTATGTTTAATGTGTGAACTGTAGAACAGAACCCAGAAATCTGTCATTTTCATCATCCCTCGATAGTTAATCGATTGAAACTTGTAATCCTAACTGATTAGATGCTAAAAAGTAGGTTAGCCAGTTAGAATGTAGATTGTTAACCTGATTAGGCGACTAAAACATGGTTCAACCGATTAAACCTTAATTGATTAATCAATTAGACCTTTACTATATGGCTTAGCCGATTAGAGATAAGCTCATAACCGATTATGACACATGGAAAGGAAGAACTAAGGTTGTGACACTGTGGAATTGACAATGATGAATTGATGGAAAGACTCAATCAGTATAAAATGAATAAGTATAGATCTAAATCCCTTAGACTTAAGTTCTGATCCCTTAAACTAGGAGGTGAAGGACTAGTTCCCTGACCCTAAAGGATTAGGCAACAATGACAGACTAACCTGTGAAGGCCTAACCGATTAGATCTATGACGATAACTGAATAGTTGATGCTATGATGCCCAACCGATTAGTCCTTAAGAGTTGACCGATTAGACCTTGATGATAACAAATTTGACTTGAAGCTTTAACCGGTTAGACTACACTCAAAGTTAAGAATTGGACCCGGTTACGGTCAGAGACCAAGACTACAAGCGAGATTGGTTAGTATGCCTTATTAGGTGGGAATTTGGTTGGATTTAAACTACTAAAGAATGGAAACTCAATTGAAGGGTTTGGAACAATTGACAAGGCCAAGATAGGACCTAGTTCAAACCAATTCTGGAATCATGATAGTGTTAATTGATTAGGCCGAAATGGCTAATCGATTAGATAATAAACATTTGAGATAATCGTTTAGAGTAAGCTTCTAACCAATTAGACCCTTAATGATGGATAACCAGTTAGATTGAGTATGTTAAGTGATTAGATAAACCAATTTGATGGATAATCGATCAGATTATAAACCCTAACCGGTTAGGCAACCTTTCATCATTTTTTGACGAAGTTATAATGGGTTAGTTAAGCAGTATTATGTTATTGTAATGTAATGCTTTCATTGATAATCACTGTTAAGTGTTCATGATTCGCTCGAATCAAGAAAGATGGTTGGAGTCATTGTTGCCGTAATTGGTGTCGGGGGAAAGCAAACACTGAAGCACGTTAGTGGCGGCCACGATGAGTGTTATCTCGACCTTGGGGGTTTGATTCAGTGAAGATGGCTTTACATAAAGGTAGGGCCTAGCTACTCGCTGTTGAGGAATGTCGACAGGATCACCTCGACTAGACACGGTGCATTATCATGAGTGGTGAAAGCATTTATGTAAAGATCATCTGAGTGATACATCACCTAAGTTATGCCGATGTATGTACTCCCAATCGTCTTTCCTAAGTAGTTGTTGTTGATGGATCCATATGCATTTGGTGTATACGGAGTTAGACTTGCATTTGCATCGTCACACAAATAAGTTGAGTTATGCAAATATGTTGTTCACATATGTTTGACCTATGTATTATATGTTTATCATGATATGAATGTGTCCAACATGTACAAGCTATTTCTTTCCAATTTAATCTATTTCAAATATTATTGGTATGATATCTCACCCATACTTGCTCACGTAGACCTAAGCAGAGGAGGAGCTGATTGTAAGGGAAATCACGCATACAAACAGATATAAAACGCAGCAAAAAAATAAAATTTCCCTTCCAAGGATCCTTGCGAATGACCATGATTCAGGGATTGTTCGATTTACCTCTTGTAGCGCAGTCCTTTGATGACGAAAGCTAGAGTAGAATATGAACGTTGTACAGCTGACAACATCTCTACATAGTCCACACGAACAGACTTCGAATGGGAGCCGCCACCGTCTATAGTGCTAGCAGACGAACGAAACCGGCAGTCTCAATGTAACACAGGTCGTACGGCTAGGGTAAGAGTTACGTGTCAGGACTTCAGCTTAAGTATTCTATTTATAGAACCACCTAAGACTGACCTAACGCACCATACCTTACCATGTACTGCGTTACTCTTGACATACACTGGTGCGTTATAATAGCGTACCACTGAATAAATAAGTCTTACTCATTTATCTTTAATCTCACATTAATCTGTTCTCATGTGTGTGACCCTGTAGGTTCCCGTAACATTGGCAATAATATTAAATCACTTTAATATTATAAACAGAGAGCGGTGTCTAGCAACACATCATTGCTACCTAAGTAACGAGAATGTCAGTAATTTGACGTAACCTTTCCGCGATAATGATCATGTGTATAATTACCCTTTTGACCATATATCTATATTGAACACAAGGCATAGTATGTGTCACCCTTGTATTGTTCAACATTATATTCCTTAATACCCAAGCAGACTTAGTAACAACAAATAAGATCAATATCTCATATTGACTCATTTCAGCATGGCCATGCATTTTACAGTCATACTATATCAAGGGGCCCACAGATATTACTCCTGCTATGTAGGAAGGGCAAATCCCATCTAGGCCACTCATGTCCCTCTGCATGACTCATGGAGTGCCCAGTAACCGACTTTATAATTGCCCTGTTACAGACAATGTTTGACGGTATTAAAACACTAAGTCCTCATGTAGGGACCATAGTGGTTTCAGGTCGAAGGGTGGCATACACCACTATCACTGTGAGAATAACTTATGACACTTACATAACACACTATGTAGTATTCTCATTGTGGGTCAATCCAGTACACAATTACCCTAATGTGTACCTATGCGGTGACTTGATATCTCATATCTATAACCTGTGAGATGAGGTTATCAGTCCAGACACATAATAGTCTTGATGTATTATTATTGCCCTTAATAATAATACTCGACTACGGATGTTTAAGAGTAAAGTTCTATAGTATCTCACAACCAAGTCATCCACTCGATCAATCGGTTGTACACGGAAATTTGGGGTCAATCGCGAAGTGAGAGAGAAGAGATAGTGTGAAGAAAATTTGGGGACACATGGAGATGATTCATCGCGCACAGTACTGGATGTTCAGCCATTTTAGGGGTTACTGGAAGAAAATGGAACAAAGCCCGCGTGATGCCGCGCCAGTTTTTATGGAAAATTTCACATTTTTTAAAGCAGTGGGTTTGTATTTTATGTTTTTAGCCCACGGTGTTTCCCTGTTGTCTATGTTTAGAGAAAAGGCAACACACTCAATCTTTTAGCCCACGTTTATGGGCGTTGCATATTGAATTTTTAAAGACCACGTTTGTACAAATGTGGTCTTAAATATCCACGCTTTCCCAACCGTGGTCTATACCGTTTCAAAACGTTGCCTATCAACAAGTTAACACAAACGTGGCCTAATATCTAACTTATTACCAACACTTTGTAAAACACGGCCTATTCAGTGTTTAGGCCACGTTTTTTTAGCCGTGGACATGGGAAGCGTGGTCTAAAATAAAAAATGCTGTAGTGTCTATTAAAGTCAAACTTTTACTCAAGGGCTTTATTACGCTAAAACAAACATAATAACTGAAATGCCTCATATCATAGATAAATAGCATGATACAAATTCTAAGTTCAAAGGAAAAACATTGGCCTCTAGGGCTTACACCAACACTGATAGATAGCGAATCCTCCATGGACGAGCAGTTAGGCAAGGCTTGGACTTGTCCACCTTAGCGATGATCTCATTATGATGATATTTTCTACCGGTGTAATAGTTAGGGGTGTAAGCTCTGATGTATGTTACCTTGGAGTTTTTGTTATTTTTTTCGCACATTGGTTACTTTTGAGGATGTGATACACACTATCTCTTTGACGACATATTTCCTTTTATTTCAATTATTTGTATGTTATTTGTTAGTTTATCGTATGAGCGGTAGTAGGTGTCACAAGGTTTGTGTCACGAAGGAAGCTGATTTTTGCTTCGTGAAGGATTCGTTCACATTGCAAACATTAGCATTCTGAAGGTACTAGTGGAACCAGACGAATGACAAAGTCTGATCGCCAATTAATTTTGATGATAACAAGATCATTTGTGATAGAACAATTTGACTTAAGGTTTTTAACCAAGCATGTGTAAGTTTGCAGACGATAAGTCTTAGAGAAATCTTGAAAGGATTTCTTAAGACACAGTCTTATAGCCAATGGCGTTGTAAGGACGCATCTTCATCACTACAAAAAATGAAGTATGTGTCTGGCAACACATCAAGAAAGTGTGCATCTTCATGTTGTAACCTGACAAGCATTCCCCTCTCTGTCTGTTGTAGTAAGGCTACTCACGTGTGCAAGGGACTAAGTTTTGTCGAGTATTTCCTTATTATACCTTGAAGATCTACCTTGGAAGAACCAACTACCTAGTATTCTTCATAATGAGAAAGAAGAGAAGCATTTATGAAGACTTCAGAGATCTCTACAAGGAAAAGCGAAAAAAATAGAAGCAAGCACTATACCATGGTATAGTAGTGCAGAACATAGTACACCTATTTTGAAAAGTAGCCCCCAGGCTATACCTATGAAGCAACGCTACAGTAGCAAAATGACAAAGGAATGGATATATCATTTAATGCTGCTCAGAAGCATTTAATGTTATCAGAAGCGTTCAAGAGCTATTTCATACGAAAACAAAGATGGGTCTCAACGGACATCCTCATCATTGGCTATAAGTTCAAGACGAATGGCGAATGAAGCAAGAACATCACCACGAACTAATTGCGAAAGCTCTACATAATTCATTTCACATTCTTTCATTTATTAATTCATTTAAAGCTTAACTATTTACACTACAAGAATGTTGTAAAATACTCACGGATTATTACCGATGGCCTCGTGGCCGTCGGTAATGAATTTGTTACCGACGGCCAAGCCGTCATTACGTCGACGGTAAAAGGACCAAATCTGGTTTTCATTTTCGTGTTATTTACCGACGGCTTAGCCGTCGATACGTGATTAGGATTTAAACGTTAAAACTGCGACGGGTATACCAACGGCTAAGGCGTCGGTAATGTGGTCGATGACAAAAAATGAGACGGTTACCGACGACTTAGTCGTCGGTAATGCGGCCGGTGAAACCTGCGATGTGCATTTAATGTGTTTATTATCGACGGCCTTTACCGACAGCTAAGCCATCGGTAAAGATAAAACTGAAAATTAATAAACTTTCCTCTTTTCCTCCCTCTCACTTTCCCTCTCCCTTTGTTCTTCTGCTCCCTCTGTTCGCAGAACCGAACCGCGACTGCCCCTCCTTCTCCGGCGTGTGTGCTTCCCTTCCCTTCTCTAGTGGCGTGCTTCCATTCCCTTCTCCGGCGTGCCACCCTTCTCCGACCTTCCTCTATTCTCCGTTCATAGAACCGCGACTGTCTCCCTGCTCAGACGTGCTTCCCTTCTCTTCTCCGGCGGCGTGCTTCCGTTCTCGTGCCCCTCCTTCTCCGGCGTGCTTCCCTTCTCTGGCCTCCTTTGTGCGAACAATATCTCTCTGTTTCTTTCTTCATATTTTTCTTCATATTTTATTTCATATGTTTCAATTTTTGTGTGTTTGTGTTGTTGATGATCCAAAATTTATGTCTGGTTTCGTTTCCATTCTCTTGCAAGGTCAGTTTCTTATTATCTACTTACCCTTTTCATTCCTATTTTTTGTGATTTTTGTTGTTGTTGTTGTTGTTGTTGTTTTTGTTGTTGTTGCTGCTGTTGTTGTTGTTGGAGGGAAAATTATAAAAGCATAAATGCAGACTTATAATAGGATCATTCTATTGTGATTGATGCAATTAAGAAATAACATTCTATTGTCTTGCTTATTAAAATTTGTGGGATGTATGAATCAAAAATGCAATATGTTTTTCTCAGAGAATTGGCTTAGTTTTAACTAATAGATTTCTAGTGTTGCATTTCAATATGATTTAATTTAGTATACCGTTGAATTACCTCCCTTGGAAGATGAGTACAAGGAGAGGTCTACTGTTTATTTATTTAATTTGAATTGATGTAGTGTGACGCCACCAGGAATGATAGACCTAACCCCTTTTTGCTTGAGTAGCCTTACTTTTAATTACTACATTTCTAGTATTGAATTTCAATATGATTTAATATAGTATACTGTTGAATTACCTCCCTTGGAAGATGAGTACAAGGAGAGGTCTGTTGGCTGTTTTGTGTTTTGATTTAATATAGTTTCAATAATGTTATATTAGTTATGCGTTAGGTTATTGTTTGGTGTTGTATTTGATTGTTGTGTTTAGCAGGGTTATTGTATGTGGTCATTATATCGGGCAAGAACACTGTAATTTTTTATTAGCGAATGTGTTCTTGCCCGATGTAAAGGCAATTTACAGTAACCTTGTTAAACATAATGATCATTATGCCCAAACTTGGTGGATCATTTAGTGTATTTTAGAATATATTAGTTAATTGATTTTTGTATAAAAAATATAGCTGGTTTGTTTTGACCACGTTTTGAAAATAAATCTGTTTATGTGAGGATCCCTATGAGCTGATTTTGATGGGGGTTGTGACCACACACTTAGTTACCCACAGCCGTCTGCGGTAAGACCTGTGGTAATAGAGTTATTCTCTGTGGAGAAACAACTTATGTTCTCACCAGAAGTAATCTGAGAACATATAAGTTGTTTCTCCACAGAGAATAACTCTATTACTTCAGGTCTTGCCGCAGATAGTAACTAAGTGTGTGGTCGCAGTCCTCATCAAAATCAGCTCCTAGGGGTTCACATATGAAAGGATTTGTTTTCAAAGTAATGCCTTGAGGAAGTGATAGGAAAAATGATGGGTTTTTCCTATTGCCATTCCCTTAAAGGCATTACTGGGGTCTGCTACTAGCTATTATTTTATTATTGTCTGCTATTGTGATATCTTTAAGACATTCACAAATTAATAACTTGTGTTCCCATTCTCCAGAAAATGGACAATTGTGGTTATCCCCTAGATCGTAGTTGGGTATATGATAGGCTTAATCCTGGTAGAGGGGGTTGAAACCAAGGTTCGTAAATGGGGTTAAGGAGTTTATAAAGCAGGCTAGTTCACAACCTCAGGTTGTAAGCGATGGTGGAATTAGTGTTCCTGTCTTAAGTGCATGTGCAGAAGCATAATATTTGCTGCTGAAATCAAAGTCCACTTGGGTAGGGTTGGATTCCAGCCAAATTATTGGTATTGGACTGAACACGGTGAAGAAGTGCCGCATATCGATCCGAGTAATGTGCCAACTGGTGGTGGAGATGATGTTAACGATGATCCCTTCCTTAACATGCAACATATGGTGGACGATGTCTTCGGGCCCAACTATGACTTCGAAGGTATGGGGGACGATGGCAATGAGGAAGACGAGGAAGAGATTTTTGAGGAGCCTCCAAATAAGGATGCACAAGACTTCTATGATTTGCTAATTGCTGCAAATCAGCCGTTATACTAGGGGGCTTCGGAATCCAAACTTTCAATCTATGTCAAACTTTTGGCATGCAAATCAAATTGGAATGTTCCTCAAAAGTGTATTGATTTCTTTGCAAGCATGCTTGTAGCTGTGTGTCCTTCAAAAGATGCATTGCCAAAAAAATTATTACCAAGCACAAAGATTGGTAAGCATGCTAGGTTTGAAGTATGAGCAAATTGATTGTTGTCGAGATGGGTGCATATTGTACTGGAAAGACAATGAGAACGATCGAGAGTGCAAGTTTTATAATGAACCACGATATCTTCCTCGTAAGATCGGGTAGGTAAGCATAAAGATGTTTCAGTAAAGAGAATTTCTACTTGCCAATCACTCCTCGGTTGAAAAGACTGTATGTGTCAACAGAGACTACAGCTCAAATGAGATGACATCATCAAAATAGATCTAGTTCAGGCATTTTACGTGCAATGTAAGGCTCGGTTGTAAATGAATCACGAAATGTAAGGCTTGGTTTATGCTCTAATGGATTCACACCTTACGTGCAAAATTCTTCAACCGCATATTCATGTTGGCCAGTTGTTGTGACCCCGTATAATCTCCCTCCTAAAATGTGCATGACTAAATCGTTTATGTTTTTGACGTGCCTCATACTTGGACCACGTAATCCTAAAGCAAAAATTGATGTGTTCTTACAACCATTAATAGATGAGCTTCAGCAATTGTGGAGTGATGGTGCTTTGACTTATGATATCTCCACGAAGCAAAACTTTGTAATGAGGGCAACCTTGATGTGGACAATTAATGATTTTCCCGCCTATGGTATGTTGTCCGGGTGGGGCACTCAAGGTAAATTGGCATGTCCCATTTGTATGAACGACACAAAGTCTTTTAGGCTAAAATATGGAGGGAAAAACTCATGATTCGACTGTCACCGTCAATTCTTACTACTTGATCACATCTTCAGAAGAAGTAGAAAAGGGTTCACAAAAAAGAGCATTGAAAAGGATGGGCCGCCTAATGTATTGACAGGGGATGAAATACGGAATTTGTTGCATGGACTGCCATATGTGCCAGTGGATGGAGTTCCTAAGATACTTGGCTATGGAGTTACCCACAGTTAGGTGAAACGGAGTATCTTTTGGGATCTTCCATACTGGAAAGATAATTTGTTAAGGCACAACCTAGATGTGATACACATAGAGAAAAATGTCTTCGATAATGTGTTCAACACAGTCATGAATGATAAAGAAAAAACAAAGGACAATGAAAAGGTGAGACTGTACTTGCCCCTCATTTATGCGCGTAGTGACTTGGAATTGGTCCCAAATAACAATGGAAAAATGACAAAACCTAAGGCAACTTACTGTTTATCTTCTGATGAGGCAAAGAAAGTATGTAAATGGATTAAGGAGCTTAAGATGCCAGATGGGTATGCTTCAAACTTGGCTAGGTGTGCGAATATTAACACCGGCAGAATGCATGGGATGAAAAGTCATGACTATCACGTTTTTATGGAGTGTTTACTCCCATTTGCATTTAGTTCGCTGCCTGACCTTGTGCGGAAACCACTTACAGAATTGAGTCAATTCTTTAAGGCCCTATGCAGTAATACCTTGAGACTTGATGAATTGATCAAATTGAATGAAAACATTTCGTTTATCATATGCAAACTTGAAAGAATCTTCCCACCAGCAGTATTTGATTCAATGGAACATCTACCAGTCCATCTCCCACATGAGGCAAGGCTTGGTGGTCCAGTTCAATATCAATGGATGTATCCATTTGAAAGATACATTACCATTCTCTTTTTTTTCCTTCTCCTACTTAAAATTTTTCTATATTGGTACTCCAATGTACGATATTATTTTTTTCAGAATGATGGGTGATTTTAAGCGATCAGTAAAAAACAAGGCCAGAGTGGAAGGCTCAATATGCATGGCCTACTTACACAGGGAGACAACATATTTTTGTTCCCACTATTTCAAAACAATATCATTGTACACCATAAGTCAACGTAATGAAGCTATAAGGTTGGATGATGTTGTGACATCAACACTGTAGATTTGCAACCAACTTGGACGTCCTAGTGGGCAACATGAAATACATTGGTTGAGTGATGCTGAATGGAGGTCTGCTCATGTGCATGTCCTCATCAATTGCAATGAGATTAAGCCGTATATTGAGTAAGTAACATGAAACTAAACACATACTCTGTATTTACCAAATATATCTTTGATGGATTCTAATCTTTTATTGATAGTGGTTTTTTGCACTATCACTCCATTAATGAGGAAGATCCATCAGCTCAAACTCGTATATATGGAGAATTTCCAGAATGGTTTCGGGCCTATGTAAATGACTCCACGAGGGGTTTGGCTAACACTTTGTCATAAAAAATTACATAACATGTTATCCTTATTGTGAATTTATTGTTTGAATAGGTTACTAATCCGGCAAATGGCGTGAGTGATCCCAACTTGATATCATTAACTTGGGGTCTAGAGTCAAGGGCCATTAGTTGGCACAAGTATTTCATCAATGGGTATAAATTTCACACACACGCTTGGACTGTGGGTAAAAAAACCATAAACAGTGGAGTCTATGTGAAAAGGGCTACAGGAGGAGGAGAAGATGATTTCTACGGAGTAATCCAACATATATTTGAGTTGGAGTATCATAGATTGCCTCACAAGGTAGCCTTGTTTTATTGTCAATGGTTTGATCCCAGACAGAATAGAGGAACAAAAGTTCATCCGCAGTATGATATTGTAGATATCAAGATGAGCAGACAATATGATCGCTATGATCAATTCATAATTGCACAAAAGGCCAGACAAGTGTATTATGTATCCTATCCAGAAATACAAACGGATAAACGTGGATGGTGTGCAGTAATAAAGACAAAGCCTATAGGTCATATAGAGGTGGATGACACTAAGGAAGACACACCCTATCAAGATGAAGAGATGGCCTACATTGAACAAATAACTGAAATTGAAGACATGCTCAGTTTGCATGATGAAATACATGGTGAGAACGAAGAGGTCGATATTTTGTTTGCTTTAGATATTGACATGGATTGTGAAGTAGAGGAGGAATATAGTGAGGGTAGTTATCAGACAGAGTTTGAGACTAATGCGGATATGGATGTGGATGATGAGAATGATATTGATGACATTTGAAATGAGAGGTAAGAGAATACTACAATGAGCAATAATTTTATATGATCCAAACGGTATTGTGTTGGTTATTTTAGTGTATTTTATAGTTTATTATTTTAGAGCTTCTGTTGGATATTGATGATTTCATAGTTCATATTTTAACTTGTTGTTAATTTATTATTTCTAACGTCTTATGTTGTTTGTGCATTTTAATGTTGATAGATGCCTCCAAAAGACAAAGGTAAAGCGACCAAGATTCCTACGAGGAGGAATCAGATGATTTTGCCGCACATGGTGACATAGGCGGCTCAGCATGCACAGGCTAGCCGTGTCCAGTCACCATTGGATGACGACGCATCCACACCACCCACCCAGCAGGCACAGGTTCATCCGCCTGAGGCACCTATCCGCATGATCCCGACTCCGGGTTTCAGTGTGATGGGTACGATCCCTCTTCCTCCTCCTGGGCAGGAGGAGGGTTTGCCATCTCCGGCTACTCATATAGCATCACGACCCTCGACATCCATTTCATCGAGGCATACTCAGGATGAGGTAGGACATTCACAGCCTGCACCTAGTGGTCCGACGGCGCAGGGATCACGTCACTCTCATCATGACCCTGAGATGGCACCAGATGGGAGGCCATACATTTATCCATTGGGGCGAGGGTACGTAATTTATCACTACTATATGTTTAACACTGTTATATATATATATATCTGTGTGTGTGTGTGTGTGTTCATGATTGTATAACGTATTTAATATTTTCTTTGTAACTTTTTTATAGATGGCTACTAAGTAAGGTGGCCTCTATGGCCCTCACATCCATAATCCAGTCACAGTTTTGGGATCCGTACCCTACCTGGGGAGAGATTCTTGAGGAGGTGGCCGATTATTGGTTCAAGAAATTTGGGGTAAGTTTGTGTTACTTTTCTCAAAAGCTAATTCAATTATTGTGTTTCTATTACTGAATGTACTCTAACTTATTTTTATTATAACATTGCAGGCAAAAGTTGCCTGGCGGCCTGAGCATGAGTATCAGCTCAGGAAAATTTTTTATAGTAAAGGTTCGAAGCGTCTATCTAAGATGCTGATGGAGGCGAGGAAGAAGCGCCAACGCCCAGGCTGGATAGGCGAGAGTGCATGGCAAACCTGATAATCCTCTAGATTATCTAATTTTTCTATTCTCTTTGAAGTGGAAATCACCATGTATTCCTAACTTATGCTTTGTTTATACCACAATTTAATGTTGATTAAGCATGCATCAATTGTTAATTCATTTTGATGTTTTGGTTGATTTGAATGGAAATCTTGAGCATAATAACCTCATTTGTGATGTTTTGATTGAAGGTGTTGAAAGAGACAAGAAAGGTGCACAATTTGATAAGAATTGGTTTCGAACACTGACAAAGAAGATTTCAAAAGCTATATCTTGAGCCACACTAATCCAAATGAGATGATCTTGGTCTTGTTGGAAAGATAGAAGAATTATCTTCAACTTTGATGAAGAACTCGAGACCTAAATCAATCTATAAGTTGGGGTAATTTGTGCTACACGTTGACATGGTGATGCTGCCCTAACCTGACAACTGTTCGATGTTTCAATCATATCTGGAGTTTTAGTTATCCAAATGAGCTGAAACTAGTGCCATTGGAAAGCTAAGATCCATATCTTCAACTTTTGTGAAGACACCTGGAGCTAATTCAGACTTTAAAGAGGTGAAAAAGGCAGCACAACATGGAAAAAGGGCGCCCTGCGCCTGTTGGGAATCGATTTGATCAATTTTGGGCGCCCTGCGCCCCAGAACCTAGCGCCCTGCGCCTCGTCTCGGCTGGCACTTATTAAAACATACTTTTAACTCATTTTGGTCATTCCCTTTCATATGTTCTCACTCCCAAACCCTAGGGGAGCCAAGAGGCAACCCTAAATCCATCTCATCTCCAAGATAGAACTATGATCTTTACAGCAAAGAGACAATACAATGTTTATAAGATTCATTTGGACGAACTTATAAATCAAAATGTAAAATGCTTGTTGTCTGTTACAGATGAACAATGGACTCGACAAAAAATACTCTGTCATGCTAGCTTGAGTTTGATCTCAAATCTGAATAAGCATGGTCTTGTAAGAGACTTACCCAATATAAAGTACCAGACAAGTGTTCTCTGTAACGACCCGGACTGCTTTCAGGATTGACGACTGTCCCCATAAACCACTACGAGTCTTTTTAGCGTGTTTTGTCCTCCCTCGCATGCTTCTTAGGAAACTTCCCAGAAGATCACCCATCTCATAAGTGCTCCAAGTCAAGCACGCTTAACTATGGAGTTCTTATGTTATGGGCTACCGAAAAGACGATGCATCTAGTTGGTATGTATAGTAAAAATCAATTCTTTTAAGCCTTCCTTCAACCGTACAGTCCCATATCTGCACAGCCTCTCATTCTGATGCAAATTCAGTTCATTCATGTGTCCTTAAGCCTTGAAGCCTGCCAGGAGCCGCTCCTTGTTCGTGCCAACTGCCAATGTGTAGGGAAATCGCGCAATAATCAAAGATAAAACGCAGTGGGAAAAAAAATTCCCTTCCATGGATCCTTGCGAATGGTCATGATTCAGGGATTACGTTGGTTACCTCTTGTAGCGCAGACCGTTGCAGACGAGAACTGGAGTCGAGCACGAGCGTCGTACTGATGACAACGCCTCTACGCAGTCCACACAAACAGACTTCGAATGGGAGCGGCCACCGTCTACTGTGCTAGCTGACGAACGGAGCCGGCAGTCACGAACGCACACAAGGTCTCTCAGTACGGCTAGGGTTAATTCCTTGTCAGAACTTTCAGCTTAAGTGTTCTATTTATAGAACCACTTAAGACTAACCTAGTGGCGCACCGTAGCTTACCATGTGCTGCGTTGCTCTTGACTTACGATGGTGCGTCATAAGAGCTCACCACTGAATAAAACGAGTCTTACTAATTTATATTTAATCTCCCATTAATCTGTTCTTATGTGTGTGACCCTGTAGGTTTCCGTAACGTTGGCAATAATATTAAATCACTATTTAATATTATAAATAGAGAGCGGTGTCTAGCAACACATCACTGCTACCCAAGTAACGAGAATATCGGTGCTATGACGTAACCTTTCCGTGATAATGATCATGTGTATAATTACCCTTTTATCCTTATATCTATATTGAACATAAGGCATAGTGTGTGTCACCCTTGTATAGTTCAACATTATATTCCTTGATACCCAAGTAGACTAAGTAACAACAAATAAGATCAATATCTCATATTGACTTATTTCAGCATGGCCATGCATTTTACAGTCATACTCTATCAAGGGGCCCACAGATATTACTCTGCTATGTAGGAGGGGCAAGTCCCATCTAGGTCACCCATGTCCCTCTGCATGACTCGTGGAGTGCCCAGTTAACCGACTTTATAATTGTCTTGTTACAGACAATGTTTGACGGCAACAAAACACTCAACTCCTCATGTAGGGATCATAGTGGTTTCAGGTCAAATGGTGGAATACACCACTATCACTATGAGAACAACTTATGACACTTACATAACACACTATGTAGTATTCTCATGGCGGGTCAATCCAGTACACAATTACCCTAATGTGTACCTATTCAGTGACTTGATATCTCATATCTATAACCTGTGAGATAAGGTTATCAGTCCACCCACATAATAGTCTTAATGTATTATTATTGCCCTTATTGATAATAATACTCGACTACGGATATTTAAGAGTAAGTTCTATAGTATCTCACAACTGAGTCATCTACTCGATGTTCTATTATAATTGAACTTTTACTCAAAGACTTTATTATGTTGAAACAAACATAATAACTGAAATGCCTCATATAATAGATAAATAACATGATACAAATTATAAGTTCAAAAGGAACTACATTGGCCTCTAGGGCTTACACTAACACAATGCACCAGCGATCACTCCCCACCGTCATCAACCCCGGGTGTCACATGCCCATTAGCTTCTGCTTGGTTCATCCTTTAACCACACCGTACTGGGAGAGGTCCGCTCTAATACGATTTGTAATGACCCAGACTACTTTCAGGATTGACGACAGTCCCCAAAAACCACCACAAGTCTTTTCAGCGTGTTTTGCCCTCACTCACACACTTCCTAGGAAACTTCCCAAAAGGTCACCTGTCCCACAAGTGCTCCAAGTCAAGCACGCTTAACTATGGAGTTCTTATGTTATGAGCTACCAAAAAGATGATGCATTTGGTTGGTATGGATAGTAACAATCAATTCTTTTAAGCCTTCCACCAACCGTACAATCACATACCTGCACAGCCTCAGGATCCCTCTCATTCTGATGCAAATTCGAATCATTCAAGTGCCCCTACGCCTTGAAGCCTGCCAGAAGCCGCTCCTTGTTTGTGCTAACTGTCGATGCCCCAGCGATCAGTCCTCGCCCTCATCAGCCCCAAGTGCACATTCTCTATAAAACATGTCAAGAAGGGAAACTAGTTAAAAATTCCTTTTCTTCGAAAAATGTTGTTTCCACTTCAAGACCTTTGGAGCTTTTACATCTTTATATTTTTGGTCCCACAAAGATAATCTCCATTGTTGGAAAGAGATATGGGTTAGTCATTGTTAATGATTATACTAGATGGACATGGGTTAAATTTCTTGCTCACAAGGATGAATTTTTTAAAGTATTCTCTATATTCTGTAAAAGTGTTCAAAATGAAAAAGGTATTTGTATTAACGCTATAAGAAGTGGCCACAGAGGAGAATTTGAGAATGAGAACTTTCAACGATTCTGTGACGAAAATGGGATTTCTTACAATTTCTCTACCCTTAGAACACCACAGCAAAATGGTGTTGCGGAAAGAAAGAATCGGTCTCTTCAATAGATGGCTAGGACCATGCTCAACGATTTTAAAGTGGCTAAATACTTCTAGGCTGAAGGTGTTAATACTTCCTGTACAGAACATAATATACATGCACATAAATTTGCAAGGAAGAGAAATTTCAAATTATGAAAAAATTACAAGCACCATTTTGTTAATTAATTTGATATAGTATACTAAAATTTGAATTCTTAATTTAAAATTATGAAAAAGTTTTGCAATTGGTATAAGTAAAAATCTAAGATTGATTATGGAATTCACATCATCGCCTGATATCCTAGCGTCGCCTTCACTGCAACATCGAGGGTCTGGGGACTCTCGAAAGTTTGGTATGTCTCGCTTCCTCATATATTACCTTCAATGGGAGTTCCAATGGAGTATACCTATCATATCTTCCCTAGACCTGCCTTCTCCTGTGCTTGTGATGAAGGCTTTAGGAGGGCTTGAGTGGTTCCCACGATCCTTCTATTTCCTCGATGCTTCTTATTTTTCAACTTCCTTTATGAGTGTTGCCACTTTTAGCAACAACTTTTCGGTTAACATGTTCAAGCCATTATCTGGGAGGATTCGACTGCCCCAAAGGTCAACGTTTCTTCTACTCCCCAGGGTCAAAGCTCCCTAAATACTCAATGTTTTCATCGCTTCTTTGTAGATTTGTATGACAAGTTCTTCCAATGACAGATCCTTTTATTGTCATTTGTGCCTTTAACTAGATGTTCCTTTCTCGCCTTCTTGGATAATGAGTGGTAAAGGTTTCCATATACAGTTCAACCATTATGTCCCACTCGGCTATATAATGTAGGCCCCAAAATCGAAATTGTGCCAATTGGATTTATAAAAATTATTATATAAAAAAAGCTATTAAATGAAATAACTTTTACAAAAATTCTTGATGGAGGAAGTAGATCCCCAAACACTTGTCTGTCTTTTTTTATAAACAAAAATTTATAGTGAGGGGATGATGCGTCAGTCTAAAACAGGGAAAACTTTTGGGCTCACGAAGATAACTACATTTACCTCACCCCATGAGGACTAGTGAGAACTTGAACATGCACCATGTCTGATACAAGCGATACTCTACTAGGCCAATCTCTTGGGGTTCATACATGTCTATCTTTGCGCACACATATACGTAAAGTATAATATAATAAATTATATATTTTGTCCCTTATTTTTATTTTAGGTTTCAATTTAGTCCCTCTTTTATTTTTTTTGTTCCGAAATGGTCTCATATGTTGCAAGGTTATATCAATATCGTCCCTCTTTTATTTTTTATTTCAAAATGGTCCCCTATTTGACAAAAAGTTATCATAATGTGATCCTTTTTGTTTCAAAATGGTCCATTATTTTACAAAAGTTATACCAATATAGTCCTCTCCGTACCACAATTTATACGAAAAGGATCACATTGGTATAACTTTACAAAATAAGGAATAATTTTGAAACAAAATAAAAAAGATGGACTAAATTAAAAACCTAAAATAACCTAAGGGATTAGAAGTATAGTTTAGCATATAATATAATATATTTTGACTTCTCTAAAGTGATAGGGTGCACTTTATCCCTGTCATGTGAGAACATGCTCTTATGAAAAATATTAAGTCCAACTATTCCATCATAATACATGGTCAAAATTAGATGTATATAAAGTTATCTTGATCATTAATGTATAATTATAAGATTAAGGTTAACTCATCTCAGCTCTCATACTTCTTCCTAATACGAAGTCTATATATTTTCATAATTTGTTAATTAAAAACTCTGATACTTTAGAGTTTTATTGGGTATGGGTACCCAATGATCAATCATTTGACATCATATATTTTTTAACTTTGTTTTAAGTGAAATTAAATTCTTAGTTTTCATACTTGTTAGTGTAGGGGAAATTCCATAAACAATTTCTATATTTATAAATAAATTTTTATTTTCTCTAAGGATTCTTTTTATTTTTCTCTTTTTTTTATAATAATAATTTCTCTATTTTTGTTGTTTGGATCTCTGCTTAGATAACATTCTAATGTTACGGTAAATTAATTTAATTTCATTCCTAACTTATTTTTCTTTTCTTATTTCATTCCTGGTAATAAAATTATATTTTTATCAATTTCTTATACTGTTTTACTTTTCAATTTCTTTAATTTGATATTTCAATTTATTTTTTTTATTTAGAGTTTATTTTTTAGGTTTTATTTGTTTTATTATTTATAATTTATGTTTGTATTAAGTTTCTTTATTTTTATTGAGATTAATTTTGTTAGTTTTACGGATAGGTATACCCACATTTCATCGAAGAATTTACCTAAAAATTATACCAAATTTTAAACGGTGATAATGGAAATCTAATCAGATGACACCTCATGATTGACTTTGATCATAGGTATCAACTATCAGGCATTATTACTTTGTTTCCCCTTATTTCCATCGGGTGTGCTGTGTGCAGTGTCTAATCAGTAAATCAGATAACACACCTGAATGGATTTTCTTTCCCTCCTTTGAAGTGCAAGAAGTCTATTTTTTAATTAAAATGCGATTTTCAATTCCATAGATCACCACAGTGTTCCTATAAATCCAAATGGCATCTCTTCTTAAAACAATTCCTAAATGTCTTTGACTTAACATGATCTGTAATAAATAAATGATTTTTTTTTAAGCAAAGAAGATGTATTAACAAAAAAATGGAGTACAAGGGGTACTCCGAACCCATATTTACAAATAGTCTAGGGAGGAAGTGCCTCATTAAAACCCCGATGGCCAAAACCCATTGGGAAAAAGACCGAAAGGGGAAAAAGAGTACGACAACCAACCCTAGCAAGGCCAAACAACAGTAGCATCATCAAAGTTTAAGACATTGAATAGGATTCATGCACCAATTAGAAAAAATAAAACTCCTCTTACGGCCTTCCCTAAAGATAAACCACCCCCATGAGCTATATTTGATTTGAGCCAGTAACTTGCTAGCATCCTTACCCTCATCTCTAAAGATGACCGCATTGCGAAGGTTCCAGATATTCCAAACAACAGCCAACCAAATCAGATATCTCACTTTGCCAAGTTTCTTACCCCGGACAAAGTTCCCAAACTGTATAAAATGCTCCATACAATTACCTGACAAAGCTCCATCAGCTCCTAACCAATTCAAGACTGCACTCCAAATACCAAGTGAAAAAGTGCAAGAAAAGAACAAGTGATCTCTATCCTCATTATGCATAGAGCACAAAACACAAATCCCAGCTTGAGTACCAAGATCACAGCCCCTCCGTTGTAATTGATCACAAGTGGGTAACCTATTGAGAAATAACCTCTAAGCCATGAGCAAAATCTTAGAAGGCACAGAAGTATGCCATACCTTTTTTAGAATGTTGTCCAACTCAGAGTTGCGTTCTCCAATGAAAGCTACCTGTAGCAAATTGTTGTATGCAGACTTTGATCAGAACCGGCCACCTTCCTCAAGTTTCCAAAGCCATTCATCATCCGTGTCTTGCTTTGGAGATACCCTGTTCAGGATATCGTTTAATGCTTGAACTTGAGCTTCTTCCCAACCGAAAATCCTCCGGCGCCAAGCGACACTCCACTGCCAACGATCATCAACCCAAGCCCCCAAGTCAGAAACAGAAGCCTCCTTATTTGCTGCAGCCGAATAAAGACGCGGAAATAGATCCATTAACTTTCCTTCGTTTGACCAATCAACAGTCCAAAAACAAAATTCCGAGCCGTTACCAAGTTTTGGCTGCACCAAGTCAAGAAACCAGGCCGAGTCTTGTGTCACGAGATCCCTCCACCATAACGAAGATGTCGGGCCATGAGTATACAGGCCTAATCCATTACCAGTGATGTTACCATATTTATGCGATAACAGCTCATACCAAATTGCCTCTTTATCATTTAAAAACCTCCACTTCTATTTAGCCAAAGAAACTTCTATTGAATAACTCCAAATTCTTAATCCCAGACCACCACGATCTTTCGGAAGACAAATTTGCTCCCACTTTACCCAACTAATCTTTTTGGACTCTGCACTACCTCCCCACAGAAACTTCCTTTGCAAAGCAACTAGAACCTTGAGTACTTTCTTTGGCACTTTGTAGAAGGAAAAGAAGTATAAGGGTAAGCTAGATAACACTTGAATTAATCAAAGTAACTCTACCTCCATAAGATAATTGTCGACTCTTCCAAGTAGATAGTCTTCGCTAAAGGAAGAAATCGCGGCCTCCAGGTAGCTTCTTTCCTCGGATCCACTGATTGGGATACCCGAAACTTGAACGAATTATTTCCTATTGCACATCCTAAGAATGTCGAAGCAGCTAACAGGAAGCTCTCCTCGACATTTACACCAATGAGGTTACTCTTTAAGAAGTTTATACTTAAACCAGATACCAGCTCAAATCCTCTCAAAAGAGTCTTCATACACCAAACATTGTCCCAAGAATCCTCCCCAACAAGAATTGTATCATCTGCATATTGAAGAATCGGATATGAAATTTGCTCACTCACCTTATACTTTTTGAACCACCCAATATCCACCGCCTGATTCACAAGACCAGCCAGCCCCTCAGCTGCTATGAGGAATAGAAATGGTGCCAAAGGGTCACCTTGTTTTAAACCCTTTTGCATAAGAAATTCATCCGTCGGGCTTCCGTTCACCAGAACTGAGACTGAGTTCGATGAAACGCATGACATCATCCACCTTCTCCATTGTTGGCTAAATCCCAATCTTGTCATCATGTAGTCGGATAACTCCAAGATACCGAGTCGTAAGCTTTTCTAAAGTCAACCTTCAAAGATCAAGCAACATTTTCTTCTCTTCACCAAGTCCAATACTTCATTTATCGTTACCACGCCGTCCAGAATTTGTCTACGGATAAGAAAGCCGTTTGACACTTAGAGATAACCTTGTCCAAAGACCTTCTTCAATCTTGCAGCTAACAGCTTAGACAGAATCTTGTAGATGCTTCCTATAAGAGAAATTGGACGAAAATCGTTAAGTCCATGCGGGCTATCTTTCTTAGGGATTAAAGCTATGAAGGAAGCGACCATAGCTTTGGGTAGATGAGCTGAACTGTAAAATTCCTGCATAAAAGAGTAAACATTAGATTTAATAGTCTCCCAGCAAGTTTTAAAGAAGTTGAGGTTGAAGCCATCCGGGCCTGGGCTCTTGTTTCCATCACAACTCCAAACCGCCTCTTTGATTTCTAAGTCCGAGAATGGCGCCAAAAGAAAATCGTTATCTTCAGTAGAGATTTGTGGGAAATTAATACTATCCAACACCAGACGCTTCCACGAAACCTCAGAAAAGCTGTCCTTAAAATATCGTTCAAATTAATTAAAAAGTCAATGTATTTTTCTCAAACCATATCATTCAAATTTCAATTAATTTTATTCGTCGTTTATATATTAGACAAAATGATTTTTCTGACGTGAATATGTTATTTTCAAAGTGAATAATATAAGTTTTATTATTTTTTTCATTTAATATATCCATATTACATTATTACAATAAGTAATTGACAAATTAAGGTGAAAATATGTACCCAAAATAAAAAAATTAACTGGAGATAAATATCTTAGTATTTGCTTATTTAGAGATAAGTTCGCTTAAAATAAAAGTCTTATCCATTTTTAATAAATATAGTACAAACGACTGCACAGCTAGTTTAGATTAACTAATATAAACTTAATTAGTCAACTAATTTTCTCTAAAATGTTTCTTAGGCACCTATCAAAGAAAAAAGAATACCTTACAGGAGGCTCTTTGATTTTGACAACCTTCAATCCCTTCATTTTTCATAATTTGTTCCTAATTTCAATTTTTGAAGTCTAATATCGTAAAATGTCTACTTCACAAACTTGTCAAGGTTATTTTGCAGACTAAAATTAAGATAAGGTGAGTGGTATTGTTGTTTGATGCAAGACCAGGCTCTATAATATGATAAGGAGAATTGACATTAAAAAAAAAAAAAAATCCAAGTCATAACTACCGTGCACTTTTGGCACATATTCTTGTTCCATTGACCTCTATCATTAACTAATTCTTTAATAAATATGTTAAAAAAAATTAATGAAAATTTACTTATACCAAAAGAAATGATTAATACATCCAAATGTAATTTTTGTTGGTCTCTGCTGTGACAAGAAAAAAATGCAAAGAATCAAACCCAAATTATTAACATTCAAACAAGTACAAACAGGGTGTTAATTGGTTGAGTTGGCAAGTGACTCACCCTTGGGAGAAGGACGCAAGTTCGAATCTCAGGAGTCACCTCTAGGGAGGCACAAATCGGATTTAATAGTCACTTGCAAGTAGGGGTAGATTATAATGGATGGATTATATAAAATTTGGTTTGGATTATAATGAATGGATTAAAAACAATTCATTTACCCATTTACAATTTGTTAAAAATTCATTGAAAAAATTTAATACATCCAAAATCTATTTAATAAAAACCATCTAATCTATTCATTAACACTTTTTTTACGGATGGATCATAAAATTTTATTTTCTTTTAAAAATATTTTTTTCAAAAACTGTTTTTTTACAAAAATATATTTTCCTGGAAAATTATTTTTTCTTCATAAAATAATATTTTTCAAAAATAAATTTGGAAAAACTTTTGCAAAAATTTTGGGGAATACTTTTTTGGAAAAAAATTTATTTTCGGAAACAAATATATTTTTGGAAAAAAAATATTTTTTTTTTAATCCAACGGATTTTATTTGTTATTTAATATGATCCAATGGATTTAAAAAACAGTGGTTGGATCACTATATCAATCCATAAAGTAAATGGATAGATGAATTGGATCCAATCTATTAAGTATTTTTTTGTAATGGATTGGATGGACTTACCTTTAGATGGATTGGATGTGATGATTTAAATTGCAAGCACCGACTACGGAATTAGTCTCATAGCAAACCTATATGACCTAAGCTTGTGAGGATACCTTGAGGTACTGAGTCAACCCAAGTGAGTAATTAGGATGAGTAAAAAAAAAATCCAAACAAGTCAATTTATTGATAGTATATACCTGTTTTTTTAACATGTGCTCCATAGAAAAAAAATTATGTAATTGTAGCAGAATAAACAGCATGGGTTATATGAAAATTTTACATCTATCTATATAAATATTCAGAAATTATCATGAGTCCACTCATTTTTTTGTCTAGATCATCGGTATCTGATGGTCATATTGGTCTCCGACTAATTCAAATTGGAAAATTCTCCCATCACATATTTTTTACATCTCGCACCATTTGGACCAAACAGACCTGGTTGAGTTCACTCATTTTATTTTTGAAAAGAAAAGATAAACATAAAATCTTCAAGTGAAAAAAATATGTGAGACTATAATACGAGAGGATTTATATTTCTTTGCAGCATTTCCTTTTAGCCTCATTCTCATGTTTAGATAACAAAAGAAGATTAAAAAAAAAAAAAAAAACAGAGAGAGAACTTTGATTACCAAAATCCTAGATTGTACGTTGATTTCCAACAAAAATAGTGTCATCCTTATTATTTCTTTCAATTAATAATGAAAGCAACAAGGGCAAGCAAAGAGAGTGAAGATTTTGTGTCCCCCCTCTCCAAAAGAACCCTTACATCTCACTCTTCATGAGAATTTGTTGCACCCCATTAAATCAATTTGCAACTTGATCTGCAACTTGCAGCACTCATTTCAATCTGAATCTGCATAAATTCCTCTGCTTATTATCTGCCCAAAAAGTACCCTCATCTCATTTTGTGCTTAACTAATGGTTTTTATCCTTTGTTACATCTTAATTATTCCTCTATTTAATAGTAAAAGAACACCTCATGTCCACCAAAAGTTTGGACACTGTGTCAAGATACCATGCATGCACACAAATTGACACAAAAGGCACAACAGCCATAAAAGCAGGATTGGAGACCAAGTCACTAGGCCACTTAACCAGCCGGCTTTGGCAATGGCAAACAAATTTTTATACATTCAATACTCTTCTAATTCTTGTCCTATATACTACCCATCAGTTTGACTTGAATTTCAAATTCTAACATTTTTTATACTCTAAAATACAATCTCCAATCTCTTGATGTTTGAGTAACACTATCTTTTACTGGCATTCCTGGTATGTGTCGTAATTGTTGTAAGGCAATTCCAATTTAATGCAGGTTCAAATTTTTGGAGGAAAAAAAAAAAAAAGTAAGAGTAACAATACCTTGTACCAGCATTCATGGTATGCGTGGTAATTGTTGTAAGGCAATTCCACTTATGCAAGTTCAAATGCTGGCATATCCTTCATTTAATGTGGTCCTTGAACAAATAGAAAATCCACATATATATAGATATATCAATTGGTCAAACTCTACCCCATGAGTGAATGATCTTTTATGATCTAAATTGTTAGTGATTCTATGTTTGTTATGATCCCCATCTTGTTTTTGGCAAACCAGATTCGATAGTTGAGATATTTCTAAGTACAATGCCAAAGGGGAATGTTGTAATTTTTATTTTCTCCTTTATGAAAGTAGTAGGACATGGAAATGTTGTTGAAGTAACAAAGCTAGTATAAGTTTGCAAGGTTTGGTCAATGTTAGGAACATGAAATTGATAGTTGATTTATTGTAATTAAACAACTGTCTCAATCTAAAAATCCAAAACTAAAATGGTCACTTGGAAATAGCTAAAAGGGACTTCTTTCAAATTATTGCCTAATCAAATTCAGAAAATAAGATAATGTGTCAATTCGGTTTATATATATATATATAGCTTGAACTGCTGTGGCTGTGCAATGATAGGACCAAAGATCTTAGTTTAGTAGCAATATTTATAAACAAAATACATCAATGGTGTGAATAGTGAGACATAAACAAAGACAGCTAGTAACTTTAGCTTCAATTCATGTGGTTAAGATAATGCATTATTTTATATCCACTAACATATGGTATATAATATGTGACAACATTGGTAGGCTGGCTACTATGCATTAACAGAAGCTCCCAACTCTTAAGTCAATTCAATACATTAATAATTTCTTATATTCCACAATGAATCATGTTTAATTTTAGTTGTTTTTCATATTACCTATCGTCACTATTATGAGAAAATGTTTGGTGTATTTTTTTGTCCTAATTATAAAAAAAATAAACTCATTTTATGGTGCATTAATTGCTAAAATTTCTTTTATACCCTTATTTAATGTGAGATGTATGTTTATTGGAAACTCACATTGTGGATATAAAATATTTAATATTAGGGGTATATTCGGGATAAAATTTTAATTTTATAACATTAAATAGTTTTCCTTGGTATTGATGATTTTTTTTCTTCTTATATCAGGGACCACATGTAGTATTGATATTTCTCTCTGTTTCTTATTCTCATATATTGTCAAAATATAACAAAATATAATTTGTTTGCCAACATGGTGTGACGCAAGTGGTAGATTCTCGGAGTCTCTTAAGCATGTGATCAAGTGTTCGATCCCTAGTTGGTGTGTATGAAAAAACATCTGACGCTGGTTGATACTCAAGTCCCTTAAGAATGTGGTTATGGGTTCAATCCCTAGCCAGTATGTACAGAAAAACAGTTGTCTAGAAAAGTCAATCCCTTAAATAGATCTCGGTAACTTGTAATATTAGTCTCCACAATTACACACAGGAATGATCTGGTTTAAAAATATATATAATTTGTTTGTAGCATTTATGAATGCCTTGTATTGAAGGGGAAGAGGACAAAACTTGATTTAATTTGAGGTGGAAAATAAAAGGAACTAAAAAGTCAGTAAGAAGCAGAAATCAAGCAATGAGTAGCTGATAAGAAGTAAAAAAAAAAGAGTACGTTAAAGAAATACTCCTCGAAATATAAGAAAAAAACTATTTCACATTTATTATGAAAATTGGTTATTCTCATTTAATATTTTTAAAGTTATCAAAAAAATAATTATTTTTGATAAAGTATCATTGCTTTAAAGTAAAAAGTTTTATTGAAAAAGACAATCTCAATAAATTTAAAGGTATTTTTTGGAACAATATCATTAAATAGAGTAAAAGTAGTTAATATTTGTTTATAATTTAGACTATAAATAGTAATTTTTTTTTTATATTCAGGCCGGAGGGAGATAATGGTTACAGAGACACCTTTGGCACCACCACGTTTTTTCTACTTTCATATGACATTCAATGCACACTGCAAAATGCAATTGAATTTTACTGTAAGTAGCAGCAAAAGGCCTTAGAAAGAGGCATGGCCCATGTCAAATTTCCCAACCCTCCCTTTTTGTCATCTAAATATATCATAATATATAAAAGTTATCCTCTGTCTCTACCTGCTATCCTATTCAGTTAAAGACAAATTTCCTAAAAATTTTTCTTTCTCTCTCCCCCTCTCTCTATCTCTCTCTCTCTCTATCTATTTTTGATTTATTTATTTTTTTATTGTTTTTTTTTTCTCTTCAATTCAATGAGACTAATTAAACCAGAAACTCCTTCTCTTCTTCATCAATCTCATTGTTGTCATCAACAAAACCACCTAATGCAGATTCTTCTCCTCCTCCTTTTCCTGTTAGTTTCTTTGCTCTTTGAGCCTCAAATTCCCAATTTGTGATACTAATAACAACCAACATAGTAACAGCACATGAAGCCTGAGCAGCAAGAAGACCAAGCCAAAGACCTTGAAAATCATAACCATTGTAAAAAGCTAACCAAACAGAAACAGGCATTCCAACAAGATAGAAGCATCCCAAATTGATATTTGCACCTACTTTAGGCCTTGCTGTACCCCTCAACACACCACAACCTGTTGTTTGAGGACAATTTCCAAGCTCACAAAGGCCTATTAAAGGTAACACCATGGAAGTTAGGGCTATGATTTCTTTGTCATTGGTGAACATGCTAGCCCAAATGTTCCTCACCATAAGAGTAAAAATCAGTGCCAGCACACCTGATAGGAAGCTCAAAGAGAGTCCCATAATGGCTGAAAGTTTTGCTTTTGATGGCTTTTGTGCACCTATTTTGTTGCCAACTCTTGTTGAAACACTGAAGCTTAAGGAAGATGGGAAAATGTAAAGCAAAGAAGTTGTTTGGATTAAAATCCCCATGGAAGCCACGGTTGCTTTTGGATTTGTTAACAAACCACAAAGCACAATCATTATCTCATACCACCACCATTCAAGGCACACAGAAATGCAGCTAGGGATAGCCAAATTGAGAAGTGATTTCCATTCTTTGAAACACTCAAAAGTAAAACCACCCCATGTTTTTTTATGAGTGCCAGAAATTATTATATAAAAAACCAAAGAAGCCACAAGGATGAAGTTAGTTAAAACCCCACTTAAAGCTACACCCTTTATACCAAAATTGAGGTAACAAACAAGAAAATAGTTGATGGGGATGTGGAGAAAAATTGAGAAAGTAGCACAAAGGGTGAGAGGAAGGTTAATGGATTGAGACCTGAGGTAAATCCTCAAAGGGTGTAAAAGGGATTGTGCTACGAGGTCAGGAATGGAATAATGAAGATATGATTGAGCTTCTATGGCTATGGCTTCATCTTGGTTAAGGAACAAAAGGATTTGTTTCATGTAAAGCCAGAGAATTGATATGGGGATTGAAATGAAGAGGAGCAAAAGAATGGTTCTTTGAAGGCAAAGACCAAGAAGGGTGAACCTTTTGGCACCAAAGGATTGACCACAAATTGGTTCCATTCCAACTGCAAGACCAGAGAGAATGGAGTAGCCAGTGATGTTGGCAAAGCCAACAGCAAGAGAGCCACCAGCCAAGGCGAGGTCGCCGAGGCGACCGAGGAAGATCATGGAGATCATGGAGCGGCAGTAGAGGAGGAGGCCAGTGAGGATCATGGGAAGGGCTATTTTGCATATGGAAAAAACTTCCTTAAAGGAAGCATGAAGTGATGATGATGATGATGGTTTGGTTTTTGGTTTGGGGATCAATGGATTGGTGAGCATGTTGGTGTTGATGGAAATTGAGGAATCAGGAGTTGAAATGAATTTGGAGGTGATGATGTCATCATGAGAACTTGCCTTTCCCATGTTTGGTTTAAGGGAGAAAAGATGGGTTTGAATGGACTTGAAACAGAGTGAGAGAGACAGAGGTGAGACAGAGAGATAGGGAGATTTAGAGAGAGAAAGAGAGTTGAGGAATGACGAAGAGGGGGGTTTGGAAAGGATTGTGTGTGGAGGGGTTTTTATAGGGAGCCTTTTGGGGGGAGAAGTCTTTGAATCCTCTGACTTTGAGGTACTATGGCATTGGATTGGTTTTAACATTAGTGAATATATAATAAAATTTAATGTTGAAAGAAGGTGATTTTTTTGGAGTTTATTTATACACAAATGTTAATGAGGAAATTTAGTGTATTTTACTCTTTTCTCGTTTCATTTTGTTTAACGTTTTACCAAAATATTTTTGTCTTATTTTGATTGTAATTTTACAATATGAATGAAGTGTTAAATATTTTTTCCTATTATACCCTTAACTATTATTAATGTGTTTTTGATCAATGTGTTTTTTCTTTTTCAATTCTATAAAAAATTACTTAATATTTTTTTTATGAAATCTAAAATATTAATTGTATTTCTTAATTCGTACAGCAAAACCTTAAACGTAAAACAAAATGGGATGAAGGGAGTATAAGATAAAGATGATATTTAACGAAATTTATTAAATGCTCTAATTTTGAATAAATTTATAGTTTATTTATTGATTATTTAATTGGCATTTAAAAAGCGCTTACTTTTTTTAATAAACTAATATTTTTTATTGATCATTTAATTAGTATCTTAAAATTGCTTATTAAATTTTTTTCACAAATTTTATATTTTATTTATTTGTCATTCGGTCTCTTAAAAACGCTTATTAATATTTTTAGTAAATAATATTTTATTTATTGGTTATTTAATCGTTGACTTAAAAGACATCTGATAACAAAGATTTTGAATGACTGAGTCTCGTGCAAATTAAAGATATTTACTTTTATGCGTTAAATTTGAACTTCAATTCTTTGATTTTTTTAACTCAAGTCAAACTCTCTTATGACGATACCCAAGTGGGTTGGCTTAGTTGCATCGCACTAGGTCTGCAAGTCCTTAGTTCAGACCTAGTGAAAAATAAGTCTACTTGGAGAGGTGGTGAATAGGTAAAAACCCTCGACAGGACTACCTCTAATGCTATGTTTGGTTATAAGAAGAAATTGTAAAGAGAGAAAGATGTGAGAAAGAATATAAGAAGAGAGAAATATGTGAGAAATAGAGTAGATTCAGGGTATTATTTGGTATAAGAGAAAGAGAAGAGAAATAGACAAGAGAGAAGTGTGTTTAATTTGTGAAAGGACAAAAATATCCTTTTGTGGGCAAAATTTCTTTTAAGGGGGGTAGAATGTAACACCCCGCATTTCTCGTACATTTTATATTTTTAAATGTATTTATTTCATTAATTATGACGATTTGTAAATGTAGTTATTCTGATTTTCCTAGGTGTGTTTAAATTGTTGAAAATTGTTAAAGTTGTATTTATTTGTATTTTTAGAAAATATTAGTAATTTGTTATTTAATCATTTTACCTTTATAAAATGTTAGTATTTGAAAGGTCAATTATTTGAAAAAAATATTTTGACTTAAAGAAGTGTTAAAAATGAGTTTGATGGGTTAAAAGGTTTTAAAGGTATATAAAAATGAGTTTTACTGATTTACTGTGTACACCCGTTCTTTACTGATACGCCCCTCATTCTCATAGACTATCTCATTCTCATTTTTATTTATTATGTGTTAATTAAATATTAATTATGTGTTATATGTGTGAGTATAATTACAGGAGTCTAGAAATGATTCTAGTTGTTTTTCCTTAATTTCTATAATTATTTAATTAGATGCTTATGTGCAATGCCTCAATTAAATAAGTGATGATGTGATACCTTGTGTGACTTTGAATTTGTTACTGATTAATGCTCTTAGGCCTTAGTCTATGTGCCATGGGCTATTAAGAAATGATTTAAGATAGTTTAGAATTGTTGTGTTGTTATTGGGCCTAGAGGATTAGTGCTTAAGTGATCCACTTACCTAAAAACCTAGCTAGAGAAAACCTAAGGAGTAAGACAAGCTCTCATTCTTGCCTCCACTAAAAAGTGGCGCCTCTTATCTCCCTCTCACCCTCTCATACGCTTTCTCTCTTTCTCTCCTTCACAAACACTCTCATCACCAAACACCCTCCCACCATTGAAGGAGCAAAGGGTTGAGAATGGAGGAGCCACCCAAGTGTCAACTCTAGGACCATGAAAGGAATCATAAGCATCTCTCTTGTTTGGTAAGGTTCCTAGGAAGCTCTCTCGTTGTCCCTCATTTTAAGTTTTTGAGAAGCAAACTTTTAATCCCATCTTCTACCCTTATCCTTGTTAGTGGGACCAAGAGGGAAGCCAAGGACACCCACCCTCTCTAAAGGTTGCAAATTCTACATTAAAGGTAAGGGGGGGAGATTATTGTGGTTGGGGATATTTGGGGGAATAGGTGAAGGGGTGTCCTTAAACCCCATTGTTTGATAAATGGTTGAAATGTATGCAAAACCAATGATTTATAAATAATTACGCTTGCTGTTTTTAATTAAGTAAAGATGGTAAAGGACTATATGATTATTAAGAAAAATGGAATAGATTGTTTTATCTCATATATTTTTGAAATGAAGTTTTTTTTTATGAAAATAATAAAGTTAATTGCTGCTGGATTTTTCTGCTGTTATGCAGAATTTTTTTGTGCAGAATTTTGCTGTTTAAATTGCTGCGAAAATTCTAATGCTGTTGCTGTTTAAATTGCTGCGAAAATTCTGTTGCTGTTGCTGTTTAATTGTTTGCAGTTTTCTGTTTGCTGTGCTGTTTCTGTTTCTGCTGCTTTGCTGTTTCTATTTCTTTTATGCAAAATTTCTGTTGTGCAGAATTTAGGCTGTCTGATTTCTGTTCTTTATTCTTGTGTGAATTTTGTTATTATTTTTAAGCGTCGTTCTTGTTTCTGTTCTACTTTCTGCATTTTTTATTACACTATTAATAATATGTTGTTGCTATTTTTATGCTGTTAGTGCTTTCTGCATAATCTAATTACATGATTAATTACATGCAGCTGTAGTCTTTATGAGGTTGCTGTTTTCTGCATATTTTAATTACATGACTAATTACATGTTGCTGTTTTGTCTCTATTTTCTGCAGATTTGAATTATATGGTTTAAAGATAATTATTTTATGACAATTCATTGATTCCCTGTAATTATATTTGTTATTATGTGACAATAATTGTGAAAAGCTCACATTTGTGACAACTATCTTGAAAGGATAAATGACTTTGTGTGCAAGTCACCTAGCTATTAGTAGCCATAATGGGACTTGAGTCATTCCTTGTGAGATGATCCTAGCCATATGGGCCATGATGGATTATCGATGAAAACTTGAACTATGATGTTCGGAGGAAACCCGACCTTGTGTGTTTGTTTGTCATACAACCCTTTGTAATAGGATGGGGGGAAGCATTATTGAAATGAAAGGTGGAGGCCAATATGAGTGAGCCCGCGCGGCAATACCTCGGCCTAGAGGGTGAGAAGCCAGAGTTTGTGTTCCCTAATAGTTTGAGTGTCGCGCCTTGGACTGGGGACCACTTATCAGACTTAGCTACCCTGACCGTCACCGGACATTATCATCCCTAGTCGAGAGTATGCGGTAATAGAGTAATCACCCGCGAGGTGGTCTCTAATAAACTAAATATGTACTCCTAGGAGACTTCCCAGAGTAGTAGATGGTACCACATGCATAAGAAGTAGTGTCGTTAGCGTCTGCATTATTTTCTGTTGATAATTATGTGACTATGAGGAATGGTGAAGTTTTCCTGCGTGTATTCGTGGATGATATGAGACGTTGTTACTACCTTATGTGAATTGGTTGCTATAGTGTGGTGTGTAAATATATATATACCTGTATACGTATATAAATATATTATTTATTCACCTTTTTCTCTCTAAATATCACCATAACTCGACTACAACGTACTCACCCCTCTGTGGTTGTTTGTCTCTTGTCCTCCTATTTTCACTTGCAGACACTACTAATACCAGGACACGTAGCTAGTAGTGAAGGCTTCTTATGGAGAACTTTATAGTTTTATTTCGAATATTTTTCTTATTGAGACGTTGAGTCATTCATGTATTTAGTCGCTCTTGTGTAAGTTGGGCTAAGTAAAGCTCTGAGACTATGTGACACGGGTTTTCTTTTTCTTTGGGGGTTCGTATATCGTTTGGTTTTATTTTTATTTCACCAGTTCAAATAAGATCTTTGAAAGAAAAATACTTACTATGCTTGTTATTACGAAATACTTTCAAACTGAATGATGTCTGAATTCGATTTATTCATCGATTTATCTGTTGATCCTTTTTATATTTAATTCAAATTTTTTTATTTTTATCTTTTATTTTTATCGCTACCTCCTCTGGAAAATAGATAACTTATTTTCATTCCGCAATGACTAGTATATTTTTAATTCAGTTTACCGAATCAAGAGCAAATTGATGTGTTTACCTTTTTCTTTTATTGAACGATTTTCGAAACGGGGTTTAGGGTGTCACATTTAATTTGTGAAAGGACAAAAATATTCTTTTACCAAAAAACCAATATATAATTCCATATTATTAAATTATAAATTTTAACTTAAGTAATTTTTTAATCTAATTTAATAAAATTAATTGAATAATTTAATATATTTTTTCATTAAAAATATGTCTCACATGAAGTTTGTAAGTTACTACTTTTGATATTTTTTATCGTTTCGTATATTGTTGTTGTTAATGTTCAATGAAATGTTTTCATAAAAAAGAATAATGAAGCTTCCAGCAAGAGTTACCCTGCGGGTAGTATATAACAATGTTTTATTTATTTATTATTTCATATTTTTCTATTGATACTACTTGAAGACGAACACCGAACGGAAGAGCAACAACTCTATTTCACGATCAGAATTAATGTGAGAACTACACTGTTGGAGATGAGGCAGGGGCATGAAAGGAATATGAAAAAATTGAAGCTTCTCTCCTTCATTTCTTTGCTACTTAGGAGAGATTACAAAAAGTGGTGGGTCCCACACTTTTGTTTTCTCTCTTTGCCATTTCTTTTCAAACCAAATGAGAGAAGTATGGTCTCTCTCTCCAACCTCTCTCTCACCAACCTCTCTCTCCCCTATTTCACCTCTACCAAACATACCATAAAGGAATGACTCTAAAGAAAGGAATGTGGGGGTATTCATCCAAAAAAATCATATGCCGGGTTTAATATTGTGACACATACTAAGTTTCGATATCAAGTCAAAATTATAAATCGTAGTATTTAAGTGGATATTCAATCAAAAGATATTATTAATTTTCCCACAAGGATTCAAATCCATGACCTGGGGCTTAAGTACATAGAAGCATCCTTGTGGCTCAAGTGGTGAGACACAAGGATGCTTCCATGTGCTTAGGCCCTATAGGTCATGGGGTTCGAATCCTTGTGGGAGGAGAAAGAAGTACCATATAAGGGTGGTAGATATTCCTATGAGTGACATACCCAGAACCCGTAAAAAAGTGTGGGGAAGAGGTGTTACAGTATGCATCATATCAATGCATCCTATACTTTGGATTTTTGAATAATCAAATTCTTGTGTATATGAGTGAACTTAAAGTAAAAAATTTAGAAGTATAAACCAAAAACATTTAAACTTGCAAGAAATATATTTAATTTAATTTAAATATCAATTATTAAATATTTTAATTTAAATTTTTATTATTATTATTTTACTATTTTTATTTAATCTTTAACTTAATTAAAAGCGCTTATTAATTTTTTTCTTAAATTTTATAGTTTATGTATCGTTTATTTACTTGGTGTCTTAAATCTAATTATTACTACCCCCGTCTCTTTTAAGAAAATTAGTTAAAACATTAAATTTGTCAACATGTGTATTGTTTTTCCAAATTATTGGGACTCGTCTCTCCAAGACTCTTGAGAGAGAGAAATGGTCACCCCATTTAATTAGGTATATTCTTGTAAAAAAAAAACAATTAATACATCTAGTAATTTGGAAAGGGTCTTATAAAAAGGGGCAATTTTTTTTTCAAAGGGGGCTTATATATAGGGATGAAGGTAGTATTATTTTTAATAAATAATATTTATTAATTGGTTATTTAATTGAAGTCTTGAAAGTGCTTATGAAGTTTTTTAGTAAATTCATGTTTTGTTTCTTGACAATTAGAGTTTATTAAAAGTGCTTATTAATTTTCTAGGGTGGAGTTTGCTAGAATTGAGATGTCAATGTAGTTGCTCACACCTTGATATGGATGGCTACATATATGGCTAACCCTTAAGACTTTGAAAATGTTCTCTCTTGTATTGCGAAATTTATTTTGAATGAGATGACATAAGCTTTCCCTTGTCAAAAAAAAAAATCTTGATTATTTAGTTGGTGTCTTAAAGGCGTCTGATGACAAAGATTTCAAATTAATGAGCCTCATCAAAGTTATTTACTCTTACAAAGTCATATATATATGTCGATATCCAAGTGGGTTGGCATAATGCCATGGCACTAGGTCTGCAGTGGGCGAATGTGTATAGGGGAATTTTGAAGTGGAAGGTCCTTAGTTGAGACCTTGTGAAAAATTAGTTTACTTTGAGAGGGGGTGAATTGGTACAAACCCTGGACTGGTTTAAAGGAAGAAACATGTGGATGAATATCCAAAAAAGTCATATGTAGGTTTTATATTGTCACACATACTAAGCTTTTTTTTTTTATGCAAATTGGAGGGCACAAACATTACAATAGGGAAGGAGATCCCAATTATGTTGGTACCTCAGGCACTACCAATCATCTGCAGCACCCCAAAATTTTATCTAAAGTAATAAAAAACAAGAAAGAAAACAAAAAGATATATATTAAGCCAATATATATATATATATATATATATATATATATATTACCTTTTAAGTATATATTCAATTAAAAGATATTATTAATTTTCTTAATGTTTTTTATTAGGATAATGACATTTTCCTTTTAATCAACAGTTTGATTTGTTCAATCAAACAACTTCAAATCATATGAGACTTTTTAAATCATTTAATCAATTTTCTGTATGATTTATATTTTTATATTTTAAATTTAATTGTTTATATTTCACAAAAGTATGCACCCTTACTTTGCACAAGATACTTTTTAGTTTTGAAAAATCAAATTCTTGTCTATATGAGTTAACTTCGACTAAAAATGTAAGAAATATACTTAATTTAATTTAAATTTAAATTATTAATTATTTTAAATTATATTTAAAGTATTAATATTTTATTTATTTGTTATTTAATCAGTGTCTTAAAAGGCGCTTATTATTAATTTTAGTAAATTAATTTTCTATTTACTGGTTACTTAATCCGTGTCTTAAGGTATTCATTATTTTTAAAAATTTAGCATTTTATTATTTGTTATTTAATCAATGCCTAATTAAAGGTAATATTTTTAAAACCGAACCAAAAGCTGAATCGGCAAGACTTCTGGGTTATGGTTTAATTGCTTTAAACCGCTGAAAAATGGAACTGGAGCTCGAACCACCCAAAGGCCGAACTGTAGACATGGCCGAATCCCAGTTCAATCGGTTGAACTGGTCGATCTTTTCGATTCTTAAAATAAAACATTGCTTAAAGGTGTTGATTATTTTTTTAGTAAATTCATATTTTATTTCTTGACTATTTAATCGGTGTCTTAAAGACATTTGGTAACTGGAATTTTAAATAAATGAGCCTAGTGTGTATCAAAGACATTTATTTATTTTATTTTTTTGGATGAGCATCAAAGATATTTACTCTTATCGTTAAATTTGACTTTTAATTCTTGAATTTTTTTTTTGGGTAAATTAATTCTTGAATTTTATTAACTCTTATGTGTTGGTTTTATATTGTGACACATAAGCTTCAATCTTAAATCAAAATGAATAAATATTAATTACCTTTCAATTAGACATTAAATCAAAAGATATTATTGAATTTCTCAATTTTTTGATTAGGGTCGTACCACCTAGTACTAGATACGAACTCAAGAAATATAAACTATTGGTTTAAATATGTTTTTCGTCCCTGCAAATATGGGGTACTTTGGTTTTAGTCCCTGCAAAAAAAATTTTCGTTTTCATCCAAGCAATTTGACCCATTTTCATTTTCTTCCCTGGCCATCAAACTCCGTTAAAAAAAGATGACGTGTCTAATAGAGCTACACGCTGGCATTTCCACGTCATCAAAAGGCTTTCAGGCTTTGACACAATCCTAACGGGAAAATACTAAAAAATGAAAGAGAGTTTGTGTGTGTGCGATGAGTGAGTCAAAGAGAAACAGAGAGGGAGAATGAAATAGAGAGGGGGGAGAAGAGAAAAAGCTGAGGAAGAGGGAGATGGAGAGACGGGACTGAGAGAAGAAGGACGAGGCCGAGGGAGAGAAAATGAGGAAGAGGAAGAAAGAAGGAAATGCAGAGGAAGACGGCGAGGGATCCGGTAGGGATTTCGCGCACGACGGCAACATGAAAGCCGCGCACGGCGGCGACGAGTTGTGGTGGCGAGGGGAAGCGACCCCTTCTCTTCTTTCCTTTTTTTTATTTTTTCATTTCTATTTTTTCCACTCCTGCTTTATTTTTCTTCTTCTTCATTTTCATACTCCTTTCCCTTTTTTATCTGATTTACAGGTTCTAATGAAGAAAGGTGGAGACTTGATAAAAAAGGGAAACTGGGTGCACAAACCAGAGAGAAATAGCTTTGATTTTAATTCCTCACCTATCTTTTTCTTATTTTAATTCCTCCACCCAGTGATTTTCTCAGAAAAGGGTTTCTTGGGATTTCATGATTTCTTGGGATTTCATGATCAATCCCTAACCCCCGTGTAATTGTTCAGATGAACACAAATTTATCCCCATTTCTCTTAAAAACCCTAACCGAAACCGTCGAAGAAGAGGAGAAAAGGGTTGGGTCGAAGAACATTAGGAAAGGGTTGGATCGGAGAAGAGGATCAGAAACGGAAATAGGTGGAGGTTCTTCGTCATCCGTTGCGACTCCTCAGCACGGGTTTGTACCACATTTCTTTGTTTTCCTTATTTCTTCGCTTCGTTCTTTCTTCTTCTCTGTTTCACTTGATTTTTGTTGTTTCCCTGCACGCTTATCTATTATCTTCGTTTTCGCTTTCCCTATCAGTGATTTTCGTTTTCGCTTTCCCTATCAGTTATCTTCTTCTTCGTCGTTGCTCCCTAATTTCGCATCTTCTTCACCGTTTTCTTCTTCTTCCGTCTCTTCTTCTTCTTCTTCTTCTTCTTCTTCTTCTTCTTCGAGTCTAGGGCTTCAGAGGGAGATGAAGTTGGGATTTTAAATGGGTAATCAAAACACGCGTGGAATTGGAAATGGGTCATCAAAACACAATCAGCAAAAAAAATTACGAAAAATTATTAATATATGACGTGGATAGGCCAGACTGGCCTTCTGTGCATCGCATCAGCTTAGTTTTAACGGAAGTTGATGGAGAGGGACTAAAATGAAAGCGGTGTAAAACCAAAGTACCCCATATTTGTAGGGACGAAAAACATATTTAAGCCTAAATTATTTTATTTGGAAGTTAAACATCAAGTATATTGATAGTTTTAAAAGTTACACCGTCTAATAAGTACTTACTAGTTTATAATTCTTAATTAATATACTCTTAAGGGCAAGTGGTTGTATTGGCATAATCTGCAATGAGCGAATGTGTACAAAAAACACTCTTAAATGGTAGGTCCCTAGCTCGAACGATGTGGAAAAAAATGTATCCATCAAAGGAGAGAGTGAATTAGTACAAACCCTTAACAAGACTAGCTATACGAAGGAGAAAAGCTATGGATATTTATCCAAGAAAACTAATACTCTTAGGGAATTAGTAATTTCCTTTTAAAATATACTATGATTTCTTCAACCATAACAACTTCAAATCATATGAGACATTTTTAAATCATTAAATCTGATTTTTGTATGATTTATGTTTTTTAGACTTTAAATTTAAGGTATATTTCACAAAAGTATGCACCCTTGCAATGCACAAGATACATTTTACTTTTAAAAATCATTCCTATGTATATGAGTTAACCTAACACCAAGGTTAGCTGCGGGGTGTTAACGCACTTCATCGATCCCTGACGATAGAATAACTTGATGTCAGACTTTACTTACCTCCCGACCAAACTTCGGATTAGTCAGGGCCCCTTTTCCCTGGTCACTGGAGCGGGGTCAAAGACCTCTATCGGGAAATGCCTTAAAGTCAGTTTTGGGAAGCATTGGAATGCATAGGAGTGTTTTTCATGAAGGTGAATCGATTCATCCACAGTGGGAATCGACTCATGAGTGGTTTTGGGCGTCAGGTGCTTTTTGGATCTCTTTGGGAGTCGAATTGGCTATTGGTGAATCGATTCACCAATTATGTGAATCGAAGTGCCTCTCTGGAAGTTGAATTGGTCTTAGGTGAATCGGTTCACCTAATCGATTCACTAGAGGCGGAGGTGGTGCTTTAAGTGAATGAATTGATTCACTGATATAAGTGAATTGATCCACGAAGTTTAGAATTGCGAGAGCGCAGATTGCAGAATTCGCAGAATAGAATGTTCAGAACGCAGAGGAGCAATTTGGGAGCGATTTCAGAGATTGGGAAACACTGTCAAACACCTTGGGAGCTTAGGGTTTCATAGACAGGGTTCTTCTTCTTCTTCTTCTTCTTCTTCTTCTTCTTCTTCTTCTTCCATTGTAATTCTTGAGTGAAAATTATTAATTGAGAAAGATTATACTAGTGAGAGATCTTGAGATTGTTCATCTTGACCAATTCGAGGAGATTGACAAAGGGCTTTGTAATCTTTTATAAAGAACTCATGATCATAGTGGATATGGAGGGCTGCTCTCTCCCGCAGAGATAGGTCATTGCTGAGACCGAACTGCGTCAACAATTGCTATGTGTTAATTTCCTCTTCTTCTCTCTTTTATTGGTTAATTGCGTTTTAGGGTTTTGAATTGCACATTGTTAGATTTGTTCTTTGTTGTTCTTGGTTGGCTGGAATTGTTTGGTTTGGTTGCTATTGTTTTTCGTCCCAATTCTTGTTTGAACACCAACAAGTGGCACCGTCTATGGAAAAGGGAAGGAAATTCAATTCTTGCACCATGGGTACCAAATGGGATATCAAAAAATTCTCGGGAAATAATGACTTTGGGTTGTGGAGGATAAAGATTGGTTCAACAACAATGTGTTTTAAAGGGTGAGGCAAAGATGCCATCAACTTTGTCGGATAAAGAAAAGAAGGATACGATAGATAAGGCAAGAAGCACTATCATCTTGTGCCTTGGGGATAAGGCGTTGAGGGAAGTTGCAAGGGAGAAAACGACGGCGAAAATGTGGGCCAAATTGGAATTGTTGTATATGACCAAATCTTTGGCTCATAGGTTATTCTTGAAACAACATCTCTATTTGTTCAAAATAGTAGAGATAAAACCGGTGGTAGAGCAATTGGCTGAATTCAACAAGATTTTTGATGGCCTACAGATTGTAGATGTGAAGCTCGATGATGAGGATAAGACTCTACTTTTACTCAATTCGTTACCTAGGTCCTTTGAACATTTTAAGGACACGTTCCTTTATGGAAAGGAGTCAACTATCACATTGGATGAAGTCCAATCATCCATAAGAACTAAGGAGCTAACAAAGCTTCAAGAGTTGAAGGTTGAAGATAGTGGTGAAGGCTTATATGTGTCAAGGGAGAGAAGTGAGAATAGAGGGAATAATAAAGGGAATAAATCTAGATCGAAGTCCAAGTCAAAGGGGAACTATAACACCCCACCAACCACATACTGGCCTTTGGCCCTCTGCAACGGTGAGCATGTCACTCATAGGACTTCTCCACCCCCTTTTAGTGGAGTTTTTGCCTCACGGGAGTTTCGAACCCACACCCAAAGGGTTTAAAGGTCATGGGTTGATCTAGCGGTGTTAGGGAGTGGATTCCTATGATCTTTAAACCCTTTGGGTGTGGGTTCGAAACTCCTGTGAGGCAAAAACTCCACTAAAAGGGGTGGAGAAGTGAGTGAAATGCTTACCGTTGCAAAGAGCTAAAGGCAAGTATGTGCTTAGTGAGCATGTTACTCATAGGACTCCTCCCCCCTCAAGAGGAGTTTTTGCCTTATAGAGGATTCGAACCCATGTCCAGAGGGTCTAAAGACAATGGGAAGCATCCTCCCATCACCGCTAGACTAAACGCCCATACTTCAAATTTAATTGAAATAATGACAATATACATTAACAGCACAGGAGTTACAACTAATTTAAAACTTGATAAATAACTAACAAGTTCAAACTTTGACCATAGTCAATAATCTAGGAGTTAGATTACAACTTTTCCAAATTTGACTACTTGGAATTCAAAATACAATGAGTTTTTCCAAAATCAAAAGATAAAGGAGTTCCTACGGTTCCAAAATAAACCCTAAGCTAGGATTATCAGGCCTTCAGCAATGACTATTTGTCCCCCGGTACCTGCTTATCTGAAAAACAAATAGAAAGGGGTGAGATAAAATCTCAGTGAGTCTTTCACGGACCTCTCACCAACACTAAACTCAAATACAGTGCAACACATTCATGACAATAAGGAAACATAAAACTATCTCTACCCTAATAGCTAAACCTATTCTAATCTTAATCATGAACAACTACAATGCAACCCTATCCTATATGATCTGACTACGGATAGCACCCCAGCAACGTATATGCAGGCTCTAACTAGGCCTCACAGCAACGCATGTGCATGCCACCATAACAAGCCCCTTGGAAGTATAAAATTGACTCCCTTTGTAACACCCCAGTAACACATGTGCAGGCATTATAGATAGGCCCACAACAACGCATGAGCATGTCACTCACAGGACCCCTCTGTCCTCCTGTAGTGTTTCTACCTCAAGCAAGGTTCAAACACTAGTACCGGAGGCTAAACTCCCCGAGAATCCCCTTATCGGTAGCACCAACATTCCAAATTTGCACCCCAGCTACACAGTGCAACCCATTAAGCCCACTGAAATGCTAAGCTTGATCACTAATAAGCATTTATATAGCTTAATCATTTATACAACCTTCCAAGTAATTACAGCATTACACAAGGTTGTATCAAAGGAGGAAAGGATTTCGAAAAGTTGGGGAAAACCTGACCTAAATTCACTTAGTGCAGCGAAATTCGCTTAGCGAGTCACTCGCTTAGCCCAAGATGTTTCGCTGAGTGAAAATCACTCAGAAGCAACCCCTGGCATACACGCAGGAATTCGCTTAGCGAATTCACTCGCGCTTAGCGAATTTGACAGGAATTTAAAATTAAATTCTGATTTTAAATCCATACTTCCAACCAAAACCTCAATCCTTACTCCCAAAATCATCAATGAAACCACTTCATAGACAGTCCCAGGAAACAAACAGACTTTAACACAAGATATCAAAATGTATTCAAAATCAAATGTTTCCAAAAACCTATTTTTAGTGTAAATCAACACACCAACACATTCATTTCCAATCCACATTTTCAAAGGACTTAAGGGAAACGTTGATCATCCCAAAAGATAGAGGAAATAAAATACCTAATGGGGGCCTTATGGTTGGCCACCACCTAAAGGAGAAGAACTCACGAATTGCTCAAGAAGTGGAGCTACAAGCTTGAGAACTTGAGATTCCCTCCTCCTCTTCTTCTTTAAATTCGAGCTCCTCTTCCTCAAGATTAGGGCAGCTTCAAAGCTTCCCTTAAATCCCAAATACTCAACTCAAATGTTTTTCTCGGAGGAAGGATTGAAGAAAACACAAGCTTCCCTCTTCTTGTTCCCCAAATCCTGGAACCCTAGAGCACCCCTTCTTCTCTTCTTCTTCCCTCCTTCTTTCTTCAGAAAATCGAGAGAGAGAGAGAGTGTGTGAAATGAGGGCTGAAGAGCGAGAGTGGAAGGGAAAGAAGGAAAGAAAAATTAAGTTGGACCAATATGCCCCTATTTTACTTATGTAAAGTATCAAAGAGTCCTTCCTTTTTCTCTTATTTTCAAAATGCCACTACTAAATGCACACCCCCAATTTAATTAACAACACCCAAATTAATTACTCAACAATTAATTTAGAACATAATAAAGCCTAAATTAATTTAGCTAAATAATTAAATTAGGCGGGATGTTACACTACTACCCACCTTTTAAAAAAATTTGTCCTAAAAAATTAGACACGGCACAAACCTATTGAAATAGATATGGGTATTGATCTCGCATTTCTTCCTCGGTTTCCCAAGTTACTTCCTCAGGAGTGGATCCTTCCCAGATGACCTTAACTAAGGAAACGGTCTTGTTTCTTAAGCTCCTGAAGTTGCGGTCCACAATTTGAACCGGCATAGGCTGGTATGTCAAATCTGACCTCAGTTGTATCGACTCATGATCCAAAGGTTGGTAAGGATCAGGAGTATACTTTTTAAGCTGAGACACATGAAACACATTGTGCAGATTTGACAAGAATGGAGGTAAAGCAATTTGATAGGCAACAGAACCGATTCTTTGAAGAATTTCAAAATGACCGATATAACGAGGACACAACTTTTTGGCTCGGAGTGCCCTACCAATGCCTATCATACGAGTGACCTTTAGGAACACATGCTCTCCTACTCCAAACTCAAGAGGTTTTCTTCTCACATCGGCATAGATTTTCTGCCGACTTTGGGCAATTCTCAATTTATCCCTAATCTTATGGATTTTATCTGTAGTCTCGTGGATTAGGTTTGGCCCTAATAGCCTTTTCTCACCTACCTCAAACCAACATAGAGGGGTTCTACACTTGCGACCGTAGAGGGCCTCGTACGGTGCCATACCGATGCTAGAATGGTAGCTGTTGTTATAAGCAAACTCGATGAGAGCTAAATGCTCATCCCAACTTCCACCATCATCTAACACACACGCTCTAAGCATATCCTCTAGGTTTTGGATAGTACGCTCTGTTTAATCATCCGTCTATGGATGATAAGCGGTGCTAAGACTCAACCTTGTTCCTAAGGCTTGTTGGAAATGTTTCCAAAACTGGGAGGTAAACTTAGGATCCCTGTCTGAGACGATGCTAGTGGGTACTCCGTGGAGTCTAACATTCTCTCCAATATAGATCTTAGCTAACCTAGCCATATTGTAAGTGGACTTAATAAGGAGAAAGTAAGCAGATTTCGTCAATTTGTCAACAATGACCCAAATGGAGTCATACCCATACTGTGTGCGAGGCAAACCTGCCACAAAGTCCATGGATATGGCGTCCTATTTCCACTTTGGGATTTCTAATGGTTAAAGCTAACCCGAAGGCATTTGATGCTTTATTTTGGTCTTCTGACAAACCAAACATTGAGCCACAAACTCACCTATGTAACAGTCGAGGTTCTATCCACCCTCCAGCTGTACACACGGTTTTTTCCACCCCCATGTGGAATTTTTTGCCTTATGCAAGGTTCGAACCCGGGACTTGGGGCTTAAGTACCTCGGAAGCACCTTGCCATCACCAACTGAGCTAGTCCATGTGACGCCTGAGGCTGACGAGGGTGGGGAGTAATCGCCATTGCATTGAGCACGGACAAAGGAGCGGCTCTTGGCATGCTTCTAGGTCAGGGGACACGTGAATGAACCGAATTTGCACCGGAATGAGAGGGATCCTGAGGCTGTGCAGGTATGGGACTGCGTGGTTGAAGGATGACTTACAAGAACTGATTGGTACTACCTATACCAACAAGATGCATCTTCTTTTCGGGAGCCCAGAACATAAGAACTTCATAGTTAAGCGTGCTTGACTTGGAGCACTCTTGGGATGGGTGACCTTCTGGGAAGTTTTTCAGAAAGCGTGTGCGTGAGGACAAAGCATGCTAAAAAGACCAGTGTTAGTTTGTGGGGTCAGTCAGAAATCCTGAATGTTGTCCGGGCCGTTACAACCTACATCATTTCTCATTCCTGGCCACCAATACCTTTGTCTAAGGTCATGATACATCTTAATAGAACCAGGGTGTACCGAGAATCCACTTTTGTGGGCTTCTTCAAGAATTTGATTCTTGGTTGCCTCATTTCTTGGAATACAAATCCTTTGGTGAAAGAGGATTACACCATCATTAGCTTCAGAGAATCCTGGATGATGTCTCCTAGCTTGCAATTCTTCATCAAAAATTTGGGCATTCCTAATTTGGTCTGTAAAACCACAAGTGATTTCCAAATGGCTCACTATTAGGCTATCCCCAGTTGAAAACATTCCTAGGTTTAAATCCCTAAAGGATTCCAACAGCTTCATTTCTCTAACCATCATGGATGAAACATGAAGAGATTTCTGACTTAAAGCATCGGCGACTACATTCGCGTTACCCAGATGATATTTCAAATCAAAGTCATAGTCCTTGAGGAACTCTACCCACCTCCTTTGCCTCATATTTAGCTCTCTTTGATCAAACAGGTATTTTAAACTCTTATGATCACTGAATACTTCAAATCGGGCACCATATAAATAATGTCGCCAGATTTTCAAGGCAAAAACTATTGCTGCCAGCTCTAGATCGTGAATAGGATAGTTTTCCTCGTGGGGCTTTAACTGCCTAGATGCATAGGCCACCACTTGCATATTTTGCATCAAAGCACAACCCAAACCTTTCTTAGAAGCATCACTAAAAACCTCAAAACCGAAGGTCAGGTCGGGGATAGTCAAAACTGGTGCATTGGTTAACCTGAGTTTGAGCTCCAAGAAACAGTTCTCACAGCTCTTATCCCAGACGAATGGTTGCCCCTTACAGGTTAATTGGATCAAAGGAAGAACTAACTGAGAAAATTCTTCTATGAATCTACAGTAATACCCAGCTAATCCTAAGAAACTCCTAATTTCCGTAATAGTGGTCGGTCGCTCCCATTCGAGGACGTCCTCCACCTTACTAGGATTAACTGCCACTCCTGCCTGAGAAATGACATGACCCAAAAACTTAAATTCTTGAAGCCAAAATTCACACTTTTCTGGCTTAGTAAACAGTCTCTTCTCCCTAAGGATGCCTAAGACAGTCCTAAGGTGCTCCTCGTATTCTTGAGGATCCTTAGAATACACCAAAATGTCATCAATGAATACCACAACAAATCTATCAAGGTAAGGTCGAAAAATCATATTCATGTAATCCATGAATATAGCCAGAGCATTTGTCAAGCCAAAAGGCATAACAACATACTCATAATGACCATACCGAGTCCTAAATGCGGTTTTCGGTATATCCTCAGCTTTGACTCGAATTTGGTGGTATCCGGACCTAAGATCAATCTTAGAGAATACTGAAGCTCCCCTAAGTTGGTCTAACAGGTCATCGATCCTAGGGAGTGGATACTTATTTTTAATCGTAACCTTATTCAGTTGCCTATAGTCTATGCACAACCGAACGGGTGCTCCCCAAGGTGAAGCACTAGGCCTAATGAACCTCCTAGAAATTAAATCCTCTAATTGGACCTTAAGCTCTTGCAGTTCTAAAGGTGACATCCTATACGGAGCTATAGAAATTGGGCCCGCCCCTGGAACCAACTCTATTGAAAATTTAACCTCTCTTTCAGGTGGTAAGGAAGTAACCTTATCCGGAAATACGTCTAGAAATTCATTCACTACAGGAATGGTATCCAAATCTAGATCAATCTCCGAAGTTGAAGAGAGTAGCAGAATGTAACTAAATGTCCCTCAACTATGCATTGGTTTAATTGAAAAACACTAGACAATTCATTTAGACACACTTGATCAGAATAAGATCGAACAGAAGGAAACTCAATAGTTCTAGTAAAATAGTTCAACACTACTTGGTTGGCTGAAAGCCAATCCAAACCTAAGATAATGTCCATTCCTTTCAAAGGTAGACAAACCAAATTAACCATAAAAGTCCTTCCTTGAATTACGAGAGGACAATTCTCGCATATCAGGGAAGTAGAAATACTACCTTCAGCCGGTGTTTGTACATTCAAAGGAAAAAGGTAGAGAAGACAAGTATATCTCCAGCCTTTGTGCACATTTACAAAAAATAAACGAATGAGTGACACCAAAATCATACAAAACCACTAAAGGATTATCATGGAGTAGACACGTACCCTTAATCAGATTTCCCACACCCTTAGCTTTTTTGCCGCTTAAGGTGTAGACACGCCCATGCATTTGGTCACCTGGCTTGGACGCCTCCTTTGACTTGAGTTTGGAACAATCCTTTATAAAGTGTCTCAGTTGTTGGCAGTAGAAACAGGTGGTCTTCCCCAAGGGACACTCTCCCTTATGCACCTTGACACAAGTGGAGCATTTCTTAGGCTTGGAAGCCTCAGAATGTTGAGCTTGTTTCCCTTTATCCTTGCTTCCTTTGCCCTTCGATTTTTGAGTTAATTTGCTTTCATCTTTCCTCTTTTGCCATCGGAGTTGGCGGTCATCATACAGTTTCTTTAAACTTTGCTCGGCCACATAGCTTTTGTAAACCAAAGCAACAAAAGTCGTGAAATCTGTTTGAGCCAGATTATTCTGAATATCAGCCCTTAACCCCCACATGAATTGATTCATCTTCCACTTCTCATTCGGTGGAGGTGGAGGTTGGTATGGAGGTTGTTGCGGAACCTATTGTTGTTGTTGTTGTTGTTGTTGTTGTTGGGTTTGGATGAAATGTTGTACCAAATTATTGGTAGCTTCATTTTGGTCCTTATCATTTGCATTATGTCCAACCTACAGCCTCCTCCGCATTACGCCTACCATGTCTTCTCCCTCGCCTTCCATGTCCGTCTGCCATATTCTGCATACACGGTATAAAATATTAAGTTGATCAGGCTTAATAATATATACTAAGTACAAGAATACAGAGAGAAATTCTCATGCAAGAGAAAATCCACACTAATAGACCACAGTCCCTAAAGGACTAAACTGCTCTGATACCATAATGTAATGCCCATACTTCAAATTTAATTGAAATAACGACAATATACATTAACAACATAGGAGTTACAACTAATTTAAAACTTGATAAATAACTAACAAGTTCAAACTTTGACCATAGTCAATAATCTAGGAATTAGATTACAACTTTTCCAAATTTAACTACTTGGAATTCAAAATACAACGAGTCTTTCCAAAATCAAAAGATAACGGAGTTCCTACGGTTCCAAAATAAACCCTAAGCTAGGATTATCAGGCTTTCAGCAATGCATATTTGTCCTCCGGTACCTGCTTATCTGAAAAACAAATAGAAAGGGGTGAGATAAAATCCCAGTGAGTCCTTCACAGACCCCTCACCAATGCTAAACCCAAATACAGTGCAACACATTCATGACAATAAGGAAACATAAAACTATCTCTACCCTAATAGCTAAACCTATTCTAATCCTAATCACGAACAACTATAACGCAACCCTATCCTACATGATCTAACTACGAATAGCACCCCAGCAACGCAAGTGCAGGCTCTAACTAGGCCTCACAGCAACGCATGTGCATGCCACCATAACAAGCCCCTTGGAAGTATAAAATTGACTCCCTTTGTAATACCCCAACAACACAAGTGCATACACTATAGATAGGCCCCACAGCAACGCATGAGCATGTCACTCACAGGACCCCTCTGGCCTCCTGCAGAGTTTCTACCTCAGGCAAGGTTCAAACACGAGTACTAGAGGCTAAACTCCCGAGAATCCCATTATCAGTAGCACCAACTTTCCAAATTTGCACCCTAGCTACACAGTGTATCCCATTGAGCCCACTAAAATGCTAAGCCTGATCACCAATAAGCATTTATATAGCTTAATCATTTATACAACCTTCCAAGTAATTACAACATTACACAAGGTTGAATCAAAAGAGGAAAGGATTTCGAAAAGTTAGGGAAAACCTAACCTAAATTCGCTTAGTGAGTCGATCGCTTAGCCCAGGATGTTTCGCTGAGCGAAAATCGCTCAAAAGCAACCCCTAGCATACAAGCAGGATTTCACTTAGTGAATTCACTCGTGCTTAGCGAATTTGACAGGAATTTAACATTAAATTCTGATTTTAAATCCAAACTTCCATCCAAAACCTCAATCCTTACTTCCAAAATCATCAATGAAACCATTTCATAGACAATCCAAGGAAACAAACTAACTTTAACACAAGATATCAAAATGTATTCAAAATCAAATGTTTCCAAAAACCCATTTTTAGTGTAAATCAACACACCAACACATTCATTTCCAAACCACATTTTCAAAGGACTTAAGGGAAACATTGATCATCCCAAAAGATAGAGGAAATGAAAAACCTAATGGGGGTCTTATGGTTGCCCACCACCTAAAGGAGAAGAACTCACGAATTGCTCAGAAGTGGAGCTAGAAGCTTGAGAAGTTAAGATTCCCTCCTCCTCTTCTCCTCCAAATTCGAGCTCCTCTTCCTCAAGATTAGGGCAGCTTCAAAGCTTCCCCTAAATCCCAAATACTCAGCTCCCATGTTGTTCTCAGAGGAAGGATTGAAGTCCCTCTTCTTGTTCCCCAAATCCTGGAACCCTAGACCACCCCTTCTTCTCTTCTTCTTCCCTCTTTCTTTCTTTAGAAAATCGAGAGAGAGAGTGTGAGAAATGAGGGCTAAAGGGCGAGAGTGGAAGGGGAAGAAGGAAAGAAAAATTGAGTTGGACCATTATGCCCCTATTTTACTTATGCAAAGTGCCAAATAGTCCTTCCTTTTTCTCTTATTTTCAAAATGCCACTACTAAATGCACACCCCCAATTCAATTAACAACACCCAACTTTATTACTCAACAATTAATTTAGAACATAATAAAGCCTAAATTAATTTAGCTAAATAATTAAATTAGGTGGGATGTTACAGGAACAATAAGGCGAAGTTCAAGTGCTTTAATTATCACAAGACCAGTCATTTCCAGAACGATTGTCCCGCGAAGGGGGGAAAGGGTGATTTCGTAGAAGTAGCGATTGCTTCAGATGGTTATGAGAGTGCGGGGGATCAAGTGGTTACAAGTTTAGAAACCAAGAAGAATTGGGTGATGGATTCCGGATGCTCATATCATATGTGTCCTAGGAAGGAGTACTTTGCGACCTTGGAACTTAAAGAAGGTGGAGTGGTTAGCCTCGGTAACAATAAAGCATGCAAGGTGCAAGGTATGGGTTCTATATGTTTAAAGATGTTTGATAACCATGAATTCCTATTACAAGATGTGAGGTACGTTTTCGAACTTAAACGAAATCTTTTGGCTATAAGCATGTTTGATGGATTAGGCTGTAGCACTAGAATTGAACATGGTATGATTAAGATTTCTAATGGTGCATTAATAGTTGCTAAAGGAACTAAGAGATATGGTTTGTACATACTTGGTGGTTCTACTGTTATTGCTTATGCATCAATAGCTAGTCAAACTCCGCATGATAAAACCAAATTATGGCATTTAAGGTTAGGGCATATTAGTGTTGCGGCTCAGGCAAGTGCACCCGATCGTAACTCGTAATAAAAGTGGAGTATTTTTAAGACTCCAAATGTCGAACCTACAGGGAATGCGTGAGTACTAATGAAGTAAAGAGTCTATCCTATTAGGCTAATGAAGGTTGTAATTAGAGAATAGCAAAAGTTGTCATGTAAATAAAATTGCAATCAAACGAAGTGCAAGAACGGATTAAGAATATTATGGGAGGTCTAGAGGAACAGGGTTTACCAATACTCAACTCCTGAATTTAATAATTAATTACTACGAGATCTATTTTCTGATTGTAAGCTAATCGCTCAATCTAAATTACTAATAACTAACCAGTTAATAGCCTTCTTCCCAAATAACTACTCCGTTTTGGTCCAGGAAGGTAATTAAAGGAAAGAGCATTAAGAACATGTGAGTTTGTTAATCTAATAACCGATTAGAAACAAGCAATAACCTTATCCGGGCATATAAAGCGAGTTCTTTTATTCCTAGAGACCTGTTAACTAACAGTGGTACCATTGCCGCCAATTAATTCAACTAATTGAAGGTTGATCAGGCCTTGTAGGATTAAGCATGCTAGGGATAAAATAGTCAATCAAATAAATAGAAACTCATAAAACTAATTAGATAATTAATATCAAAAGCATTGTAAAGGATCCCCTATCACCCCTAGTGATGAGTTTAGCTACTCATATCGAATGATAATAACATAAACACAATCATAAAACCATAGGAATCCATAATAAAGAGAATAAAATCTAAATCGGGACACGCTTCCAGTATGACGACGGTCCTTAAGCATGTTCTTCACGTTCTCACGAGCTCCGGTAGCGAAATGGTATTGGCACCAAGCTCCAAGGAAACAAGAATCAAGAGAAAAGCAAGGGAATAATGTAGAAAAGGGGTTTTAGATTCAGAAATTCGTCAAAAGGTTGAAAGTTTAGGCTAAGAGGGCCTATTTATAGGTTGGGTAGCGGATTAGGTCATCTGGCCTTCAAATCTGCACAATCTGGGATGAGGTACGGTCGTACCGAATATATACACGGCCGTACCGAACTTTGTTTGCGATGTTGGCTCATACTTGTGCGCTCTGCACTCCCTAACATCATATGTGTACAACTGTACTGTCTTTGGCACACCGTACTGAACATTTTCATCGGCGCCAGGTGGTACTGATCAAAGGGGTACGCCCCTACTGATTCTCTGATTTATGTACGGCTATACTGAAGTACTGTCAGGCCGTACCGCTCGCCAGTAGTGCTAAAACTCTCCAAAACTTGCCAGTTTTCAGTCCATTCTCGCATCTTTTACTCTAAATGGTGTCTTTATGATATTTCTGCAAAATAGGACATAAGTGAGTACCTTTATGCTTTAAATAATGCAAAATGATATAATTAAGTACTAGAAATGTCCTATAAAAGTAGATAATTTGGTGTGATAATAGTTAGTGAGAAAGGTTTAGTTGAACTAGCAAAACAGAATTTGTTAGATGGTGATAAAGTGGATAAACTAGAGTTTTGTGATCATTGTATAATAGGCAAACAACATAGGGTTAAGTTTGGAAATGGCATGCAAGTCTCTAGTAGACCCTTTGAGTATGTGCACTCGGACCTTTGGGGTCCTTCAAGAGTGATAACTCATGGAGGGAGTTCCTATTTTCTCACCATGATTGATGATTTCTCTAGAAGAGTGTGGATTTATATTTTGAAAAATAAAAGTGACACCTTCCAAAAGTTTTTGTAGAAAATCAAATAGGAACTAAACTTAAGGTTTTGACAACTGACAATGGCCTGGAGTTTTTTTCAGAGCAGTTTAATGAGTTTTGCAGGAATCAGGGAATTAAGAGGCATAAGACCGTGGCATGGACACCGCAACAAAATGGCCTAGCGGAGCGCATGAATAGGACCATTTTGGAGCTTGTGAGGTGTATGCTTTTGGGAGCTAGGTTACCTAAGAGTTTCTAGGGTGAAGCTACTATTATGGCAGTGTATTTGATTAACAGATGTCCATCAACGGCATTAGACTTTAAGACACCTATAGAGGTATGGAGTGGAAAATCGGCAGATTACTTTAATTTGAAGGTATTCGGGGCTTTGGCATTTGCTCATGTCAGACAAGACAAGATTGAGGCTAGGGCTGTGAAGTGTATCTTCATTGGTTATCCGGAAGATATGAAGGGTTATAAGCTATGGAAGTTGGAGCCTGGAGGGTCAAAGTTCATAATAAGCAGGGATGTCACATTTGATGAAACCAGAATGGGGATGATGTGCAAAGACCTGGAGGAAAGCAACTCAGAAATAGAGGTGGAGAAAACTTAGTTTGAGGTGGAGCCTTCTACTAGTGATACCAGAGATGATAGAGAGGATAGTCCTTCACCGTCAGGTTCAAGCGGAAGACAACCTACAGTTGATCCTGGTTATCAGTTGGCAAGAGATAGGGAAAGGAGGGATGGACCACCTAAAAGATACGGTTATGCTGATCTTATTTGTTATGCTCTTAATGCGGCTGAAGAGGTTCAAGACTCTGAACCATAGAACTTCAGGGAAGCAATGGAGAGCAAAGAGAGTCAGAAATGATTACAGGCAGTGAATGAAGAAATGAATTCATTGGAGAACAATCAGACTTGGAAGCTTGTGGATCTACCTAAGAAACAGAGGGTAGTTGAATGCAATTGGATATTCAAGAAAAAGGAAGGTATTCCAGGAATTAAAGAGCTAAGGTATAAGGCAAGACTTGTGGCAAAGGGCTTCACACAGATTGAAAGGATTGACTACAACGAGATCTTTTCACCTGTGGTTAAGCATTATTCCATAAGGGTTCTAATGGCGATTGTTAATCAGTATGATCTTGAGTTAGAGCAAATGGACGTCAAGACCACTTTTCTTCATGGAGACCTAAAGTAGACAATCTACATGCAACAACCGAAAGGATTTGTAGAGGACAAGTCGAAGGTGTGTCACTTGAGAAAATCACTCTATGCACTACAACAAATTCTAAAAAAGATGGCGCTCCTTTAAGCAGCGCTTAAAATAAAAAACGCTACTTTATGTCATACGTAAACAATAAACAGCGCTTACTAACTAAGCGCTACTGTTTAGTACATATAATAAACAGCGCTTAGTCCTTTAAGCGCTGTTTTATCTTTAAATAATAAAAAGCAGTGGCACATTAAACGCTTCAAAACATGAAGCGCTGTTTTTGATCATAGGAACAATAAGCAGCTTCATAGTAGGAAGCGCTGTTTTTGGTGTTAGAATAAGCAGTAGCTTTTAGACTTAAGCGCTGTTTTTCTTACTAATAGCGGCGCTTTCTTACTAAGCTGTTTTTGGTCGATTTATTAAATATATGTATTTCCTCCTCTCTCATTTCGCATCCGTAAGCCTTTGTTTCTCTCTCTGTCAACTCTCTCTTCGCAAACTCCACCGTCGCCTCCATCTCTACCATCGTCGTCCCCTCAACGAGATCGTGTGCTTCAAAAGCCGGAGATCGTGAGCTCGATCCAAAGCACGAAACCGAGCTCGTCCAAAAGCGGAAACCGAGCTCGTCAGTAGATCCTCCAAAAGCTGAAATCCGAGGTCGTCCAAAAGCCGGAAACCGAGCTCGTCCGACGTCCTCAAAACCTGAAATCTGAGCTCGTCCAAAACTCGTCCGTCGTCCTCCATCCGAGCTCGTCCGTCGTCCTCAAAACCTGAAATCTGAGCTCGTCCAAAACTCGTCCGTCGTCCTCCATCCGAGCAAAAGCTGCTGGCGGCGCTCGTCCTCCGTCCTCCCCCCGCCTCCATCTCCAAACTCCTATTTGCGTCCATTTCCAGGTATGGCCACTGTCTCCATTTTGTATCTCGATTCCACGTTGGTTTCTGTTGTTGGTGGTTCGTTAGTTTTTTGTCTCTGTTCGATTTTGTTTGATTTTGTTCACTGTTGTCCAGAGATAAATTAGAAGTGTTAAAGATGCTTGGAATCAGTTTGTTAAAATGTACAGTTAGTAAATATATATGCATATCAGATGGGAATCAATGGAAAAATGACCAATGAATTTTGTTGTGGAACCTGATTTTGGTTTTTTGGTTTGAACAATGAATTTTGGAATGTTACAGGTATTGTATATATTTTGGAATGTCCATATTTTAGGGAGACTACTGCCAAAATTTTGTTAGAATTTTGATCTAGTCTGTGTGTTGATTTTAAGAGCGGTGATAGTTTTAGTCTTGCTTTATTTAAATGGGGTTTTTACATTTGTTTTACCTCTCAATCCATAGGTAAAATATGGATCGAAAGTGGATGTCTGCCAATCGTTTGTCGAAGGAATATAAGGATGGAGTGAAAGATTTTATTGGGTTTGTAGTTGGGCATACAACAGACCATAGTAGAATCATATGTCCTTGTTTAAGTTGTTGTTATACAAACAAAATTAGTGTTCGGGAATTGGAATGGCATTTAGTGAGCAATGGGATTGATCAAACTTATACCTGTTGGACAAAGCACGGTGAGACAAGAGGTGAATCTTCTAATATGGGGAATAGTGGGAGATATGCGTTAGAGGACACCGCTACAAATACATATGATGGTGACCGTTTTGAAGATATGTTAAATGCGGTTGAAGAAGATCTTCGTGATTGTCCTCAAATGTTTGAGAAGTTGATGAGTGATGCGGAGAAGCCGTTATATGAGGTTGTACTAAATTCACAAGATTGTCGGCAATGTTAAAGTTGTTTAACTTGAAGTCGGGCAATGGATGGGTGATAAGAGTTTTACGGACTTACTCACACTTGTTGAAAGATATGTTGCCTAATGATAATGTGCTTCCTAGTAGGACATATGAGGCTAAACAAATGTTACGCTCTATTGGCATGAGCTATGAGAAGATACATGCTTGTCGAAACGAGCGCATTTTATTTCGTAATGAATATGCATCGTTAAAGTCGTGTCCAAAATGTGAAGCCTCACGGTATAAGAAGGAAAATTCGGCTCGAGAGAAGGTATTGTGGTATTTTCCCATAATTCCCAGATTCAGCGTATGTACCGTAGTTGAAGATGCAAAACCCGACATGGCATGAGGATGAAAGGATTCAAGATGGCAAGCTACGGCACCGGCAGATTCTCCTCAATGGAAAAAATTGATATTGATTATCCTGATTTTGGGAATAAACCAAGAAACTTACGACTTGCATTGTCTACTGATGGATTTAATCCACATGGTGTTCAAAGTAGCTCTCACAGTACATGGCCTGTGATTTTGGTGATTTATAACCTACCTCCATGGCTATGCATGAAGCGAAAATATATGATGTTGGCTTTGTTAATTTACGGGCGAAACAACCAGGAAATGATATCGATGTATATTTGGCTCCTTTAATTGAAGATTTGAAGCAAATGTGGGAGACAGGTGTGGTGGTGTATGATAGGTATAGAGAAGAAAGTTTCACCTTGAGGGCTATGATTTTCAAAGACAATTAATGATTTTCCAAAGATATGGTAATCTGTCGGGATATAGTACCAAAGGTCGGTGTGCATGCCCTATATGTGAAGATAAGATGATTGGATTCGGTTGGAACATGGTAGGAAGAATGTCTTTCTTGGGCATCGCAGATTTTTGCATCCAAATCATCATTATCGGTCATGGAGAAAGGCATTCAATGGGAATACGTAAGAACGGAGAGCTCCTTTGCCTCCGACGGTACACAACTGTTAGAAAAAGTAAAAGATTTGAATATTAAATTCGGTAAACCTTTTGCAGAGACCTTGCCACACGAGGGTGGAAGAAAAGGTCGATTTTCTTTGAGTTGCCATATTGGAAATCATTATACGTAAGACATTTCGTTGATGTGATGCATGTTGAAAAAATATTTTTGATAGTCTCGGTGGTACCTTACTTAATGTGCGGGAAGACTAAAGATGGCATCAATGCAAGGCTGGACTTGGTTAGTATGGGATTGAGACGAGAGTTGGGACCGGTAAAGAAAGGGAAGCGTCGTACATATCTACCTCCTACGCTCATACTCTATCTAAAAAGAGAAAAGAGATTTTTGTAAGTTTCTTGATGGAGTTAAGGTTCCAGGGGTACTCTTCAAACATTAAGAACCTCAGATCGATGAAAGATCTCAAGTTAAAGGGTCTAAAGTCTCATGATTGTCATGTTCTCATGGAGAATTTGCTACCCATAGCTATACGATCTATTTTGCACGACAAAGTGCGGAATACCTTAAGTAAACTTTGTTTCTTCTTTAAGGCAATTTGTAGTAAAGTGATTGACCCTGGAAAGTTGCCACCTTGCAAAAAGAAATTATTCGACTTTGTGTGAGCTTGAGATGTATTTCCGCCTTCATTCTTTGACATAATGATTCATCCGGTTCATCCGGTTAGGGAGACACAATTGTGTGGGCGACTTATATGAGATGGATGTACTGTTTAAGCGTTACATGAAGATATTAAAAGGGTATGTGAAAACCGATCACGACCAGTAGGTTGTATTGTTGAGCGGTATATAGTCGAAGAAAATTTGTTGAATTCTGCATCGAGTATGTATCCGATATTGAACATTCTATAGGGCTGCCGCGTCTCGCCACACAGACGAAGTGCGGAGGGATTACTTGGACTTGAAATATTGACTATATCAAGGAAAGAATGGGAACAAGCACACTTATATGTTTTACGCAACGCCGATGAAGTTGAGTCATATGTTGTAAAACACAAGGACATACTCAAGAGCTTGTACCCAAATAAGAGTCAAAATTGGTTAACAACAGAACACAATCGGTGTTTTATAAAATGGTTGAAAGAATACATTTCTGCAGAGTTTACTGCAAATCCTAGCTCGGTTTCAGAAAGTCATGGTATCTCAGCCTCCTACAGCTCCTGCTACAGATTTTACAATTTATCTTAGAGTCCATATGGCAACAAAGATGGAGGCAGCAGATACCATTAAAGTACCAATGGATGAATCAATTTTGGGTTATGAGCACGACCTAAGAGCTGGTGTTGATGGTGCACTTCAAGAAATTCTTAATGACAACCTATGGTTAAGTGAAACTGTTATTAGTGTATATCTCAGGTACTGCATTAAATTTTAAATTATCCAATGATTTTTATTTTTTCACAAAGGTTTGTATTTTTGTGCCCACAACGGACACATATGGGATCATGGAATGCTGACATGTCTGAGTATGTCATTCACCGCTTGACATTAGCAAATCCTGACTTTGAGACTTTGTTTTTGTCACCTTGCAACGTAGTGTAAGTCATTTAATTTAATCAATATTACTAAATTTATTGAAATGTGTTTACTTTCTTATATTTTTTTGTCCAACATTTTTGTAGGGATCATTGGTTATTGTTAGCGATTAACTTGAATCAAAACGTTGTGTACTATCTTGATCCATTGCGTGTACATATCAACATGCGCAAAACAATGAAAGAGAAGTACAATCAGTAAGTGTGTATAAATCATAGATATATATATATATATATATATATATATATATATATATATATATGCAATTTCTTAAACGTTTAAGTTACTTGTAATATTGAAGTGTTTATTTGTTTATGTTTGGCCTACGTGACATCTTGTGCTGGCTGGCTGGTATTTGTTTAAGTTACAGGTGTTTTATAAATTTTGGAATGTCCATATTTTAGGGGAGACTCTGCCAAAATTTTGTTAGAAATTTGATATATATAGCCTATGTGTCCATATTAAATGATTTTGTTTGATTTTGCACTTAGGGCAATCCTACTTTATCGAAGAAACAAGTCTCGATTTTCTAAATTTACTCCACCTAAATGGATACCGATAAAGGTATTTATATCAAATTTTTATGCAATTATTCAAATTACCAAAAATAAAAACAATTAATTTCATATTTTTGGTTTTATAGTGTCTCGCCAACCTAACTCGATGATTGTGGCGATATGTTTTAAAGTTTCTCAAGGATATTGTCGTTCATAATCAAACAGAAATTCCAACAGAGGTATGTTTGTAACAATTTCAAAGTTTATATAATTTTTTCTTTTACGCATACCATTTGAATGCTTATGTTCAATTCTAACTTCATTTAATTTTTATTTCGCAAAGATTATCCTCGATTGTCAATTCGACACATACAATCGATCATACCGAACTCAAAGAAGAGTGGTGTCGATATTTTACTACAAATTTTATTATTTATAAGCGAGATAGAAGAAGATTAATATTAATGTTTACGTGAGTTTTTGTTAAATTTGGTTTTTTTAGTTTAGCATACTTGAATTGGAAAGGTTCACATGAAATTAGGAATAAAATTCCTTTTTATGTTGGCTAATATTTTATATATTTTATGTTGGTGGCTGGTATGATATGTTATGTTTCTGGTATTTTTTATATTTTGGAATGTCCATATTTTAAGGAAAACTCTGCCAAAATTTTGTTAGAATTTTGACTTTGTATGCATGTTTAGTTGCAAAGTGATGTAAGAAAAAGATATTACTATTTAGGTAGGATTTGTAGCATGACATGTGCAATATTTTAGTGATCTATTCATTGTATAATTGTAAATTTGACTATGAAATATATTGTACTTTATTTATGTTAATGTAAGGATATGTAGGAATTTATGAAAAAATTACATTATAATGTTAAATTTTGATGTTGGGGAATGTTGATGACAATTTTGATTGCATTTTGTGTTATCACTATCATGCAAATGTATATAATGTAAATGTGAGAGAACTAAATTTAATAAAAAAAAAAAAAGCGAGAATAAGCGCTTCAATAATGAAGCGGCCGCTTATTGTATAAAAAGACAGCGCGCTTCTAAAAGGAAGCGCTGCTAATTATACAAAATAAACAACGCAAAGATGGAAGCCATTTTGTGTCTATACAATAAGCGCTTCAATAAAGAAGCTGTTGTGTCTATACAATAAACAGCGCTTCATTATTAAAGCGCTGTTTATTGTCAGACAATAAACAACGCTTCCTAATTGAAGCGCTGTTTATTGTCCATTTTCAGCAGCGCTTCATAAACGCTGTTTCTTTGAAATACAATCAGCAGCGGCTTAATTTTCAGCGCTTTTAAGCGCTGTTTTAAGCTAAAAATAAGCGCTGTTTATTGCCAAAACTTGTTGTAGTGATGGGTTGAAATAGAGCCCTCGTCAATGGTATAGGAGGTTTGATGATTTTCTTTTGAGATTGGATTTTGTGAGAAGTGGCTATGAAAGTTGTGTATACATATTGAAAAGAGAAGAAAAATGTGTTCTCTACTTGCTTCTTTATGTGGATGATATCCTAATGGCAAGCTCTAGTAAGGAAGAGATTGGTAAGCTCAATGAGATATTAAATTCAGAATTTGAGATGAAGGATTTTGGTGTTGCAAAGAGGATACTTGGAATAGATATTGTGAGGAACTGGAAAAAGGGGGAATTGTTCTTATCTCAATATGGTTACTTGAAGAAGTTTGTTGAACGGTTTAGAATGCACGAATCTAAACCGATTAGCACACCTTTAGGTCACCACACGAAGCTCTTGATTACTCAAGCTCCTACCACCGAGGAGGAAAAGAGGAAGATGGACAATACTCCATATGCTAGTGGAGTGGGAAGCATCATGTATGGCATGGTTTGTAGTAGGCTGGACTTGGCATATGTGGTTAGCATTGTGAGTCGGTTTATGGCAAATCTGGGTCAAACTCATTGGGAGGCTTTAAAGTGGGTAGTGAGGTATTTGAACGGCTCTTTGAAATGCGACTTGAGATACACAAAGGTAGCTCAAGGTGGAGACACTATTGAGGGTTATATGGACGCAAACTATGCGGGGAATGTGGATACAAGGAAGTCATTATCTGAGTTTGTGTTCACGTTGTTTGGAACGACTATAAGTTGGAAGGCAAATCAACAATCCGTGGTAGTGCTATCTACGACTCAAGCGGAGTACATTGCCCTTGTTGAAGGGGTAAATGAAGCCATATAGTTGAAAGGGATGATTAGTAAGTTAGGAATTACGCAAGGATGTGTGAAGGTTCATTGTGATAGCTAAAGGGTAATCTATTTGGCAAATCACCAAGTGTACCATGAAAGGACAAAGCACATCGATATCCGTCTACACTTCATTAGAGATGTTGTTGAGTCTAAAGAAGTTTTGGTTGAGAAGGTTGCTTCGGAATACAACTCGACGGATATGTTCACTAAATCACTTCCTAGATCAAGGTTCAAGAATTGCTTGGACTTGATCAATTTCTTCGAGACGTAATTCCGAATAATGGAGAGAGCAACACTTTGATGATGGGTACTTGTTGATCATCATCATTGATTTGAAGTCAAGGTGGAGAATTGTGGGGAAATGCCTTAAAATCAGTTTTGGTAAGCATTGGAATGCATATGAGTGTTTTTCATGGTGCATTTTGGATCTCTCTGCGAGTCGAATTGGCTATTAGTGAATCGATTCACCAGTTTTGTGAATCGAAGTGCCTCTGTGGGAGTCGAATGGTCTTAGGTGAATCAATTCACCTAATCGATTCACTGGAGGCGGAGGTGGTGCTTTAAGTGAATGAATCGATTCACAAATATAAGTGAATCGATTCACGAAGTGCAGAATTGCGAGTATAAGAGCACAGATTGTAGAATTCGCAGAATAGAATATTCATAACGCAGAGAAGCGATTTCAGAGATTGGGAAACACCTTCAAACACCTTGGGAATTTAGGGTTTCATAAAGGGGGGTTCTTCTTCTTCTTCTTCTTCTTCTTCTTCTTCTTCTATTGTAATTCTTGAGTGAAAATTATTGAGTGAGAGATTATACTAGTGAGAGATCTTGAGATTGTTCATCTTGAACAATTGGAGGAAATTGACAAAGGGCCTTATAATCTTTTGTAAAGAACTCATGATCATAGTGGATATGGAGGGTTGCTCTCTCCCACAGATGAGGTCATTGTTGAGACCAAACTGCGTCAACAATTACTGTGTGTTAATTTCCTCTCTTTCTCTCTTTTATTGGTTAATTTCGTTTTAGAGTTTTGAATTACACATTGTTAGATTTATTCTTTGTTGTTCTTGGTTGGCTGAAATTGTTTGGTTTGGTTGCAATTGTTTTTCGTCCCAATTCTTGTTTGAGCACCAACAACCTCTACACCAAAAAAAATTATGAGGTAACATCAAGTAGTAATATGAAAAATATATAAAAAAGTAAAATTGTAAGAAATATATTTAATTTAAATAAAACTGAAAAGTATTAATTAAAAATTTATAACTATAAATGTTGTATAATTAATAAAGAAATTAGATTCAAAATTTAAAAGAAGAAACGAGATGTATAATTTTAAAGAATAATTCACTAAATCACTTTGAAAGAACGAACTGTAATTCAAAGTATAATAATGAGTTTAAACAATATGTCTCAGTTATTGAGAGTGTTACTTAAGATTATTTAAGAACTTTTCCTTTTGGATAGGCTAAAACGTCCATCAACGACCCGCGTATGACATACTAAGGATAGTGAAGAGGTGCAAATCCACATTGGAATTTAAGAGTAAGATTTACGGGTTAAAAATTTGTGGAATGCGGTTCGTTGCAGTCACTAGTCACTGCAGCTGCCGTCGTGCGATCACGGCCGCCCAATCTTAATCGGACAGCTCAAAAAACACCACACGTTTTTTGTTTTTAAAAAATATAAAATATCGATCTTGAATTTGGACCATCTGATCTCAATCGAACGACCGACGTAACTGATTGCAGGAATTGACTACAGTCTGCGACTGCAGAGAAACGCGATCCAAAATTTGCTAGTTTTTTTCGATCTTTGGTGGCTCAAGTCCAGTCAAAGTAAATAAAACACTACTAATTTTCACACACCAAAGAATTGCATTAAAATATGTTTTTTTTAATTAATACTCCTAAAAATTGTGTTTTTTCTAAAATTACCCTTTTATGAACTAACCCACTTGCATAGGAAATAGATGTATCTCATTAATATGTTTCACTATAAATAAAGGTATAAATAAAAATTAGGCAATTAATGCTTTTAAAAATTGATGTTGTGTCTTATAAATAAGACTAAGAAAATGAACTATTTTATTTCTTATAAAAGGGACCATAGGGAGTATTAGGGGACCATTCTAACATACAGAGAGACTAAAGACATAGAGGGTGAACCAAACAAAAAGACATAGAAAGAGACTAAAGACATAGAGATGGAGGGAACCTCTGTGAAAAAATAAAAAGACAGAGAGAGAGGATCATCCAAAAGTGAAGCTATAGACAAGAGTCAGTTTCTTCAGTATTAAGGGCCAAGATTACAAGGAGACAAAGGTTGTCCTTGGACATTATACAAGGACCCATTTTCGTATGCTAACCAAAAGCCAAGTGCCCATTATGGATTTAATCTATGGCTTAACGCCAACCCACAGTTGTCTGCTTTATAGCTGGACAGCTTGGGACAAAGTACTTAAAGAGTTTGTTAACTAAGTAGTAGTATCTGAGGCATCAAGAGATACCATTGTGGTTTTGTTGTTTTGTATTTCATCATGAGATTAACCTCCAACCACCCTCTTGAGTCTTGTCAGCAACACTCCCTGCTTTGTCTTCTTACAATTACAAAAAGGGATCTGGTTGAGTTTTCCCTACAATTACTCCTTCTCATCTCAAGAAAATAATAATTAATTTTTTCAATAATATTTAGGTATCTCAACTTACAATACATCAATTAGTTCTTCTTATCTATCTAATTACTACAATAAGGTCAGAAGAAGTTTTTTTATTATATGGTAATCAATGTAATAGATATTTTTTTTAAACGTGTGTATTTCTTAAAAGATAAATAAAATGAGATGGAGGGAGTAGTTAGTAGAGGGTTAGTGGAAAAATTTATGTTATATCTAAGAGGGTGATTGGTTTGTCATTCCTCCTAAATTTATTTTTCAACTTTCAATTTAGTTTGAGAAAATATTTTTGGTTTTTATTTTGTATTTTTGTTTATAAGTTCAAAATTGCCAACTTAATTAATGACTTGCTAGTTTTAGAAAATATTTTCTTTTTTCACTTTTAAATATGAAATATCATTTTTGCTTTATTTTTTTAATAAAAATATTTGAAAACAAAAATAAAACTAAACTAAAGTAACATAATACATTTTTTCAAACCACACAACCACTTAATTTAATTTATAATTTTCAAAGCTTTTTCGTTATTTTTATACTAATTTTTTAAAACAAGAAATAAAATGACATAAAAATGTTATAATTATTAATAAGATAAATAAAAACAAAATAGTTTTTTAAAACCAAACAGGTGATAAAGTACCTTAAATTTTCACAATGTCTATGTCCGAGTTTGCTAAGTTAGCAATTTATAGGCTGACAGTTCAAAAATAATAACTCAAAGGGTGATGCATGTTTATGCATGTTTGTATATATGGTAAAAGAAAACTAATTAAAAAATGTGTACAGATGCCTATGAATGATGAAAATTTTGAATATCCCATTCAACATTGTTATGATATTGTATGATATATCATAAAGTTCTAAGTACAGTATCTATGATATCTAGGTCTTTTATATATCTGATGCAATAATTAGATAAAACTCGGATAGTCAATAAAAATTAGTTGGAATTTTTAGCTAACATTGGTTTGGTTGAGTTTAGAAATTCAACCCAATATATGTATTGTACATGAGAAGTGGTGAATAGAGAGAGAGAGAGAGAGAGAGGCATATAGCTACCTTTATGACGAAAATCTTGAGGCATGTGGTGCCAAACTGCCAATTGAGAAATCTTTGCCATTATTAGGTAAAGACCATATAAGGTAGCAAGCAAGACTGCAGAGAGGCTTTGAATATGAGTGGGTTTGGCCAGTGACATAGAGAACTACTGAGAGATCACACATGGGTTTTGGACCTTTTGCCATAAAGTTTCCATTTCTGGAGCTGAGTGAGAGTGTCCAAAGTCCAAAGAGAATATCTTCATCAATTTTAGTGTAGTACATCGATTTTATCAATGGGATAAGGGACAATTCATGACCTCAATTGGTCAATGGGTCGGTTGATTCCACCAATCAGGAATGTTCATGTACATGAACAAGTTTCTTAAAATGGAAAGAAATTTCTTGTTTTTCACTCTCAATATATACCCTACATTTACAAACTACTTTTGGTCATGCTATATGCAATATTTCAGAAATTACTCCCTTCCTCCCTTGATTTTTCAAATATGAACAATAGACTCAAACACTAGTTGAAGAAACATTAACTTATTTGAATAGAATAACAAGCAATAACAACAAAGAAATTAGATATATATAACCAAAATAAGACAGAATTGAAGACAGGAAGTCAGAAAATAATAAAAATATAAGAGCTTTTTAAATTTTTTATAGAAGCTTTTAATTTAATACTTAGATTATTGAAGTTCAACATCTGCACAAGAATATTAACCGGAATAAGTTTAACAAAATTTAATCCAGAGAAAGTGTGTGTGCGCGCGCTTGTAGTGTCGGGATTTGTTGACGTTAAGTGTCAAATTTTGTATAATTTTACCTTTAATAACTTTTTGTAAATTATATAATTCATAAATCAAATAATTGAATCATGTTATATTATCTTGGTGATCACTATGCAAAATATTAAATAATTTAGACATTCTAAGCTTGTAATTTGATAGCTGACAATTACTATTGTGCTCAAAAGATCATATTATACATTAAGATAAAGTTATACAATGAAGCATCAAATAATTATGAATTATTTGAAATTTTATAGAATTGATTTAATTAATAACAATTTTCATTTTAACGGTTAGATTGTTAATTTTGCACTATACAAAAGAGTTATTATCGGTGTAAATATGCTAAATTTGACAAAAATGTCAATGGATATTCTAATTCATATATACATACATGGAGACATACACACACATACACATATATAAAGGTGGGGATTCACTTATTCTATGAGTATCCAACCTTTGAACATCGTCATACTATATTAAATATTACACACATCCCTAACTTTAAGCAAATTGAACATTCATAGTTACCCTTTTTTTTAATAGGACATTCATAGCTACTTAATCTATAGTCGATATTTACTTGTCTTTTAAAAAGTGAATTATATGTTAAATTGATAATATTTATTACAATATATGGATGTCTCTGCTAGGGTTTAAGTCGCGCCAGCTCTAGGGTTTCATGCACGTCGCCTAGCATGTCTTTGCCTCCACCGATTTTCCCTTGGCCTTTCTTGGCCGGTCTCAGCCACACCCATGCAATCTCTCATGATGGCCACAACCTTAGCTCATCGTCCAAAACCTCGCCTCAGAGAGCAATGAAGAGCACATGCGATATACCCTTGAGTCAGATGCCACAGCCATGCCTTAATGGTGAGGAAGTGGCGATCAAGATTCCAGAAGAAGATTATCTTGCTGGTTTACAACGTTGCAAGAACCACCTCCATGCGCGATTGATTCTTTCGAAGGGAGATAAACCAATTAAGGTCACTGATTTGCATTCAAAATTAACAGCGCTTTGGCCCTCTCTTGGTCGCTGGGATGTCATCCCGTTAGGGAAAGGCTATTACGAATTCTCTTTCTCTTCTCTTTGAGGACCAGCGAAGTGCATTATTAGTGGGTGCATGGAATTTAAAGCCAGGTTTGCTCAAGCTCTTTGCCTAGGCCAAGGATTTCAACCCAGAAAACCAGTACAATACAAATGCTCAATGCTGGATCAGGTTCTTTGGCCTATCCCAAGAATATTGGAGCCCTAAGATTCTCTTTGTTATTGCTAGTAGCATTGGCATTCCGCTTTGTTTAGATGATGCCATATCCAAGTGCACCTTCGACCACTTTGCAAGAATCTTGGTAGATGTTGATTTGAAGACCAACGTACCTTCGATCACAAGTCTTGGTGGAGAGGGAAGGATATGCTTTCTTTATTGTGTATAATATGAAAATCTTCCACTCTTCTGTCAATCATGCCGAGTAATTGGTCATTCTATTGATAAGTGCAAGAAGATATCGAATAAGGATGCTACACTTGTGACCCGAGCCAAATCAGTTGCTGCTAGAACCTTGTGCAAAGGGACTGCTATTGCTTTTGTGCCAGGGCCAAGCCTACTCAAAGAACATCACTGGAGCAGGTGGTTTAGCATGATGATGCTGTGGTGATTGTTGCAGATCAAGAGAATTCAAAGGCCATGGTAGCAGATAAAGGGAAGGCCATTGACTGTCATGATGTCCCTCCTCCTAATAATAAGAGTGTAATTGAAGTTTCTGTGGAAGATGTTGTTAATTGGACTGCCTTGGTTGGTGTCAATAACGTTCCTACCTCCAAAGAAGGCATGTGCTTGCAAGAAAATATTAACCCTCTTATGGGGTTTATCGATGCTCCTGTTGGTAAAAATTTGGGTTGCTCTGCATTGGTAGTGCATAATTCTCCAAGCAAAAACCTAGATGTGGAGGTGCAACAAGTAGTGATTCACTCGATGCATTTTGAGAAGTCCCCGGATGGCCCTAGGCTTGCCTCTCGGCCCGGTATTGATGCCGAAGGTTCGGTGTTGGCTGTGGATAACAGCTTCATTTCAGATTTCTCAGCTAAAGAACATCGAGAACACTTGAGTGGTGTGGTGAAAAATGATTTGAAACATTTGTGTAAGCATTTGGGTGATGAGAGTGAGACAGAATTAGAAGACATTGCTTCCATTTCTTCCTCAGCCCAGTCTCCCGTGGATGATGGTTTTACTGAAGTTTTATCCAAAGCTCAAAAGAATAATGGGAAAAAAAGAAGAAGAAAGCCTTAGCAAAAGTTGGAATCTATCATACCTGCTCCAAGGGTGGCCTCAAAATTCATACCCAATGAAGGTCCTCTACTGGAATTGTAGAGCCATAGCCAACCCCCTTTAAGGTTGTTGGTCAAAAGGTTATGTTTGACTCATAATCCAGACTTTCTTTTTGTTTCAGAACCCTGCATGAATATTGATGATTTTCCTAAATCCTTTTGGCGATGAACCTACTTGAAGCCTTTTGTAGTGAATAATAGAAACTCCCTTTTGCCTAATCTTTGGGGGGCCTGTGCTAGTCATTTGAATCCAGTGGTGATTTCTAATACCTCTCAGTAGGTGTCCATATCTATTAATGTTGATTCTACAGACATTTATCTTTCTGCAGTTTACGCTAGCACTAATGTAGCTCATCGAAAAGAGCTTTGGTCCCATTTAGGACTTTTACAAAATTCTTTCCCTTGGCCATGGATGTTTATTGGTGACTTTAATGTAGTTCTGGGTGCTCATGATGTTCGGGGGTACAAGCTTCCTAATAATGTATCTTATGTGGATTTTCAAGATTGAACAAATTCGTATGACCTGCATCATATTCTTACCAGAGGGGCGCAATTTACTTGGTGTAATGGAAGGAAGGAAAATTTTCATATTGAGAAAAGGCTTGATAGATCCATCTGTAATGATGCTTGGATGACTTTTTGGACATCTATATCCTGTACTACGTTGACTCGGAGTAAGTCTGATCATTATCCTCTCTTGGTCACTCTAAAACGAAGTATTAACCCTTCTCCTTCCTCCTTTAAATTCTTCAATATGTGGTTGTCGCATCCTACTTGCAGACCCTTGGTTGAGGAATTTTGGAATAGACCTTGCTTTGGTTGCCCTATGGCTATTTTGTCTCAGAAATTAAAGGCCTTTAAGAAGGAGTTGCGAGTTTGGAATAAAGAGGTGTTTGGTACTGTGAATCAAAATATGGTCCAGGATCAGTTAGAGGTGGATAGGCTCCAAAGTATTATTGATAGCTCGGGTTATGATGATTCCTTGCATGGCCAAGAAATTTCTGCCAAAGCTAGGCTGCAGCAAGCGCTTCATTTTCAAGAAGAATTTTGGAAGGAAAAAGTAAAGCTCAATTGGTTCTCCTAGGGGGATATGAACACTTCCTATTTCCACAAAATGGCTACTATTCGGCATGTTTCTAAGACTATGTCCATTCTTAAGGATGGTCACATGGTGCTTGATAGTATTGAGGCAATTGAGAATCATGTCCTACATTATTACAATAATCTTTACGCTTCTGAGAATGTTTACGAGCAATCTGATATAATTTCTAAGTACATTCCCCTCTCTGTCTCTCGTGATGATAATTTGATGCAAACCAATTTGCCTTCTATGGATGAGGTCAAGTTTGCGGTTTTTTCTTTAAATGCCTCTGGTGCTCCAGGTCCTGATGGGTTTGGTGGTGGTTTCTATCAATATTTCTGGGATATTGTGGGTCAAGATGTCTTTAATTCAGTTTTGCAGTTTTTTAGACAATCTTGGCTTCTTCCGAATATAAATTCTAATTTAGTGGTGCTCATTCCGAAGTTTACTGGGGCAGATAAAATTGACGGTTACAGGCCTATTGCTCTGGCTAATTTTCAGTTCAAGATTATTACTAAGGTCTTAGCTGATAGATTGGCGTGCGTTGCTCCTAAAATTATTTCTGAGCAGCAGAGAGGCTTTATTAAAGGGAGACAAATCTCTGATTGTATTTGTATTTCCTCTGAAGCCATCAACTCCCTAGACTCCAAGATCTTTGGCGGTAACATTGCATTGAAATTCGATATAAAAAAGGCTTTTGATACTATTGATTGGAATTTTCTATTACAGGTTCTGCAGGCTTTTGGTTTTGATTATGTTTTTTGTAACTGGATTAAAGTCATCCTTCAGTCTTCAAAATTATCCTTTTCCATCAATGGTCACACAGTTGAATTCTTTTCTTGTAAGATAGTTGTCAGGCAGGGCGACCCCTTTTCTCCTCTTCTTTTTTGTTTGGCTGAAGATATTCTTGGTAGGGGCATTAATCATCTGGTCAGCATAGGTGCTCTGAAGCCTATGGCTAGTTCCAAGGGTTTTCCCACTCCTGGTCATGTATTATATGCTGATGATATTATGGTTTTTTGTAGAGGCTCAAAGCCGAATTTCAGGAAGTTGATGGCTTTATGTCATGAATATGGTAACGCTTCTGGCCAAAGCTCAGTTTGGGTAAGTGCCGGTTCTACACAGGTTCTATGCCTCAAATTCGTATTGATGCTTTGACTGATTTCCTTGGCTTCCTTCCTGGTCATTTACCTTTTAATTATTTAGGTGTTTCTCTCTTTAACGGCAAGCCTAATGCTATCCATATGGGTAGAGTTCAGCTTGTTAATTCTGTGATTCGAGGCATGCTTTTGTATAGCTTCCATGCCTATGCTTGGCCTGGTGCTTTCCTCAAGCAGATTGATGTTTAGATTCAAAACTTTATCTGGTCTGGGGACATCAATACTAGAAAAGTTGTAATTGTTGCTTGGAAGAAGATTTGTACTCCTGTTCAAGAGGGTGGTCTTCGCATTCGATCTATTAGAAAGATTAATGAAGCTGCAATGTTGAAGCTTTGTTGGGAGCTCTCCACTGTTGATAGTCAATGGACGCGATACTGTAAGGCTAATTTTTTTAGAAATAGTGCTCCGGTTAATAGGTACATTAAATCTTCTATTTGACATGCTATTAAGCCTTATTGGAGTCAGGTCAAGGCTTGCAGCCAATGGGTTCTGGGGAGAGGTAATTGTATTAACTTTTGGAGGGATGCTTGGATTTCTCAACCAATTGTGGATTTGATGCAACTCCCAAATGATGTGTCAAATAATCTGCATGCTACAGTGGCTGATTTCATTGATGGGAATTCTTGGAACCTTCCCAATGTTCTGGTTCGTAGGTTTCCTCACATTGCAGCTAAAATCCGTAATTACAGGCTTCCAATTAGGCCCAATTCTGATTTCCTGCTTTGGAAGGATTCCAAAAATGGCATTCTAACTTTTAAAGATGCCTATCATCACTTTAGCCCGGTGGGCAACTTCTCTAGCCGGGGCACACTTATTTGGTCTTCCTGTATCACACCTTCTCGATCTTTTCTTCTTTGGCGCCTGTTGCTTAACAGGATGCCTACGGATGATCATTTACAATCAAGGGGTTGTGTGGTGGTCTCTGTGTGTAGCTTATGTGACAGGGCTGCTGAGACATCTGCTCATCTTTTCCTTCACTATCCCTTCGCTTCCCCCATTTGGAGTTGGTTGGGCTCAAATTATAAGGTCAGGCTGGATTGCTCATCTTTGGAAGCTCTCTTGGAGATTTGTAAATCTGATAGTTGGAGCCCCCGGTTAAAAGATGTAGTTCTCGCAGGTATTGTTCATGTTATCTGGTGCTTTTGGTTTTATAGGAACCAAAGCCGATTTCATAATATCAGTATTTCTGTTACCCGTGCTCTTTCCTTGATCTCTACTGAAATAGCTTTCTTGGGTAACCTCTCCAAGGGTTGCATGCGTTCTTCTATTGATGAGTTCTCGGTGCTCAAGAGTTTTCATGTTTCCATCCACCCCCTAAATCCCCTAGAGTGATTCCAATAGAGTGGCTACCTCCATTGCGTGGTTAGTACTTTCAACTGTCTATGATAGTTGACCCCCTCTCCTTGCATGTTGCGCGTTCAGAGTTTTGTGCATGAGCTAGCTGTGACGGTGCTCATTGACTCAGGCAGTTCGCATAACATTATGCAACCCTGAATTGCCGAGTTCCTGGACCTACCCGTAGAAGCCATCACGCCTTTCTCTGTTCTGGTGGGCAATGGTGATTCCATCAATTGTTCTGGTAGTTGCAGTAAGGTGCCTTTGACCATCACAAGTATAAAGTGGTTAAATTGTTTTTTTTTTTTAAGAGAAGCAAAGTGGTTAAATTGTTTTACTACTCAATTTTTTAGTATTCATTTATTCAAAGATACTATATCTTTTCGTTTTATTTAATTAAAAGTGGTTATAAAGCAAATCACTCAATTTGATGTATTTATTATTTTCAATAGTGGTATAATAACCATGTAACATGCATTATTTTCATGCCCTTTCACTTTTCCTTATAATTTGAAAGTATTTACCATGTTTTCTCACTCCTTCAAAATAAAGCACACGCTTATTTTGTTATAAATTTATTTTGTCCATAAAATACATTGTAAGATATGAAAAGTTGTGTCATTTCATTTTATTAACTAACATGGATTTAAAGTTTATTTACTGGAAATTAAAATTTACAATAAATTATAAGTTTGAAACTTCTTATTTAATTAAAATATCAAATATCAAAATTATGTAATCACAATGCTAATTATTAAACATCAGTTGAGAAAAACAAATTTAAATGATGATTAAACTTATAAATTACCAAATACTAATTATAAAATAGAGAATTACATTTATGTCTCACAATTAAAATAATCTCTTTTAAATTTACTTATTTTTCATAATAGTGTTTTGGAGAAAGTTATGTAAAATAATAAATACTAATATCACTATATGTTATCAATTATTAAAAATAAAATCTAAAACTAAAGTACATATATGTTATTGCAAAATATTTAATGAAAATTATCTATGGAATATATTAATTTACTTAATAAAAAAAATATTCGAAGATATTGCTATAAAATAATTAATATTACGTCTAATTAAATTTATAATTAAAAATTTCTCAAATAGTTAATTATTAATCATCCACGTGTCTTTTCATTTCAACAAATTTGAGTAAAAAATAAATATAGCCATATATTAATAAAGATTACCTACCAAAATATAACTATATATTAATGCTATTGTATAATATTGTTCAAATTGACAATGATAATACATTAGTTAAGTATGTAATCAAATTATTAATGTATTAATAAAAAAAATTATTGTATCAATTGAGAATATTGATAATTAAAATATTGCTTAAAACACAAAAAATAAGTTACTAATCATGTATTTGTCCTTTTCACAATAAAATTGACTAAAAAATATTTGTCATGATAGTTTAATATTTTTTTTAAATAGCAAAAGAAATTATGTATTAAATAGGAGCATAACGAGTACTCTAACTCAATACATAAGATGGAGAAAATCAACCCCACCATACAACAAAGGCTACTGTCTACTGATACAATCCAAAGGGTCAACACTTTATTCATAGAAGAGGCAGCACCCCCTACCTGCCCTAGTTAGAAACCATTTCCAAGACATTAGTTTGATGTGATCCAGTTCCTTTGACAGATATGCCCCTTTCCCAAAAAAATACATCCATTGGTGTCCTTACAAATTACTAAAAAATATAGTAAAATTAATTTGATAACAGTATTAAATGCAATCTTTAATGTAATACATAAAATGATATAAGAAAATCAGTATATGTATATTTAATAGTATAAAATATTATATTTCTTAAAATATTATATATTTATATATTAAAGTAAATTTCAATTAATGTTGTTTTATTTTTATTTATGTTGAAAAATTTGATAACTTCAATTTTTTATGCGCACAATTAAAATATTAAATATTAATATTTCTTCATCACTATACTATAATTGCTAATACAATTTAACAAAAAATATTTTGAGATCAATTAAATGATATTATTTAGTATTGAATATCCAAGGGACTGTGTTCATATCATCTCAGGAACAATTTGTATTACGCCTAGGTGTTTTTTCTCCCCCTATTAATAAAAAATCCAATCTCCCCCCCTTCAAAAAAAAGAATATGATTTATAAAATATGAAATATTTTATATGCATATTTAAAACATTAAATATTAAAATCACTTAATGATAGTGTCAATTATTAATCACAACTTGAGACAAAAATACCTAAAAAATATTTATAAATACTATAATTTACGACATGTAATTGTTTTATATGTAATTAAATGTTAAGTTCTTACATTATTTAATGAGAAAGCCACTAATTGTGAATCATTATTTTGGATAAAGTTAGTTCAGACATAATAACATAAAATTATTTGTTCAAAAAAATAAAATATATTATGTAATATTAAATACTAATTATTATATGGATCTTGAAGAATGTATTAATTTTATGTTAAATTTATTTTAAAATATATAATGACCTGTACATGATCTGTACATTTTTATAAATTTGGAAATGGTTCAATTTAAATGATATACAATAAATTATAAACGTATAATTAATATTGAATTGAATTATTTTTAGTAAAACTACAAAATAAAGAAGATATGAAGGCAATATTATAAATGTTTTTTTTGTTTCACACAAATACCATCATAATATGATAAAATAAGCTTGAATAATTTTTCCTCAATTTAAATAATTTGCATGCAACTATTATATTAGATATTAATTTTAATTTATATAAATATTAAAATTAAAACAATTAAATAAATATCACAATTATTAAATTTTGAATGAGTCTATTTATAATATATTTTCAACACACTACAGGAAAAAATTTAATTACCAATAGAAACTAGATACGAAAAAATGAAACCAATCTTTAATTCCGTAGCTAAATGTTACAAACGTTGAAATTAGAGACCAATTTCAGTTTTTTCATCTTTGATTTCTGTTAGTAGTATAATTTTTCTTGTAGTTAAAAAATAATATAATATATATTTAATGCTTACAATAAATGGAAGATATGGTTGTAACATCAATTAGGGTCTGGGGATTAGGATTTCTAGGATATATATGCGGTGATAAAAAATTTGACATTTACATATAGTTAATAAACTAATAGCGTATAATTGTCAAGGATTGGAAATTCTTGTTATTAACTAGAATGAGAAAATTTTATTACTCTAAAAAATAATAATTTTAAAACCGAATCGGTCAATGAACCAGTGAAGACACTGGTTTAAGGTTTATGGTTGAACTGTGGTTAAACTGTGATTGAATCGCGTAGTAATTAAATAATATTTTTAAAATATTTAATATAACATTAATGATATATATTAAGATAGGCATATATGTAAATAAAAATAGCTATAGTGAAGTGGTATAGTTATGTGTCCAATATCTCAAAAAAATGTTCAACTCTTGGTAATCTTGTTTTTGTGTTTTATTTGCTAAACAACACTGCAAATATATTAAATATATCAAACGTTCCACGTCTAATCTCAACAACATGCATAGCGCCTAGTGGTCTTTGTGGGTTTATCACAACATAAGGGTCAGGGTCTCGAACCCTACTGAGGTTGCTTTTATTTAAAACCCTATCTTGAAAACATATTTAAAACGTTAAATCGGAACCAGACCGATTCTTACCGGTTTCCATGATTTGCCAGTGGTTTATCCAATTCTTAATCGATTCGGTGACAAGACGATTTCTAGGCCTAACTGCTAGACCAGCCAGATATCTAGTACCCGATTGAACTAGTTCGACTGGCCGATCCGGTTTTTAGAATCTTGGTAACAAAAACCCTATCTTGAAAACAAATTTAAAACGTTTTCTACCTTAAAGTATTCAATGAACTTTCTCAACATAGTTTATTTTTTTATATTATATTTTCAATAACTAATTAACCTCATAAAAAAGATGACATTTAGCATTATTGAGTATGATAAAAAACCACATAGACTACAATATTGTCTAAAAAAATTATTTAATCGATTCTTTAATATAATTACCTTTAACTATTTTATTAAATTTTTAAACTAATAAAATTTTATTACTTTCGATCTTTATTATAAGAAAATTTTTGGTGTATTTTTTGTCCTAATTATAAGGAAAAAATTCATTTTAAGATATATTAACTACTAAAATTTATTTTATACCCCTATTTAATGTGAAACGTATCTTTACTCGAAACTCATATTTTTCTTATACACTCTGTTTAATGTCGGGTATATTTGAGATAACATTTCAACTTTATATCATTAAATAAACTTCCTTGATTTTAGTGATTTTTGTTTTTTTTTCTTCTTATATTAGAGACCAAATATAGTATTTAATATTGTAATATTATATATTATATATTTATCTTGTAGTTATGTGTGTGTGTGTGTATTTAACATGTAATAAATTCTTATATTTTTAAGAGTTTATGCTATAAATTTGTTATAAAGAAATATTAATAAACAATGCACCTAGTTAACCTAAATGGTAACATGGCTTTTAATTATAGAGGAGGAACCTTTTTTTTTTTGACGCACTATAGAGGACGAACCTGGTTCCATTTGTCCTCCATTAGCGAGCAAATACTTGCACCCTAGTGGGAAAATTAAAATAAAAGCCTCATGCATGCATGTTGGACAAATATGACACTCAATTTACATGGTGTGTGAAAATTAGAATATAATAAAGCAGCAATGTCAAAAAATGTACAAATATATAAAATATTATCGTTGTCAAACGAATCAAGGTCACAGTTCTACACCAATAGGTGGATTGGTCTTTTTTAGGCCAAGTTTTATGAACATTAAAAAGTATGGGCGCGCAGATGCCCACAGAAAGGAACCTTTTTGATTTTTGACTGTACATATTCAAATATCGGACGCAAGAAAACAAAATAAAATAAAAATAAAGAAACACAAATTCAGTACCTTAATAGTACTATATATTAGTTATTTTATTTTTTATTAAATATTATAAATTTTAAAATTATTAATGCATTATTAAAATTATTATAGCTTTTATTAATTTTATTAAATGTTATAACTTTTAAAAGATTTTATATATTAAATAATTAAATAATAACATAGAAATACTGGTTTGTAAGATCCATAAAAAATGCACTAGTCGTAACTCATACAACTTATAGACATGCTCATGAAAAAAAACTTAGTGTTCAATTTTACAAAAAGTTAAATCACTGGTAAAGAATAATTTATATATATACCTTACTTAAACTGACCATGACTAAAAATCTGAGTTTCCACACTGCATTTTTGTTGATTGAAACACTTTACCAATGGATTCTAGTGTCACCATCCTCTTGGCTGTTATTAGACCTTATAATTATATTCCTATTTTATTTTTTGCCGTGTAAAAATATGTCATATGATTTAGAAAAGCATGCTTTCGGTGCTACCCTTTTTGAAGATTTGGAAAATTCCCTAATTTATGAGGAAGCAAGATGGCCCTTCACAAGGACTTTAGATTCAAAATTTGAAAAACACTACCCCAGTTGAGGACCAGGAAAACGTCATTGTGAATTGAGAGAGACACGAACGAATTAGGGAACATAAAGGCATTTTTTTAAATATAAAAACATGAACGAATGTTTGTTGGTTTGAGCGATAGAGTTTATTTTTAATGTTAAATCTCTTGTTTCAGTTTTGTAAACAAATAAATTAGAGATTAAAAAAATTTATATATCAATTTATTTGAATACGCCAAAAAAGATATACATGTAAAAGAAGCACGAAGCGCGACATGCAATGGCAAAGGACACAAAATTCAGTGATAAAGCAAGTTGCATGCGCTAATAGTAAAAAACAAAAAAATATTGTTAGATTGAAAGAGAGAGAAAATAAATATCGAATGCATGCAGCACGTACCTTCCAATGCATGGATGTTGTATATAATGTATTTATAATTGTACGCATTGATGTTGTATATAATATTAAATTAATTTGAAGTGAGAATATAAGTGTTATGTCAATTTCTTTCTATACTCTCATTTCATATCCACTAATGTAGTTTAGACATCTTACATCGGTTAAAAAGAGCTTTTTATATTGGTTATTGAGGCGATTTAAAATCAGCCGTTATTGAATGTAGTGTCTTTTTACATCAGGTATACAACCGATGTAAAAAACCCTTTTTACATCGCTTAAAAAACTACCGTTGTAAAATAGTCGAAATCTAATGTCAAATCTAAAATAAAAATAGGCATTTTACATTGCTTGTAGAGAATAACCAATATAAAAAGTGGGATTTTCCATTTGTACAACCGATGTAAAATGTTTCTTTTTATATCAGTTACGTAAATAACCGATGTAAAAACCTATTCTTACATCGACTATTACAGTAACCGATGTAAAAACGTGGATCACAAGAAACTTCTAATTTTTCAGTCGCGCCATGCTCTCTCTGCTAGGGTTCCTGCACAACGTTTCCTAATCTGCATGCGCTACGTTCCTCAGCATGGGTGCAATCCCGATTTGCAATTGGAGCTTTCTTGTTCCACCGTCTCCCTCCAAGCCTCCCTTTCCTCTCCCAGCGCAACCTTCTCTCCAGAAAAAATCCTTTGCTCAAGCTCTCAATACAACTTTTGACTTTTCTCTCAGCCAACTGCTGTGGCCATGCTTGAAAGGAGAGCATGTCTCCATCAAGATCTCCAACGATGAGTATCTCAAAGGCTTAGATGAATGCAAAAATAACCTGCATGGTCGCTTGTTTCTGCCTACGGGTTCTCAACCGATCAAGGCAACAGATTTACGTGGAAAACTCTCTAAGATGTGGGATCCGATCAAGAACTGGAAGCTGATTCCTCTTGGCATCAGATACTTTGAGTTTACTTTTGCTTTACCAGAGGATTTGAGGAAAATCTGGTCAGTTGGAACATGGACAATGCAACCTGGTGTCCTCTTACGTCTCTCCCAATGGACCTGCGATTTTAAACCCAACAACCAAACTCAGACTGGCGCTCTATGCTGGATCCGGTTTCTTGAGCTGCCTCTCGGGTATTGGAGGCCTAAAACTTTGTTTGAAATAGTCGCAAGCATTGGTACCCCAATCTCCATTGATGAGCCCACGCATAACAGATCATTTGGTCACTATTCAAGAGTTCTTGTTGATGTAGACTTATCAGGAACATTACGTGATTCAATCTTGGTAGAAAGAGAGGGCTTTAATTTTGTTGTTAATCTTGTGTATGAAAGAGTTCCCTCCTTTTGTTCTTTTTGCAGGTTAATTGGTCACTCTCTCTTCAATTGTAATTAGAAGCAGCGTGGCACCTCCAAGCCCATGGCTGACACCGGGGGTTCATAAAGGCAAGTAGGTGCAGCAAATATATGTGCCCAAGAAGCCCATGCCTAGTGCAACACCTGCAGATGTACCAGTCCTAGCGGCCTTAACCCTAATGACAAACTGATTGACAATGCAGTACCTGAAGATGTAGTTGCTGAAGCTTTCACTTCGATGAGGCTAGCAAGGAGAGGGACGATTTTCACGTGGATGATTCCTTACAATCTGATCAAGATAGTGAGCTCGTGGATGATTGTATCTCTTGTCATTCCGAGCTTCCCTCACATGTCTTAGATTCGGCCTCTGATCTTGTGGGATTGGAAAACACTATTGAAAATTTTTGTTGCTCCGCTGCCACTACTATCGTTGGTGGCAATGAAGAGACCCCTATCTTGAAGCCTCGGGTAGAGGAGGATTATAACTCTTCTACACATCTTGTTTATCTTGACGGATCTAATGGCTCCAACAGAATTGTTAATCCTACAGTAGAGAAAGATATTCGAATTGTTGGGAATTTTTGGGCCAATGCTAATGATTTGGAGCAAGAGGTCGAGCCATTAGCTGTGCCTGAGGAGGACTCTAATGAAGGTTTTACGGATTGTTCTCTAATTCGAAGAGGAAAATGCTCAAACAAAAGAAGCAGGTTGAGTTTAGGCCTCCGTACATGACCCATTCTCGGGCGAACTCAGTTTCTCCTTCCTTATGAAAGCTCTTTATTGGAACACTAGAGGTCTTGGTAATCCGAATACCAGACGGGTGTTAAAAAGGTTTTGTCTTACTCATAAACCGCCGGATTTGTTATATTTATCTGAGCCTTGGATTAGTTTGGATGATATCCCTCTTACTTTTTGGCGAAAGATTGCTCTTAAACCTTTTATGGTTAACTATAGGGAACAGTTACTTCCCAACCTTTGGTGCCTTTGTGCTATTGATATTGATCCTGTGATTATTGCTGCTTCTACTCAACAATGCACTTTTTCTATTATGATTAACAATCAGACTGTTTATTTTTCTGCAATATATGCGTCCTCTTTCTACATTATTCGTAAATAGCTCTGGGCTGATTTGGTGGCTTTTAATCAGACGATCCAGGGTCCTTGGATGCTAGTGGGGGACTTTAATGCTGTCTTGGGGGCTCATGAGCAAAGAGGTGGGGTTTACCTTCCCACATCTCTTGTGAAGATTTCAAAAATTGGTCTAATAATTGTAGTTTAACTCATCTTCTGACTAGAGGTGCTGAATTTACGTGGTCGAATGGGGGAGCCTCCAGATTTTTAATTGAAAAGCGGTTAGATAGAGCCCTGGTTAATGATGAGTGCTTCAATTTTTGGCGCTCTATTTCTTTCTGTACTCTGGCTAGGAGTAAATCTGATCATCATCCTCTCCTTTTGCTGCTTAATAGAGGTACTAATTAATGCTAGACACTCTCCCTTTAAATTCCTTAAGATTTGGTCTGATAATGAGGATTGTGCTAGAGTTGTTCAAGAGGTCTGGAGTAGATCTTTCAAGGGTTGCCCTATAACTGTTTCATCTCAGAAGCTCAAAGCTCTCAAAAAGGAGCTGTGTGTTTGGAATAAAAACAACTTTGGGGATGTTGATCTCAGATCAGTTGATTCCGCTTTGGAATAGGTGGAAAAGATTCAATATCAGACTGGTATTTCTGGATCCTCTGATGATTTGTGTCAGCTAGAGTTGCAGGCCCAAGTTGAGCTTCAACAGGCTGTTTCTATTTAGGAGGATTTCTGGAGGCAAAAAGCTAAGTTGAATTAGTTTACTAATAGGGATCGTAATACTGCCTTTTTCTGTAGAATTGCCAAACTTTGTCACACTTCTAAACAAATCTCTATTTTAAAACAAGGTGATGTTGTTCTTGACTTTATTAATGATATTGAGCATCATGTGGTTCAATATTTTACGCAGATTTATGCTTCTGATAATGTTGCATTGCAAATGATCTTATTGACCAGGTGGTACCTGCTTTAGTTATTCCTCAAGATAACACTATACTTACTAGTGTGCCCACTTTTGACGAGGTTAAATCGGCTGTCTTTGCCTTGAATGAGACAGGAGCCCCTGGTCCGGATGGATTTGGTGGTTGCTTTTATCAGAAATTTTGGCCTATTGTTGGTATGGATATTTATCGTTTAACCCATCAATTCTTTTCTCAGAGTTGGCTACCTCCTAAGATGAACTCAAATTCAGTAGTCTTGATTCCTAAGACTCCTGGTGCAGACAAAATTGAGTTTTTTCGGCCCATTGCTTTAGCTAATTTTTAGTTTAAGATTATTACTAAAGTTTTAGCTGACAGGTTAGCTTCTGTTGCTCCTTCTATTATTTCTATCTAGCAGAGGGGTTTTATCCAGGACAGACATATCTCTGATTGTATCTGCATTGCTTCTGAGGCTATAAACAAGCTGGATTGCAAATCTTTTGGGGGTAACCTTGCATTGAAGTTTGGCATTAAAAAGGCTTTTGATACTCTTGAATGGCAGCTTCTTCTTCGGGTCCTCTCCACCTTTGGTTTTAACTCTCAGTTCTGTCACTGGGTTGGTGTCATTCTAAAGTCAGCTAAGCTCTCCTTTTCTGTTAATGGTAATCCTGTGGGTTATTTCTCCTGTAAAAGAGGTGTTCGTCAGGGGGATCCTTTTTCCCTTATTCTGTTCTGTTTAGCTGAAAATATTTTGAGTAGGGATATCTCTTTCTTGGTTCATTTTGGGATGTTCGCTCCTATGCACAGTCCCAGAGGCTTTCAGACTCCCCACCCATGTTTTGTATGTGGATGACATTTTAATTTTCTACCGAGGTACAAAAAGAAATGTAAAGGCTCTCATGTTTCTTTTCTGAGCTTATGGTGACGCCTCTGGTCAGCTTCTTAGTTTGGAGAAATGTAAGTTCTATGCTGGGTCCATGTCTTATCGCCGATCTCAAGAAATAGGTAATATTCAGGGGTTTTCTGCTGGTCGATTACCTTTTAACTATCTGGGTGTTCCCCTTTTCCATGGCAAGCCAAAGGCTCTTTATTTGCGCCCTATTGCTGATAGAATCAAAACTAAGTTGGCTTCCTGGAAAGGTTCTCTGCTTTCTATTATGGGTCGGGTCCAGTTAGTTAAATCTATCATCCATGGGATTATTGTCTACAGTTTTCATGTCTATGCTTGGCCAGTCTCCCTTCTTAAAACTGTCGACAATTGGATTAAGAAATTTATTTGGTCAGGTGATGTGTCTGTTTGAAAAATCTGTACGGTGGCTTGGAGCAAGGTTTGCTCCCCTACCTCTAAAGGTGGCCTTGGTTTGCGTTCTTTATCGGCTATTAACAATGTTGCAATGCTTAAGCTCGATTTTAAGTTGATTTCCTCTGACAAGGAATGGGCTTGTCTTATGAGAGCTAGATTTTTGTAACACAACTCTCCTATTTCTTACTATGTTAAATATTCCATTTGGCCTGCAGTTAAGCCTTACATTCCCCTGGTCAGATGTAACTCCACTTGGGTCATTGAGGATGACTCTCTAGTTAATTTTTGGAAGGATCAGTGGCTCTCGAAGCCAATTGTGCAGCTTTTAAACATTCCTGATAGTGTGCATCATCTTCTCACAGCCACTGTTAAGGACTTTATTGTTAATAATGCTTGGGAGATTCCTTCATTTCTCTCCTCTAGATTTCCAGGCTTATTACAGGAGATTAAAGCTATTCAACTCCCCTTGTTTCAGAGTTCTGATCAGTTGATGTGGTTGTATTTTACGTAGGGATCTCTATCCTTTAAAGAAGCTTTTCAGTTTATGTATTCTATAGCTGATACTTGGGAGTGGGGAGATTTGATCTGGTCAGGTTACATCCCTCCTTCTCAGTCTTTTTTATTGTGGTGCCTTTTGCATAGAAAATTACCCACTAATGATAGTCTTCAAGCTAGGCACCGTATCACAGTGTCCATGTGTTCTCTTTGTGGGGCGGCGTCAGAGTCTTCAACTGATCTTTTCCTTAGTTGTGCATTTGCCACTCGCTTTTGGGATTGGCTTTCTAGGATGTTGCAGCATCGAATCCCGCTACATGATGTCTCTTCTATGCTTTCTTTGTTTGACAGGGCTTCAAGTTCTCAAGTTAGAGACACTACTTTGGCGGCTTTTATCCAAACTATTTGGGTGATTTGGTTTTGAAGAAATCAGCTCAGGTTTCATGATAAATGGGTCTCTTTCACAGCTGCGACACATACCATCATCTCCAGCACTTCCCTCTTGGGGAGTCTTTCTAAAGGAGTTATGCATCCCTCTCGTGAAAAATCTTCTATTCTGAACTCTTTCTTGGTGAATGTTCATGCTCCCTCCGCGCCCTCAGTGAGGTTGATTAATTGGTTTCCTCCAAACCTAGGATGGGTCAAGTGCAATACTGATGGCGCTTCTAAAGGGAATCCGGGCCTTGCGACTTGTGGTGGTTTGTTCCCGAGATAGTAGTGCTACAGTCATGGGCTGTATTGGCTCCTTTGTAGGCACTGCTTCTTCTTTTTTTGCTGAGCTCTCTGGAGTTATGCTTGCTATTGAGATTGCGCATAGTAAAGGTTGGCGCCATTTGTGGGTAGAGTGTGACTCCTCACTCGCAGTTCAGGCTTGGCGCTCGAGTGCACTGGATTCCGTCCTGTGGCAATTGAAGACTAGGTGGAAAAACTGCTTGATCCTTTCTAATATAGTATGCATTTACTTGTTTCTCATATTCACAAGGAGGGTAATAATTGTGCTGACAAATTGGCTTATTTTCCAACTGTAAATAGGGGTTACACGTTGTGGAACTTAGCTCCAGATTTCATTAGGGAGGATTTTTTTCGTGATAGACTTGGTCTTCCTAATTATATGTTCAGATAATTGTTTGGCATGGGTTTTGGCCTAGTCTCCCCATGGTTGTTCTTTCTTTTTCCTTTTTTCTAATAAATTAAGGCAGAAGTACTTTTTTTTCTTCTAGATTTTTTTCCTAAGGAAGATTTTGCATCAGGTTTTAACAAGGCTCATTTCCTTCTTTGTCTTTTTAAAAAAAAGATGTAAAAAGTGCAATTTTTTTAAATATAGTTTTACATTTTGTATAGCCCTTGGACATTTAACAGAGCAAAATGCATATCAGCACAAAATAGAATAGTCATATACAATTCTTCTATATTCATCTACACTACAACAATCAATTTGATCTACATCTACAACAAATCTTCTATTTTGATTTAATATATAAGTTACAACAAATTAAAATTCCTAAGAATCAAAAGAGGAAGTACACTACAAGAATGTTTGACATTTCCTAGGACTAAAAACCCTAGGAAATGACAAAATTTCCAAGGGCCCACCGAGGGCCATGAGACAGTAGTTTATTCACTTGTAGAAAACGGAAACCAAGAGTTTTTAAAAAATGGATGTCGGCTCAGCCCCTCGGTTTTTAAAAATCTAGCCGTTGCGGTGATCCGAGGGCTCAGCCCCTCGATTTATTGGAAATTTTTTTTGGCCGACTTTTTTCGAGGGGTGTGACCCTCGGAAAAGACCAAATTTTTTTTTTTAAAAAAAAGCTCACCGTCTTTTATCATGACCAAACCGAGGGTTTTTTTTAAAAGCCCTAGGAATTTAAGGTATAGGTTTTTTCCTACTACTTTTGCCTTGGGTAATTTCTTAAGGTCAGTGACCCTAAGAAAAATTTGTAAGAAATGGGCAACATTCTTGTAGTGCTACATCGACCAACTTCAATCCACATCCACTATGACCTCAAAATGTTTCACAAAATTAACCAAAGGATAACACCAAAACATAAGTTACCAAAAGTGGAACCTCACTAGTACAGAAAAAAAAAGGAAGGTTGGTGTCAAGTTCACGTCCTTCTCTTGTGCTCTTCACAGTAACTCAAAAAGAAGCTTGCTAAGCGTTGCTAGATGTCAGAAATATCTTCATTAGAGAATGGTGAGTTGTCCCAGAATATCTGCAAGTTAAAACAAAATTAATTCAATGATAAGCCATCATCATCTCAAGGTCGTAAATATTAAAAGTTCAGATCAATTTAAAAGGTAGTTAATGACAAGCCTTCAGATGTTACTTATGTGGTGGATCGTATTAGGGCCATTTCTTGGAGGTGGTTCCTTGGGAGGACCAAGGGTGGAGTGTGTCTGTTTTACGAATGGTTTGTAGACCCTTTGGATTGTTTGAGTAGGGTCTAGTTCCACTGTATTAGCTGCCCTGGTGGTTACATTTGTTTTTTTTTAGGTGTTTTTGCTTTCGCTTTGGGTGTTATGCTCTCTTTAGGATGTCAGCCTTCTTTTTTCCCGCTCTTGTATTGAGTTGATATATCTCTTGTACTTCCTTTAAATGTAATTATTTGCTATTTCAAAAAAAAAAAAATACATGCATTAGAAAATGATATGATTATAAATCCATTTAAACACAACAGATCACTTGTTAAATATATCATCAATCAAAGAATTTTGCTTCTAAAATAATAATCTCTTGAAGAATTAGGCCAAATACTGAGTCCCATGCCATTTTCATAAACCAAAGTGCAATTAATGCAAAACCAATACCAGGAAAATCTAACACCTCTTTAAAGAGTAGTATATCACTTATTAATAGTGCTTTCTCTATTTCGAAACTTTATATTTCAAAAAAAAAAATTAGCAGATAAAAAAAACTAAAAGTTAAAGCGGCCCATTATTTAGACACAATTTGTGCAAACAAATATGGGAAATCAAGTCCGTACTATATGTACATACGGTTTGTATATGTACGGACAATTTTTTTTTTTATTTTTTTTAAAAAAAATATTTTTTTAAAAAAAATTTAAAAAAATATTACAGATTTTTTTATATGGTTAATCACGTTCACATATCTGGTTAATGCTATTCATTATCTGGTTAATGCAAAATCCTGAAACTTTTGGACATCCTATTTTCTTATCTGGTTAAGCAAGTTCACATATCTGATTAATGCTATTCATTATCTGGTTAATGCAAAATCCTGAAACTTTGGACATCCCATTTTCTTATCTAGTTAACCATGTTCAAATATCTGGTTAATGCTATTCATTATCTGGTTAATGCCAAATCTTGAAAAAAAAAATTTTTTTTGAAAAAAAAAATTTTCAAAAAAAAACTTATCCGTACATATATGGATATACGATCCGTACATGTACGGATATACGGTGTCCCGTATTTGTGTGTACAAATAATATTTTTGTTAAAAGTATGTCAAGAATCATGCTTTTTATGTCAGAATCTTAATGACAACAACTTATATAAGCCGACGTGTCTTTTGAAAAAGCTTACCAATTCCAAATACAAATGGATAAGCTCTTATTAATTATATATTGTTAATTGATCTCTCTTTCTCTCTCTCTCAGTGGTGGATCCACATTAACAGAGTTGGGACAATTCTTAGAATTTGAGTTTGGGCCTAACTCAAGTTCAAAAACTAGTTCATGGGGTGAGGATTACCCCCTACTTACAACTATTATTGAGACAATATAACTATCCAATGTGAGACTCTAACACATCTCCCTCACGCCCAGGAACATATATCTGGAGCGTGAAGTTTCCAGGACTGAACAACTACGGGTGGCCCAACGGATCTCGATAGGCTCTGATACCATCTTAGAATTTCGGTTTGGGCCTAACTCAACCCCAAAAACTAGTTCATGAGGTGAGGGTTATCCCCCACTTATAACCACTATTGAGGCCATATCACTATCCAATGTGGGACTTTAACAACAATTGCCCCCATGACATCCTTACTTTTTAGTTGAATATACTTAATAATTTTCATTTTGCCCTCATAAAAAATTAGGTGTTGCCCCTATATAAGATATGTTTTTTTAAATAAGTGAAGAAAGTTATAAAAGATAAAAGAGAGAACAAATTGGTTCTAATGTTATCTCTTTATTCTTCTAATTTTTATCACTTCTCAAACGCTAAACTCATACAGTGACAAAACACATTATATTTCAAAAAAGAAACACCGTTCAAGATAGAGAAAAAGATAAAAAGACTCAAAGAACAGAGACAAATTTTGGTAAAATTGCTCTGTAGGTCCATTAACTTATGTTTTGGTAATAAATAAGCCTTTATCTTTTTTTCCCCAAAAGATCCTTTATATTTTAAAATGTTTTTGAATAAGTCCTTTATCTTTCTTTTTTTTCCGAATAGGTCCTTTAGGTTTGAAAAACATACTAAAAACAGTCCTACCTGTCCATTCATTAAAGGACCTTTTTGAAATATACTAAAAACTTAAAAGACCTTTTTAAAACATATTAAAAACTTGAAGGACCTGTTTGAGAAAAAATGATAAAGGACCTATTTGGAAAAAAAAAGATAAATGACTGATTCATTACCAAAAAATAAGTTAAGAGACTTACAGAACAATTTTGCCGACAAATTTTTGATGATTTTCTATCAATATCATTAGACTAAGATACAAAAAGTGATACTAGTGAAAAACATATGATATATAAATAGTTAAATGATTTTTTTTTAAAAGTTTAAATAATTGTTTGTTACATACGTAGTGACATTGAAAAAATTATATAACATTTTCAAAATATAAAAATGCGTAGAACACAATTGTAATTTGTAGAAGGTTAGGTATTTTATGTTTTTTAGTCAAAAAAATTATGTATTTTGTAAAAACTTATAATATTCTTTTATATGAAAGTATTGTAACTATTTTTTACCCCCACGAAAGAATTTTTTTGGATAAGCTGCATATGTCATCCAAATTATCCTTCAAACTCAATGACAATATGGTGTTGCGCCAGGTGGTTAAAGGAGGTCATCAGATTTAGGAGACAGCTTGTCACTAGATCCTAGCAAGGAAATGAATCAAGTCTGACTATAAGACATGTAATGAAATAGTGAATGAATAGAACAAATTTTATCCAATTGTTACCTTCTTAAATTCTTCTCCCTATTCTTCTGGAGCTCAGCCAAGCTCGAATTGAGCCCTCCCTATCAGCACCTATTATTTGATGCTTCCATTACTTGCACCATGCCTCCCAAAGCTGATAAACACAAAAAACCCCAGGCGTCTGATTATCTGTTACTTTAAATGAAAGAGATGCTAGAGACCTATGTGGCTAGTGCTTTGGATAATTTTCGGGAGCAGATGGTTCTTTCTTATTCCCCATCTCACTCCTCTAACAATAACCATAGCCATTCCACTAATTCCCTGCTCCCTAAGCCACCCAAAATTTAGCTCCCACCCTTCGACGGATCCAATCCCCTCAATTGGATATTTCATGCCAAACATTATTTTGAACTCTCAAACAGGCCACCCCAGCAATGCTTAACCCACATTTCTTTATGCAAGGCCCTGCCTTGGCTTTGTACAAGTGGTTATATTCTAATCATATCATTTCCACTTGGGATGCATTCACCAAATCGTTGAAGTTGCAGTTCGGTCCTTCCAATTTCGAAAACCACTAAGCTACCTTGTTTAAACTTAAGCAGTCTAGGTCAGTCATGGATTTTCAAGGACAATTTGAGCAATTGTCTAACCGCATCGTCGGTTTACCTAAGGAGGCAATGTTAAATTGCTTTCTCCGTGGCCTGTGGAAGACATTCAATAGGAACTACAGATTTTGAAACCCAAAATCCTCCATGAAGCTGTTGGGCTGGCCAAATTGGTGGAGGCCAAAATCTTGGCTCCTAAACCCTCGTTCGGTCACCCCAATCAGCATGCCACTCTTCCCCAGTGGCCAACCCCTTACTGGGTTCTGGACTCTTGCCTTCCTCTATGCCAATCCGTAAATTGTCACCCTCAGAGATGCAAGATCGGTGCTCTAAGGGACTTTGTTTCAACTGCGATGATAAATTTTCCTTGATCGTCGCTGTAAATCCAAACAGTTCATGATCTTGTTAGTGGACGAAGCTGATGAGTCCATCGCGTCCCTTTTGGAGGCCGATAACCCTTAGATTCAGGCCCTCTGATCCTCGAGTCGCCCTCCAATTCGGATCCTCCTAAGGCAGAGCACTTTCAACTATCTACGACGTCCATAGTTGACCCCCCATCCTCGCATATTGCGCGTTTAGAGTTTTGTGTGGGAGCTAGCTGTGACGGTGTTCATCACGCCTAAGGCAGTTTGCATAACATTATGTAACCCTGAATCGCCGAGTTCCTGGACCTACCCATAGAAGCCATCACACCTTTCTCTATTCTGTTGGGCAATGGTGATTCCATCAATTGTTCTAGTAGTTGTAGTAAGGTGCCTTTGACCTTCTCGGGTGAGCTGTTCTCCATGCCACGCTTTATCCTACCCAATCATGGGGTTGACATTGTGCTTGGTGTCCAATGGTTGCAATCCCTTGGTCCGTTTTTATAGGATTACAATATTCCCTCCATTATGTTCTTTCATATGCAGAAACCCTTCACCATTATAGTTGACCCGAACAATACTCCTACCCACGCCTCCTTTTCCCAGTTTTGCCATTTCGTCTTTATACACACTATTGATTCGGTCCACTCGATCTCACTTGCTTCTATGGCCAGGCCCATGCCCCTCTGGGCCCTGCATCGTGAATGTGCGCCCTTATTGTTACCCTCATTGCCACAAAACAGTACTGACTCAGATGATTAAAAAGATGTTGGAGGAAGGAACCAACAAACCAAGCACTAGCCCCTTTTTCCCCCCATCCTCCTTGTTTGCAAGAAAGACGGGTTGTGGTGTTTTTGTGTCGATTACAATGCTCTCAATGCCATCACCATTCGCAACAGGTTTCCTATACCTGCGGTCGAAGAATTATTGGATGAACTTCACAGGGCCACCTATTTTTCTAAATTGGGCCTCTGTTTCGGATACCAGCAGATTCTCGTTGACCCGGTAGACACCTTCAAGACTGTCTTCCGCACGGTGGATGGCCATTTTGAGTTCTTGGTAATGCCTTTTGTGCTGTCCAACGCCCCGTCCACGTTTCAGGCAACCATGAACAAGGTATTCAGCGAGTACTTACGCTGTTTTGTCCTTGTTTTCTTTGACGACATTTTGGTTTATAGCACAGATTGGGATTAATATTTGACTCACCTGCGGTTGGTCTTTCAAACTTTAGCTCACCATCAGTTCTTTGCTAAGCTTTCTAAATGCTATTTTGGTGTCCAACAAGTGGAGTATTTGGGCCATGTCATTTCCAAGGATGGGGTAGCGATGGCTTCTTCCAAAATCTAGGCAATCATGGACTGGCTGATCCCTAAATCAGTCACTGCATTGCGCGGCTTCTTAGGACTCACTGGTTACTATCGTCGGTGTAGGGAAATAGCGCAATAACAGAGTTTAAAAACGCAGCGGAAATTTAAACTTTCCCTTCCATGGATCCTTGCGAATGGTCATGACTCAGGGTTATATGAATTACCTCTTGTAGCGCAGATCGTTTGCAGATGAAAATTGGAATCGAGCACGCAGCGCCGCACGTAAAAACAACGCCTCTACGTAGTCCACACGACGACCTTCGAATGGGAGCGGTCTCGTCACAAGGTTAGCCGACGACGGAACGATCCACGATGCAAGTCACGATCTTTGGAACGGCTAGGGTTTTAATTCCGTGTTAGGACTTGATCTTAACGAGTCTATTTATAGACTTCACTTAAGATCGACCTAGCGCATCAGAAGCTTACCGTGTGCTCTCGGCCAAGACCGTAACTTATCGTGTTCTGCGTCTTTCTTGACTGATTTGGTGCATCGTAAGAATGCACCACCGAATAAAATGAGTTTCACTCATTTATTTAATCTCCCATTAGCCTGTTCTCATGTGTGTGACCCTGTAGGTTCCCGTAACGTTGGCAATAATATTAAATCACTATTTAATATTATAAACAGTGAGCGGTGTCTAGCAATACATCATTGCTACCCAAGTAACGAGAATGTCAGTGTTGTGACGTAACCTTTCCGTGATAATGATCATGTGTATAATTACCCTTTTGCCCTTATATCTATATTGAACACAAGGTATAGTATGTATCACCCTTGTATAGTTCAATATTATATTCCTTGATGCCCGAGTAGACTTAGTAACAACAAATAAGATCAATATCTCATATTGACTTATTTCAGCATGGCCATGCATTTTACAGTCATACTCTATCAAGGGGCCCATGATATTACTCTGTTATGTAGGAGGGCAAATCCCATCTAGGTCACTCATGTCTCTTTGCATGACTCGTTGAGTGCCCAGTTGACCGACTTTATAATTGTCTGTTACTGGACAATGTTTGACGGCAATAAAACACTCAACTCCTCATGTAGGGACCATAGTGGTTTCAGGTCTGAGGGTGGCATACACCACTATCACTATGAGAATAACTCATGACACTTACATAACACACTATGTAGTATTCTCATGGCGGGTCAATCCAAAGACACAATTACCCTAACGTGTACCTATGTGGTGACTTGATATCTCATATCTATAACCTGTGAGATGAGGTTATCAGTCCACCCACATAATAGTCTTGATGCATTATTATTGTCCTTAATAATAATAATACTCGACTACGGATATTTAGAGTAAGTTCTTTAGTATCTCACAACTGAGTCGTCTACTCGATGTTCTATTGAAAACGAACTTTTACTCAAGGACTTTATTACGTTGAAACAAACATAATAATTGAAAATGCCTCATATAATAAATAAACTACATGATACAAAATATAAGTCCAAAGGAAAAACATTGGCCTCTAGGGCTTACACCAACAATCTCCCACTAGCACTAGAGCCAATTAGGCATGTACCTAATACCCATAGATCTAGTATGACCATCATGCTTCTGCTGGGTAAGAGGCTTTGTAAGTGGGTCAGCAACATTGTCAAGTGTTGGTACCCTGCATATTTTGACATCTCCTCTATCGATAATCTCTTGAATGAGATGGAAGCGCCTAAGTATGTGTTTGGATCGTTGGTGAGATCTGGGTTCCTTAGCTTGTGCAATGGCACCATTGTTATCACAAAAGAGATCAATGGAGTTCACAATGCTAGAAAGCGTACCAAGTTCAAGAATGAACTTCTTGATCCAAACGACCTCCTTTCTTTGCATTGGAAGCGACAATATACTCGGCCTCTGTAGTAGAATCGATCGCTTTCTCGCTTTGAACTCTTCCAGCTCACAGCGCCACCAATTAGGCAAAACACATAACCAGATTGCGATTTAGAATCATCTTTATCTGTTTGGAAGCTAGCATCGGTGTAACCTATTACAGCGAGCTCTTCCTGACCTCCATATACCAAGAAAGAATCCTTAGTTCTTCTCAAGTACTTAAGGATATTCTTGACAGCAACCCAATGACCATCACCGGGATCAGACTGGTACCTGCTCGTTGTGCTCAAGGCATACGAGACATCTGGTCGAGTACATAACATGGCATACATGATAGATCCAATTACAGATGCATATGGAATCTTATTCATGCGATCCCTCTCTTCCTGAGTTGAAGGGGATTGTGCCTTTGATAGGCATACGCCATGTGTCATGGGCAAGAACCCTTTCTTGGAATCATGCATATTAAAGTGTCTCAACACTTTATTTATGTATGTACTCTGACTTAGGCCAAGCAATCTTTGCGATCTATCTCTATAGATCCTGATTCCTAATATGTAGGTAGCTTCACCCAAATCTTTCATAGAAAAGCAATTCCCTAACCAAGTCTTAACTTGTTGCAAAGTAGGGACGTCGTTTCCGATGAGTAATATGTCATCTACATATAACAACAGGAATACAACTATGCTCCCACTAACCTTCTTGTAAACACAAGGTTCATCTTCATTTTTAATGAATCCAAACTGTCTCACAGTTTCATCAAAACGAAGATTCCAACTTCTGGAAGCTTGCTTCAATCCATAAATTGATCGCTGCAACTTGCATACTTTCTTGGCATCATTTGAAGTGTTAAAGCCCTCAGGTTGTGTCATGTACACGTCCTCAAGGAGATTTCCATTAAGGAAAGCAGTTTTGACATCCATTTGCCATATTTCATAGTCATGGTATGCAGCGATGGCAAGTAAAATCCGAACAGATTTAAGCATCGCAACTGGCGAGAAGGTTTCATCATAGTCTACACCATGAATTTGCTTGAAACCCTTAGCAACGATCGTGCCTTATAGGTATGAACCTTACCATCCATGTCATTCTTCTTTTTGAAGACCCACTTGCACCCTATGGGAGTAACCCCTTCAGGTGGCTCTACCAAGGTCCATACCTGGTTAGTGTACATGGAATCCATTTCGCATTTCATGGCCTCAAGCCACTTCTCGATTCAGGGCGAATGGCCTCTGGTAAGTCACAGGCTCATCTTGATCCATGAGAAATACATCACCTCTGAGTCATGAGAAATCCATATCTCTCGGGTTGGTGACGTATCCTCGCTAGACCTACGCTGGTCTTGTGTTACTTGAGCGAGTTGTCGTCACAACATCTTGTGCAGGTGCTCTTGTTCCTCCATAGATGTGTCACTACTCTGTGATACTTGAATTTCTTCAAGTTCTACTTTCCTCCCACTAATTCCTTTGGAAACGAATTCTCTTTCTAGGAATACACGATTGAGCGACAAACACTTTGCCCTCAGAAGGATTGTAAAAGTAGTATCCCTTGGTTTCTTTAGGATACCCCACAAAGAAGCATTTATCAGATTTGGGCTCAAGCTTAATGGAAATTTGTCTTTTCACATACACTTCACAGCCCCAAATCTTCATGAAAGACATACTGGGTTTCTTGCCAGTCCATATCTCATATGGTGTCTTTTCCACAGTTTTGGATGGAACACGGTTAAGTGTGAAAGCTGCAGTTAATAGAGCATGTCCCCAGAAGGAATTTGGAAGATCCGCATGACTCATCATAGACCGGACCATGTCCAACAAGGTTCGGTTTCTCCTTTCAGAAACACCATTCCATTGCGGTGTTCCAGGAGGAGTAAGTTGGGATAGGATCCCACACTCTTTCAGATGATCATCAAATTCAAGGCTCAAATATTCACCACCTCGATCTGATCGAAGGATCTTAATATTCTTACCTAGTTGGTTTTGTACTTCATTCTTGAATTCTTTGAACTTTTCAAAAGATTCCGATTTGTGTTTCATGAGATACACAAATCCATACCTACTATAATCATCAGTAAATGTAATGAAGTACTGAAAACCCCCTCTGGCTAATGTGTTTAGTGGTCCACATACATCAGTATGTATGAGGCCCAAAGATCACTAGCCCTTTCACCTTTTCCTGTGAATGGGGTTTTTGTCATCTTTCCTAATAAACAAGACTCACATGTCTCAAATGATTCATAATCAAAAGAGTCCAAGAATCCATCTTTATGAAGTTTGGAAATGCGCTTCTCATTTATATGGCCTAAGCGACAATGCCAAAGATAAGTCGGATTCAACTCATTTGGTTTTATCCTTTTGGTATCGATGTTATAAATGGGCATTTCGAGATCAAGGACATAAAGTCCATTACTCATTTGTGCGCTAGCATAGAAAACATCATTTAAATAAATAGAGCAACATTTGTCCTTTATTATAAATGAAAAACCAGACTTGTCCAAACAAGAAACGGAAATAATATTCCTGCTAATTGCAGGCACAAAATAACAGTTCTCTAACTGAAAAATAAGCCCACTAGGCAAAGTTAATACATAAGTCCCGACAGCTAAAGCAGCACCTTTTGCTCCATTGCCAACTCGTAGATCAACTTCGCCCTTTGCCAATGGTCTACTCCTTTTGAGCTCCTGCACATTAGTACAAATGTGAGAGCCACATCCAGGATCTAATACCCATGATGCAGTAGATAAATTGACTTCTATAACAAAAATACCCGAGGTGGAAGTCTCACTTCCCTTCTTCTTTTCTTCCAGGTACTTTGGGCGGTTCCTCTTCCAATGTCCATCACACCGCATGATGGAAGCAATTGCCTTCTTTAGCCACACCGCCCTTAGGCTTCAAAGCATAAGTCGCAGGTTTGGGCTTGTTAATTCCCTTGCCCTTGCCCTTATACTTGTTCATGGGCTTCTTGAACTGCTTCTTGCCCTTTCCACCATTGACCATCAAAATGGCCTTCCCTTTCCCTTTGTTGATGTTATGTTCAGCAATTCTCAACATGCTTAACAGCTCTGGCAGAGTTTTGTCCATGTCATTCATAGTGAAATTCATGACAAACTGATTGAAACTCTCCGGCAACGATTGCAGGATCAGATCAATCGCAAGCTCACGCCTGAGGAAAAAACCCAATCGATCGAGATTCTCAATATACCCAATCATTTTGAGTACATAAGGACCTACTGGGAATCCTTCTGCCAATTTGCTTTGGAAAAGGGCTTTGGAAACTTCATACCGCTCATGCCTTGCTTGCTCTTGATAGAGCATCTTGAGGTGTTCGATCATATCGAATGCTTCCATGAGCTCATGTTGCTTCTGAAGCTCAGAGTTCATGGTGGCTAGCATGAGGCAGGCAACTTCTAGGGCATCATCTTGATGCTTCTTATAAGCATCCTTTCAAATTAGGGGCATTAGCGTGGTGGCTCTTGGGGTATTGGCTCTTCAAGAACATACATCTTTTTCTCTTGCTTGAGGACAATCCTCAAGTTTCGGTGTCAGTCCAGAAAGTTTGTTCCAGACAACTTTTCCTTCTCAAGGATTGATCGCAGTAGGTTATTGTGAGTGTTTGATGCCATGGTAATCTACATTAAGAAAATATGCAGAATATAAGTATCATGCAATAAACATATTTAATTAGGTCTTTAATTAAATACGCCTCCCACTATTTTACTCAAACCAATGACCCTCATCATTGATTCGGAAAATCCCGTTGCAAAAATTTTCTGGCGTTTCAGTGAACATTTCACGTTGCAGAAAACATTGCCGCCTCATCGTGACCGTGAACGCTTCATGCCACAGTAATAACATCGCCGTTTCACGTTGTTACCAACACGGTTCTGGGTACCAACACTTGGACCCATCGATGCCTATCCTTAAACCCGCAGTAAAACATGTTGCATCAACACTTGACACAAAAGCCGAATCAAACAAATATACAGAATCACAATGTATATATATATATATATATATATATATATATATATATCTCATATATGTATAGATTATTCGAAGCGACATATATATCACATATATACTCAACCGGGTTTTCGCAATCATACAAGGTATAATTTTTAAAGCGAACAGATTCATAATCTACCATAAAACCAACAGATTCGTAATCTAGCATACAAGAATGCATGTCATACACACATGTAACCATAGTAAACCGAATCATGGTTTCACAAGTGGCTCTGATACCACTGTAGGGAAATAGCGCAATAACAGAGTTTAAAAACGCAGCGGAAATTTAAACTTTCCCTTCCATGGATCCTTGCGAATGGTCATGACTCAGGGTTATATGAATTACCTCTTGTAGCGCAGATCGTTTGCAGATGAAAATTGGAATCGAGCACGAGCGTCGCACAGAAAACAACGCCTCTACGTAGTCCACACGAACAGCCTTCGAATGGGAGCGGTCTCCGTCACAGTGCTAGCTGACGTACGGAACCAGTCACGATGCAAGTCACGATCTTTGGAACGGCTAGGGTTTTAATTCCGTGTTAGGACTTCAGTCTTAACGAGTCTATTTATAGACTTCACTTAAGACTGACCTAGCGCACCGTAGCTTATCGTGTGCTCTCGCCAAGACCGTAACTTATCGTGTTCTGCGTCTTTCTTGACTCGCGCTGGTGCATCGTAAGAATGCACCACTGAATAAAATGAGTTTCACTCATTTATTTAATCTCCCATTAGCCTGTTCTCATGTGTGTGACCCTGTAGGTTCCCGTAACGTTGGCAATAATATTAAATCACTATTTAATATTATAAACAGTGAGCGGTGTCTAGCAATACATCATTGCTACCCAAGTAACGAGAATGTCAGTGTTGTGACGTAACCTTTCCGTGATAATGATCATGTGTATAATTACCCTTTTGCCCTTATATCTATATTGAACACAAGGTATAGTATGTGTCACCCTTGTATAGTTCAATATTATATTCCTTGATGCCCGAGTAGACTTAGTAACAACAAATAAGATCAATATCTCATATTGACTTATTTCAGCATGGCCATGCATTTTACAGTCATACTCTATCAAGGGGCCCACAGATATTACTCCTGTTATGTAGGAGGGGCAAATCCCATCTAGGTCACTCATGTCTCTTTGCATGACTCGTTGAGTGCCCAGTTGACCGACTTTATAATTGTCCTGTTACAGACAATGTTTGACGGCAATAAAACACTCAACTCCTCATGTAGGGACCATAGTGGTTTCAGGTCTGAGGGTGGCATACACCACTATCACTATGAGAATAACTCATGACACTTACATAACACACTATGTAGTATTCTCATGGCGGGTCAATCCGGTACACAATTACCCTAACGTGTACCTATGTGGTGACTTGATATCTCATATCTATAACCTGTGAGATGAGGTTATCAGTCCACCCACATAATAGTCTTGATGCATTATTATTGTCCTTAATAATAATAATACTCGACTACGGATATTTAGAGTAAGTTCTTTAGTATCTCACAACCGAGTCGTCTACTCGATGTTCTATTGAAAACGAACTTTTACTCAAGGACTTTATTACGTTGAAACAAACATAATAATTGAAAATGCCTCATATAATAAATAAACTACATGATACAAAATATAAGTCCAAAGGAAAAACATTGGCCTCTAGGGCTTACACCAACAGTCGGTTTGTGCGTGAATATGCTTCCATAGGTAGCCCCCTTTTTGATCTGCTGAAACACCAAAAGTTTCAATGGACTGAATTGACTCATGCTGCATTTGATCAATTAAAGACTACTATGACTTCTCTGTCAGTCCTTACTCTACCAAATTTTTCTCTTGTTTTCGATGTCACCACCGATGCTTCGTCCATTGCAGTAGATGCCGTGTTGTCTTAACAGAGCCACCCCAGGCCTTCTATAGTAAGAAATGTGCTCTAGGATGCAAGTTGCTTCCACCTATAATAGAGAGATGTTTGCCATAATGAAAACAGTGAAGAAGTGGTGCCAATACCTCTTAGGGTGCCATTTCTGTATCTTCACGGATCAAAAAAGATTATGGGGATTGATTAACCAGACCATTCAAACGCCCCCCAGTAGTGTTGGCTCACTAAACTATTGGGGTATGATTTTGAAATCGTCTATACCCCTGGCAACAATAATGTTGTGGCGGATGGTTTATCCCGCTTACCCACAGAGATCAAAGCTTCTTTCGCGGTGTTTTCGTCCTGTTAACCACTATTATGGAAAAAAACTTTGCAAATTCTATTCAACTCATCGAGTGGGCGCGACATTGCTCACTAAATTCTTTGTGGATAGCAGGCCGGCGAACCAGTTCTCCTTTCAGCAAGGTATCCTCTACTTTCAAAATCGCATCTTCATTCTGTTGGAATCTGAGTTGCGACCAACATTGCTTGTTGAATACCATTGCTCGCCGAGGATATAATAAAGGCATGAAGATTCAAGATTTGGCACTTGGTCTAATTACAAGGGGGAGAGCAAAGAAGATTAAGGATCAATTAGAAGCTCAAATGGCATATTTGCTTGATGAAAGCAAGTGTTTTAAAATTGTTCCTTGTCTTGTAAATTTGCTAGTAATTGAGATTGTTTAGATTTCCTTCAATTTGTAATAAAGAGGAAATAAACCTAAGTGTGTGATTGAGGCCGTGAGCTTGTTTTAGGATTGGGCTTATTTGGGCCTTGCCTAGCCTTGTTTTGGCTTGTTAGTACTTAAAGTTTTGCTTTTAGTAATATAGGGGGTGCGGACAACATTAGTATAAATATTTTCTTGTATGACTTTTTGAGGGCTTTTTGATCATTTGTGAAATACAAGAGAGTTTAGAGTATTGCTCCTCTAGGGCTCTTCCTTGAAGCTTTCATGAGTCTTATCAAGAGCTTCCATGCATCTTGTCGCGATTCAACTAGTGGTCTTATCATTCTCCCATGAAGAGTGTGGCGATCTTCCTTATTAACTCATCTTCTTCCTTTCCATATTTGTAAGTTTTCTTCTAAATTCCTCCTTTCTTGAATTTATGTGAAAAACTAAGATCAAATCATGGAATGATCCTTTATTTTATTGGTGATTTTATGGTAGGATCACATCGATTGAATGGAAAACCGCTTTTAAGACTAAATTTTGTCTCTATGAGTGGTTAGTCATGCATTTTGGCTTGACCAGTGCCCCTAGCATTTTCATGCGTTTGATGAATCATGAATTAAGACACTTTATTGGAAAGTTTGTGGTTGTATATTTTGATGACATCCTCATTTATAGTTTGAATTTTAATGTTCACATTGAGCATTTGAAGAGTGTCTTGTGTGTTTTGAGAGAAGAAAACTTGTTTGCTAATGTTGATAATTGCACTTTTTGTAAAAGTTAGGTGGTTTTCTTGGGTTTTGTTGCGAGTGCACAAGGTGTCAAAGTTGATGAGGAAAAAATAAAGGCTATCAAGGATTGGCCTACGCCTAAGTGCATGACTAATGTGAGGAGCTTTCATGGCCTTGCTAGTTTTATAGGCGCTTTGTGCGTAATTTTAGCACTACGACCGCTCTGTTGAATGAAATTGTAAAAAAAAGATGTTGCTTTTAAATGGGGTAGAGAGCAAGAAGATGCCTTCATTGTTCTTAAAGATAAATTGATTAATGCCCCAATTTTGGCTTTGCCTAATTTTTCTAAAACCTTTGAAATTGAGTGTTATGCTTCTAATGTGGGCGTAGGGGCTGTACATTTGCAAGAAGGTCATCCTATTGCTTATTTTAGTGAAAAACTAAGTGGAGCTAATGTTAACTACTCTACTTATGACAAGGAGTTATATGCCTTGATTAGAGCATTACACACTTGGCAACACTATTTGCTTCTAAAGGAATTTGTGATCCATAGTGATCATGAATCCTTGAAGTATCTTAAAGGCCAAGGGAAACTCAATAAAAGACATGCCAAATAGTTAGAATTTTTAAAGTAATTTCCATATGCCATAAAATATAAAAAAGGGAAGTCAAATGTGGTTGCGGATGCTCTTTCTAGGAGACATGTTTTAATCTCTACTCTTTAAACTAGACTTTTAGGACTTGATCATGTTAGAGATTTGTATGCCTTGGATGGTGACTTTGCTTCTCTTTACCATGATTGTGAGCTTATGACTCATGATAATTTTTTTAGGCATGATCGATATTTGTTTAAGGGAAATCGTTTGTGCATTCCTAAATGTTCTTTGAGAGACTTACTTGTTAGGGAAGTGCATGAGGGTGGTTTGATGGGTCATTTTGGGGAACATAAGACTCTTGAAATGCTGCATGAGCATTTTTATTGGCCTAGGATGAAACATGATGTGCATTTGATTTGTTCTAGATGCATTACTTGTAAAAGGATAAATCTAAATGCATGCCTCATGGTTTGTACACCCCGCTCCCCATTCCTTCTTCTCCTTGGGTAGACTTATCCATGGATTTTGTGTTAGGACTTCCTAGAAACAAGCATGGCCGAGATGCTATTTTTGCGGTTGTGGACTGTTTTTCTAAAATGGCCCATTTTATTCCTTGCCACAAAGTTGATGATGATTGTAACATTGCGAATTTGTTTTTCAAGGAAGTTGTGCAGTTGCATGGCATTCCTAAGTCTATTGTATTGGATAAGGATTCCAAATTTTTAAGTCATTTTTGGAAAACTTTGTGGGCTAAGTTAGGCACCAAGCTTTTATTTTCCACTTCTTGTCATCCCCAAATGGATGGGCAAACCGAGGTGGTCAATAGAACCCTTGGAACCTTACTTAGAACCTTTTTGCAATCTAATTTGAAAACTTGGGAGGAATGTTTACCATTTATTGAGTTTGCTTACAATAGGACTCCTTACGGTACTACATCTTTCTCCCCATTTGAGGTTGCTTATGGTTTTAATCCACTAACCCCTCTTGATTTGCTTCCTTTGCCTCTTGATAATGATGTTTTGCATAAGGATACCGAGGCTAGAGCAAAATATGTGCAAGATCTATATGCACAAGTCAAGGCCAATAGTGAGAAAAAGGTTGAGCACTATGCTAGGAGTGCCAACAAAGGCAAGAGGAGGATGGTTTTTAAACCCCGGAGATTGGGTTTGGGTGCACTTTAGGAAGGAAAGATTTCTTTCCCAAAGAAAATCCAAACTTCACCCTAGGGGTGATAGCCCCTTTCAAGTCTTGGAGCAGATCAATGATAATGCTTACAAAATTAACTTGTCGGGTGAGTACAATGTAAGTGCCACTTTTAATGTTAGTGATCTTTCTCCCTTTGATCTAGGTGGCAATTGAAATCTTAGAGATTCTCATGAAGATTCAAATTCGGGGTCGAATTCTCTTCAAGTGGGAGGGAATAATAAAGGCATGAAGATTCAAGATTTGGTACTTGGGCCAATTACCAGGGGGAGAGCTAAGAAGATTAAGGATCAATTAGAAGCTCAAATGGCATATTTGCTTGATGAAAGCAAGTGTTCTAAAATTGTTTTTTGTCTTGTAAATTTTCTAGTAATTGAGATTTTTTAGATTTCCTTCAATTTCTAATAAAGAGGAAATAAACCTAAGTGTGTGATTGAAGTCGTGGGCTTGTTTTAGGATTTGGCTTATTTGGGCCTTGCCTAGCCTTGTTTTGGCTTATTAGTACTTAAAAGGGTTACTTTTAGTAATATAGGGGATGCAGACAACACTAGTATAAATATTTTCTTGTATGACTTTTTGGGGGCTTTTTGCTCATTTGTGAAATACAAGAGAGTTTAGAGCATTGCTCCTTTAGTGTTCTTCCTTGATCCTTTTCATGAGTTTTATCAAGAGCTTCTATGCATCTTGTGGCGATTCAACTAGTGATCTTATCATTCTTCCTTGAAGAGTGTGGAGATCTTCCTTATTAACTCATCTTCTTCCTTTCCATGTTTGTAAGTTTCTTCTAAGTTCCTCCTTTCTTGAATTTGTGTGAAAAATTAAGATCAAATCATGGAATTATCCTTTATTTTATTGGTGATTCTATGGTAGGAACACATCTGGGTGGTCATTCAGGGATTAAGGGGACCCTTGCCAAATTAGCGGCAACGTTTGCTAGGCCAAACATGGCCTGTGATGTTAAGGCCTATATCAAAAAATGTTCCATTTTCCAGACACAGAAGTATTCGACCCAGAAACAGAACGGGTTGCTCCAACCCTTACTTATTCTAACACAGGTTTGGCAGGACATTGCCATGGACTTCATTACTCACTTACCTCTGGTTAACGGTAAGTCTGTCATTTCAATGGTTATCGACTGCCTGACCAAGTTCGCCCATTTCATTGTCCTACCCTCGGGTCTCTCTTCTGCCTGGTTGGCTCCTATCTTCCTCGTTGAAACTTATCGGCTGCACGGAATGCCCAAAACAATTGTCAATGACTTAGATAGATTTTTTGTTAGAAAATTCTAAAGATAGCTTTTCAACCTAAATATTACCCCACTTGCCTTTACTAGTGCATATCACCCCCAATTGGATGACCAAACAGAGGTCACAAACCAAATTTTGGAGACATACTTGCGTGGTTTTGTCTCAGATTCGCCGCACGGGTTCGCTTCCTTCACTTGGCCGAGTACTAGTACAATACATTGTATCAGTCAGTGCTGAGGATGTCTCCCTTTGAGGCACTATATGGGAGGTCGCCCCCGAATATGCGCTCTTATATTGCCAGCTCCATAGCCATGGCCAGCCTCAATAAAACCCTCACTCAGCGCCATCATTTGTTACAGCTTATTCGTGAAAACCTCTCTTAGGTGCAACTTTATATGCGCTCCCAAGCCAATAGCCATCGCCAAAATCGTAGCTTTCAAGTCGAGGATTGGGTTCTGCTCTGCCTCTAACCCTATCGCCTACTCTCTATGCAGGGTCATAGCTGCCCTAAACTTGTGAAGCGCTTCTTTGGGCCGTTTCAGGTGATTCACGCCATCAACATGGTGGCGTATGAGCTGGCTTTTCCACCAGATGCTAAGATCCACCCGGTGTTCCACGTTTCGAAGCTGAAGCCCTTTTGTGGCTTACTGCTAGCATCCCCTCCGCAGTTGTCAGCCAATGTGCGCAACATCCACTTGGAGCTTCAGTCGGTGGAGGTTTTGGGCTCTCGTATGCTGAACGAATCTTAGGGACCAAAAACATAGCTCCTCATCAAGTGGGAGGGTCTCTCAGAGTTAGAAGCTACGTGGGAAGACAAAGGGGAGTTCATGTAGGCTTATCCAAATTTTGGCCTTGAGGACAAGGTCGCTTTGGATCCCTAGGGCAATGGTACGAATCAAGTAATGGACCAAGCTATGGGCCGTAGTGCAAGCCGTAATTTTGGGCTTGTTGTGGGCAACACTGAAACTGTGGGGCCCAATGTTACTGAAGAGGAAAATTCGAGAGAGTCAAACGGGTCCCAACTTGGATGAAGGATTATGAGGGTTAAGCAGTTACCACTCCTGACACCAAAATATTATGCAATCTTAGTTTGTTACTGAAACTGTGGGGCCCAATGTTACTGGAAGAGGAAAATCCGAGAGAGTCAAACGGGTCCCAACTTGGCTGAAGGATTATGAGGGTTAAGCAGTTACCACTCCTGACACCAGAATATTATGCAATCTTAGTTTGTTAGAATATTCCAATAATAGGCACACCTCATCAGGTGGTTAGAGGAGGTCATCATATTTAGGACACTTGTCACTAGATCCTAGTACTACAACAAGTTTTGGCAATAAACAACGCTTATTTTTAGCCTAAAACAGCGCTTAAAGACACTGAAAATTAAGCCACTGCTGATTATATTTCATAAAAACAGAGTTTATGAAGCGCTGCTGAAAATGGACAATAAGCAGCGCTTCAATAAGGAAGCACTGTTTATTGTATAGACAATAAACAACGCTTCAGTAAGGAAGCGTTGTTTATTGTGAACAATAGGCAGCGCTTCCTTGTTGAAGCGTTGTTTATTGTCTTTTTATACAATAAGCAGCGCTTCCTTAATTGAAGCGCTGTTTATTCTCCTTTTCTATATTTAATTATCTCACATTCACATGATATCTGTTGCATAACACAAAATGCAACCAAAATTGTCATCAACACCCAATTGTATCAACATCAAAATTTAACATTATAATGTAATTTTTTCATAGAAACAGTACAGACCCTTACATTAATATAAATAAATTACAATACATTTCTCAGTCAAATTCACAATTATACAGACTAGATTACTAAAATATTGCACATGTCATGCTACAAATAGTACCTAAACACTAATATCTTCTTCTTCTTCTATCACTGCAAATCAACATGCAGACAAGATCAAAATTCTAACAAAATTTTGGCAGAGTTTTCCTTAAAATATGGACATTCCAAAATATATAAAATACCTGTAACAACATAAGATGCCATACCAGCCAATCAACATAAAATATATAAAATATTAGCCAACATAAAAAGGAATTTTATTCCTAAATTCATGTGAACCTATTACAATTCAAGTATGCTAAACTCACAAAAAACCAAATTTAACAAAAACTCACCTAAACATTAAATATTAATCTTCTTCTACCTGCTTATAAATGATAAAATTCGTAGTAAAATATCGACACCACTCTTTTTTGAGTTCGGTATGATCAGAGTATGTGTCGAATTGACAATCAGGATAGTACTACGAAATAAAAATTAAATGAAATTAGAATTGAACATAAGCATTCAAATGGTATGTGTAAAAGAAAAGAAATTATATAAACTTTGAAATTATTACATACATACCTCTGTTAGAATTTCTATTTGGTTATGAACGGCAATATCCTTGAGAAACTTCAAAACATATCGGCCACAATCCTTAGAGTTCGGTTGGCGAGGACACTATAAAATAAAAAATATGAAATTAATTGTTTTTATTTTGGTAATTTGAATAATTGCATAAAAAATTTGATATAAATACCTTTATCGGTATCCATTTAGGTGGAGTAAATTTAGAAAACTGAGACTTGTTTCTTCGATAAATTAGGATTGCCCTAAGTGCAAAATCAAACAAATCATTCAATATCTAATTTTACACTCATAATAATTTCTACCTACCAAAAAATACCATTTCAATACATTCATAACCACTGATCTTAACATCAACACATAGACTATATCAAATTTCTAACAAAATTTTGGGAAAGTCTCCCCTAAAATATGAATATTCCAAAATTTATAAAACACCTGTAACAACACAAAATATCATACCAGCCAGCATAAGAGGTCCCGTAGGCCAAACATAAACAAATAAACACTTCAATATTACAATAAGTGTAAACGTTTAAGAAAATACATACATATATATATATATATATATATATCTATGATTTATACACAGTTACTGATTGTACTTCTCTTTCATTGTTTTGCGCATGTTGATTTGTACACGCAATGGATCAAGATAGCACACAACGTTTTGATTCAAGTTAATCGCTAACAATAACCAATGATTCCTACAAAAATGTTGGAGAAAAAAATATAAGAAAGTAAACACATTTCAATAAATTTAGTAACACTGATTAAATTAAATGACTTACACTACGTTGCAAGGTGACAAAAACAGAGTCTCAAAGTCAGGATTTGCTAATGTCAAGCGGTGAATCATATATTCAGACATGTGAGCATTCCATGATCACATATGTGTCCATTGTGGGCACAAAAACACAAACCTTTGAGTTTGTTCTTGTGGGATCAATATCTCTTGATACAAGTACCTTAAATTAAAACATGCATACAAATTAATGCATTAACAATAACATAAATATTTAGTTGAAAAAATAAAAAAACATTGGATACTTTAAAATTTAATGTAGTACCTGAGATATATACTAATAACAGTTTCACTTAACCATAGGTTGTCATTAAGAATTTCTTGAATTGCACCATCAGCACCAGCTCTTAGGTCGTGCTCATAACCCAAAATTGATTCCTCCATTGGTAATTTAATGGTATCTTTCGGCTCCATCTTTGTTGTCACATGGACTCTAAGATAAATTGTAAAATCTGTAGCAGGAGCTATAGGAGGCTGAGATACCATGACCTTCTTCACTGGAGATGTGAATGACCCATTTGTTGGCTGCTTGCCAACACTCTTGCTAGCTATAGGCAGCTTGCCCTTGCCTTTGTCCATGGCTTTGGATGTTGGGGATACCTACATATTTTGCATTCCAATATATTGATTAGTTAGTGTGTGATCACCTAATTTAATAAATATATGCAGTATATGATAGTGAAGCATATATTTTAACATATACGTACCGTATCACTTGTAACTACGAGGTGGTTTGGCCATGCCACATAGGTTCCTATTGCCTGTTCCACTGTCATCACATCTGCCGCCTCCAGTGGTACAGGCAATAGTGCATCTCCCTCAAGTGCAACGTCAACTCTAACCTTTACATGATTAGGAAGTAAGGGTAGGTTGTGTAGTAACACACCTGGTTCATTATACAACATTCCCTTACCGACCATTCATTGCGTTGGGCTTGTCAAATATAGACTGCATTCATGAATGCCCTAAACCAATGATAAACGAAATATTAATATGTTAAATCATTGAATACTTAGGTCACAAAGTATAAAAAGAAATGTAACGATTATTACCTTGGGACTCACAATAGTGCAACTATCTCTAACACTCTTTGGGTTATGGATAGGTGACTGATGCTCGTCCCTCTCCACTTCATTCTTATCCTTCTTGCTATCTTCCAATTCCTGAACTTTTTGGTATAGCTGAGTTACCATTCTCCTCAATTCTTCTGTTTCACTAGCATCACGCTTCTGTGATCCAAAGATAGCGCCCTGGGAGACACCAAATCCCACGCCTCGTACCCGATCAGGATACTCATTGGTGGGTATGGCTTGGGAAAGGATGTCTTGGCCAGACAAATCTGACATAGACATTGACAGTTCATTCTACGACACACAAATATTATTAAATATTATTAAATAATATCATTGTCACAAATTTAAACGTTAATTAATGTTATCATACTTACAATTTTGTCAGCCACTTCTCTAGTGGGAAGATGTTCAATCTCACCCTTCTTGTTTCGCCAGGCTTTTATCCATAAACAAGATCGATCAATGGATTGAGAAGTTGCATCTTCTCCTGACTCCAACAGCTGTACATATGAACAAACAAATTGAGAGAAACTAAGAAAGAAATTGTACATACCAAGAGATGCGCTAAAACAAGTTATAATTAAAGATATTGTACATACCATTTCTTCCTCAATGCGGGGATACCCTTTAACCCCTCCTCTGTAAGGGTATGGAGGATTTGACGCTCTTTGCCAATTTTCATTGCTTTTTCTCTACATAAAAACATAAGAATATATTAATGCATGGTTTAACGTCATATATAAAAGTTATAAATATTATTGTACATACTATATATTCTTCATCTTCTGTGCGTCTTCTTACAAAAGTGCTATAATCATCCTGGTCTATGAACGATGCATATTTTGCTGGAGGCTGATGTCTGATGTTCCCGTGTTTGTCTCTCAACCACTTGTTTGCTAACGTAGTTCGGAAATTCCGGTGTGATCTTCCAGCTAACCTAAGTGTAATATCCTTTCGGGTCTCATCAACATCAAAATGCTTCTGCAAAAACATTATAAATAAAATGGTTGACTATAAGTATGTTTAGATTAATTCAAAAACAATACAACTAACCAATGTTAATTAATCCCATTTTTATATACCTGTATCTCAGTCCATATATCATCTTTTAGCTCCTTCAAAGATGGATCCTTGTCCTTCCAATTATCGCGGCTAATTGGGACCGTCTTCCGCACTGTGGCCCCAATGAATTGAATAAAGTCATTAAAAAAAATGAAACAAATTTAGATACTCAACTAAAAAATGAATCAATTAATTAGATTAATCGATAAGTATCTTACCACATGTTTTGCAATTCCTTTACTCCTCTCGCAGATGAGTTTCTTCTTAAAAGTCGGTCCACAGGACATCGTCCCCTTTTGGGGGGCCTCGGGAGCACTATCATCACCTTCAGATGCCATTTACCTGCAAAAAAAATTAGACACATAAGTTATTAATAAAAATTAATAGAGAAATCAATGTATACACATTTAGTTGATCAATAAATTAATAAAAATTAAATAGCATTCACTACATACATGTATATTTAAGCAACTCTTTTCCTTTTTCTCGTTTTATTGAGATTTGCGCATCCCTTCTGAAATAATGGATTGATCCAAAGCCCTTCATAATGATCATTTCTAATATACACATCATCCTCTATAGGTGTACTTGCCCCAAACAATGATTGTGATGTCCTGAAGAAAGGGTCATCCTCAATGTCAGCATATTCATGTGCTTCATCATCAATCTCATTAACAATTTTTTTGTTAGTCAATAGAACAATGGACCAATTCATATCAGTTGGATCGGTGACATAGAACACTTGTTGAGCTTGCGATGCTAAAATAAAGGGCTCATCTTTATATCCCAACTTATTAAAGTTCACCCGCATGAACCCCAACTCATCCATTTGTACACCGTTGTTATTCTCAACCCACTTTTATTGGAACACAGGCACTCGAAACATCCTGTAATCCAACTCCCATATGCGTTCAATGACCCCGAAGTATGACATATTCGTATATATGGGGTTTCTGTCTTTAGCACTTGATATATGCATAGCTTCAGCTACAAGAGTCACCCCACTATTTTGTATTCTCCTCCGATCATCGTGTTCTTTTGTATAAAAAGTGTACCCGTTCGTCAGATAACCGGTGTAAGAACTAACATGTATATCTGGACCTTTAGCTAACCATCTCAATCTTTCTGAAACCGAGCTAGGATTTGCAATAAACTCTGCAGAAATGTATTCTTTCAGTCATTTTATAAAACACCGATTGTGTTCTATTGTTAACCAATTTTGACTCTTATTTGGGTACAAGTTCTTGAGTATGTCCTTGTGTTTTACAACATATGACTCAACTTCATCGGCATTGCGTAAAACATATAAGTGTGCTTGTTCCCATTCTTTCCTTGATATAGTCAATATTTCAAGTCCAGTAATCCCCTCCCCTGCACTTCTTCCTGTGTGACGAGACCGCGGTAGCCCTATGGAATGTTCAATATCAGATAGATACTCGGTACAGAATTCAACAGCTTCTTCGACTATATACCGTTCAACAATACAACCCTCTGGTCGTGATTAGTTTTTCACATACCCTTTTAATATCTTCATGTAACGCTCAAATGAGTAAATCCATCTCATGTAAGCTGGCCCACACAATTGTGTCTCCCTAACCAGATGAACTGTCAGATGAATCATTATGTCAAAGAATGAAGGCGGGAAATACATCTCAAGCTCACACAAAGTCAGAATAATTTCTTTTTGCAAGGCTGGCAACTTTCTAGGGTCAATCACTCTACTACAAATTGTCTTAAAGAAGAAACAAAGTTTACTTAAGGTATTCCGCACTTTGTTGGGCAAAATAGATCGTATAGCTATGGGTAGCAAATTCTCCATAAGAACATGACAATCATGAGACTTTAGACCCTTTAACTTGAGATCTTTCATCGATACGAGGTTCTTAATGTTTGAAGAGTACCCCTCTGGAAACTCTGGAACCTTAACTCCATCAAGAAACTTACAAAAATCTCTTTTCTCTTTTCTAGATAGAGTATGAGCGGCCGGAGGTAGATATGTACGATGCTTCCCTTTCTTTACCGGTCCCAACTCTCGTCTCAATTCCATACTAACCAAGTCCAGCCTTGCATTGATGCCATCTTTAGTCTTCCCGGGCACATTAAGTAAGGTACCACTGAGACTATCAAAAATATTTTTTTCAACAAGCATCACATCAATGAAATGTCTTACGTATAATGATTTCCAATATGGCAACTCAAAGAAAATCGACCTTTTCTTCCACCCTCGTATGGCAAGGTCTCCTACAAAAGGTTTACCGAATTTAATATTCAAATCTTTTACTTTTTCAAACAGTTGTGTACCCGTCAGAGGCAAAGGAGCTCTACGTTCTTCTGTATTCCCATTGAATGCCTTTCTCCATGACCGATAATGATGATTTGGATGCAAAAATCTGCGATGCCCAAGAAAGACATTCTTCCTACCATGTTCCAACCGAATCCAATCTGTACTATCTTCACATATAGGACATGCACACTGACCTTTGGTACTATATCCCGACAGATTACCATATGCTGGAAAATCATTAATTGTGCCGAAAATCATAGCCCTCAAGGTGAAACTTTCTTCTCTATACCTATCATACACCACCACACCTGTCTCCCACATTTGCTTCAAATCTTCAATTAAAGGAGCCGAATATACATCGATATCATTTCCCGGTTGTTTCGGCCCAGAAATTAACAAAGACAACATCATATATTTTCACTTCATGCATAGCCATGGAGGTAGGTTATAAATCACCAAAATCACAGGCCATGTACTGTGAGAGCTACTCTGAACACCATGTGGGTTAAATCCATCAGTAGACAATGCAAGTCGTAAGTTTCTTGGTTCATTCCCAAATTCAGGATAATCAATATCAATTTTTTTCCATTGAGGAGAATTTGCTGGGTGCCGTAGCTTACCATCTTGAATCCTTTCATCCTCATGCCATGTCAGGTTTTTTGCATCTTCTGAACTACGGTACATACGCTTGAATCTGGGAATTATGGGAAAATACCACAATACCTTCTCTAGAGCCGAATTTTCCTTCTTATACCGTGAGGCTTCACATTTGGGACACGACTTTAACGATGCATATTCATTACGAAATAAAATGCAATCATTACGGCAAGCATGTATCTTCTCACAGCTCATGCCAATAGAGCGTAACATTTGTTTAGCCTCATATGTCCTACTAGGAAGCACATTATCATTTGGCAACATATCTTTCAACAGTGTGAGTAAGTCCGTAAAACTCTTATCAGTCCATCCATTGCCCGACTTCAAGTTAAACAACTTTAACATTGCCGACAATCTTATGAATTTAGTAAACCCTTATATAACGGCTTCTCCGCATCACTTATCAACTTCTCAAATATTTGAGGACAATCACGAAGATCTCCTTCAACCACATTTGCCATATCTTCAAAGCGGTCACCATCATATGTATTTGTAGTGGTGTCCTCTGATGCATATCTCCCACTATTCCCCATATTAGAAGATTCACCTCTTGTCTCACCGTGCTTTGTCCAACAGGTATAAGTTTGATCAATCCCATTGCTCACTAATTGCCATTCCAATTCCCGAACACTAATTTTGTTTGTATAACAACAACTTAAACAAGGACATATGATTCTACTATAGTCTATTGTATGCCCAACTACAAACCCAATAAAATCTTTCACTCCATCCTTATATTCCTTCGACAAACGATTGGCAGACATCTACTTTCGATCCATATTTTACCTATGGATTGAGAGGTAAAACAACAGAAAAAGCCCATTTAAATAAAGCAAGACTAAAACTATCACTGCTCTTAAAATCAACACACAGACTAGATCAAAATTCTAACAAAATTTTGGCAGAGTCTCCTCTAAAATATGGACATTCCAAAATATATACAATACCTGTAACATTCCAAAATTCATTGTTCAAAAAAAAAAACCAAAAGCAGGTTCCACAACTGCTAACCACGACAAAGTTGGATCACAATTAGAACTTACAGCAATATTAATTTCTAAACCCAAAATTAAAGGCATTCAAATATCTAGAACCACAAACATCAAAATTAAACCCATCCTTACAAAACCGGTTTGTAAAGTGAGGGGTGTCATTTGAGGTACATAGATCCATGCAAGGGGTTGATCTCTACCACCATATGCTATACCGTACATACACCTTCGAACCCTAGCTACGTATTCAAGTGACTCCATTATTTTACTACCAATGGTTAAGTCTTATACAAGTTTAAAGTCTAAACCATGAATATATGAGAATAAATACTCTTGAAAAACAAAAAGCAGTGTTATCTTATGAGGTGTAAAATTTACAGGCGTACTCTAATTGATCACTCAAATAACATCTAAACCCATGTGGCCGTTCTTCAGCTTCATCTTTTCCTCCTTCTACGACTCAAATGGAAAATCCCCAGATAAAAACGAAAAAAGAAAAAAAATGAAAATGGGTCAAATCAGAGAAAACACAGTGTTCACATTATTCTTAATTCAACACATTATTTGTTGCCTAAGCGACCAATATTTATTTGAATTATCTCTTTTGTACGCGAACCTAGCTAGCAATAAATTTCATGCGTCCAACCCGCCCAAGTTCGGTGATTAGCCATTAATAAAAGCTTGCTGCTTTACTTCAGTTTTACTGTAACATCCCAATTTTTATGAAAATTATCTTATACTTCCAGCTACTTGAAAATAAATCATGGAGATTGATCACCTCAATGGTTTGTTAAAAGTACGAAGAACTACCAAGATAATTTTAAACAATTTATTGTTTTAGTAATTAATTCAGATTAACAGACAGTGTAGACGTATACTGTTTTTAATATGAATTAATCACAAAAAATGTGAAAGATTGTTGTTTGATTAAAGAAAATTATTTTATTGAAAGAGAAATAATTTTCAGGATTTAATAAATATTTTTAAGTCATGGTTTGGATTTTTATTGTCTGGTTATCGTATTAATTGTCTGTTTTATCTCATATTTAATATGACTATTATTTTAAAGATTTTGTCTTGATAATTTTATTGTTTGAATAATATCTATATGATAAGAGAAATTGAAATTAGTGTTCCTCACTAATTTACAGTTTTTATTACGCTGCGAGAATTCTGTTGAATTCTGCCGTAGATAGGCTATTGGGTGAGTTTCTAACTGAAACTTGCTCAAACGTGATCCAAATTTTATAAAATTTGAGATCTTAGCATTTTCCAATATTTATGATTTATTGGAAATTTTTCTGGAATTTTTAGGCATCAGAATAATATAGGGTGTTTTCTACTCCCATAACTGCTTTACGGTAGCGTTTTAGCACGCAAATCGAGAAAGCGACATTCATAGAAATACTTCTAATATTTTTGTGGATATTTTGGTTGATTAATAATTTTTGATTATAGAATAATTTATTAGAATTATTTTTGGAAAATTTTTAGTATTAAAACCTAATATACGCGTAACGTCACACACCCGATTGAGCGAGAACGCGACGAAGCGAAATATCTAGATATTTTGGGCTAAGGGGAGATGTATCCAGCCACTAGGGGAGCTGAACCTCATCCTTAGAAGCTTCTTGGACAAGTGTTGACGTGTGATTGGTGGTTATGTCATTATAGTTGGTTAGTTTAGTTATGTTGTGACTAGTTTGGTTAGTTTGGAACTAAATGAAGAATTTTTTTTCCTTCCATGTCCCTACCTGATTTCGTGGTTCTCCCACATAGCCAAGATCAGCTTCATTCATCCACCATTGTTGGTAAGAACCAAGAAAAAAATTAGAGAGAGGAAGTGTATGTTCTTGAAGAAAGTTTAGTAATTTGGCCTTTAATCTTACTCCCTTCTTCTTGATCCTTGATCCTTTCTTCTTCCTTCCTTCTCCCACATGAAATTTCGTGGCCTTCCTACTCATGAGATCAGCACCTTCATTTCTTTCATTATTGGTTGGTTTAAGAAAAAAAAATTTAGGAAGAGAAAGTGTGGATTTTGGAAGTTTTCGTGATCAAGGTTGCATCTTTGCTTCCTTCCTTCTCAATCCTTGCTCAACCATCATCTAATCTTCTTGGTGAGCTTCATAATCAACCCTTATCCCTCTAGAGTTCATGGAATGGGTTGCATGATTTTTAGAGTTGTTTTTGCTTAAAAGTATTAGACTTTGCTAGATTAGTGAGATTACTTCTTTAATCCCTTAATTCCTTCCATGTTTAAGCTTGTTTTTGGTATTTAAAATTTAGGAACCCTAACTTTTGATGAGGCCGAACCCTAGGGGCTGTTCTTAGGGTTTTATCTTTGTGTTTTTAAGTGATTGGAAGTTAGATATTTGAGGGTTGATAACTAGTATGCTTAGAACTAGTCATATATGCATGTTGAACAAGTTTTGCAAAATTAAATTGGTTAAATTTAGGGGCTGGAACCATGGCACTTGGTCATGATTTTGATAATGTTTTGATTTGGTTTTAAAGTGTGTTAACTGTTTAAGAAGTTGGTTTTTGGTTAGAACTTTAAATCTATAAAGGTTTGTATGCTTGAAGCTTTGAAAAATTGTTTGAAACAAAATGAATTTGGGGCTGTTTTGGGGCTTCGAAAACAGTGATTTATGAGCATGATTTGAGTGAGTTCTAACTTGTTTTTAAGTGTATTAAAGTAGTAAATAAGTTTGGTTTTGATAAGGAGTTTTGATTAAGCAAAGTTTGTAAGATTTTGATGTAAAAGGTTTGAAAACTTGGGGTTGTAATTGAAGCCTTGAAACCGTGGACTTCAAAAGGATTTTGTGATTTGTTCTTGACTTGCATTTATGCTTAAAAATAGTTGTAAAAGTGGTTGATGATTTGATTTAGCAAAACAATTCAAAGAAGCATGATTTTGGAAAAAGTTTTAGTTTATGTCTCAAGAATTGTTTTGAACTTGTAATAGAATTGTTTCTAAAATTTTGTGACATGTTGTAGTGCTTTGAAAAAAGGTTCAAAGTTGGTAAAACACTATTCATTTGGTAACACACTATTCCAATTGGTAAGTTTTGGGTTTTGGTATTTTCTAAGTGTGTAGCTTTTGTAAAAGTTTGAAAACTTGCATGGTTGAAATTGTTCCATCACATGTGACTAGGTGTGAACCAAATGGGATTAAGTGAGTAATTCTTAGGCCTTAGGAACCTTAGAGCCGTGGCTTCCCTAGGGGTATTAGGGCTTGAGTTTTGGTTTTAATTGATTGATACTTGTGTTGTTAGGATACCCGCGAGGTACGGCTTGACGATAGTTCGAATTTACCTTGATTGGATTGTTAAAGCGCCCAAGGTAAGGGAAATTCTTACATAATGAGTTTGGGCTTTTTGCCTTGTGTGTTGTTTGTTTGATTGTTGATTGATTGTGTGGTAGTACTTGTAGTATTACTATGTGCTGTTGAGATGTTGTAGCATGAACTGCTGTGTATTGATTTGGCCCTGTGTGGCAAGACTGAATTGTATTGTGTGACTTAAATCATACTTGATTGATTTAATTGGACTTGAAATTGATGATAATATGTAGCATGTTCTTGGCCCTGCGTGGCATTATGAGTTGTATTATTTTCCTTGAATCACCTTGGATTTCATTGGAACTTGACATTGAATTGGAATATGAAAAATGTTATTGTTGATAATGGATTAATTAACAATGCGTTGATCGACTGCTATTGGTTGACGATTTACATCGGTAAATCTGATGCGATTCCACAAGCTGAATCCTCATTTCGTAAACAAATTGTTAAGGGCATTTTGATTTAAAAGTAAGCGTGACGGTTTTAGTGCAACTAGCCAAAGCTTGCAAGGAAATTTCAATGGAATAATAGTAGAGAAAAGAACTTGAAATAAATAGTACAATTTGCGAAAACGGTTGAGTTAAATGATGCGCGTGGGAAAATTCTGGCTAGGAAAGATTTGGTAATTAAGAGTGTTCGCACCACCTCTCTTTCCTGGGAATTCTTCCAGTGTGTTATTTAGCACAACTAGGGTTTCAACGACCTAGAACTAAAAAGTATTTTTAGATACATAGGAGTGATACAAGAACTGAGAAAGAGATTTCATGATTCGGGATTTCGAAAGAATAAAACATAGGGAACCTAGTGTTCCTATTGAGCATATGGGCCATGTGTCCTGTGCTGGGACTTAATGTCCTGCTTGCGTGCGCATTTTCTTGATTAAGGATTGGATCTAGTGTTCCGTATGGCGTGCCTAGTACCTTAACGTAAAAGTTGAGCCTAGTATTCCGCATTACGTGCCTAGAGTTCTGATCTAAGATTAGGACTAGCGTTCCGCAATTGAACACCTGGACTTTGTGTCCTGTGTTGAACTCTTAATTAATTGAGATTTGGAAATCCACTAAGTTGAGTGAGTGAGGGTTCGTCGATCCGCATTGATTAATTAAAACATTACTCGGGCGCTCACTATGGTGAGCACGCCACATTGTAGAATTTGTTTGGATATCACTTGGGCATTCACTACGGAGAGCATGTTGAATTTGTTGGATATCACTCGGGCGTTCACTATGGTGAACATGCCATATTGTAGAATTTGTTTGGATATCATTCGGGCGTTCACTACGGTGAGCATGCCATATTGTTGAATTTGTTTGGATATGTACTAACCATTGAGCATCGACACTCGGAGCATTTGATTGGTCTTAAAGACTTCAAAAGACGAGTTGTCATGTCACTCGTAGCGTTTGATTGGTCGTACAGACTTCAAAAGGCGTGTTGACATTGCATTGCCTAAGTAGAGGCACGCCAAAGTAGTGGCAAGCCTAAGCAGAGGCTATTTTGTTCGGACGTTGGGAAAGTAGTCCCCGTCATACTGCTGACCTATTAAGACTGCAGGTGTATATACAAATTGCTATACTGCATTGACATGCATAGCTAACCACATTTATGATATGTGATGAATTGTTGGATGAATTGGATATTGTGATGACTTGATCACTAATCTGTTGATAGATTGCCTGCTCACATGCAATAGTTTGATGTTGTAGTGACTTGATGGTTGATCTGTTGGTTGTTTTGTTTGCTCACATGCAATGCTTAATATACCATGATGATGTGTGCGGTCTATTAAGTATGTATATGTATATAAAAGCATGTTGTTGTATTATATATGTATATATTGTTTGCATGCGACATAGCCTATGATAAACTCGTGGACAAAGGATTTAACCTTGCACTGTTGTTGGATTGGATGTCCTTATGGATGTCACTTCCAGATGGAGTTCGGTAGCTGTCGCAACTTCGCCTTTCAGGAGCATTGAAGATTGAGCCAGTGGAGGAAGATTCCTCTGAGTACCTCATGTTTGATCTTCTTGGTACATTACTCGATGGGGTTGTAGTTGTTGGCCAGCTTAGCTTAGGGTTTTGTATTTGTTGTTTTGTAATTACTCTTTCCAAAAAACTTTGCCTTAGTGCGAAATGATTATGTTATGTGAAGTATTATTTTGTGATGCATTATACTCTGATATTTGCGAAAGTCTGAATTGGCATCATTTAGAAAACTGTAGTACTCTATGTCTTATTTTGAAAAGGGTTTCAAAGGAAAAAAAAATTTACTCCTATTTTTCCACTGCAAAATACATAAGAGTACTCTTTAACTGGAAGCATACAAGCATTAAATGTTTTCAGCATTAGATTAGGTTGCACAGTAGCGCTCCGAAAATGGGGTGTTACAATGGTGGTATCAGAGCCGTTCGGCTCTAACCGGACCGCTTTGTCTAAGCTGGCCTAGATTGTTGGGAATTGTCAGGTATAAGTTTGTTATGCCTAGGTTATGTGAACTTTGTTTGTGATTGTCTGTAATGTTTCCTTGTTGAAACATATTTGACATTGTGTAAAATTGTGTGCGATCATCTCAGATGATTGAATTTGTTGTGGGGATTTGGTTAGTCTACTTTGTAGAAATTCGATGCCTTCGGGGCGAACGAGTCTTTCTACTAGTGCTAGTAACTTAGACGTGAATCACGTAATTCGAGTGATCGTCTGGATAGCAACTACTGTTGCACAACAAATTGCCGCAGAGAATCAACACGATTGGCTAAGACAACGAATGGAGGGTCATTTAAGCTAGATTATCAAGGCAAAGGACAAAGATGAAGACATCAACAAGGAGCACCTTATTTCTATCCTCAGGGAAATGGCAGCAGTCAGGATCATCTTATGGCGTAGGCTATTGGGAATGACTAGGAGTTGAAGTGGCACTGTCATCTATGTGGAAACAAGGAACAGTTAGCTGAAGAATGCTCATCGAAGGACCGACTATGCTGTAACTTCAAGAAGCCAGGATGTTTTTATAAGGACTATCAATTGCTAGATGTGGATCAACGAAAGATGCTGCGAAGGTTGCGTGCCCAGCTACTGGAGGATATGCCTACATGATAGACAGAAGAGGGAATCACAAGCATCGATAGCCGAAGACGCACTACTTCGACGGTGAAGATGAGGAGCACAACGTTAACAGTAACTAACCAAGGAAAGATTATGCTTTAACTGCAAGGAATTGGGATATCTGTCCAGAGACTGCAAAGTACCACGAGCTGAGCCTATTGTCAACAATGTTGAAACTACATGACCAACCACTAAGGGACGTGTCTACACCACAAGTAGAGCAGAGAACTCATCATCTGAAGACTTCGTCGCAGGAAATGCGACACAATGGAGCTGAACGGGCCGAGATTTACGAGAGAGATTATCCGTAGGTGACGTTATAATTATCGTATTATATATATTATGGTGTGTGCATGGTTCTAAATATAGACCACATAAGTGTTTTAACTCTGTGATGTATTTTATTATTATACTAGATTCCAAAATCCAAATTTTCAATATACTTTTGGTATTACGATGTATGTTCTTGTAATTGTTGTATAATTATTTGTGATTTATGCTGTTGTTGATTTTGTGGCTAATAATTTTTAGAATTTTCTTTTCCTTTTGGTGTCATGATCATGGGTTAGACAATTTTGTAAAATCGTATTCAACCTTATCTTGTCTTTAGACACATAGATGGCTTAGTAGAATTTTGGGGTGAGGGTCACTTTTCCTTTCACATTCTCCTTAGCCGATTCCTTTTAATAATAGAGGGGAGAATAAATTCTCTAGCGTGTTGGTGTTGGTGGAGAACTTCAATTTCCTTCTTTTCTTCCCTTGTGAACCGTGAGGTATTTTGCTTCAGGACCTTCATTCTTCCTTCATCCTTCTCCTAACTCGTGCCCAATCATGTGGTGGTGAGAGGTGTGAGAAAACCAAACCTTCATCTTCTTCTTTCTCCTGCAAACCGCGAGCCTTAGGATGATTTTTGTGATGGATCCTCTCACATTTCTGAATGTAATAATGTTGTTGGTGATTTTGTGGTTGTTAATCGTGGCAATCCTCCTCTCTCTTCATGTTTCCAAACCGCTGGTTCCTGGAAGGTTTTAGGTGAGTGTCATAGTTATTTTGTTTTCCACTCTTGTGTCTTTGTTAATGATCTCGTTGAAGATGGTTTTAAGTTTTTAAATGGTATTTGTTAAAACTATGATTTAGTAGTAGAAGTTTGGAAAGATTTTGTTTTCTTTGTTGTAAAAGATAATTCAAAATTTTTAGTCCATCTTGTCTTGTTAGGAAATGCTTTTGAACTTGTTTTCTTTTGGAAAACCAAGTTTTATATGTGTGAGGCTAGATTTCAAGTTTTAATAAAAGGTTCGTAGTAATTTTGTTGTTGTTGGTGTTTGATTTAAATTTTAGACTTTGAATTAAGCGTGTCTTGATGATTTTAAGACAATGAAAAACCTAATCTCAAAAGAACCATAATGTTCTTGAGAAGGTCGAGTCTTGAAGAGATCAATTGTGGTTTATGCAAATTAACTCTTGCTTGTGTTATTTTTAGAAATTAGATGTTTTTAAAATTAAAGAGATTTGATGTTGGCTTTTGTGTTAGTAGAGTTTCGTTGGTGGTAGCATGTGGCCGTAACCCAGAGTTGTCGTGGTTGTGTTCGTGATCGTGATGGAGTAGAGATCGTAGTCTGGAATAAAGCATCATTCACGAGGACTTCTTCAACATAGATGTGTAGTACTGTGTTTTGTAGACATTTAAGTTGAGGATGTAGTGCCTTACTTTAGTAAGGATATATGAATAAAATGTATGCTTTGTGTTTGATTGTTTGAGTGTAATAATAATTACGCTGTATTGAATTTCAAAGTTCAAATTTATGATATGTTTTAGTATTAAGTTACGACTTTTCATAATTCTGATTTTGTTTTAGTTATAAGTTAATTTTCGGGAACGATTTTTTTTTAAGGAGGGTGGTAATGTAACATCCCATTTTTTATGAAAAATATTTTATAGTTCCAGCTACTTGAAAATAAATCACGGAGATTGATCACCTCAATGGTTTGTTAAAAGTACGAAGAACTACCAAGATTATTGTAAACAATTTACTGTTTTAGTAATTAATTCAGATTAACAAACAGTGTAGACGTATACTATTTTTAATATGAATTAATCCCGAAAAATGTGAAAGATTGTTGTTTGATTAAATAAAATTATTTTATTGAAAGAGAAATAATTTTCAGGATTTAATAAATATTTTTAAGTCATGGTTTGGGTTTTTATTGTCTAGTTATCGTATTAATTGTCTGTTTTATGTCATATTTAATATGACTATTATTTTAAAGATTTTGTCTTGATAATTTTATTATTTGAATAATATCTATATGATAAGAGAAATTGAAATTAGTGTTCCTCACTAATTTACAGTTTTTATTACGCTGCGAGAATTCTGTTAAATTCTGTCGTAGATAGGCTATTGGGTGAGTTTTCTAACTGAAACTTGCTCAAACGTGATCCGAATTTTAAAAACGTTGAGATCTTAGTATTTTCCAATATTTATGATTTACTGGAAATTTTTCTGGAATTTTTAGGCATCAGAATAATATAGGGTGTTTTCTACTCCCATAACTGCTTTACGGTAGCGTTTTAGCACACAAATCGAGAAAGCGACATTCATAGAAATACTTTTAATATTATTGTGGATATTTTGGTTGATTAATAATTTTTGATTATAGAATAATTTATTAGAATTATTTTTGGAATATTTTTAGTATTAAAACCTAATATACGCGTAACGTCGCGCACCCGATTGAGCGAGAACGCGACGAAGCAAAATATCTAGATATTTTGGGCTAAGGGGAGATGCATCCAGCCACTAGGGGAGCTGAACCTCATCCTTAGAAGCTTCTTGGACAAGTGTTGATGTGTGATTGGTGGTTATGTAATTATAGTTAGTTAGTTTAGTTATGTTGTGACTAGTTTAGTTAGTTTGGAACAAAATGAAGAAATTTTTTTCCTTCCATGTCCCTACCTGATTTCGTGGCTCTCCCACACAGCCAAGATCAGCTTCATTCATCCACCATTGTTGGTAAGAACCAAGAAAAAAATTAGAGAGAGGAAGTGTATGTTCTTGAAGAAAGTTTAGTAATTTGGCCTTTAATCTTACTCCCTTCTTCTTGATCCTTGATCCTTTCTTCTTTCTTCCTTCTCCCACATGAAATTTCGTGGCCTTCCTACTCATGAGATCAGCACCTTCATTTCTTCCATTATTGGTTGGTTTAAGAAAAAAAAAATTTAGGAAGAGAAAGTGTGGATTTTGGAAGTTTTGGTGATCAAGGTTGCATCTTTGCTTCCTTCCTTCTCAATCCTTGCTCAACCATCATCTAATCTTCTTGGTGAGCTTCATAATCACCCCTTATCCCTCTAGAGTTCATGGAATGGGTTGCATGATTTTTAGAGTTGTTTTTGCTTAAAAGTATTAGACTTTGCTAGATTAGTGAGATTACTTCTTTAATCCCTTAATTCCTTCCATGTTTAAGCTTGTTTTTGGTATTTAAAATTTAGGAACCCTAACTTTTGATGAGGCCGAACCCTAGGGGCTGTTCTTAGGGTTTTATCTTTGTGTTTTTAAGTGATTGGAAGTTAGATTTTTGAGGGTTGGTAACTAGTATGCTTAGAACTAGTCATATATGCATGTTGAACAAGTTTTGCAAAATTAAATTGGTTAAATTTAGGGGCTGGAACCGTGGCACTTGGTCATGATTTTGATAATGTTTTGATTTGGTTTTAAAGTGTGTTAAGTGTTTAAGAAGTTGGTTTTTGGTTAGAACTTTAAATCTATAAAGGTTTGTATGCTTGAAGCTTTGAAAAATTGTTTGAAACAAAATGAATTTGGGGCTGTTTTGGGGCTTCCAAAACAGTGATTTATGAGCATGATTTGAGTGAGTTATAACTTGTTTTTAAGTGTATTAAAGTAGTAAATAAGTTTGGTTTTGATAAGGAGTTTTGATTAAGCAAAGTTTGTAAGATTTTGATGTAAAAGGTTTAAAAACTTGGGGTTGTAATTGAAGCCTTGAAACCATGGCCTTCAAAAGGATTTTGTGATTTGTTCTTGACTTGCATTTATGCTTAAAAATAGTTGTAAAAGTGGTTGATGATTTGGTTTTAATTGATTGAAACTTGTGTTGTTAGGATACGCGCGAGGTACGGCTTGACGATAGTTCGAATTTACCTTGCTTGGATTGTTAAAGCGCCCAAAGTAAGGGAAATTCTTACATAATGAGTTTGGGCTTTTCACCTTGTGTGTTGTTTGTTTGATTGTTGATTGATTGTGTGGTAGTACTTGTAGTATTACTATGTGCTGTTGAGATGTTGTAGCATGAACTGCTGTGTATTGATTTGGCCCTATGTGGCAAGACTGAATTGTATTGTGTGACTTAAATCATACTTGATTGATTTAATTGGACTTGAAATTGATGATAATATGTAGCATGTTCTTGGCCCTGCGTGGCATTATGAGTTGTATTGTTTTCCTTGAATCACCTTGGATTTCATTGGAACTTGGCATTGAATTGGAATATGAAAAATGTTATTGTTGATAATGGATTAATTAACAATGCGTTGATCGACTGCTATTGGTTGACGATTTACATCGGTAAATCTGATGCGATTCCACAAGCCGAATCCTGATTTCGTAAACAAATTGTTAAGGGCATTTTGATTTAAAAGTAAGCGTGAGGGTTTTAGTGCAACTAGCCAAAGCTTGCAAGGAAATTTCAATGGAATAATAGTAGAGAAAAGAACATGAAATAAATAGTACAATTTACGAAAACGGTTGAGTTAAATGATGCGCCTGGGAAAATTGTGGCTAGGAAAGATTTGGTAATTAAGAGTGTTTGCACCACCTCTCTTTCCTGGGAATTCTTCCAGTGTGTTATTTAGCACAACTAGGGTTTCAACGACCTAGAACTAAAAAGTATTTTCAGATACATAGGAGTGATACAAGAACTGAGAAAGAGATTTCATGATTCGGGATTTCGAAAGAATAAAACATAGGGAACCTAGTGTTCCTATTGAGCATATGGGCCATGTGTCCTGTGCTGGGACTTAATGTCCTGCTTGCGTGTGCATTTTCTTGATTAAGGATTGGACCTAGTGTTCCGTATGGCGTGCCTAGCATCTTAACCTAAAAGTTGAGCCTAGTGTTCCGCATTACGTGCCTAGAGTAAGATTGGGACTAGCATTCCGCAATTGAACACCCGGACTTTGTGACCTGTGTTGAACTCTTAATTAATTGAGATTTGGAAACCCACTAAGTTGAGTGAGTGAGGGTTCGTCGATCCGCATTGATTAATTAAAACATTACTCGGGCACTTAATACGGTGAGCACGCCACATTGTAGAATTTGTTTGGATATCACTTGGGCATTTACTACGGAGAGCATGCCATATTGTTGAATTTGTTGGATATCACTCGGGCGTTTACTACGGTGAACATGCCATATTGTAGAATTTGTTTGGATATCACTTGGGCGTTCATTACGGTGAGCATGTCGTATTGTTGAATTTGTTGGATATCATTCGGGCGTTCACTACGGTGAGCATGCCATATTGTTGAATTTGTTTGGATGCGTACTAACCATTGAGCATCGACACTCAGAGCGTTTGATTGGTCTTAAAGACTTCAAAAGACGAGTTGTCATGTCACTCGTAGCGTTTGATTGGTCGTACAGACTTCAAAAGGCGAGTTAACATTGCATTGCCTAAGTAGAGGCACGCCAAAGTAGTGGCAAGCCTAAACAGAGGCTATTTTGTTCGGACGTTGGGAAAGTAGTCCCCGTCATACTGTTGACCTATTAAGGCTGCAGGTGTATACACAATTTGCCATACTGCATTGACATGTATAGTTAACCACATTTATGTTATGTGATGAATTGTTGGATGAATTGGATATTGTGATGACTTGATCACTAATCTGTTGATAGATTGCCTGCTCACATGCAATAGTTTGATGTTGTAGTGACTTGATGGTTGATCTGTTGGTTGTTTTGTTTGCTCACATGCAATGCTTAATATACCATGATGATGTGTGCGGTCTATTAAGTATGTATATGTATATAAAAGCATGTTGTTGTATTATATATGTATATATTGTTTGCATGCGACATAGCCTATGATAAACTCATGGACAAAGGATTTACCCTTGCACTGTTGTTGGATTGGATGTCCTTATGGATGTCACTTCCAGATGGAGTTTGGTAGCTGTCGCAGCTTTGTCTTTCAGGAGCATTGAAGATTGAGCCAGTGGAGGAAGATTCCTCTGAGTACCTCATGTTTGATCTTGCTGAGCTGTTTCTCAGTAAGGGTTGTAGTTGTTGGCCAGCTTAGCTTAGAGTTTTGTATTTGTTGTTTCGTAATTACTCTTTCCAGAAAACTTCGCCTTAGTGCGAAATGATTATGTTATGTGAAGTATTATTTTGTGATGCATTATACTCTGATATTTGCGAAAGTCTGAATTGGCATCATTTAGAAAACTGTAGTACTCTATGTCTCATTTTGTAAAGGGTTTCAAAGGGAAAAAAAATTACTCCTATTTTTCCACTGCGAAATACATAAGAGTACTCTTTAACTGAAAGCATACAAGCATTAAATGTTTTCAGCATTAGATTAGGTTGCACAGTAGCGCTCCGAAAACTGGGTGTTACATTTACTCTTCCATTCTTTTTTATTTGTTCTTTTACTTTTCCATAATCTATGTTATTCACAGAACTTTTGAAAAAAACTTTTTTCCTGCATGCAAGTGTACATTTTCGAAACTGGGATGTACTTTTTTCCATTGATTCCCATCTGATATGCATATATTTACAAACTGTACATTTTGACAAACTGATTCCAAGCATCTTTAACACTTCTAATTTATCTCTTCTATACTCAATCTTCCTTGTTTCTAGCCAACACTTGCATTCTTTGCCACGGTAACCAAACACCATTGACAGCAATGGGACAACAGTGGCGAACAAAATCAAACAAAATCGAACAGACCAAAAACTAACGAACCACCAACAAAAACCAATGTGGAATCGAGATAGAAAATGGAGACAGTGGCGATACCTGGAAATGGACGCAAACAGGACTTGGGAGATGGAGGCGAGGGGGACGACGGAGGCCGAGCCGCTGCCGGCGGCTTTTGGAGGACGACGAGGTCCGATTTCAGGTGAGGGGAAGAAGCACTCGATCTCTTGAGGAAGAAGCACGCCGGGACTTGGGAGATGGAGGCGAGGGGGACGGCGGAGGTCGAGCGGATGAGTTTGCCAGATAGAGAGAGTTGTGAGACAGAGGGAGAACACTGCTTCCGCGAAATGAGAGAGGAGGGAAAAACGATTTATTTAATATATTGACCAAAAACAGCGCTTAAGTCTAAAAGCGCTGATTATTGTTAGACCAAAAACAGTGCTTGCTGGTATAAAGCGCTGTTTATTGTTCATATGACCAAAAACAACGCTTGATGTTTGAAGCGCTAATTATTGTGCCAGTTCATTTTTTAGTATTTAGAGATAAAACAGCGCTTAAAGGACTAAGCGCTGATTATTGTGAAAACTAAACAGTAGCGCTTATTATTGTAAGCACTGTTTATTGTTTAGGTATGACATAAAGTAGCGTTTTTTGTTTTAAGCGCTGCTTAAAGTAGCGCCATCTTTTGTAGAATTTGTTGTAGTGTAGCAAGGAAATGAATCGTGTCTGACTATAAGACATGTAATGAATCAGTGAATGAATAGAACAAATTTTATCCAATTGTTACCTTCTCAAATTCTTCTCCCTATTTTTTTGGAGCTTTCCCAAGCTCGATTGGGCCCTCCCTGTTAGCACCTATCAATGCCCTCTGAAAATAAACTTCAAGTGCATACTAGTAAAGATGGAGTGTTTTTAGTTATTCTCAAAATAGTTTTTTTTATGCGGTATTAATAGCAAAAGATTTCCAAGGATTTCCTATGTAGATGATAAGCTTCGATAAAAGATTTGATCATTATTACAAATTCTTATACTTTAGTCTTTCTTCCAAAAGGGAAGGGTCCAAACATGGTTAGCATGTATCACTTTTGTGTCACAATTTCATTGGTCAAAGACCAAGAGATGTTACCAAAGATATCATTTCTTAAATTTTCAGTCTATTTGTCATCGTTTACATCTTATATCACTTTTTATCGTTTGCTTTAATTAAAAATAACTCACAAGTAGATCTATCGATCCATACCACTTTGTTGACTTTGTCGTCTTCATTAAAGCAATTTCTCATGCCACTTTGCTGTCTTTTGTCTCGATAGAAAATTGGCATTCCCATTTGGATGTTTACTAGCAGAAAATACAGCGTGAAAAATGATTCCAATTGGTTTATTCGTGCAAATCAGTTTCAAGTTAGTTCAGTGATGTGTTGGTCTTATTGGAATAACATTTTCTTACCAAAAAATGTTAATAACATAGCTCGTTTTATGGTGTAGTCTTTATTTTAAATTATATCAAATATTTTTATTGTTTTTTATTTCTGAGGAGGAAATGATACATATTTTTATTATTAATTTTTCAAAATATAGATGATCATTTTGTTGATTATTATATCAAACACCGGAAGACAACAAAATTTCTAGTTATAAGATCTAAATTCGCATGGGAATGAGAGTGATCTCGAGACTGTACGAATATGGGATTGTACATGTGAAGAAATGCTTAAGAGAATTGATTGGTACTATTCATGTCAACTAAATGTGTCATCTTTTCAGTAGCCCATAACATAAGAACATAGTTAAGTGTGATTTACTTGGAGCACTTATGGAATGAGTGATCTCCTGAGAAATTTCCTAGGAGCCGTGTGAGCAAAGTCAAAACATGCTGAAAAGGCTCGTGCTAGTTTGTGGGGGACAACAATTAGTCCTGAAAAGCAGTCTGGGCAATTACAAAATGAACTAAATTCTCAATGATAGTGATCATGAGACTGTGCTGGTATGGGACTATATAGTTAAAGGAAAGCTTCAAGGAATTGATTAGTACTACCTATACCAACTAGATGCATCATATTTTTGGCAGCCTATAGCATTAGAGCTTTATAGTTAAGTGTGCTTGGCTTGGAGCACTTATTGGATGGGTGATCTCCTGGGATGTTTCCTAGGAAGCATGCCAGTGAGGACAAAACATGTTGAAATGTCTCGTATTAATTTGCGTGGATAGTCGTTAATCCTGAAAAGCAATTTGGGCCATCACAAAATGAACCAAATTCGCATAAGAATGAGAGAGATCCTGATATTGTTCGGGTGCGCGACTGTACAGTTGAACAAAGGCTTAAAATAATTGATTAGTACTACCTACACTAACTAGATGCATCATCTTTTCAGTAGCCTATAATGTAAGAACTCCATAGTTAAGTGTGTTTGGCTTTGAGCACTTATGGGATAAAGTATCTCCTAGGAAGCATGCGAGTGAAGACTAAACATGTTGAAGAGACTCGTGTTAGTTTGTGGGAACATTCATCAATCCTATAAAGCAATTCCAGCTGTTACAGAGGGAAGGGCTCTGCCATCGTACACCAACCACAATAATGAAGAAAAGATCCCACTCAGATGGATAGACCCTCACAATCGTGATCGCATATGACCAATGTCAGGGTTTCAGAAACAAAACGACGAGAGAGAGAGAGAGAGAACAAAGATATATCGTAGATTTGTAAGGGTTCTTGAGAAGTGAGAAATTTACAAAGATATTATCAAATAGAGGGTTTGTTGCATTGAAATTTTCTTATTCAGTTTCACCCCTTTTCGGGTTGATAAAATTTATCCTTTGAGAAATCATTACTCATTAGATATTTAGAGGGATGTTTGGTAGTCATTCTCTTCGGTACTTATGTTGTCTTGTATATATATACATATATACATATATATATATATATATATATACCTTATTATATTTGTATACAATTTTTAATTGCACAAAAACACTTTCACAAGCATGAGTGCAAATTCAAAGGATTTTGCTAGGAGGACATGACTAACAATGACCTTGAATCGAGACTTCAAGTGTTCTTTGACATTTAAAGACCAAACACACAATCTATCAACCTTTTGTATATTGAATTCATATTGAGTGGACTGGCAAAAATGAACTAAGTTATTTTAAGTGTGACAAGAATGGGGATGGTAGGGTAACGGAAGAAGAGGTTCAAGTGGTGAGTACCAAGACCACGTAAATTATTATTTTACCTATTTTCCTGTTCCACTTTCTATTTCTTCCAATTATGTGAAATTGAATTCTAACTGTTATTGTTTAAAAGGTTATAGTGTTGAGTGCCTCTATTCCACAACTTTTAGTTTGATCGTACTCTATTTTTCCTTGTTCATTCCTGTCCTACTTGACACCTTGTTAACTCTTCATTATTATTATAAAATTTTTAACCCTAAACTTCTCTTTATTCAATGTTTCATTATTTGTAGATATTGAGAGTTAAAGTTAACTAGATAGTGAGGAGACCTTATTTACATAGAAAATCTGAAAATGCATACACAATATACTAATTCATTGATAATATATAGTAATAACTCATTTGTAATACATTAGGATGCATACTCCTGTATCTAAACAAAAAAATTATTTTGATGAAGTTAGTGGCAATGCAGAGAAGGAGTTACACTTCTGTACCCAAAACCCTAAGCAAATGACTCATCTTGAGTCACTTTTCTTTTCTTGGCCAGATTTTCAAAGTGTTCCTTGGCTTGAAGAGGTAGGCAGCACCAGGATAAGGGAGACTATACTCAAACTTTCCGTTTGACTAAATCTCCATCTGGGCAGATTGAGTTGGAGACGGTGGTTATGAAGGTTTTGGATACAGATCAAATCTGGGAGGACTTGCATTCCCATTTTGTTCAACACATCTATCTTTAAATTAGTTAGTCGTGAGAGGTTTAGGATATTCCTGTGAGTCTCTGAAGTAGCCCTCATTATTCCTAAAAATTAAAAGAAGAGCATCCCCTATGGGATGTGTAACACCCCATTTCTACCCAACGAATAATATAAAAATCAGAGTTGCAAAATTCCCATCAAGCATATGGAATGTTACACTTTCAACTTAAAACAACGACATGCAATCATTTATAGTTCGGATACATAGCACGTAAAATTTTGGATGAACCGATAACAACCTATTAGTCTTTAAAAATCAAACAATTTTCATTACTACGCAGCGGATTCATAGATTCAACTGAAGGATACCATAACATCTCGTCCAATTCAAACAACTTAAAGACATCATGTCTTTTAAGGTAAACAACTTGTAAATTCAACAACATAATAAAATTCAACAATAAAGAAAATCATGTGTTCATTCCCCGAGTGCTACGATCGAGCGGCGACACCGACTCTAACTAATGGAGGTAAGCGGCCTTCATTTTTGATTACACCTTGACGTTACCAACAGAGGGTAACATTCAAGCGAAGGGTGAGATATCGAACTATATAATCGAGTGTATGATAAATAATATATTAGAATCAGATTATATAAAATCACCACTTCACAACTTTCAAACAACAACTATCATCAGAATTGATCAACACAACAACTTAAATATGCAACACGGAATGCGACTCGTTACAATGCACATGCATGTGGTACCATTGGAGCAGAACTCCCAACTTAAAATTTACGGAGCAAAACTCCCAACTTAAAATTTACGGAGCAAAACTCCCAACTCGAAAATTGCCAATCCAGGCCAACTTAACAGAGCATAAGCTCCCAACATGACATGCTATATATGCATCAATAATTATGAAGTTCGACAACACAACAACAAAGAATAAAGAAGCAGAATTATTTGCAACCAAAAGTCTGCATAAAGAGCAGAACAACAACTACGCAAATCCTGCAGAAAAGGCACCAATTTTCACAGCAGTAAACAGCACCCAGAAAAATACAGCAGGAAAATATCAATTTTTGTGTACAGCAATTCCCTCATAAAAACAGGAAACAACACTAATAAGAAACAATGTAGGAGGAGCAATTTTCGCAGAAAACAGCAAGATAGAAACAGTAAAATCTGCATACTAAAATTCTGCATAAAACAGAAATAACAACAACTGAAAATACTGCAGAAACAGTACAAATTTTCGCAGAAAACAGCAAGATAGAAACAGTAAAATCTGCATACTAAAATTCTGCATAAAACAGAAATAACAACAACTGAAAATACTGCAGAAACAATGCCATTTTCGCAGATAGTAAAATCCAGCATAAAACAGAATTAACAACAACTGGAAATACTGCAGAACAATGCAATTTTCGCAGAAAACAGCAAGGTAGAACAGTAAAATCTGCACACTAAAATTCTGCATAAAACAGAAATGAGACAGCAAGGAATCAATCTACATTTCACCAAAGAAAACTACCATTTAAATGCAATTTGAAGTGAAATAAATTATTCTAAAATTTTTAACTAATATTAGCTTTTAAAAACAGCATCTATCTTAATCCTTTACATAATTTCTAAGCACAATTCATCGATCCAATCATTACTAATCATCACTTAGAACTAATGGCATATGAATTTAATCACTCAATAACACGACAACACCTCAAACATTAAAACAGAATTTTCTTAGTATTCATACGGCCATAAAACAACTTTTTAATCATCTAATCAATTAAAACAGCAAGTAATATATATATATAAATGATTTGTTTTGCCTACACTTCAATCATTTTTCAAATAATGGAGTCTAAGGTTAACCCCTTCACCTATCCCTCAAGTATCCCCAACCGAAAATAGTCTCCCCTTACTACTTATCATACAACCCATTAGAAGTCGGAACCCCACCCTTACCTTGGATTGAAGGTTGCTCTAACTCTCCGATTGACTCCTAGATTCTTCCTTGCCGGCAACTTTACGTATCTCCTCCCAAACCCTTGGTGACTTGCCCAACCTCCTTCAATGGATGGCGAAAAAGAAAACAAGGTTGCCTCTAAGTTTTGTGTGGCCGAAATTGGTAGAAACAAACTTGGGTAGCCACCTCTTCTCTATTTTGGGCGCTAGGGTTTAGAAAGAATAGGAAGGAGAAAAAAAAGAATAATTCCTATGGTGGAAGTGGCTGAATGGTGCGCCTAAGCCAAGGGGTTTCACTCCCCTCATGTCATAAAAAAAGGTTGTGTAAGGCCCAATGAATGTTGGCCCAAAAGGTAAGTAAAAAAAAAAAATTCTACACACAAGGTCTTGCCCAAATATGCGCTCTATTCATTTATTTAAAAAAACATATTCAAAGATTATCAAGCTCAAATTAGAAAGGTTCTTGTAACACCCGTTTTCTACTACTTCTAACATTAAAATAAGCCCATAACAAATAATAGTATCAATCTGATATCATTCTACAACTTAATTCAACTAAATTAATCCAACTAAAACCAACACCACTTAAATCAATATTTCACAACTTCGAAAACTTAATCGGAAAAATATTCGAAAATATTTAATTAAATAAATAATTAAATATCAGGCGTTACAGGATGCTCCTACCATTCCTTTGGAGATAATATTTCAGATACTCCATGATGAGGAATTCAAGATTGATTAGGGATTGAGTGAGGAGATGGAAAGAATATTTAAAAACTTCAATCGCGATACACGGACACCCGCTCTTTGACTACACCCACTGGACACCTGCCTATGTGGCATTTTTTGCTTAGTCACACACCCACACAGCTGCCCACGTTTATTCATTAATGACTCAGGAAATAAAAAAAAAATAGAAAACGAAATGGAGCAACCCTAAACTACGATTGAGAAGGAGCAGAGAGAAAGGTGAAGCAGAGTGAGAGATAACGAAGAAGCAGCAGCAGCAAAATGCAGAAAGGGAGAAGCAGAGCGAGAGGCCGAAAGGGGAAGAAGAAGAATGAGCGCAGCAAGGTTCGTCCCTCCCGTCCTTCTCTTTCTTTGCTTTTTTAGCATGGTTCGCCCTTTTCTTTCTCTATTCTGCCGTTTTCTTCTTCATTGTGAAATGGGTTTTGGTAGCTAGACAAAAATAGGCAGTGTGAGTATCAAGTTTTTCAGCAATTGAACTATCTGGGGGGAATAACACTCAAATCAAAGCAAGTTAGTTCTCTGTGTAGATAAATAGATGAGAACATATGACATGGATCCTGATGTTGTTTGCTGGGGTCTTGATCTTCTAGATGTGCTCTATTTGTTTTTTATGTAATTTTTTGTTTCTGTTATGGGGATTTTTTTTTTGGAAGTAAATCTAATTACCTTAAAAAGAACCACTGAGCAATGTCTATTCTCCTAGGTGTTCTGCTTATTAAGATTAAATTTTAATTTTTTCTTGGTTATTTGCTTTTGCATTTCAGTCCTATGTCCTGCACTTGGTTTTTATAAGTGCATTTGCCATGCTAAGAATATGTCTAAAAATGAGAAAAGTGTGTCTACAAATGTTGTAAGTGCATTTGTCATATGTCAAGGTTTGTTTTCCCTGTTGATGCTTTTGATACAATTTTGAAGAGTGTTTTTCCTATTCCATACATTTAGCTGTAGGTCACAAAATGGATTTTGCACTGCTGTTTTAGCAAGTATTTATAGGGACTTGAGTGTGTTGAAAAGCACCATCATTATCTACAACAATGCCACAATCTTAAAGAATTTTACAGCCACTCTATGGGCTCCTTTTCAGTTGGTTCAAATATGGGATTTGGAGAGGTTTCCAGCATCGAATTCATATCAATATTATGCAAAAGGGAATGGTCTATAATGTATTTTGTAAGGATTTATTTGTTTAGTAACATGGGATATAATGTATTTTGTAAGCATTTATTTGTTTAGTAAATTTACATAATCAAAATATACATTTTGTGAAATATCAATATCAACTTAATAATTGCAAAGATGTGGCTTACTATTCTTCATTCTTCTTAAAATGTGGGTTACTATTGTAAAGACAAGTTCTGTAAAAAGCCTCTCGGTTGCTAATTGGACTATCCTTTTGTTAATGAGAAAAAATTGCTTTACGAAACAAGAAAAAAGAGGGAGAAAGATCAATGTTGCCAGTACATTGCAAGGAACTTTCAAGGTTTTTATTTATTTTGAAACTCCTTCGACTGTTGTATAATTGGCATGTATCATTGGCTTGTTGTAGACAAAATTGCTTGTTGAGTGGCTGAATAGGTAATGTAATTGAGTTGTACACCAAAAAAAAAATTACATTAAAGTCTTCACTGAAGTAAATAAAACAAAATCACATTAAGGTAGTTCGAAAAATATTCCCATCACCCTAAGATCATGCAGAATCACTCTGAACGTGGCAAAAACACAAGAAATGGTGATTTGAATTGGGTTTTAAAAACTTTTTTTTTAATATAAGTGTTTATGAAAAACTTTTTCTAAACAACTCTTTAATAAAATAGTGCAGTAAGTAAAGAGAAGAGAGAAGAGAGTAACACCGTGATTTATACTCGTTCACTATCACCTGATAGCTACATCTAGTCCCTTCACACACTTGAAGGATTTTTCCACTATAATCAACCTGATTACACTTGAGAGTATAATACTGCCAAACTGGCTATACTCACAACTTTTTAAAACGACTTAGTATAGTCAGGCCTCTAAGGAATACAACCACTACTGGGCTTAATACAAGTTCAAAGGAGTTTTGAAACAATACAAAAATAACTCTCACAGAGAGGATTTACAATGAAGAACTTTAGCACAAATAATAACTTTCAAACAGAAAGAATGAAACGGTTAAGTGCTTTGTTCAATGTGATCCCAGAGACTTGGAAGATTTCTTCGTTGCTCACTGTCTCAGAAAATAGTGATTTGAAGTTTGATAAGATTGTAGGCGCTCACTGCATAATCACTTCGTACTTTGTTGCGTTCACTTTCTTTTCAATCGTTAGCCTACTTCAGTGACTGAAGTAAGGTATATATAGCTAGGGTTGAGAATAGTGCCGTTGTTACACAACGTCTCTTTTTACCCTAGGTCAAAACCTCAGATCCCGTTTTTGTGGCTTTTACAGGTCACATCGCTTTCCAGACTGTATAAAGCATTATGGGCAATGCACACAAAATCAGAATCTTTGTCTCTTGTGAGCTTTTTGAATATAAGACACTTCGAGAGCAAGTTTCCTTGATGATTAAATTCGTTGACATTCTTTTTGACCTTTGATACCTCGTACATTAAAATGATTAATCAATGAGGTCTCTTAAATATTTGAAGTAGCCTTAAATATTCTTCAGTCTGTTTCCTAACAGAGCTATACTGTTCACCAGAGTTAAGTACTGTACTTCAGAGTGAGCTTGAAACAGAGTTAAGTTCTTCAGCGTAGAATTCAATAGGCTTTCACATAATAGAGTCTTGTGGTCATGCACGAAGGCGTCTATAGTGTAGACTAACCAAAGTCTGTTGAATGTGTTGACCAATGACCAGAGCGTTGATGATAACTCTTAGAAATAAGAGTTATTTATGCTTTTATGACTATGAATCATGTGAGTTTAAGAGTAATTTAGGTCCTTTAATTATTAGATTCATGTAAATAATGTGGTTTCCCTGATTTGGAGCTGTTTAAAGCACTTTGGTGCTTTTGTGAGCATTTTGATGTTTTTGTCACATTGTGCAGATTTTTATGAGAATTGCTCAGTGCCAAGTCTGGTGCCATGCCATGGCACTGTGTTGCTAACAGCTCTGGACTTTGAAGCAGCAGCATGTGATCATTCAGTGAAGTTAAACAAAGGACTTTGTCCTCTTGTGTGCTACTGCAGCTTGCGTTTTTATTGTGGTCCCCTCCTTGTCCTACTGCACTTTTCTCTCAGCTCACTACAAGACAAAAGGCTCTCACTTTTGGGCTTAAAAGGAAGTATCTTTTTGGGGATTAGTATTGGTCAGCCCATTTTGAGGAGAGAGTATAAAAAGGATAATGACTGTGACACTCTAATCCCCGTTTCGAAAATCGTTAAATAAAATAAATCAAATAAAAAAGATCAACGGATAACTCGACGAATAAATCAATTTCAGATATCATTCAGTTTGCAAGTATTTAGTAATAACAAGCATAGTAAGTATTTTTCTTTCAAAGGTCTTATTTGAAATTGTGGAATAAAAATAAAACCAAACGACATACGAACCCCCAAAGAAAAGAAAACCTGTGTCACATAGCCTCAGAGCTTTACTTAACCCAGCTTACACAACAGCAACGAAATACATAAAAGATTCGACGTCTCACTAAGAAAATGTTCGAAATAAAACTATAAAAATTCTCCATAAGAGGCCTTCACCACTAGCTACGTGTCCTGGTATTAGTAGTGTCTGCAATCGAACATGGAAGAACAAGAGACAAACAACCATAGAGGGGTGAGTACGTTGAAATCGAGTTATAGTGATATTTAGAGAGAAAAAGGTGAACAAATAAATAATATATTTATATACGTATACAGATATATATATATGTATTTTCACACCACACTATAACAATCAATTCACATAAAGTAGCAACAACATCTCGTATCATCCACGAGTACACGCAGAAAATTTCATTATTCCTCATAGTCACATAATTATCAAAAGAAAATAATGCAGATGCTAACGACACTACTTCTTATGCATGTGGTACCATCTACTACTCTGGGAAGTCTCCTAGGAGTACATATTTGGTTTATTAGAGATCACCTCGCGGGTGTTTTACTCTATTACCGCATACTCTCAACTAGGGATGATAATGTCCGGGGGCGGTCGGGGGTAGCTAAGTCGATAAGTGGTCCCAGGTCAAGGCGCGACACTCAAACTATTAGGGAACACAAACTCGGCTTCTCACCCTCTAGGCCGAGGTATTGCCCCGCAGTCTCCCTCATATTGGCCTCCACCTTTCACTTCAAAAGTGCTTCCCCCCATCCTGCTACAAGGGTTGTATGACAAACAAACACACAAGGTCGGGTTTCCTCCGAACGTCATAGTTCAATTTTTCATCGACAATCCATCATGGCCCATATGGCTAGGATCATCTCACAAGGAATGACTCAAGTCCCATTATGGCTACTAATAGCTAGGTGACTTGCACAAAAGGTCATTTATCCTTTCAAGGTCATTGCCACAAGTGTGGACTTTTCACAACCATCATCACAAAATAATAAACGGATCAAAGAATAAATCATAAGAAATCCACGACTTGTCTTAAGAATAATTATTTCTTGATCATGTAATTAAAATCTGTAGCAACGCAACAAACACCGCAACAACGCAGCAACAACAACAAAAATCGTACAAAGACATAAACTGCACAGTACAACGTAAATTCTGCAGCAGAAAATTCTGCAGCAACAGAAACAAGAACTGCACTAAAAAAAAAAACTACCGCAGCCAACGAAAATTCTGCAGAAAACAGAAGCAACAACAACAGAATTTTTCGCAGCAATTTAAACAGCAGAAATAACAGGATTTTCGCAGTAATTTAAACAGCAACAAAAACAGCAACAAAAACTGCAACAAAACAGAAACAGCAACAAAACAGAAACAGCAGCGAAACCGAAAACAGCAGCGCTACTTTGCTGTCTTAAAAACGTTTTCGCCTATTTTTCTTCAATTCTAAATATTTAGGAACATCACAATTAAGACTAACACTTAGGGAAAAATCTTAATTAGTATTTAGGAGTAATTCTTAAAGCTCTAACCCGGTTCTCGTATTTCAAAATAGTTACGGCAACATTATTACAAGGAAAATAATACGAATTAAAATATGAACGCAACAAGTTAAATTATTCTAAAATTTTCCATTAACAATATCCATAAAACAACATCTATTTTAATTATTTAGATAGTCTCAAGCGCAATTCACCCATTCCAACATTGAAGTTCATCTCCAAATTAACGAACATATCAATTTGGTGCTCTAATAATTCAACCACGTCCTAGGCATCAAAACAGAAATTTTTCTAACACTTAAAACATATATGAACAACCATGGCAGCCACATAATTTATTCAAACCATAGTTATAGTGTCTATAAGCATGTAAACCAGAATTTTTTTCGATTAATTATCAAACAACGGGGTTCAAGGACAATCCCTTCACCTATTCCCTCAAATATCCCCAATTTCAATAATCTCCCCCCCTTACCTTTGGGTCCTTGCGAAATCCTCTTGTGGAAGAGAGATGATGATGACTCAACCAATCCTACGATGAGTTTGCTACGAATGGAAAAGAGGCTATAAGAAACATTGGAAATTCTCAAACTCAAGTCTCTAGGATACGAAATTTAGGAAGGAAAAGAATCATGACTTACCCAATTTCTGATGAAGAACAAAGATGGAGTTGCTCCTAACCTTGGTGGCCGAATTATGCAAGAGAGGAAAAATGTGGATTGCTCCCTTCAACCTTGTGTGGCGCTAGGGTTTGGAGATAGGAAGGAGAAGAAACAAGTGAATCAACTTGAGAGAGGGAGAGAGCTTGAGGCGCTAGGGCTTGAGGCGTCACATGCCCTTCATACGCCATGGTTCTATTATTTGGGTTGGGTTGGTGAGAGCCCATGAGTGTTGGTCCATTAGGTAGGTGGAAAGGAATATAACTATGCATACAAGTGCTAGCCTAAGGCGTCCTCATCCTTTCTTTTTCTTTTTAACAACTCTCAAGAATTATTCAATTAAATTAAAAGTCTCTCTTTTATGCACAAACATGTAATGCAATTAATTAAAATAACTGCTACCAAAAAATAAAATAAAGAAAATGAGGGTCGTTACAATGACCTAATGAAAGGGAGGCTGGTTCTGATACATTCTTTCTGCTAGGGCAGCGTCTGTCTCCCCCTGAAAATAGAAGCAGCCGCATCTCACCTTCCTTCTTCCAAAACACCATTGATTCAAGCTATCAACCTTGTCCATGGAGAGAAGTTACTTGCTCAGTGCAGATTGAAGCAGAGACAGCAAGGCATTGCTGATTGGAGAGTGGTTTTCGAGCTCACAAGGCTGGGATCAACTCTGTTTTTTCTGTTTCATTCATAGCTGTAATAGTCTCTATACTCTACTCTAGTGCCATGGACTTTGTTTGCGGCACCAGTTTATGTTGTTTTGTTTTTAGGCTCATTATGAGCTAATTTTCTTAGGTTAGGATGAAGTGATTTTGTATTAAAACTTGGTTGGTGAATGTCTATATGTCCTTGCCTATGCATCTGTGTCTCATGCGCATTTATTTATAATATGCTTAACTTGAGCCTGATCAACTTTAGTTAGGTGCATGTATGTTAGGTGCTGAAAGGTGGTGGCATACTGAATTCATGAGGCACTATAAGGATTATCAATTAAAGGACACTTTAATTGATTTAGATTAAACTAGACATAGGCAATCTGACTTATAGGGTGTTCTTGGCCATATTAATTAGACAAGGGGGAACATAAAGGGGGCTTAGACATAAGGAAACCTTTACTTAACCCTGGTGAAAGTGCTGAAAGGCACACACATTAGTGCCCTGCGCCCAGGTGCCATATGGCACTGACTTATGGCACTGAAACCAACCTAGTGGAAATATGAATGAACTGAATCCTAACTGCTTTTATCCATTTTATTCTCAAATCACTTGTTTAATTCTGTCTTATTCACTCATTAAAATCACAAAAATTTGATGTTTATTTTCTGTTTTTATTACTTACTCACTAACTCATTTACTAATGGAAAAACTTGTGAATTCAATTAATCAATCCTCGTGGGAACGATCTTGATTTAATCTTTACTACTTGTTGCGATTGTGTATACTTGCACAATTGTGTTATTATTTTACACAACAAGTTTTTGAACTAACTCATTTACTAATGGAAAAACTTGTGAATTCAATTAATCAATCCTCGTGGGAACGATCTTGATTTAATCTTTACTACTTGTTGCGATTGTGTATACTTGCACAATTGTGTTATTATTTTACACAACAAGTTTTTGGAGCCGTTGCCGGGGATTGAATTGATTAAATTTACAAAGTTTTGAATTTAGTAGGTTTGTTAGTTGAGATATTCTAATTCTTTTGGGGGTTGTGTCAGCTGTTAGTGCTCAACTCTGCACATGCGCAGGCACACGGCACCAGAATATCAGTTGGATCCTGAGATTGATAGAACTTTCAGAAGGTTGTTAAGGGAGAGACAAGCATTTGTTGCATTAGGTGCTGCTGCAAATATGGCAAAGAATCGGTCCCCATCTTGCGAAACAATTCACGATGCGAGAAGGCAGCGATGTTCAACAAAGTGTTCACACAAGACTCAAGCCTTGGTGTCGCATGTCGATATCATAGGCTTAGCCAATGATAGGGACAGGCCAATGAGGGACTATGCTGTTTTTGATCCTCAGACCATGCACACGGGCATAGTAAGGCCTGACATTACTGCAAATCATTTTGAATTTAAGCCTATGATGTTCCAAATGCTGCAGACTGTGGGACAATTTGGTGGCACACCTCAAGAATACCCTCACTTGCACTTGAAACAATTCCTTGAAGTGTGCAGTAACTTCAAAATTCCTGGAGTTACAGATGATGCTTTCAAACTCAGGCTATTCCCGTACTCCTTGAAGGATAGAGCCAAGGCTTGGTTAAATTCCTTGGAACCCAACTCTATCACTGATTGGAATGGTATGGCAGAGAAATTCTTAACCAAGTATTTCCCTCCAATCAAGAATGCTAGGATGAGGAATGAAATTACATCTTTCAGGCAAAATGATGAGGAATCACTGTTTGAAGCTTGGGAGAGATTTAAAGAGCTGCTCAAGAAGTGTCCTCACCATGGCATACCTATTTGCATTCAAATGGAAACATTTTATAATGGTCTCTCGGGAAGAACAAGAGACATGCTTGATGCCTCTTCTGGTGGTGCCCTCTTGCTGATCTTACAATGATGCATATGAGAAGATTGAGACCATTGCCGCAAACAGCTACCAATGGCCTCTTGCTAGGTTGAGTCTTTGCAAAGAAGGTTCTTTGGAGTCCATGAAGTGAGTGAAATAGCGACTTTATCCGCACGGTGGCTGCAATCGCAAACATGTTGAAAGGTCCGAATGTGGTGGAACCAACACAAAGACCTGTGAATCTGCAGAATGCAGTGCGGGCAAAGCTAAAGCTATTTCTTGTGTGTATTGTGGAGGAGGTCATCTATATGAGGAATGCCCTAGCAACCCTGTGTGCACAATTATGTAGGGAATTTCAACAAAAACAATAATCCTTACTCCAACACCTCTGACCCTGGGTGGAAGAATCATCCAAATTTTTCGTGGAGTAACAATAATCTGCAAAGACTCTTCTTTGTGTCCTAAAGCCTACACATCCCCTGGTTTCCCCGCCCAACCAGTTCAAAAAGTCTGCTCCTATGGTAGACAACTCAATGGAGGCTATCTTTGAAGGCCTTCATGAATGAAACCAAAGCCCAGCACCAAAGTCGTGGTGCAAAGAATTAAAAACTTGGAGAATCGGTTGGGCAGATGGCAACACTATGAACCAAAGACCAAGTGGTTCACTTTGCACATTGAAGCCCACACTGCCAAGCGGCGGGGAGAGCAAATAAAAGCCATATATTTGAGGAGTGGTATCAATTACTGTGTCCTTCTAAGAGGCCTGATGTTACCACTAGCCAGCCCTCAAAAGAAAAAGAAGTTGAACCTGAAGTGCCAAAGACAAGCAGAGTGCACTGTGCCGCCCCAAAGACTAACCGCACTGCACTCCGAGAAAGTTACACCAAAGAATCGCAAGCAATAGATTAGTTCCTGAATTTCCACCTCCACCATTCCCTCAGAGACTTAAAAAAGCCCATCAAGACAAGCAGTTTGACAAGTTTATTGAGGTACTGAAACAGTTGCACATCAACATTCCATTAGTTGATGCCTTGCAACAGATGCCAAATTACACAAAGTTCATGAAGGATGTTCTAACCAAGAAAAGGAGGTTGGGAGAATTTGAGACAGTTGCTATGACCCAGGAGTGCAGTATGCTGATGCAAAGTAAGATCCCCCAAAAGTTAAAAGATCCTGGCTGTTTTACCATCCCTTGCACTATTGATGATACTTATTGTGGGAGAGCTCTATGTGACTTAGGGGCCAGCATTAATCTAATGCCTAAGTCCATCTTCCAACAGCTTGGAATTGGTAAGGCCAGGCCTACAACTCGACTGCGGTGGCGGATAGAACTTTAGCATATCCGAAGGGAAGATCGAAGATGTGCTTGTCAAAGTTGATAAATTGGTATTTCTGTGACTTTATTATCCTTGATTTTGAAGGCGATCTTTGAGGTACCTATTATTTTAGGTAGACCATTCCTTGCCACAGGGAAAACACTGATTGATGTGCAAAAGGGTGAACTTACTATGAGAGTCAATGATCAAGAAATCAAATTTAATGTCCTGAATGCTCTCAAGTATCCTGCAGAAAATGTGGAGGAATGCTCCTTTGTTAGAACAATTGATTCGTTGGTTCAACATCAACTCATGAGGGACAAGGATGTGTTGAAACAGGAATTGAATGTCACTGATTGTGAACGAGTGCAGGGTAAAAACACAGAAGAGAAAGCTGCAGTAAATCAAGTATGGTTCAGAAAATATGAGTCATTGGAACTCAGTGATGAAAGCTCCAAATCCAATATTCCATCTGTTGAAAAGCCTCCTGAGCTGGAACTGAAAGTGCTACCTCCACACTTGAAGTATGCTTATTTGGGTGAGAACAACCTTCTTCCTGTCATTGTTGCTTCTGATTTGAGTTTGTTGCAGGAAAAGGAATTGCTTACTGTGCTGAAGAAACATAAGAAGGCTATAGGATGGCAGATGGCTGACATAAAAGGCATAAGTCCTATTCTGTGTATGCACAGAATCTTTTTGGAGGAGAATGCCAAGAACAGTATTGAAGCACAACGAAGGCTTAACCCAGTGATGAAGGAGGTAGTAAAGAAGGAAATCATTAAATGGCTGGATGCTGGAATCATTTACCCGATCTCAGACAGTTCTTGGGTTAGTCCAGTGCAGTGTGTTCCGAAGAAAGGGGGAGTGACTGTCATAGCTAATAATAAGAATGAATTAATTCCCACCAGAACTGTGACTGGTTGGAGAATTTGTATGGATTACAGAAAGCTCAACAAGGCAACAAGGAAGGATCATTTCCCACTGCCCTTCATTGACCAGATGATTGACAAGTTGGCAGGGAAGGAGTTTTACTGTTTCCTTGATGGGTATTCGTGCTACAATCAAATTGCCATAGCACCCGAGGATCAAGACAAGACTACTTTCACATGCCCTTATGGCACCTTTGCTTTTAGAAGGATGCCATTTGGGTTGTAATGCACCAAACAACATTTCAAAGGTGCATGATGGCAATATTCTCAGATTTTATTGAGAAATCCATGGAAATCTTCATGGATGACTTTTACATTTTGGAGAAACATTTCAAGCTTGCTTGGATAATTTGGAACAAGTCTTTGTCAGTGTGAGGAGACTAATCTAGTACTGAACTGGGAGAAGTGCCACTTCATGGTGCAAGAGGGTATTGTTCTAGGTCACAAAGTCTCTAATAAAGGCATTGAAGTGGACAAGGCCAAGATTGAGGTCATTGAGAAATTACCTCCACCAACTAGTGTGAAAGGGGTACGAAGCTTTTTGGGGCATGCTGGTTTCTATAGAAGGTTCATCAAGGATTTTTCAAAGATCTCAAAGCCCCTCTGCCAACTCCTTCAGCATGAAAATGTATTTGATTTTGATGAACAGTGCATGCTAGCCTTTCAAACACTGAAGAAAGCCTTAATCACAGCACCTATCATTGTTGCCCCAGACTGGGATAAGCCATTTGAGTTGATGTACGATGCAAGTGACTATGCTATAGGTGCTGTCCTGGGTCAAAGATATAACAAGGTGTTTCATTCAATTTACTATGCAAGCAAGACATTGGTGGATGCTCAGTTGAATTATACCACCACTGAGAAAGAACTACTTGCAGTGGTGTTTGCTTTTGACAAGTTCAGATCTTATTTGGTTGGCACTAAGGTGGTGGTGTACACTGACCACTCAGCAATTAAGTATTTGATTGCCAAGAAAGATGCAAAACCAAGATTGATAAGATGGGTGTTGTTATTGCAAGAATTTGACTTAGAAATCAGAGATAAAAAAGGAGTAGAAAATCAAGTAGCAGACCAATTGTCCAGAATTGAAGGTGATAGTGTTGAACAACAGGGAGGTGAAATTAAAGAGAATTTTCCTGATGAGCAACTACTGGTAGTAACAGGTGCCAAGGTTGATGCCCTCACGGCACCTTGGTATGCTGACATTGTGAACTTTCTGGTTTGCAAAATCCTTCCAGTGGAGATGGATCACCAACAAAAGAGGAGGTTCCTCCAACAAGTGAAACAATATTATTGGGATGAACCGTTTCTATACAAGAAGGGTGTGGATCAGTTGTTCAGAAGGTGTGTAGCAGAAGAAGAAGTTGGCAGCATCCTGCAACATTGTCACTCTGCACCTTGTGGAGGACACTTTGGAGGAGCCAGAACAGCAGCCAAAGTCTTGCAAGCAGGTTATTTCTGGCCCTCTTTATTTAAAGATTCTCATGAATTTGTTAAACATTGTGATAGATGCCAAAGGGTAGGAAATATTTCAAGCAAACAAGAAATGCCTCTCAACAGCATTCTTGAAATTGAACTCTTTGATGTATGGGGCATGGATTTTATGGGCCCTTTTCCTCCTTCCTTTGGCAATCTGTACATCCTAGTGGCTGTGGATTATGTGTCTAAGTGGATTGAAGCAGTAGCTCTGCCTACCAATGATGCCAAGGCAGTGAGCAAGTTTTTGCATAAGAATATCTTCACAAGGTTTGGTGTCCCTCGAGCCATTATCAGTGATGAGGGCACCCATTTTTGTAACAAACTAATAGAAAAGCTTCTGCTGAAGTATGGGGTGAAGCACAAGATAGCTACTGCATATCATCCACAAACAAGTGGCCCAGTTGAGCTCTCCAACAGAGAAATTAAAAGGATTCTTGAGAAGGTTGTCAATCCTTCTAGGAAAGATTGGTCCTTGCATCTTGAAGATGCCCTGTGGGCTTACAGAACAGCATACAAGACACCATTAGGGACATCTCCCTATAGATTGGTGTTTGGTAAGGCTTGCCACTTGCCTATTGAGTTGCAACACAAAGTCGGGCCACAAAGAAGCTGAATTTTGACTTGGAGAGTCTTTGGTGCAAAGAAGGTCAGCTGCAACTTCGTGAACTAGAAGAGCATAGGCTCTTTGCCTATGAGAATGTCGAGATGTACAAAGCCAAAATTAAAGCTTGGCATGATAAAAGAATTCAACCCAGGGAATTGAAAGAAGGATCTCAAGTGCTGCTGTTCAATTCAAGATTGAAATTATTCCCTGGGAAGCTCAAATCCAGGTGGTCTGGTCCATTCAAGCTAGTTAAGTTACATCCATATGGGGCAGTGGACTTATTGGATGAGGCCACAGGTGCAACGTTTAAGGTTAATGGCCAGAGAGTAAAGCAGTATTGGGGTGACCCTGATGAAAGAACAAGGGTCACCACGGAACTCAAGGACATATGAAGTGGAAAATAAGTCTGGCTGAGGACTTTTATAAACCAAGCGCTACTGGGAGGCAGCCCAGATTTATTTTTAACTTAGTTTTATTTTGTTTTGCAGGAATAAATTGAATTTTGGTGCTGGAAGTACAGTGTAGTGCGGTGGGTGGTTTGAAGTTCTGAATGCTGCACACTTGGTGCCATGGCACCACGGGGGGCACCACTTCAAGTGTTGAGTTTTTAAGAAGGAAAGGCTGAAGGGGCAGTTGCGCAGTAAAAGGTAAAAGCACTCCTTTCATTAAGTCCAACGGGCAGTTCATAAACCTCACCCCATTTCCCAAACACTTACCTTTACAGAACAACAATCCCCCACGACCCCCGTCTTCCCAACTACAAACACCTCTCACCATTTCCACTCATCTTCCCTTCTACCTAGCGTAAAAGCCATCTTGTTAACCCTAACCCCATCCATCACACTCACCCCCACATTCTCCTTCGTTTCCAAATCTCCCCAAATCTTCAAATCTGTAAACCCTAGTTTTCCCTTTTTGCCCAAAAATCATTGAAGCCGAAGCTGTAGAGCGTTGGAAGCAACTATTGTTAGCCATGAGGACCAAGCATGGAGCACAGAGGAAAAAGTCACGAGTGCCAAATCTGGCACCAGAGAAGAGATTTCATGATGAGGGGGCAAGAAAAAGATATGAGGACTGAATGGAAAAAATGCCACCGCATCCTGAGAGGGGCTTCGAATTGCAAATGGCCTCTCCTGACATAATGAGGTTGATTGAGCAGTATCAATGGGAAACTTTTTGCTCTCACCCTAAGAGCCCCATCACAGCTATTGTGAGAGAGTTCTATGCTGGAATACCCCCTCAGGAAGATGGTCAGCCTGAAGCAAACTACTCCAACATCAGAGGAGTCATTGTCCCCTTTTCCTCAGTAGGAATCAATGAGTACCTTGCTCTTCCGGAGAAAGGTGATGCCTTTGAAAAGAGGATTAAGGCAGTAACAGAGAAGCAGATGAACGAAATAATGCACCAGCTGACAGTGGAAGGCACCAAATGGGAGAAGAGGCAGGGGGACGACTACAGGATAAGGAGAAACACCCTAATCCCTGCAGCTAAGGCTTGGTACAATTTCATGGGTACTAGCTTGCTCCCTACCACTCACCATCAAACCATTGACAAGGAGAGGATTTTGCTACTGCATCATATTCTGGAGGGGAAATTAGTGGATGTTGGAAGGCTGATTCATAGGGAGATTGTTGCTTGTGCAAGGAGGACCAAGGGGAGTCTATTTTTCCCTTGTCTGATCACTGCCCTGTGCAAGCTTGAAGGGGTGCCCATTCTCGACAGTGATACCACTTGGCCTGTTCCAAAGCCTTAGAATGCCATATCTGGTGCACCTGGCCCTGCTGTTTCTGCTGCACAAAATGATGAGGGAAGAGAGGAGTTGGCTGAGATGGTGAGCCAATTATTGAAGAAGTAACAAGCTTACTGGAGGTTTGCCCATGAGCAATACCTATGGCAGAAAAGACTTTTCAATTTTAACTTCCCCAAGAAATTGGGTAATGCTCCTCCTGTGTTTCCTGATTGGATCTTAGGAGACAATGAGGAGACTACAGCTGAAGAGAAGCCTGCCACCAGTGAAGTAACACCGAAGAAGAAGAGGGGCTCCAGAAAAGGAAAGGAGCTCAAGAATGTCTTGAAGCTCCCAGAAGGCGGCTACTCGCACTGATGCTGATGAAGGCTGGCAACCACCACCTCCCCCTGCTGACACACCAAGGAAGACAGCCTCCCCTGCTGAAGGGAGTCAAACAAGAAAGAGAAAAGAGACTGCCAAAGAGGCAGTCATCACCATCACTGGTGATGAGGAGGAGGAGCCGATTTCTAATCTGATGAGGACACCCAGAAGAAGGAGCTCATGGCTCCAAACAGGGATGTCCTAACCTTAATCTCTTACCAATAATGTTTATTGCAGTAAATAGTTTAGTAGGTTTCTTTGTGTTTGCTGAATTCTGTTGTTTGAAAGTTGTTTTGTTAGTCTGTTTCGAGTCAGCCCTTTCTCTAACATAATGTAATTGCAGTGAGGACACTGCAATGAATTGTGTTGGGGGGAGGGATATGTTAGGAGTTAATTGTTACAATTGTCACAATTGCAGTAGTGATCTGTTACTGTATAAAAAAAAAAATTTTGGTTAACACATGGGCTGACTTAATGAGGAATGATTGCTTGGTGTTTATGGAACCTTGTTCTGATTGCTAGTTGACTGGTTGTTAATTTCTATCACTTACCCTTAGTTTAAGAAGGAATCATAGGTGACTTGAGAGCAAGTTGCGGTCAAACCCCTAGTTTAGTCTAAGCTTTGTTTCCAAATTTGAAAAATTGAGGGGAATGGGAAAAGATATAAGTTTGGGGGTAATCCATGTGTCAATATTCAAAAGAAAAAAAAGGGCAGTACACAGTAGCAAATAGAAAAAGGCAAAATATAAAAAATAAAATAAAAAAATAAGCCACTTTGTTGAGTAACCGGGTAATTTCATTACAATTGTTGTTATTCGCGTCAAAAGACAAAGAGGCAAACATAGAAAAAGGCAAAAGATGAAAATTGAAAAGAAAAAAAATGTGTGCTGACCCTATGCTAGTTAAATTGTATGCATATTCTTGTATGTAGTAAAGCCCCTGAATCCTAGGTTAAAAGCCCATTTCTCTTTGTTAGATTAGGAGGAACAGACTTAGGAGATTCTTTGGGGGGAGATTAAGGTGAGCTTGAGGGTTATACTAGTTTCTGAATTGAGCTTAAGGGTTGCACACACACACTTGAAATTGGTGACCATGTCAACGATGCATGAAGTACAAGGGGATTGTTTGTTTCTGAGTTTGTCTGAAAGTAAAGCCTTTTGAAAACCACCCAATAAAAAAGTTTCCTGTTCAATGCTGCTGCAGTTGTGATAATTCTTCTGTTTTCTGCTGTTGTTTAAGTGTCATTACTTGAGGACAAGCAATGGTTCAAGTTTGGGGGTGTGATAACTCTTAGAAATAAGAGTTATTTATGCTTTTATGACTATGAATCATGTGAGTTTAAGAGTAATTTAGGTCCTTTAATTATTAGATTCATGTAAATAATGTGGTTTCCCTGATTTGGAGCTGTTTAAAGCACTTTGGTGCTTTTGTGAGCATTTTGATGTTTTTGTCACATTGTGCAGATTTTTATGAGAATTGCTCAGTGCCAAGTCTGGTGCCATGCCATGGCACTGTGTTGCTAACAGCTCTGGACTTTGAAGCAGCAGCGTGTGATCATTCAGTGAAGTTAAACAAAGGACTCTGTCCTCTTGTGTCTTCTTTGCGACTGCGTTTTTATTGTGGTCCCTCCTTGTCTCTTGCACTTTTCTCTCACCACTACAAGACAAAAGGTCCTCACTTTTGGGCTTAAAAGGAAGTATCTTTTTGGGGATTAGTATTGGTCAGCCCATTTTGAGGAGAGAGTATAAAAAGGATAATGACCTAATGAAAGGGAGGCTGGTTCTGATACATTCTTTACGCTAGAGGCGTCTGCCTCCCCTGAAAATAGAAGCGGCAGATCTCACCTTCCTTCTTCCAAAACACCATTGATTCAAGCTATCAACCTTGTCCATGGAGAGAAGTTACTTGCTCGGTCTGATTGAAGGCGAGACAAAGAGGCATTGCTAATTGGAGAGTGGTTTTCGAGCTCACAAGGCTGGGATCAACTCTGTTTTTTCTGTTTCATTCATAGCTGTAATAGTCTCTATACTCTACTCTAGTGCCATGGACTTTGTTTGCGGCACCAGTTTATGTTGTTTTGTTTTTAGGCTCATTATGAGCTAATTTTCTTAGGTTAGGATGAAGTGATTTTGTATTAAAACTTGGTTGGTGAATGTCTATATGTCCTTGCCTATGCATCTGTGTCTCATGCGCATTTATTTATAATATGCTTAACTTAAGCCTGATCAACTTTAGTTAGGTGCATGTATGTTAGGTGCTGAAAGGTGGTGGCATACTGAATTCATGAGGCACTATAAGGATTATCAATTAAAGGACACTTTAATTGATTTAGATTAAACTAGACATAGGCAATTTGACTTATAGGGTGTTCTTGGCCATATTAATTAGACAAGGGGGAACATAAAGGGGGCTTAGACATAAGGAAACCTTTACTTAACCCTGGTGAAAGTGCTGAAAGGCACACACATTAGTGTCCTGCGCCCAGGTGCCATATGGCACTGGCTTATGGCACTGAAACCAACCTAGTGGAAATATGAATGAACTGAATCCTAACTGCTTTTATCCATTTTATTCTCAAATCACTTGTTTAATTCTGTCTTATTCACTCATTAAAATCACAAAAATTTGATGTTTATTTTCTGTTTTTATTACTTACTCACTAACTCATTTACTAATGGAAAAACTTGTGAATTCAATTAATCAATCCTCGTGGGAACGATCTTGATTTAATCTTTACTACTTGTTGCGATTGTGTATACTTGCACAATTGTGTTATTATTTTACACAACAGTTGACCAAATAGAATGTGGTATACCAGAGTGAGGACCACCATCAGAGCATTGACCAAGATCAGAGCTAGTTTTCAGAGCTTGGTTCACCAACAGAGTTGACTGTTCAATAGAGTTGACTAAGTCAAAATCTAGTCTTAGGAGTCACCAGAGCATTGACTGAACAAACGGATTTGACCAACTTCAGAGCAAGGCTTCACAAGGTGACGTCAGCATAAAAACAGAGAATCACTCCCAGACTTAGACATGTTAAATTCAAGATTTCACCAAGTCTTTTGAGATAACTTCTTCTAATAAATAGTGATTTCTGCATACTAGCAAACACATTAGAGAATAAATTGTTCTCTTAATCATTTGTTATCATCAAAACAATTAAGGGTTATTGTTTCTGAATCCACTTGATTCCAACAATCTCCCCCTTTTTGATGATGACAAATACATATATTGATGAACAATTTTCTTTTAGAAAAATATTTGTTTAAAAAAATTTTAGAGGCTCCCCCTGATTTAAACACATATAAATATTTTCTAAGTGTAAATATCAGACCATATTCAATACAGTATCAGAGCATACATAGATAAATAGCACTTATAGAGCATTGAATACCTTCCAAGTTAATATATCAGAGTTAATGATACAGGAAATGCAATGCATGGTGACACTTGGTTGATACATCAGTTTCATCAATTACTCTATATCTCTATATTCTTCTCCCCTTTTTGTCATCAGACAAAAAGATTATGACAGAAATAAAGAGCATCACAGTCAAAACATTATAAGAACGATAAAGTTAAAAAAGACAGAAAGTACCAAAATAGTTTCATTAAACTAAAAGTATCAGTGTACAAAAGAAAATACTGAGAACACAAGAACATAAGGGGCTAAAAGAAAAAAGGAAAAAGCCTAAGGTTTTCTATGGCTTATCCAACTTGGCCAAAATCACTTGCAGTAGATTAACCTGCATATCATGCCTTCTGTCAGACTCTTCAAAGTACCTTTCAGTGGCTTCCATAAACCATGAAAATTTCTTGCTGTCATCAACAAGCCTATCATAGACTGCTTGAGGAATCACAACTGAATGGCTTGCAAAGGCAGAGGCAGACCCAGAAGTGGATTGTTGAACCACCAGTGCAGTAGCAGCAGGAGGTGGAGTAACAGGTTCTGGTTCAGGCTCAGGTGCAGGAGTAGGAGGGGCTGCAGGACCAGGTTCAGGTTCCTAAACTACAGGAGTGGTTTCCTGTTGAGGTACTTGCTATTTCCATTGAAGAGCCGTAAGCCACCTTCTGTTTCTTTCAATTGATCCCTTTGGTGCACTTCAAATCAATAGTGCACAATTTGCCAATTTGCAAGTATGTTCCCTTCCGCCAAGACATAGCTAACTTCATCAATTCTTGCAACTTCCATAATTTTGCAATCCTCATCCTCATGGTATATTTGAGCCTTGAGGCACTCAAAATTAGCAATAAGGTGAAGATACCTTTCAAGCACTACTCTTGCTTCCCTGTGATCTGGTGAGGGTTCACACCCAATCTGAATAACTGGTCCAGGGGGTGCTTGCAGAAGCAGAGTTGGAGGATCAATGATGGCAACATCGTAATCGAAAGCAGAATCCAACTCGATGAGGAATTTCCTCAGAGGCAATCATAGCAAAGGATCGCTATCTCATCTATATCCATAGATCTTTGCAGAGTAATGTGTTACGCCAACAGAGGTGAGTGTGGTGGTATAAAAGATTGAGGCAGAAATGGTACAAGTATTGGGAGTCTGAAGGAGGGATCAGGTACAGGTTGCAACATTAAGAGGGGTTATGCATTATTGGATATATGGTTCAGATTCTGTTTCTGGTTCAAGTGTCGGTTTGGTTTGGAAGGGTAGGTTAAGGTCAGGTTGAACAGAAGGAGGTGAGGCAGGTCTAGGTGGTGATGAAGGTTTAGGTGAAGGTATTTTGGAGGGTTGTGATTGGGGTTGAGGTACAGAAGTGGAGGTATAAAGAAGCTTAACTGCAAGTGGTTCAATGTAAGGAAATTAAACTTGGGGTTGTGGTCTCTGTGTAGGTCTCAAAGGTTCATGACTTTCTTCACTGTCATTTGAAGAAGAGTCAGAGGTATCAGAGAGTCCAGGAGGTGTGGGTAATTTAGAAGGTAAAGGTTTCTTTGGAGGGGAGGATTTATTAGGTTGTGCAGGTTTGGTTTGTGAGGGTTTTGGTGAAGGAATTGGTTTAAGGATAGGTTTGGAAGATTGGGGAAACAGTTTAGGCAACTATGGGGTAAGTGGAGGTATCTGGTTAGGAGGTATAGGGTTTGACAGAATAGGTTCTAAGACTGTAGAACCAGTGGGAGTAGAACCAGTTTGGTAAGTAGCATCATACAAGTCACAAACCTTACCCAGTACCTTGGTTCTCTTTGCTGCTGGGAGGTTAGCAACCTTGATGATTCTTTTTAGTTTCTGAGCAGGTGCAGTAGTAGTGGAGGTTTTGGGGGCAATAGCAGGAGGGACAATTGCAGCTGCAGCAGCTTCTCTCTGTAGCCTTTCCTCTCTGAGTTTCTGAAGGAAAATATAGCACTCTTCCTGACTTTTAGCTATCATTTCATCAAGAACATTCTTCTTCTCCTCTACCTCTTCAGACATATCAAAGTCCATGAAGGCAGGTCTCACTGGATGTACACACTGAGAGGGTTCTAAAGCAATGTGAATTCCAGTGCTTCGAGTGACTCTCCTGGTAGGTACAGAACTTCCAGTATCAACCACTTTCTTCTTTCCTTTTCTTACTACTTTCCTTCCACCTTCTTTTTCCCGTAAAATTCAGCAACTACTTCTGTTGAAAGAAGTATCATTCTTCTCAGGTTTTCACTTGAGAATGTGGGTACCACCATTGTCTTCAGGGCAAGTCCAGCTTCCTTAGTGTTAAGCCCTTGAAGCTGCCTAATCAGGCCTTGATTTTCCATAATTGCAGAAAGCAACCTTCCAAAGGGAATATTTGCATTCTTCCCTTTTCTGGAGTATATCAAATCTCGTCGCAGGTGGTCAAAAACGAGATTCGAAAGATTGATCTTAGCCTTTAGTTCATAATACCACATTATGAACTTGTGGGTACTACTGACAGTATCCACAGACCCAGACTTGGGTACCAAGTAGTGCATGATAATCCTGAAGAGCACTCTGAAACGATTCTTCATATCCACGGCCTTGGTTCCACCAAATTTCTCAAAGATTGTGTCATTGACAATGCTCCAGCCACCAGCATCTTTTTCCCAACCTTCGTCAGCAATAGTTCCCTTATTAGGGCATTTAGTGATATCAACAATTAAATCCTAGGTTACCAAGATGCGCTTTCCTTAAACATAACTGTGGATGGTTCTGTCTTTACTCCATGCATACATCCAGAATTCTTTGACTAGGTTTTCATACACCGGGTAGTTGTCCATGAGAAAAAAGTCTATTATTCCCATTTCAACGAAATCATCTCTGAAATCATACCCTTCATGAGCTATATCTCCAAAGTTCACTTGGTGTTCTACCAACACCTTCAGCTCATTTGGTTGTAAGTTCTGTAGAGTAACTTAAGGTTCCTCCTCAAGACCTTGAACTTGTTGTTGTTGTTGTGCGGCCATTGTAAAAGCAGAGAGAGTTGCAGAGAGCAAGTAGAAGATAAAGGGATTTGGGGTTCAGAAAACGTATAGGCTTCTCTTAGAGATAGTGTGGGTAGTTGGTGAAGTGAGTGAGTGAGTGGGTATTAAACGTGTTTCAGAAGGCAAACCGCCTTTACCAGTTACCAGAATAAATGAATTAAAAACTGTCATTTCAAAATTGAAGCGTGTCACACTCAGAATTAAAGAGGCACAGTAAAACTGTCCTCGTGCAGTAAAAGCAATAATGACTCAGTAAGCGTAAATACTATCCACTAACGCAACAACCAGTCTCAGAGAGACATGTGTACATAAAGATCCCCAGAGGCAACTTTGTGTTAAAAAGCAACAAATTCATGAATACGAACAGTTAACAATAAATAATAAAGAATAGCAATTAATAAACTAATAAACAGAGCCAACATGGAACCAGAGTCAATATGCGAACAGAGTCAACATACAAGTAGAGAACATGTATCCCATCAGAGGCACGTGTGTGACAACAGAGCGCGTGTGCCAAGACAGAGCCAAACATCAATACAGAGTCATATAGTCAACCAGAGTCAAATAGTCAAACAGAGTCAACTATATTCAAGTTAAACACTCATTCCTTTATAAGATCAAAGTTTAAATTCTTTTTTATAAAGTTGAATTTATCTTCAGCAAGGGGTTTTGTAAAGATATCTGCTCATTAATGGTCAGTATCATTAAATTTGATTTCAAATATCCTTTTCTAAACATAGTCTCTAATGAAATGATGCTTAATTTCAATATGTTTAGCTCGTGAATGCAAAATAGGATTTTTAGTTAAACATATAGCAGAAGTATTATCACAGTATATAGGAATGTTACTCTCTTTAATCTGGTAGTCTACAAGTTGATACTTCATCCATAGTAGTTGTGAGCTACTGCTTGCAGCAGATATATACTCAGCTTCTGCAGTTGATAGTGCAATTGTGCTTTACCTTTTGCTGGACCAAGAGATAAGGTTTGCTCCAAGAAATTAGAGCCACCACTTGTGCTCTTTCTTTCAATTCTATCTCCAGCAAAGTTAGCATCACAGAAACCTACTAGCTTGTAATTTTCAGAGTTCTTATAAAGCAAAGCAAGGTTAGCAGTTCCTTTAAGATACCTATAGATTCTCTTAACAGCAGTTAAGTGAGATTCTCTAGGATCAGATTGGAATCTTGCACATAAGCAGACACTAAACATAATATCAGGCCTTGAGGCAATTAGATAAAAGAGTGAACCGATCATACCTCTATACACCTTTTGATCTACCTTTTTACTATAATCATCTTTGTCGAGAGCACATGTTGGATGCATTGGTGTGCTCATAGGTTTGGTTTCCTCAAGCTTGAACTTCTTTAGGAGTTCTCTCATATATTTAGTTTGATGGATATAGGTTCCATCTTGACATTGCTTGATTTGAATACCAAGGAAGAATTTTAATTCTCTCATCATACTCATTTCAAACTCATTCTACATAAGCTTAGAAAATTCCTCACAAAGGGATTCATTAGTAGCACCAAAGATAATATCATCTACATATATTTGAACAATAATGAAATGCTTCTTAGATGATTTTCTAAAGAGGGTAGTATCCACCTGTCCTCTTTCAAAACCATTTGACATTAAAAAGGAACTCAATCTGTCGTACCAAGCTCTTGGAGCTTGTTTAAGACCATAAAGAGCCTTTTTAAGTTTGAAGACATGCTCTGGATAAGCAATATCTTCAAATCCAGGTGGTTGTTTCACAAATACTTCCTCACTTATAAAACCATTTAAAAATGCACTTTTCACATCCATTTGATATAAAGTAATGCCATGATGTGCAGCAAATGATAATAATATTCTTATAGCTTCAAGTCTAGCTATTGGAGCAAAGGTTTTAGTATAGTCAATACCTTCCTCTTGTGAATATCCTTGAGCAACAAGTCTTGCCTTTTTTCTTACCACTTTGCCATCCTCATCAAGTTTGTTTATGAAAACTCACTTAGTTCCAATGGCTTGCTTATCCTCTGGAGGAGGCACGAGCTTCCAAACATCATTCCTCTGACATTGATTGAGCTCTTTTTGCATAGCAAGTATCCATCCATCGTCTGTTAGTGTTTCATCAATTATTTTGGATTCTATTTCTGACAACAAAGCAAAGTAAGAGTGTTCTCTGAGAGATGATCTTGTTCTAACTCTATCACTTGGTTCGCCAATAATCTGATCATTTGGGTGATGAGGTTTGAACTTCCAGTCTATTATTGGTTCTTCTTGGGTCTTATCACCAGACACAGAACTAGACAAAAAATCAGAGTCAGCACCTGTGACACCTTCATCTGTTTCTTTGCTAATCTGTAGATCTGAAAGGACTTCATCTAGCTTTGACATTTCATTGTCAAGCTTCTTGTCATCAAATCTCACATGCATAGACTCATCAACAATTAATGTTTATTTGTTGAATACTTTGTAAGCTTTAGAGCGTTAAGAATATCCTAAAAAGATAGCTTTGTGCGATTTTGAATCAAATTTTTCAAGACTATCCTTTGTATTAAGAACAAAGCAGTCACATCCAAATTGGTGAAAGTATGAAATGTTGGGTTTTCTTCCTTTCCACAATTCATAAGGAGTCTTATTCAAGATAGGTCTGATATAGATTCTATTTTGAATATAACATGCAGTGTTTACTGCTTCTGCCCAAAAGTGCTTTGCAATGTTAGTTTCATGAATCATGGTTCTGGCCATTTCTTGTAAAGATCTATTTTTTCTTTCTACAACATGATGGGATCACGGCAAGTGTACCGGATCGTTGCAAGTAATAAAATCGGTTAAGTACCGGATATCGTCCTCAAGGATTGCGTGTCAAATATCAACTTACTATTTTTATTACTATTTGAACAAGAAACAATATATTTTGGTGTTTTGAATTGATTAACAATGAAATTAAAGAAAGCAAGAAACAGTATTTTTTGGTTTTCTTGTATTGACCAAATATCAAACACTTGGTGTGCGTAAATAATACAGATAAAAGTGGCTAGGATTTGAATCCCCTTTGTTTTCCTCTTCTCATGCAATCAAACTCAATCCTAATACAAGTCAAATTCATGCAATTGAAGTTCAAATTCACTTAGTTAGACTAGTCTCAATTCCTTGAGCAAAAGCCCCTTTAGATTAAACCAAGAACCCTAATTCCTTAGGCCTTCCTAATTCAACTAAGCACTAAGTGTAAGAATTCAAAGGAACACATAAGCATGAAGTCCTATCCCTAGGATCATCACAAATATGGCAATCAACTTCATATCTAGCATAACAACCAATTTTCCAATTGTGAAATCACACTTAGAATCAATTTAAAGATGGTCAATCAATGAAAAGCATTAAGGATGGAAGAAATTGCTCAATCAACACAAATACAACAAGTATTAAACATTAGAAGTCATATTACACAAGAATCCAACAAAGGTTCATCATTCCTAACTAAATGGAAAAACTAGAAATGCATAAAAGAGATAGGAGAGATAGAACTAGATGGATGGAGAGGTGGTGGATGATCCATTGAAGCTCCAAGGTCTCTTCCAAGGCTTGAATCTTCAAGGGAGATGGAGATGAGATGGATTTAGGGTTGCCTCTTGGCTCCCCTAGGGTTTGGGAGTGAGAACATATGAAAGGGAATGACCAAAATGAGTTAAAAGTGTGTTTTAATAAGTGCCAGGCCGAGATGAGGCGCAGGGCACTAGGTTCTGGGGCGCAGGGCGCCCAAAATTGATCAAAACGATTCCCAGCAGGCGCAGGGCGCCCTCCTGGGCGCAGGGCGCCCTTCTGCACCCGTTCTTCCATGTTGTGCTGCCTTTTTCACCTCTTTAAAGTCTGAATTAGCTCAAGGTATCTTCACGAAAGTTGAAGATATGGATCTTAGCTTTCCAATGGCACCGGTTTCAGCTCATTTGGTCAACTAAAACTCCAAATATGATTGAAACATCAAACAGTTGTTAGGTTAGGACAGTATCACCATGTCAACGTCTAGCACAAATTATAATTACCCCAACTTATAAATTGATTTAGGTCTCGAGTTCTTCATCAAAGTTGAAGATAATTCTTCTATCTTTCCAACAAGACCAAGATCATCTCATTTGGATTAGTGTGGCTCAAGATATAGCTTTTGAAATCTTCTTTGCCAGTGTTCGAAACCACATTCTTATCAAATTGTGCACCTTTCTTGTCTCTTTCAACACCTTCAATCAAAACATCACAAATGAGGTTATTATGCTCAAGATTTCCATTCAAATCAATCAAAACATCAAAATGAATTAACAATTGATGCATACTTAATCAACATTAAATTGTGGTATAAACAAAGCATAAGTTAGGAATACATGGTGATTTCCACTTCAAAGAGAATAGAAAAATTAGATAATCTAGAGGATTATCACAACACCATTTAGTTGTGGTGTTCTAGGAGATGAAAAATTGTGAGAGATGCCATGCTCTTCACAGAAGTCTTGAAAAGATTCATTTTCAAATTCTCCACCATGATCATTTCTAATAGTTGTAATACAAAAACCTTTTTCATTTTGCACTTGTTTGCAGAACACAGAAAATATTGCAAATGACTCATCCTTGTGAGCTAAGAATTTTACCCATGTCCATCTAGTATAGTCATCAACAATAACAAGACCATATTTCTTTCCAGACAAAGATGCTGTCCTAGTTGGTCCAAATAAATCTAAATGCAAAAGTTCAAGTGGCCTTGAGGTGGAAACAATGTTTTTGAATTCAAAAGAAGATTTTATTTGTTTTCCTTTTTGACATGCTTCATAAAGAGCATCAGATTGATACCTAAGATTTGGTAGCCCTCTAGCAAGTTCTTTCTTGTTAAGCTTTGAGATTCACCTCAAGCTGGCATGACCTAATCTTTTGTGCCAAGTCCATTGCTCTTCATCAACTGACAAAAGGCATTTTACATTTTGATTTGTCAACTCATAAAGTTTTATTTTATAAATGTTGTTCTTTCTCTTTGCCTTAAAGAAAATGGATCCATCCTTTTTGCTTTTGACTGTACAGGCATTATCACTAAAGCCAACATCATAACCACTATCGCATAATTGACTTACACTTAGTAGGTTATGCTTCAGGCCATCAACCAATAAGACATTATCAATAAAAGGTAGGAGTTTCTCACCAACTTTTCCACATCCAATGATTTTACCTTTTTGGTTTTCTCCGAAACCTACTGCTCCACTTTCTTTAAGTTGGAGTTCTTGGAACCTTTCTCCCGTCATGTGACGTGAGCATCCACTGTCCAAGTACCAAGAATGGTGTTGTAACTCTGTTGCTAAGCAGATCTGCAACATATATAATTTTGTCCTTAGGTACCCAAATCTTTGTGGGTCCTCTTTTGTTAGTTCTAGAAGGAAACTTGCCCTTCTTATTTTTCAATTCGTAACAAGTACTTCTAATGTGTCCTTTCTTATTGCAAAAGGTACAAAGCAGACAGTCACTATAATTGTTGGTATCTTTGGTTTTCAAATTTATGTTTTGAAAACTGGGTTCCTCTGGTTTGTAACCAAGACCCTTTTTGCCATTTTGGCTTACATCCCAAATCATAGATGCTTGTTTGCTTCGCGTAACACATTCAGCAAAGAATTTTTGAAATCCCTCTTCATATTTTGAAGAGTTGCATTCAACCTTTTCCTCAGTCTTAGAACTGTCATTCACCAAACGGTGATTTTCAGCTTTGAGCTTCTTATTCTCCTCATTGAGTATTTGAAATTCTTTTAAAAGTTTTGAGAATTTCTTTTTCAAAGCTTTATACTCAGTGTTGAGTTTAGAAGACTCATCTAATAGTTCATCAAAAGCTATTTCAATATCAGAAGACGGATTAAAATCTACCTCTTCATCTTCTTTTTCACTGTCTGACCCTATGGTAGCCATTAGAGCCATGTTTGCATGTTCCTCATCATCATCAGATGAAGATGAATCAGAATCATCCCATGTTGCCATGAGACCTTTCTTCTTCTTGCTTTTAAAACCACCTTTCCTTGGTTTCTCAAGCTGTGGACATTCAGGCTTGAAATGTCCTGGCTTTTTGCACTCATAGCAAGTAACTTGGCTTTTGTCCTTGTATTCCTTCTTATCCCTTGAGTCTTGCTTTTCCCTTGAGTCCTTTTTGTGGAACTGCTTTCTGAACCTTCCTTTGTTTTTCCACATGCGTTGAATTTTCCTTGATATTAAGGAAATTTCTTCGTCTGTGTCTCCATCGCTCTCATCAAACGATGCTTCGTCTATTTCAAGTTCAGCTTGTAAAGCTTTGGAGGAAGATGCTTTTTTTGTAGATTTCAAAGCAATAGACTTTGATTTCTTGGGAGGTTCTTCTTCATCTAGCTCAAGCTCATGAGCTCTCAACGAACTCAGAAGATCTTCAAGTCGCAAGACATTCAGGTCCTTTGCTTCCTGAATTGCAGTGACCTTAGGTCTCCACTTCTTTGGCAGACTTCTTAAGATTTTCTTAACGTGATCAACAGTGGTATAACTTTTCTTTAGAACCTTTAGATCATGAACTAGTGTTTAGAATCTTCCAAGCATAGTTTCAATGTTTTCACCCTCTTCCATCTTGAAGAGTTCATATTGTCTAACTAAGATATTAGCTTTGGTTTCTTGCACTTGGGAAGTACCCTCATAAGCCAAGGCCAATGAGTCCTAAATTTCCTTGGCGGTATCATTTTTTCCGCATTTCTCGTATTCCTTCTCAGAGATAGCACAGATAAGAAAATATCTTGCTTTCTGATGTAGTTGATAAGCTTTCTTATGGTCCTCTGTCCATTCATCACTAGGAATGGGATTTTCTTTGGAATCGACTGGTTCGGCGTATTGTTTTTGAACCACATACTAGAGTTCGAGTTGTTGAGACTCGAAGAAGGATTTAACTTTATCTTTCCAGTAGTCGAAGTTTGTTCCAGTGAACAAAAGAGGATGGTTAACGTGACCACCAGCTTTGTTGCTTGCCATGAATAGAGAATAAGATCTTTTCCTCTTACACTGTTAAGTGCTCAACCAAGAGGCCGAGCTCTGGTACCAATTGAACGTGGCAAAAACACAAGAAAGAGGGGGTTTGAATTGCGTTTTAAAAACTTTTTTTTTTAATATAAGTGTTTATGAAAAACTTTTTCTAAACAACTCTTTAATAAAGCATTGTAGTAAGTAAAGAGAAGAGAGAAGAGAGTGACACAGTGATTTATACTAGTTCACTATCACCTGATAGCTACGTCTAGTCCCTTTACACACTTGAAGAATTTTTCCACTATAATCAACCTGATTACACTTGAGACTGTAATACTGCCAAACTGACTATACTCACAACTTTTTAGAATGACTTAGTATAGTCAAGCCTCTAAGAAATACAGCCACTACAGGGCTTAATACAAGTTCCAAAGGAGTTTTGAAACAATACAAAAATAACTCTCACAGAGAGGATTTACAATGAAGAACTTTAGCACAAATAATAACTTTTAAACAGAAAGAATAAAACAGTTAAGTGCTTTGTTCAATGTGATCCCAGAGACTTGGAAGATTTCTTGGTTGCTCACTGTCTCAGAAAATAGTGATTTGGAGTTTGATAAGATTATAGGTGCTCACTGTATGATCACTTCGTACTTTGTTGTGTTCACTTTCTTTTCAATCGTTAACCTACTTCAGTGACTAAAGTAAGGTATATATAGCTAGGGTTGAGAATAGTGTTGTTGTTACACAACGTCTCTTTTTACCCTAGGTCAAAACCTCAGATCCCGTTTTTGTGGCTTTTGCAAGTCACGTCGCTTTTCATACTGTATAAAGCATTCTGGGCACTGCACACAAAATCAGAATCTTTGTCTCTTGTGAGCTTTTTGAATATGAGACACTTCGAGAGCAAGTTTCCTTGATGATTAAATTCGTTGACATTCTTTTTGACCTTTGATACCTCGTACATTAAAATGCTTAATCAATGAGGTCTCTTAAATACTTGAAGTAGCCTTAAATATTCTTCAGTCTGTTTCCTAACAGAGCTATACTATTCACCAGAGTTAAGTACTGTACTTCAGAGTAAGCTTGAAACAGAGTTGAGTTCTTCAGCGTAGAATTCAATAGGCTTTCACATAACAGAGTCTTGTGGTCATGCACGAAGGCTTTTATTGTGTAGACTAACCAAAGTCTGTTGAATGTGTTGACTAATGACCAGAGCGTTGACCAAACAGAATGTGGTCTACCAGAGTGATGATCACCATCAGAGCATTGACCAAGATCAGGGCTAGTTTTCAGAGCTTGGTTCACCATCAGAGTTGACTGTTCAACAGAGTTGACTAAGTCAAAATCTAGTCCTAGGAGTCACCAAAGCGTTGACTGGACAAACGGAGTTGACCAACTTCAGAGCAAGGCTTCACATGGTGACGTCATCATAAAAACAGAGGATCACTCCCAGACTTAGAGATGTTAAATTCAAGATTTCACCAAGTCTTCTGAGATAACTTCTTCTAATGAATAGTGATTTCTGCATACTAGCAAACACATTAGAGAATAAATTGTTCTCTTAATCATTTGTTATCATCAAAACAATTAAGGGTTATTGTTTCTGAATCCACTTGATTCCAACAACTCTGCTATTGGTGGTTGCCTTTCCTTATTGGTTGCTGGGCCTGGTTGCCTTTCCTTACCGCTTGCTGGTTGCTTTCCCTTGCCTCTGCTGGATGTCTAGTTTTTTGTGCCTGTTGGACTACTTGTACTTTTCCCCTACAAGTAAATTTATAAAGTTACTAAATAGAGTGAAACCATAAATAAATTTGGTTATATGTGTCATACAAGCCAATGTATGAGAAAAGTGTGTCTACAAATGTTTTTATTTTTTTACTATAAGTAGTTGGTTAGATAATTGTTGAGGAATTACCTTGTATGGACATGTATCATAGATGTATATAACTTGCATACAATCTGTGAAAATGTAAGATGCCATGATTTACATTATTATGAAGTAAATATGCCAAAACATAGCATGGTTATTGAAGATATTTAACATCTTGTAATGAATTGATTATTACAATTGTGAAACCATACAATATGACAACAAGTCAGATGAGGGGTTATTATTCTTCAAAGTTAAAAACGGTGAGTATAATTCATTTTTCATTGTTTATGCTACATGTTTCATTTTTGGCACTAATGTATATGTTACCTTCAATAATTCAGGTGTGTGTGAGGTATAAATGTAAGACGAGGTGGATTGCCGAAGTTAATAAGAATCTTACAAATGTTCAAAGGTCTCGAATTGAGGCCACACCGTTTAAATGGTTAATGTGCTTGCCGGAAAACTTAAATATATTTGGGAAATTGCTTAGTAGGTGTTTTATTGTTGGAGGTAGGATAGTACGTTTCAGTCCCCTAGATGTGTGTTATGCATTGGGACTTCGCATAGTAGGTGAAAATGTGCAAGTCGAAGAAGGCACCAAGTCAGAATGCAAAAGATTGTTTAACGGCAAAAACATTACCGTTGAAACGATATTTGAAAAACTTTTCCTTCTTCATAGCGATGATGATGTTGAGGATTTTTGTAGACTTTATATACTTCTCGATTTGGCGGAGTTCTATTTCCCCGAGTCAAACTCGATTGTACCCGATGGGTGGTTTAAACTGTTAGACGACTTGGAGTCCATTGGCAAATATAATAGGGGTCTTGCTGTATATGAATTTTTAGTCAAAGGATTAACTCGAGCGTCTTCCAATTTGCGTGGGGAAAAGAATTCTTCACAGTTGCATATTATTGGTTGTGCAGTTGTCTTACAGGTATATTGTTGTTTACGATTTATATCTTGTCATAGTATGATTCGTAATGTCTAATCTTTGTAAATGTTATATTCATCTTATTTTGATTTGTAAGACTTTTGCTGATATATACCTTTTTATATATATATATATATATAAAGGTATGGGCTTGTGAACATGTGTTGGTATACCGTAGAACAACTCCCAAAGTCGTAAGTACGTTTCCTCGGTTTATAAAGTGGCACGATGTTTCAATTGGGGAGACAAATATATCAGTACAGCTTGAACAAAATGTGGTAAGCATGGATAAATTTATTTATATCACTTTGTATCAATAATGTACGTAGGGTTTAGGGTAATTGTTGTGGCACATTGGTATATTCATATATTGTAATATTGGTTGCAAGTTATTGAAGAGTTCTGTGCGACAAACGAAGAGCTGGCACATGATGTAGTGAGGGAATCACTAGATCTGGCACCTAGTGGATTTATCCATTGGAGACGCAGTGCTGTTAAAAGTGCTTTTGACAAGAACAAGTTAATTAGGGAGAATCGAATATTGGCTGCAGAAAACAAAGAACTTGAGGCAAGGATATCTGCACTTGAGCAAGACTTAAGAGAAATAAAACAATTGTTATGTCAACCAGAAATGTCAACTAAAGCATCTGCTTCTGAGACTGATTATGGGATGGAGGATATGGATTTGGATAATGAAGGACACGAACTATTCCATGCATCGCATCATAAAGAACATGAAGCATCAAACATCTACACTTGCCTTAAAGACAATCCACAAAAATATGCGGATAGTGTGTTAAAGCGAACACCGTGGATTACATATGCAACTAGAAGGAAAAAGATGACTCAAGTGGAGGGAACATAAAAGTTAAATTTACAAAGTGTAGTTGCATTTTTAATGTTAAGAATAGCCAAGTGATTGATAGGGGTGTTTAATATATTGTCGTTGTACTTGTGTTATGTTTTATTTGGGTATTTCGTCTACATGTCTTAAATGGTGTTAAACTTTTTGGTTGACTCTATACTCTACGACTTGTATCTTTTATATGCAAAAGCAGAGTAATATTAAATTTGGTTAAAGTATTACTCTCTATGCATTAACGTATATATAGCAAGTTTTTATAATGAAGTTTTCATTGTTTTCAGCCGAAAAACCAATTTAACAAAATCGTGAACACGATTAACCACATTTCTGCAGACAATTAACCACAGGTTTGTGTGACACCAATTCAAGTGAAGGGTAGACAACTATGGATTGATGTGCTATACCACTATAGAAAGAGGCTCTAAATCATGAATGACACACCATGCCTCTGACAGAAAATCCTATTTTTCAGTTTCCAAATGAAAATCCAATTTAACCATATTGTGAACACGATTAACCACTTTTCTGCACACGATTAACCATTAGTTTCTCTGACACCAATTCTTGTCAAGGGTGGAAAAATATGCACTCATGTTTTGAACCATTATAGCAACATGCTCTGAATCATGAAGGACACACCATGTCGGGTTACAGAAAATCCTATTTTTCAATTTCCAAGTGAAAATAAAATTTAACCACATCGTGAACCCAATTAACCACATTTCTGCACACAATTAATCATAGGTTTGTGTGACACCAATTCATGTCAAGAGTAGGCAACTATGCAATCACGTGCTATACCACTATAGAAATAGGCTTGGAATCATGAAGGACACACCACGCCTCTGACAGAAAATCCTATTTTTCATTTTCCAAATGAAAAACCAATTTAACCACATTGCAAACACGATTAACCACTTTTCTGCACATGATTAACCACTGGTTTCTATGACAACAATTAATGTGAAGGGTGGAAAAATATGCACTCATGTGCTATACCGTTATAGCAACAGGCTCTTAATCATGAAGGACACACCATAATAGGATACAGAAAATCCTACTTTTCAGTTTCCAAGTGAAAATAAAATTTAACCACATTGTGAACATGATTAACCATATTTCTGCACACAATTAACCACAGGTTTCTATGACACCAATTCGTGTCAAGGGTAGGCAACTATGCACTCACGTGCTATACCACTATACAAAGAGGCTCTGAATCATGAAGGACACACCATGCCTCTGACTGAAAATCCTATTTTTCAGTTTTCAAATGAAAATCCAATTTAACCACATTATGAACACGATTAACCACATTTTTACACACAATTAACCATCGGTTTCTGTGACACCAAAAGACAGTTGATGATTGCACACAACTGTCTTTTGAACACTCCTGGTGTGGTTATGTTATGTTGTGTTGTTGAATTATGTTGCTATTTTGATTAAGTAAATGTGTTTATACTGCAATTCAATTAAGCCTCAAGTTGTTAGAACATTTTATAACCAAATTATGAGGTATGTGATAGGACATAGAATTTAACCACACGGATCACATGATTAACCACGTCTTTGCAAAAAATTAACCAAATAGTGTTTGAAATATGAATTTCATACTTTTTACGAAATGTGTATATACCTTCAATCAATTATACCTTCAGTTAAGTCATAGTTTGTCCCTTAATAAGTAATTCCTGAAATTACAATATATGAATTCCCAAAACATTACATATGCTGAGCTTGCCATTCAATGAGTACATCAAAAAATAAAACTTCAATCCTGAGCTTAACTATTTATGTACCATATGTTGTTGTGGTATGCTAATTTCATTTACATGTTTGCCCAAAAAATATACAAAGACTGATCACCACCATCCCCCATTGACCTTTGTCACCTTCTTTGCCCAATCAAAAAACACAGCATCGGTGTTGCAAAAGTCTTCTTATATGCATACAGAAGGCGGACCTCAGGTTTGTTAGGTTGTACAGCACTAGCTTTTGTCAAAAAATATCACAGCTATGTAAAACTCTACAGTTTCAACTTGTACATTGTTGTCCTGCAAGTGAAATAATAACTCATTAGTAGCCATGATTATCATAAACAAATTTTTGAGGTGTTTTCCCTTATAGTTATCCATTGTTGTAGAACCATATTTGTACAACCATTTTTAGGACTTTCAAAGTGAGGGTACTTAACCCCGTATTTGAAGTTCATTAACTACCTGAAAAGGTTGTGACATTTTTATATTGCACAAAATACCCAACTTTGCCTTTGTGCTGTAGTTACGCTGACTTGTCAAATGACGACAATAAGGAGAGAAAACCAACACTATCAACATTTGACAATTGTGACTGTGAAGGCCAACAATTATCCGAATTTTGATACTCTTTGCTGCTGGCATTTACATTGTTAGCCGTTATATGAAATATAAAAAACAAGAATATGTAAATTTTTCAAATCCATACAAATGCTACTCATTTGTAGTGCACTACAACTGCATAACACTGTACATCCAATATGTAAACAATTAATTTTACATATATTACAAATGTAAACACAATGTATGGTTGACACACACCGCATAATAGGACCTCTCGTCTCCAGACAAATTTGTGATATCTAAAGAGGACGCTATTGACTAGGTTGAATGAAACGGTCGGTTTGAGTTTCCGTCAATTGTTTCCTACATCACAAATTATTGTGAAGATTAAATATTGTCACACAATGCACATATAAATTTACAAGGAGAATGCAAGATGTACATTTACAATAGGCAAAATGCATGTTCTTTGGCCTTACATGTACTGTCACATCGGGTGTTTTGTTTTTCCTTAAAAATTTATGCTTCTTGACAATTCGCTCAACTGTTGACATTTTCTGTTTTGTATGAGAACGTCCCTTCCGAGTTACGCATTTTGGAGTACGGACATTATATTGCTGAGTAGAACATTCTGCTGAGTTGTTTATTGGAGTTTCGGGATTATCATTAGCATTTTTCAAATCAAGTTGTCGCATCTTCTCCTCGAACGACTTCATTGTTTTGTATAAAAGACTTGTTTTGTTTGTTGACTCAGCTGCAGCCTCTACGATTTCATAAAATCTGTTGCACAACCCATCAAATCTTTCGATCCGTGGTTGCATTATCTTTGCATCATAACTTGTCTTCATGTGTGCATATTTTATTCTACATTTTTGCTCCATCTTTGCAAGATAAATTTAGGTGGAACCTCTTTCACTCTTTCTTGAGCAAGTACCAAGAGTGAATATCTGCATATGATGCCTCCGAACTCAAATAGTAAACATGTGAGCTTCACATCACGAACTTGACGGTTGAAATCCACACAGAAAATGATTTCTCTTCGCTGACCACCAACGATGTTGTCCTCCAAAACATCATAAGAAGAGGCTTGTCCACCACTACTTACATTAACAACACAACAATTAATTTTCGCTCGAAATTCAGCTTGTACCTCTATAAATTTCGCATGAGTATATTTAGATTGGAATTGTCTCTCAATCACGGAGTGAGAGCCACAAGGAATATTGGTGTTGAACGAACGAAAATCAGCCTCGTACTCCTTTTCAGCCTTGTCTTGAAGGGCATTGTCGTATTGCATTACAAATTGCTGAAGAGTTGTTTTTGCATTTATGTATCCGTCAAAAAATGCATTCATATTTTCACTACGTTGCGTAGTTGACATTCCAGCCCAAGAATTATGTTTTAAGAAGCATGGGACCCATCTTTAGATAAGGCAGTCAACCAGTCATTTTCACCCAAGTTAAATATGTCGATGAAAGCAACCCGTGTAGTATGAAATTCATCAACTAATAAAGAATCATAAACAGAATTTTTCATTGCATTCTTTATACTCTTATATTCATCATAACCTTTCAATTTTTCAGGTATTTTTTTATTATATGCCATAAACACCACCTGTATCAAGCATTGGGAAACACTACCTCGATGGCATTTTGCATTGCCTTGCACTGATCAGTGACAATACTCTGTGGAGCCCTTGATGACATACAACGAAGCCATACTTGAAACAACCATACGAATGACTTGGTATCTTCGGCAGATAACAAACCACATCCTAGTAAAATGGATTGACCATGATGATTTACGCCAATAAATGGGGCAAATGGCATGTCATATTTGTTAGTCAAGTAAGTTGTGTCAAATGACACAACATCTCCAAAGTACTCATAAGCAGCCCTACTTCTAGCATCAACCCAGAAAACATTGACCACATGGAAGTCGTCATCTAGATCAATTTCATAGAAAAAATTGTTATTGTATTCCCTCATGCGAGTAAAGTAATTTAAAAGTGCTTTTCCATCACCTTCCTTTCCCAGTGTGAGTCTTTCTTTTCCCACAACATTTCTTACATCTCGCTCCACAAATGAAAGGTTCTCGTAACCACCTGCAACACATACAAGAGAACGATAACTCTTGTTCAACCTGACACCGGCCTCGTCATTTATTTGGATGGTTCTTCGTACATGCATGTTAATCTTTTTATTTTCGCGAAACAACTGTGATTTACCGGGGCTGAGGTCATGACGATGCTCCTCATTAATAGACATAATATACCAGAGTCCATGCTGCAAACTAACTGTCATCTTAGCTGGGCATTGAATTCTCTTCGTCGAATTGGTCTTCAAATCAGTGGGTACTTAAAACGTGATTACCTTCGCGTGCGCATGCCAAAATGAAGTATTTAAGTTGATTATCAGCTCCTTTCTTCGAGTTTCTTGTCTTTATCCCAAACCCCTTTCTTATAGCATATTGGCGATAGAATGACTTAGCTACTTCAGATGATTCAAAAGACATGCCAACTACAGGATTCATTTCATCAAGTTGTTTATCCATTTCATCTGCCATCACACCATGGCCGATGACAAAGTCATTTTGGGGAAGATGATGACGATGACAAATGGTTGTTCTTGTGGACCAATGCTGCTTGGCGCACAAATGAGACCTCGACGTGGGAAAGTAATCCAGCTAAGAGAATCAATAATAAATAAACAAATAAATAAACAAAATTTTAATTTTTTAAACTCCGCTTAGAGCGCACCACTTCGCTTGGAGCGTATTTTTTTTAATATTATTCTATATAATATCGAAAGCATATAGAATATTAATATATAAAAATATTAATATATAAAAAGAATATTCATATTTCATATATAATTATATAAAATATAATAACATATACAATATAATATATAATATATATATATATATTTAATTAATTATATAATTATAGAATAATAACTTATTTAATTATATAATAATAATAAGCAAAAAAATGTAAAATATTATTAAAATATTTAGACATATATATATTGTTATATAGCTAACAATATATATTAATATATATGGAAAATATTAATTTAATTTATTTTTTCTTTAAATATAAAGAAGAAATAAAATAAAAAAGAATCATATATTTAAAGAAAATGTAATATGACTGTCTCATTTGCGCTTCATCTTCACTTGAAGCGGATTTTGTATCTCATTTGCGCTTAAAGCGCATTCGGAAGCTCAGCAAGACGCTTCAATCGCGTTCGGAAGCTCAACAAGACGCTTCAAGCGCACTCAGTGCCTGAGTTGCTATAGTTTATTATTTTTTTTTAAAAACCTCTCCATCAAACCTCACTTGTACCCATCCTCACGGTTTTCTCATCCCTCCCTCCCTTATACCCGACGGTGCTCCTAACAGTTGGCCGCAAGGGTTTGACGCTTCTCTTATCCACAAATCCCACTCAAGCACTGAAGTTTAAGGTAAGTGTCAACCTCCCCTTCCTTTTCTTCCATGGAGTGTACTGAAAATATCAAAGGTTTTAGATCATCATTTTAGGGGTTGAGGGAAACGGTATTTTGAGTTGTAAGCAAACCTCCAGTTTCTTCTCATTTTCAGTAGTCTGTTGTGTTTGCCTTACGTTGAACAAGCGACCACAAGGTGTTTGATGATTGTTCTACGTGAAGACTAAAGTTTATTGGTTGGTTGTGATTTCTTGAGGCATTCCATAAAAAATGGCCAACAATAATTCTGCCTTATCATTTACTTTGTCCGCAAGATATTTTGTTAGATTGCCCAATATGAGTTTGACGATTAAAGTATCAGTTTCATTGATTCAAATTAAGTTTGTACTAATTTGACAAAATGGGACCACCCCTTTTTTCCCCTTACATTTTGCTACGTTTTGCAGGTATCAATGGCATCCAAACTCATACCAGTAGGAATAAAACCTCAGCTAGCACTTCATCAACCTCCTATAATTCATACCTCTTTCGGTCAGTAGACAATGAAGAACGGTACTTACTGTATCCTGAGGACAAAAAGTTTGTACAAGAAAAATCTTTTAATTTGAACGAGGGTGAGTTTAATGACATTCAAGCAAATATTGTTAAACGAGGATGGGGTGCCTTCATATCCTATGTTGAACCAGCTAGTAGACAACTGGCTATGGAATTATTTGCCAATGCATACCAGCAGCCAGATGAAGCCAATGAAATTTAACAACAGGAAGGAGATAAGGACCAAGCCAAATACAAAGTTATGCTAGAGGGAAAACGGTTTCCTACACTCCAGCTGTTATCAACCGACTCCTTGGGCTTGAAAACAATTAGCAATGTGCCTATGAGCAGAGGTGAAACAGGATGTTGCGTAGAATTGATGAGGATCAAATGGCCGCCACTTTGTGTAGTCCCGAAAAAGACTGGGAGAGAAACCTTGATGGGACAGCTAGCAAAATGAAAACCACAAAACTCAACCCCACTGCCAAGGCATGGGCAACTTTTGTTCTCCATACCCTATTGTCATCCTCCAATGTGTCAGAGCTAACGATTCCCGAAGCATGCCTTGTCACAGCTATCATGCTCGGTGAGCCTATCAACATTGGCCACATTCGAGCCACTAAGTTGCACGAGACAGCCTCTTGTGATGCAAAAGGACCTTGGTTAAATCATGCTTCAATGATTGGCCGCCTATGTGAGTTGGTTGGAGTCAAAGCAATGATGAATGGGGTGCTGATAAAGCCAGGTCCGCCCATCACAGAGAAATGGATAGATCGTTACTGTATTCCATTTTATGAGATTCCAGTAGCTCCAGTTATTGTATTCCAGTCTACGGACCACATGGATGCAGACCCACAACAGCAAGGCCTAGACAGATTAGAGAGGCTGGAGACGAGGATGCAGCAGATGGAGTTGTCACAAAGAGAAGGGCAAGCTCGCTTGGAGCATGGGATGTTGGCTCTTTATAGGGCCTTTGCATCTTCTTAGGTTGGGCATGAATTTGATTCTTCGCTAGATATTTTTGCACCTCAGGCCCCGGAAGAGGGCAACGGAGCTAGAGGACACGATGAAGATGTTAGCAATAGGCCTCCAGACTTTTTCTAGGAGAAAAGCCATGTAATTAGTTATGAATCAGTAATATAATAAGCAGTTATGTAGCTTAGCATGGGGGGTCCTTCAAGAGTCAGAACCTATGGCTATAGTTACACACCATGTGTGTATAGTTGCCTAAACATGAAACAGTGGTTAATTGTACAAAAAAAAATGGTTAATCATGTTGTAATTGTGGTTAAATATAGTTTCTTGTCTTACCACCTCCAAAATTGGATAACATCTGTAAAAACCACTCTTGGGTATTGAAGCATGGTGGATAGTTCAGGAGTCATAGCCTATGGCTATAGTTACATTTGTGTATAGTTGCCTCAACATGAAACAATGGTTAATTGTACAGAAAAAAGTGGTTAATCATGTTGTAATTGTGGTTAAATTCAGTTTCTTGTCTTACCACCTCCAAAATTGGATAATATCTGTAAAAACCACTCTTGGGTATTGGAACATGGTGGATAGCTCAGGAGTCACAGCCTATGGCTATAGTTACATTTATGTATAGTTGCCTCAACATGAAACAATGGTCAATTGTACACAAAAAAAGTGGTTAATCATGTTGTAATTGTGGTTAAATCCAGTTTCTTGTCTTACCACCTCCAAAATTAACAACTGTGAAAACCATTCGTGTGTCGAGAAGCATGACTATAGCTACACACCATTTATCTCAAAACTACTGAAATAGTCACCATTTATTGAAATAAAACATGATGATGAAGCAACTTACTAACCACTATTTTTGCACGAAAATAACCACAATCGTGCTTAACGTTGTAAGATTCAACGATACACAACCACAAACAAATGGGACATTGAACAAATTGATGTCAACAAACAGATGTTACATCGTTAGTCAGTCATGTGAATATCTTCTATAGGCAATAATGTACGAATACACAACTCGATGTCTCTTCCCCAATGATGCTGTTTGTTGATGCCGAACATCAAGCATACATCATCAGTGTTTTTCAATTCCTCATTCTTGTATATTGTCCTCCCATATGCATCAACCCGAGGACAATGATATATTACCTTATGCACCCTTCGTTCTCCAAGATTGAGTTTTCGGTGAATTTTTTATTTCATTTCCTCAATCTTGTCGTCAAATTGAAGCCTTGGCATAATTGGCTGTGAATTAAAAGCACTGACAAACTTTACGCCGAAAAGACCACTTATTATTGACCCCTCTTTGTATAGATAGATAAGGGTTGAGCATGGATAAGGACTAAGCTCAGCAAGACGCTCTTCCTCTTCTGCAGTTAAAGTGAACATCAGGTAGCGATCCATTGAATGAGTCATACAAATGTTTAGGGTTGTAGATGGTTTACTAACAATGGTTCTATTTATAAACCATGTGACTGACAGAAAAGTGTTTTTAACAACTGTCATCCAATTTTGCAGCTGGTATGACAAGATATTATATTTAACCCCAAGTACAATAGGATTAACCATGTTTTTGTTAACAATTAACCACTATTTCATAGCAGGAGAAATATACACCCAGATGATTGTTAACAATGGCACTAGCCTCTGAGTCTCCAATTACACACCATGTGACTGACACAAAGGTGTTTTTTACAACTGTCACAACATTTTGCAACTAGTGTGACAAGTAATTAAATTTAACCACATGTACAATATGATTAACCACGTTTTTGTTAACAATTAACCACTATTGCAGAGCGGAAGAACTGTACACTCACATGATTGTTAACAATGGAACTAGCCTCTGAGTCTCCAATTATACACCATGTGACACACACAGAGGTGTTTTTTACAGCTGTCACAAGATTTTGAAACTGGTGTGACAAGAAATTAAATTTAACCACATGTACAATAGGATTGACCACAATTTTGTTAACAATTAACCACTATTGTAGAGCGGGAGAACTGTACACTCACATTATTTTTAACAATGGAGCTAGCCTCTGAGTCTCCAATTACACACCATGTGACTAACACATAGGTGTTTTTTTACAGCTGGCACAAGATTTTGCAACTGGTGTGACAAGAAATTAAATTTAACCACATGTACAACAGGATTTACCATGTTTCTGTTAACAATTAACCACTATTGCAGAGCGGGAGAACTGTACACTCACATGATTTTTAACAATGGCACTAGCCTCTGAGTCTTCAATAACACACCATGTGACTGACATAAAGGTGTTTTTTACACCTGTCATCCAATTTTGCGGCTGGTGTGACAACAAATTGAATTTAACCACAATACAACAGGATTAACCATGTTTTCGTGAACAATTAACCACTTTCATCAACTGATATAACACCATATGAAAACATTGTGTAACTATAGCCATAGGCAACCTTTACCCAATGACACAGTAGTCTACATAAGCATTGTGTATAAAAACTTACTCCATTCCAATTTCTATTGTCAATGTGAAGGAGTAGTTACGTTATTCACATTGGGTAATGAGAGAATATCTAAACCTACTATTGGATTTAGATTGGTGCTATGAGAACCAAGAAAATAGGATTACAGTGAAGAAGGAAATTAGAAAGGAATGGTGACTTGGCACTTAAGAGTCGATTGATCTTCAGGCGGAATTACATGACTTAGAGGCACCAATTCCAGAATTGAGAACGGTCCAAATGTGGCAGCAGGTGCTCCCTCCATATGTTGTAATGGAGCAAGCATTGCTTCGCATTAGGGTTGAGAATAACATTGTGGCAATAAGGAGGGCAAGATTTGGGATGCTCAAGGTGTGCACAACCTTTCTACATGCAAATAGGCAACGTCTATCTTTAGTCGAAGAAGAAATAATCTTAACGACGGATGAGTACTTATCGAATTCCGATGAAAAGTAAATTTTTAAAGTTAAATGGATGTCAATGAACTAATGTATGTGATACTCATTAAGGCCATATTGATGCCATGTCTTAATCGTACTCTTTAGTACTATAATTTATGTTATGTTAGATTTTATGTTTTCAAATATGTAATTCATCTTCTATTTTTAATTTTTTTTAACAACAGACATCTCATATCCATACTAACAGATAGACATTCATTACAAATACGTAGTGGCAACTCACTAATTCTTGGCTACTGCGATAAATGCACTTCAAGCGCATCACGGTGCGCTTTAAGCATAAATGAGACAGAGACAAAACAAAAACATGCGCTCCAAGCGACCATGGACGCGCTTGATGCACGTTCAAAATAGAATGAAATTAACAATTTGTAGTCCTGCCATGGATTGAATTATTGTTACAAAATGTTTCCTATCATGGACTGAATTATCGTTACAAAATTTTGTTCAATCTCAAGACAAGGACACAGTTGATACATAATTTGGATAACCATGTATTTACAAGTATTTACATAGCCTAAACAATTACAATTTTGTTTCATATGTGACTAAACCAACTAAAGTTCATCGTCAAGTATTTGGGAAGCCCTACAAGCTCCAATGCAATCTCCCAATTCTCATTTTTGGGATTAAGGACCCATCGACAGACAAGTTCTTGATGGATTGCGTTGACATCATCCTACACACACAAGTATAATATTATAATGAGTACAATTTAAACATACAAATATATCTTTATTTGTTAATAAATTAAATTACATATCAATAAATTATTCATTACTGGTGTCCAATAAGGCATTGTATGGTCACCCCTTTTTTCACACCGTCCCACATTTCCATGTATTTTAGCGCACATATTCCACAATTATCACTGTAGGACCAACACTAAATATTTAGAACCATGTATCGAAGAAGACAAACAAGTAATAATGAAACCTGGACAAATATTAAAAAAATAGTAGGTTAAGGTCACTAACAAATTATGCTGTTTAGGCAACACCTCATATGTCATATCCAACCGTAAACCATTTCTATCCGCCTTTAGGTACAACAAACCCAACAGATACTGAAAATGTTGCCTCTGCATAGTGACAGGATATAAAGTATTCCACTATTTCATAAAAGGAATGTTTTCAATTACTTTCATTGCATAGCAAATTAAAAGTGTTAAATAAGTGTTGAGTATGGCTCATATTGTTGCTGGAAGTTGGGCTGACGGATACAGGGAGCTCGGTATGGTATAGGGTTATTGATGTAATGGTATCGCACTATTAAGCAGTATAAATACTGCGCTTATGTAACCCTATTTTACATAATAGAAAACAGCCGCAACAGCTCCCGTGGACGTAGGCACAACTTGCCGAACCACGCAAATCGTGTCTCCTTTTATTTCTTCGTGTGTGTACGCGTGTTCGCTCTTGATTAATCTTTAGAATCCTGTTTCCATGTGTTCCAACAATTGGTATCAGAGGAGTCTTAATTCTAATGCGAAGTTCGAGGTGGGAAAGTTCGATGGGACTGGCAATTTCGGGCTATGGAAGAGACGGGTTAAGGATTTGTTGGAACAACAAGGTTTTCTAAAGTCGCTACATGAGGCGAAACCTGCTACAATGGAGGAACTAGATTGGACAGAGATGAAGGAGAGGGCTATGGGGACTATTCGTCTTTGTCTGGCAGACGAGGTGATGTATCACGTCATGGATTTGACATGTCCATTAGCAGTCTGGGAGAAATTGGAGAGTCAGTATATGTCCAAGAGCTTGACGAACAAGTTGTATCTCAAGAAGAGGCTTTACGGCCTAAAGATGCAAGAGGGTTCGGATCTGCAACAACACGTCAATACCTTCAATCAAATCATTAGGGATTTGGTGAATCTTGATGTGAAGATCGATGACGAGGATAAGGCGATTATTCTGTTGTGCTCTTTGCCGAGTTCTTACGAACACCTGGTGACCACTTTGACATACGGGAATGACACTATCAAACTGGAGGATATTGCCGCTGCAATTATGTCCCACAGTCAGAGTAAACAGAACGCAGGGGAAGGATAATCTCAAGGAGAGAGTCTGTATGTGAAAGGGGGTCAGGATCGTGGGAGGTAACAAGGTAGAGATGGCTCGAAGAAGAAGAGATCGAAATCTAAGAGCAAGAAAACATCACAGTGTTTTAACTGCAAGCAGATTGGGCATTGGAAGAAGGATTGTCCAAACCAAAAGAAGGGCACAACCAGTGCTACAAATGTGATCCAGTCAGATGACTTGGATTTCAGTGAAGGCGATATGCTCTCGGTCTCCTCTACGTAGTGCACAGATGCGTGGATACTTGATTCAGGATGCTCTTATCACATGACTCCAAACAGGGAGTGGTTCACCACTTACAAGTCAGGTAATTTTGGTTTTGTTTATTTGGGCGATGATAAAGCTTATGCTATTGTAGGCATAGGACAGATCTGAGTTGCTATGGACGATGGTGGTGTCAAAACATTGTGTGAGGTTAGGCATATTCCTGACCTGAGAAAGAATTTGATTTTCTTGTGCACTTTGCAAGCACATGGCTTTAGCTATAGGGCAGATGGAGATAAGGACATTCTCAGGGTGGCTAAGGGCGCTATGATTGTGATGAAAGCTAGGAGGACTCAAGGGAATACATACACACTATTGGGAAGTACAGTTGTAGGTGGAGTTGCTTCTATTGAGTCGGATGATGATGCTACTAGACTGTGGCATATGCGTTTGGGTCATCTCAGTTAACGTGGGATGGCAGAACTTCATAAGAGGCATCTGTTGAAGGGTGTTCGAAGTTGCACGTTGGGATTGTGTGAGTACTGTGTACTTGGGAAGAAAACTCGAGTTCGTTTTCAGGCTGGAAAGCATAAAACCGAGGGTATCTTAGACTATGTGCATTCTGATGTTTGGGGGCCTACCCACGAGCCCTCCATGGGAGGATCTCGGTATTTTGTAACATTTGTTGATGATTTTTCTTGCAAGGTTTGGGTCTACTTTCTAAAACAGAAATCAGAGGTCTTTGACTACTTCAAGTTATGGAAGGCAGAGGTAGAGAATCAGACGACAGAAAAATCATGTACGTGAAATCAAATAATGGCACTGAGTATACCAATAAGCAGTTTCAGAAATTTTTTGCAGAACACGGTATTCAGCGGCACTTCTTAATGATGAAAACACCACAGCAGAATGGTGTTGCAGAAAATTGAACATGTCTCTCACAGAAAGGGACAGATGTCTGCGATTGAATGCTGATCTTTCTAAGGGATTCTGGGCTGAGGCAATTAGTATGGCATGTTACCTCATAAATCGATCACCACGAGCCTCTTTGGATGGGAAGTTTGCATACGAAGTATGGACAGGTAACCCGATTGATTTTAATAATTTAAGAATTTTTGGGTGTCCTTCTTATGTGTATATATCCAGTGATGAAAGATCTAAACTTGATCCAAAGTCGAAAAAGTGCATTTTTGTAGGTTATGCCAAAGGACTGAAGGGGTTCAAGTTTTGGGATCCAGCTTCAAAGAAGATGGTGGTCAGCAGAGTGCAGTTTTCGATGAGCAGTTCATGTTGAAGCAGAAAGTTACGACAGATGCTCCTGCCACAGTGACAAATGGAGTCGAGTCTAGCTTCAAGACAGTTCAGGTGGAGGTTGAATAGCTACCAGTGGCTCATGGTATGCCAGTGCCTCAGGCTGAGCTTGTGCATGAGTCTGTACATGAGCAGGAGCATGAATTTGATGTTGACATAGATAGCCCAGATGGTTTATAGGACTATAATCTTGTCAGAGATAGAGATCGTCGTACTACTAAGATACCCGCTAGATATGGTTATGAAGAGTTGGTTTCTGTTGCATTTCTTATCAGTTTAGGTGATTCGTCTAATTTTAAAGAGGAAATTCAATGCCAAGAGAAAGACAGGTGGATAAGTGCCACAATGGAGGATATGGAGTCTCTGCATAAGAACTAAACTTGGGAGTTAGTTGAGCTACCTAAGGGAAAACATGCTATTGGGTGCAAGTGGGTGTACAAGCGGAGACATGAAGTATCAGAAGAAGAAGGGGAAAAGTTCAAGGGTCATCTTGTTTCAAAGGGGTATTCACAGTAGAAAGGGATTAATTATGATGAGATTTTTTCTTCGACCGTGAGACATACTTCTATCAGGGTAGTACTATCCTTGGTAGCCAGTCGAGATATGCATTTAGAATAAATGGATGTGAAGACAACTTTTCGTCATGGTGAATTAGAGGAACAGATTTACATGAAGCAGCCAGAAGAGTTCAGTGCAATTGGATAGAGTCATTTGATTTGTAAGTTGAAACGTTCTCTATATGGGTTAAAGCAGTCTCCAAGGCAGTGGTACAAGTGCTTTGACTCTTACATGCTTAGGATTAGCTACAGGCGTTGTGAGTATGATTGCTATGTTTATGTGAAGAGCCTTGATGATGGTTCTTTTATTTTTCTGTTACTTTATGTTGATGATATGCTGATTGCGGCTAATAGTTTGCATGATCTGAATGAGCTGAAAATCCTGCTAGGGAAGGAGTTTGACATGAAGGATTTGGGGGCTGCTAAGAAGATTCTTGGAATGGATATTCACGGGGACAGGGGAGCAAGAAACTGTGGCTCTCTCAACAGGGCTATGTTCAGAAGGTGTTAGACAGATTTGACATGAGCAATGCTAAGGCTGTGAGTACCCCATTGGCAAATCACTTTAAGCTCTCAATGGAACAGTGTCCAAAGACAGAGGCAAAAGCCGAGTACATGTCGATGGTTCCCTATGCCAGTGCAGTTGGTTACTTGATGTATGCTATGGTTTGCACTATACCGGACTTGGCACATGCTGTACGCCAAGTTTACAAGTTTATGTCTAATCTAGGTAAGCAGCATTGGGAGGCAGTCAAGTGAATTTTCAGATATTTAAAGGGCACTACAGGTCATGGTATTATGTTTGGCAGTCAACGGAGTGATCCTTCAGTTGTTGGGTATGTGGATTCAGACTATGCTGGTGATTTGGATAACAGAAGGTCAACGACTGGGTATGTTTTCACCCTTACAGGTGGGCCTATATGTTGGAAATCGACAATTCTGACTATAGTGGCAATGTCCACAACTGAAGCTGGGTATATGGCAATAGCTAAAGCATCCAAGGAAGCCTTGTGGCTTATAGGGCTAGTGAAGGAGTTGGGCATTGAGCAAGGTGGAGTTCAGTTGTATTGTGATAGTCAGAGTGCCATTTTCTTGGAAAAGAATCAGGTGTATCATGCCAGAACAAAGCACATTGATGTGAGATTCCACAAGATCAGGGAGTTGTAGACATCTGGACAGATATTACTGGAAAAGATTCACACTTCTAAAAATGCAGTTGACATGTTCACAAAGCCAGTCACTGTTGACAAGTTCAAGCATTGCTTGGACTTGTTACATGTTTCTCAGTGCTAAGTAGGAGCTGACCCCCCAACTCGGCAGGAATTGTTATCTTCTAAAGGGCTTGATATTCGCCAAGGTGGAGATTGTTAAGTTTGGCTCATATTGTTGCTGGAAGTTGGGGGGCTGATGCTCGGGCGGAGTGGAGTGGTGTTGTAGGAACCTAAACGATTGAGAAGTTTAGACCCTCATTAATTTTGATGATAACAAAGTATTTTCAAGAGAAAAATTTATCTTCTAACATATCTTTGAGTGTACATGTATCAAAGCTTCATATATATGTACAAAATGTAACACCCCATTTCTACCCAACGAATAATATAAAAAAATCAGAGTTGCAAAATTCCCATCAAACATATGGAATGTTACACTTTCAACTTAGAACAACGACATTCAATCACCTGTAGTTCAGATACATAACACGTAAAATTCGGATGAACCGATAACAACCTGTTTAGTCTTTAAAACTCAAACAACTTTCATTATTACGCAGCGGATCCATAAATTCAACTGAAAATACCATAACATCTTGTCCAATTCAAAACAACTTTAAGACATCAAGTCTTTTAATGAAAATAACTTGAAAATTCAGCAACATAATAAAATTCAACAATAAAGAAATCATGCGTTCATCCCCCGAGTGCTACGTATCGAGCGGCGACACCGACTCGAACTAACGAAGGTAAGCGACCTTCATTTTTGATTACCCGCACGTTACCAACAGAGGGTAACATTCAAGCGAAGGGTGAGATATCGAACTATATAATCGAGTGTATGATAAATATTATATTAGAATCGATTATATAAAATCACCACTTCACAACTTTCAAACAACACCCATCACCACAATTGATCAACACAACAACTTAAATATGCAACACTGAGTGCGACTCGTTACAATGCACATGCATGTGGTACCATTGGAGCAGAACTCCCAACTTAAAATATCTGAGCAAAACTCCCAGCGTAAAAAAAAAATCACGGAGCAAAACTCCCAACGTAAAAATTTACGAGCAAAACTCCCAACGTAAAATTGCCAATCAGGCCAACTTAACAGAGCGTAAGGCCCCAACATGACATGCTATGTATGCATCAATAATTATGAAGTTCAACTACACAACAACAAAGAACCGCAAACAGAATTACTTGCAACCAAAAATCTGCATAAAGACGAACAACAACTACACAAATTCTGCAGAAAAGACAGCAATTTTCGCAGCAATAAACAGCACAGAAACAGAAATAACAACTATAGAAATTCTGCAGAAAAGACAGCAATTTTCGCAGCAATAAACAGCACACAGAAACAGAAACAACAACTATAGAAATTCTGCAGAAAACAGAAATCTGCACAACAGAATTCTCCATAACAGAAACAGAAACACTATTAAATATCAACAGTAACTTAGTGAAAATTCTGCATAAAACAGTAACAGAAAAATTTGAGCACAAATAAGCAGCAACAGCAACAGCAAAATTTGCAGCACAATTAAACAGCAACAGCAACAGCAAACAGAATTTTCGCAGCACAATTAAACAGTAAAATTCTGCACAATAAAATTCTGCATAACAGAAGAAAAATCAAACAGCAACTAACTTTATTCTTTTCGCACAAAAAGAACTTCATTTTAAAAAAATACATGAGATAAAACAATCTATTCCATTTTTTTTTTCAATCATACAGCCCTTTACCATTTTTTTTAATTAACTAAAAAACAGCAAGCATAATTGTTTATAAATCATTGGTGTTACGTGCATTTCAACCATTTATCAAACAACAGGGTCTAAGGACACCCCTTCACCCATCCCCTCAATTATCCCCAACCACAATAATCTTTCCCTTACTACATATCATACAACCCATTAGAAGTCGGAACCCCACCCTTACCTTGGATTGAAGGTTGCTCTAACTCTCCGATTGACTCCTAGATTTCTCCTTGCCGGCAACTTTTCGTATCACCTCCCAAACCCTTATTTTCTTCTTTCCTTCTACACATACCTCTTTTTTTTTTTAAATAACTAATATAATAACATTATTATCCTTATTATGTCTTATTGGGCTTAAATTCCCACACCCCCCTTTCTACTACTTCTAACATTCAAATAAGCCCATAACAAATAATAGTATTAATCTAATATCATTCTACAACTTAATTCAACTAAATTAATCCAACTAAAACCAACACCACTTAAATCAATATTTCACAACTTCGAAAACTTAATCGGAAAAATATTCGAAAATATTTAATTTAATAAATAATTAAATATCGGGCGTTACAACTCTCCCCCATTTAAAATATTTTCGTCCTCGAAAATTTACCTGGTTCGAACAACTCGGGATAGGATTCCCGCATCTTGCTCTCCAACTCCCACGTCATGCTTTCTCCGGCAGCCCCTAACCAGACTACTTTCACCAAAGCAATCTCCTTGCCTCTTAAAGTCTTCATTTCACGATCTGCGATCCGTACAGGCATCGTTTCCATAGTAAGATTATCCCGTACTTGCACATCATCCATATGAATCACATGAGATGGATCTGAAATGTACTTCCGGAGTTGTGACACATGAAACACGTCATGCAAATTCGAGAGGTTAGGCGGTAAAGCCACTCTATAAGCAACATTTCCAACTCTGTCCGAAATCGTCACGGACCAATAAAGCGAGGAGTGAGCTTCTTAGACTTCAATGCACGCCAACAGGTCACCGGCGTGACTCTCAAAAACACATGATCACCAAATTGAAATTCCAAATCTTTCCTTCGCTTGTCATGATAACTCTTACATCTACTTTGAGAAGTTTTCATCTTTTCTCGAATTAGCTTCACCTTCTCCGTAGTCTCTCGAACAATTTCAGGTCCAAGCACTACACTTTCCCCAGATTCATGCCAACATAAAGGAGTTCTACATCTCCGACCATACAACGCTTCAAAAGGTGCCATTCCAATACTCGAATGGTAACTGTTATTATAAGTGAACTCTATTAACGGAAGATAAGTGTCCCACGAACCTCCCTGCTCAAGAACACATGCCCTCAACAAATCCTCTAATGACTGAATAGTCCTCTGCGTCTGGCCCATCCGTCTGAGGGTGATACGCCGAACTCAACCTCAACTTGGAACCCAACGCCGCTTGCAAACTCTTCTAAAAATCAGAAGTAAACCTCGGATCTCTATCCGACACAATACACAAAGGAACACCATGCAGCTTTACAATTACACTGGTATAAATCTACGCCGACCCGATCTGGGAAAAGCTGATGTTAATAGGAATAAAATGAGCCGACTTCGTAAGCCTATCAACAATCACCCAAATCGAATCATGTCCCTTGAAGTATTAGGTAATCTGTCACAAAGTCCATTGAAATGCTATCCCATTTCCACTGGAACTTCCAGCGGTTGCATCAATCCTGCCAGGCTTCGATGTTCAACTTTCGACTTGACAAGTTAAACATGCATACACAAACTGCGCCACATCACGCTTCATCCCAGGCCACCAAAACAAATTCTTCAAATCTTGATACATCTTTGTGGCTCCCGGATGAATACTCAAATTGCTTCTATGACTCTCCTCAAGAATTACTTTCTTCATTTCCGCATCATCAGGAATACAAATTCGATTACGGAATCTCAACACACCTTGCGCGTCTAACTTGAAATCATTATTCTCAAATTGATCGATTCCGACCATCGAATCTACTAATTTCACTTCTAACTTCTGAGCTTCTTTAATACTGTTCAGAAAATCATTGTTAATCTTCAACATTCCCAACATACCACTCTGCTGTGTCACTTCGCAAACTAGACTCATATCTCTGAACTGTTCAATCAATTCCAACTCCTTAACCATCATTGCCGACATATGTAAAGTCTTTCGGCTTAAGGCATCAGCCACAACATTAGGTTTTCCTGGGTGATAATTCAAACCGAAGTCATAATCTTTTAACAACTCCAACCATCTTCATTGTCTCATGTTCAATTCCTTCTGATCAAATAGATATTTTAAACTCTTATGGTCACTAAATACTTCAAATCTAGAACCATAGAGATAATGTCTCCAAATCTTCAAAGACAAAAACAAGCTGCGAAGCTCTAAATCATGCGTAGGATAGTTCTTTTCATGAGCCCTCAAGCGCCTCGACGCATAAGCAACTACCTTATCATTACGCATAAGTACACCTCCTAAACCCATTTTAGAAGCATCACAATATACCACAAAAGGTTCTCCTGGATTAGGTAATGTCAAAGCGGAGCCGACGTCAATCTCTTCTTCAATTCTCAGAAACTTTCTTCACATTGAGCGTCCCACACAAAAGCTCCACCCTTACAAGTCAACTTAGTCAATGGAAGTGCCAACTTAGAAAAACCTTCGATAAACCTTCTATAGTAGCCACTAGTCCCAAAAGCTTCTAATCTCTGTGGCGATTTTGGAGTTTCCCATTGCAACACGGCATCTACTTTAGATGGATCCACGGCAATGCCACTACCCGAAATGACATGACCAAGAAAACTAACGCCCTTTAACCAAAAGTCACATTTAGGCGACTTTGCATATAGCTTCTTCTCCTTCAAAACTTGCAATACTAGTCTTAAGTGTTCAGCATGTTCTTCTTCCGATTTAGAGTAAATCAAAATGTCATCAATGAATACCACCACAAACCGATCCAAATAAGAATGAAAGATACGGTTCATGTACTCCATGAATACTCGTGCATTAGTAATACCGAAAGGCATCACCGAATACTCATAATGTCCATATCGCGCTCAAGGCCGTCTTACGAACATCTTCATCCCTCACCTTAATCTGATGATAACCCGACCTCAAATCAATCTTGCTAAACACACGAGCACCCACTAATTGATCCATCAAGTCATCTATTCTTGGAAGCGGATACTTGTTCTTAATCGTTACTTTATTCAATTGTCTATAATCAACACAAAGCCTCATACTTCCATCTTTCTTCTTTACTAGTAGCACTGGAGCTCCCCACGGCGACACACTTGGTCTTACAAACTTCTTTTCAAGTAATTCTTCCAATTGCTTCTTTAATTCTGACAATTCAGATGCAGACATCCTGTATGGTGCCATAGAAACCGGTCTGGTACCAGGTACAAGATCAATAGCGAATTCAACTTCTCTTTCTGGTGGTACATCAGGAATTTCATCAGGGAAAACTTCAGGAAATTCGCGCACCACTTGTAACTCCTCAATTATAGCTTGGTTCTCAATAGATAACGACGCCATCAACGAGAACACCTGAGCTTCCTCTTGCATCAACCGCCCTAACTGCCTAAAAGACAACAACCCAGCTTCCTCCTCTTCGGGAGTAGAAAACCTCACGGACTTGCTATAACAATTGATATGAACATAGTTATATTCTAACCAATTCATGCCCAATATCACATCCATCCCACTTAACGGCAAACAAACCAAATCAACAGCAAAGTCTCTGTCAAAAATCGACAAAGGACACTTTAAACACACAAGAGAAGTAGTCACCGATCCCTTAGTTGCAATCTCGACGACCATCTCTCCATTCAAAGAAGACAACGTAAGACCCAATCTTTTAACACAATCAGCAGCAATAAAGCAATGAGTAGCACCAGTATCAATAATAGTAATTAAAGGAGTACTATTAATGAAACATGTACCTCCGATGAGTCTGTTCTCATTAGCTGTCTGAGTCCCAGCCAAAGCGAACACTTTTCCACTAGTTTGCGCCTTCTTTGGTTTCTGACACTGACTACCAATGTGTCCTTCTTCACCACAGTTGAAACAAATCATCTCTTTATGCTTGCATTCAGATATTACATGCCCAGTCTTGCCACAACGGAAACACCTCTTTACCTCAAAGAAGACACACATTACTCTTATGGCCAGGTTTCCCACATTTGAAACAAACCACACCAGCAGAGCATCTCCCCACTAGTCCTCTTACCATCAGCCACTTTCTGTTTACCTTTACCAGCTGGAGCATCATAAGGCTTGCCACGATTCTGTTGGCGCTTGCTCTTCCTCTCATTAATGATCTTATAATGAGCATTGTTATCCTCTTCATAAATCCTGCAGCTGTCAATCAAATCAGAGAAGACACGAATCTTTTGGTATCCAACTGCCTTCTTGATTTCTGGGCGCAACCCGTTCTCAAACTTGATGCACTTTGAAAACTTTGCAGTTGCCCCGCTATAGTGCGGATAAAACTTAGCCAACTCAACAAACTTTGCAGCATATTCAGTAACCGACATATTTCCTTGCTTCAGCTCAAGAAACTCAATTTCCTTCTTACCACGAACATCCTCTGGATAATACTTCCTCAGGAACGCCCTCGCGACCACATCCCAAGTGATACCTTCACCTGCAGCTTCCAACCTCTGACGAGTCTCTAGCCACCAGTCATCAGCCTCGACTGCTAGCATATGAGTCCCATATCGAACCTTCTGTGCTGGAGTGCAGTCCATCACACGGAAGATTCTCTCCATCTCTTTCAACCAATCCAACGCTCCATCAGGATCATACTTACCCTTGAAGGTAGGCGGATTCTCCTTCTGAAAAGTCACCAAACTACGAGATCCAGCATTCGTCACAAGATTCGGTGATTTTACAAAGCCCGAGTCATTGCTTGTAAAGCGAAGAATTGCAAAGATCGTTCCTTCCAGCCATCTCAACTTGTCACTATAACATAACCAAGGTTAGAACTAATTAACAATACTCGATTGTTAAACAAAACTACGACTCGACAACTTGGCCGGACGGACCAACCTGCTCTGATACCACTAATGTAACACCCCATTTCTACCCAACGAATAATATAAAAAAATCAGAGTTGCAAAATTCCCATCAAACATATGGAATGTTACACTTTCAACTTAGAACAACGACATTCAATCACCTGTAGTTCAGATACATAACACGTAAAATTCGGATGAACCGATAACAACCTGTTTAGTCTTTAAAACTCAAACAACTTTCATTATTACGCAGCGGATCCATAAATTCAACTGAAAATACCATAACATCTTGTCCAATTCAAAACAACTTTAAGACATCAAGTCTTTTAATGAAAATAACTTGAAAATTCAGCAACATAATAAAATTCAACAATAAAGAAATCATGCGTTCATCCCCCCCCGAGTGCTACGTATCAGAGCGACGACACCGACTCGAACTAACGAAGGTAAGCAGCCTTCATTTTTGATTACCTGCACGTTACCAACAGAGGGTAACATTCAAACAGAAGGGGTGAGATATCGAACTATATAATCGAGTGTATGATAAATATTATATTAGAATCAGATTATATAAAATCACCACTTCACAACTTTCAAACAACACCCATCACCACAATTGATCAACACAACAACTTAAATATGCAACACGGAGTGCGACTCGTTACAATGCACATGCATGTGGTACCATTGGAGCAGAACTCCCAACTTAAAAAATACGGAGCAAAACTCCCAACGTAAAAATTTACGGAGCAAAACTCCCAACGTAAAAATTGCCAATCAGGCCAACTTAACAGAGCGTAAGCCCCCAACATGACATGCTATGTATGCATCAATAATTATGAAGATCAACTACACAACAACAAAGACAGCAAATGTAATTACTTGCAACCAAAAATCTGCATAAAGAACAGAACAACAACTACGCAAATTCTGCAGAAAAGACAGCAATTTTCGCAGCAATAAACAGCACACAGAAACAGAAACAACAACTATAGAAATTCTGCAGAAAAGACAGCAATTTTCGCAGCAATAAACAGCACACAGAAACAGAAACAACAACTATAGAAATTCTGCAGAAAACAGAAATCTGCACAACAGAATTCTCCATAACAGAAACAGAAACACTATTAAATATCAACAGTAACTTAGTGAAAATTCTGCATAAAACAGTAACAGAAAAATTTGAGCACAAATAAGCAGCAACAGCAACAGCAAAATTTGCAGCACAATTAAACAGCAACAGCAACAGCAAACAGAATTTTCGCAGCACAATTAAACAGTAAAATTCTGCACAAAAAAATTCTGCATAACAGAAGAAAAATCAAACAGCAACTAACTTTATTCTTTTCCCACAAAAAGAACTTCATTTTAAAAAAATACATGAGATAAAACAATCTATTCCATTTTTTTTTCAATCATACAGCCCTTTACCATTTTTTTAATTAACTAAAAACAGCAAGCATAATTGTTTATAAATCATTGGTGTTACGTGCATTTCAACCATTTATCAAACAACGGGGTCTAAGGACACCCCTTCACCCATCCCCTCAATTATCCCCAACCACAATAATCTTCCCCTTACTACTTATCATACAACCCATTAGAAGTCGGAACCCCACCCTTACCTTGGATTGAAGGTTGCTCTAACTCTCCGATTGACTCCTAGATTTCTCCTTGCCGGCAACTTTTCGTATCACCTCCCAAACCCTTATTTTCTTCTTTCCTTCTACGCATACCTCTTTTTTTTTTTTAAATAACTAATATAATAACATTATTATCCTTATTATGTCTTATTGGGCTTAAATTCCCACACCCCCCTTTCTACTACTTCTAACATTCAAATAAGCCCATAACAAATAATAGTATTAATCTAATATCATTCTACAACTTAATTCAACTAAATTAATCCAACTAAAACCAACACCACTTAAATCAATATTTCACAACTTCGAAAACTTAATCGGAAAAATATTCGAAAATATTTAATTTAATAAATAATTAAATATCGGGCGTTACACAAAACACTCAAGAAAGTAGAAGAAAATTTACAAGAGAATTGAATACACTCCACTAATGTCAGCGTCCGAACTCACTCCAGCGTCTTGCTAACAGTGAGCGTCCAGTAGTGTTACTCTTTGACACGTGGAATACTCTATTGCTGCGAGCGTCCGTCCTCTGTTCTGAGCGAGCGTCTGATCTCTTTAATGAAGCACGTGATGATCACGTTTTTGCTCTTAACCTCAGAGTGTTCTGGAACGGAATTCGAATTTGATTTTATGCGCTCATTTTGATGTACGAGGAAGCAAAGGTGACACCTTTAGCAAAAGACAAAAATCGTACAAGGCAATTGTGAAAAGCAGATAGTACGAAAATGGTAATATGTATTATTCTGATATTCTCTGTAAAAAGGAAGAAAAGGACTACATTTCAAATTACCTCACTCAATGAAAAGGAGCCATGTTTTTACTGCAAACGGTAATATCCCTGAAGTCTCCTATATATACCCCAAGGTATTCATTGAAGAAGTAGAGCCAAAAACTGTGAAAAAACTTCATTCTAAAAGCAATGTTACTCAAGTGAGCAATCAAGTTTCGTGCCAAGTTTCTGGTCTACAAAGAACTGAACTCAGCGTCTAATACTTTCTTTTAGAAAGCTACTCTGTTTTGAGCTTAATCTTTTCATCCTCTTTGTGAGAGTTATTTTGATAGTATTCAAAAGTATATTCTCTTTTGTAAACTGTTTTTGGCCTAGTTAAGGCTTTGTTCCTCAAAGGCTCGATCGTATTGAGTCGTTTTGAGAAGTTGAGAGTATTGTCAAGTTTGTGACAGTAGAATACTCTTGAGGAAATTGTAATCAGTTGATTATAGTGAAAAATCCTTCAGGATCGAAGGGACTAGACGTAGCTACCAGTTGGTGGTGGACTAGTATAAATCTCTGTGTCTCCTTCTTTACTGCTTTACATTTATCTTTACCTTGCTCAGTAGAACAAGTTTTCATAAGTGGTTTTATTTTCTGCATCCGATTAGTTTCTCAGCGTTCGATATACAAACGGTTTTGAAAAATCTGTATTCTTAGTGCTTTTAACGTATAGTTTGCGAAAAGTTTTTAGACACAATTCAACCCCCCTTCTTGTGTTCACGTTCAGTTGGTATCAGAGCTCGGCCTCTTGGTTGAGCACTTAACAGTGTTAAGAGAAAAGATCATATACTGTGAACATGTCTACTGAAGGTGGTCATATGAACCATCCTCCTCTATTCGATGGAGAAAAATTTGATTATTGGAAAGATAAGATAAAAGCTTTCTTTGAGACACAACAACTTGAGTTGTGGGATATAGTTCAAAGTGGTTACATTCCTCCCACTAATCCTCGTGGTGTTGCTATAGCCAAAGAAGATTGGAATGATGAGCAGAAAAAGAGATATCAAACCAATCAAAAGGCTAGATTCATTTTTATCTGTGCTATGACAGAAAAAGAATATGATAAATGTGGCAAATTTGATACTGCCAAAGAAATCTGGGACTCACTTGTTTTATCTTACGAAGGCTCTGCCCAAGTAAGAGAAACCAAAGCTAGTATATTGGTTCGCCAATACGAGTTGTTCAAAATGGAAGATGGTGAAAACATTGAAACTATGTTTGGAAGATTCCAAATACTTGTTCATGAGTTACAAGCCCTTGGAAAAAGTTACACTACACCTGACCATGTTAGAAAGATCTTAAGAAGCTTGACTAAGCAGTGGAGACCCAAGGTCACTGCTATTCAAGAAGCAAAAGATCTAAATGTCCTACGACTTGAAGATCTTATGAGTTCGTTGAAAGCTCATGAACTTGAGCTAAACGAAGAAGAACCTATCAAAAAAGACAAGTCTATTGCTTTGAAAGTCGCTCAACATAAAGCTAGTTCTTCCAAAGCCCTTCAGGCTGAAGAAGAAGAATCAGAAGATGAAGCTTCAGAAGGAGATGTTGACACATCAGAAGATGAGCTCGCGTTTATATCCAGGAAGATACAAAGAATATGGAAGAAGAGAAACTTCAGGAGGAAGTTTCAGAAGAAAGATACTAAGGACAAGAAGGAAAGAAAAGACAAGGACAAAGCTCAAGTCATTTGCTATGAATGTAAAAAGCCTGGACATTTCAAGTCCGATGTCCTAATCTTAAGGAGAAGCCCACAAGAAATTCTTTCAAGAAAAAGAAGAAAAGCCTCATGGCTACATGGGAAGATCTAGTCTTATCCTCAAATGAGGAAGATAATGAAGAAGAAGCAAATCTCGCTCTCATGGCAAACAATGATCTTGACTCAGAAGAAGAAGTTGAAGAGGTAATAGTATATGATTCCTACTCTGAACTTCAACTTGCATTCGATGATCTTCTTAAGGACTCTGCCACTCTCTCTGTTGAGTATAAGAATCTGAAAAAGAAATTTTCAAAATTATCACAAGACTTTCAAGCTTTAAACAAAGAAAAATCTGTACTCAATAAAGAGAACCAGAAGCTGAAAACTGAAAATCAGCATCTGATGGATAACCAGCGTCCGGCCGCTAACAAGCAACCAGAAGCTAAGAGCTCTCAAGCAGAAAGCTCTAAAGTTACAGGCAACCTTAAATGCAAATCAAATGATTATGAATATGCATTTCAAAAGTTTCTTGCAGAGAGTGTAACTCGAAGCAAGCAAGCGTCAATGATTTGGGGTGTCAGTAAAATGACAACTCATGGTCTTGGTTATATATTAGATGAACCTCCTTTAGAAAATGATTTAGCATCTGATAAATCCAATAATCATAGTAAATGCTTGCATTGTACTTACTGCAATAAACCTGGTCATTTGAAAAGTGCATGTACTGTTTTTAAAACTGTGAAGGATAAGCTTCCTTCAAGAACTAACAAGAAAGGACCCAAAAAGATATAGGTACCTAAAGATAAAATAGTCTATGTTGCAGACATGCTTAGCAACAAAGTCAACACACCTATCTTGGTACTTAGACAGTGGATATATGTTCCAAGAACTAAGGCCTAAAGAAGCTGGAATCGTTGGTTTTGGAGGAAACCAGAAAGGTAAAATAGTTGGAATTGGTCGCATTGGTAAAGGCTCTCTTCCCTCTATTGATAATGTACTTTATGTTGAAGGACTTAAACTTAACTTATTGAGCATAAGTCAATTATGTGACAATGGTTATAAAGTCATCTTTATAGAAACTGGATGTCTAGTAAAAAGCAAAAAAGATGGCTTTATTTTCTTTACTGATAAGAGGAAACAAAATATTTACAAAATTGATCACTCTGAACTTGCAAAACAAGATGTCAAGTGCCTCATGTCTGTTGACGAAGAACAATGGATTTGGCACAAGAGATTGGGTCATGCCAATTTGAGATTAATCTCAAAATTAAACAAGCACAGTCTTGTCAGAGGCTTACCAAATCTTAAGTATCAATCTGATGCTCTCTGTGAGGCATGTCAAAGAGGAAAACAAGTTAAAACTTTTTTTCATTCAAAAAATGTTGTTTCAACCTCTAGACCATTTGAGCTTTTGCATCTTGATCTTTTTGGTCTAACAAGGATAGCCTCTTTAACTGGAAAGAAATATGGGTTAGTCATTGTTGATGATTTTACTAGATGGACATGGGTTAGATTCCTTGCTCACAAAGATGAGTCATACAAGGTATTTACTGTATTCTGCAAAACTGTTCAAAATGAAAAAGGAATTTGTATTTCATCCATTAGAAGTGATCATGGGCGAAAATTTGAAAATGAAAGCTTTCAAAAATTTTGTGATGATAATGGCATCTCCCACAATTTCTCCTCTCCTAGAACACCTCAACAAAATAGTGTTGTAGAAAGGAAAAATAGGTCCCTCCAAGAAATGGCCAGGACTATGATCAATGAAGATAACATTGCAAAATATTTTTGGGCAGAAGCAGTAAACACAGCTTGTTACATTCAAAATAGAATTTTTATTGGACCTATTTTGAAGAAGACTCCATATGAACTGTGGAAAGGAAAAAAAACCAAACATATCATATTTTCATTCATTTGGTTGTACTTGTTATATTTTGATTACTAAGGATCAGCTTGATAAGTTTGATTCAAAAGCTGACAAAGGAATCTTTTTGGGATATTCTGAAAGATCCAAAGCTTTTAGAATATACAATAAAGAAACTATTGCAGTGGAAGAATCCATTCATGTCAAATTTGATGACAAGAAGCCTGACACAGCCATGTCAGAGCTAGATGAATTATTTTCAAAATTAAATATAGGTGATACTACAAATAGTGAACCTACATCTTCATCGTCCGGTGGTGACTAGGCACAAGAATCTTCAGAAGCTGAAGCCAGAAAGAGCTGGAAGTACAAAACTAATCATCCTAAAGATCAAATCATAGGAAAACCTGGAGATAGAGTAAGAACCAGATCCTCTTTTAAAGAGCATGCAGATATGGCACTACTCTCAGAAATGGAACCTAAAACGATTGATCAAGCATTGGAAGATGAAGGTTGGATTCTGGCCATGCAAGAAGAGTTGAATCAGTTCCAAAGAAATGATGTATGGAAGCTAGTTAATCTACCAGAAGATAAGCAAGCTATTGGTACTAAATGGGTATTTAGAAACAAGCTTGATGAAGATGGAAAGGTTGTGAGAAACAAGGCAAGATTGGTTGCTCAAGGTTACTCACAGGAAGAAGGTATTGATTTTACTGAAACATTTGCACCTGTTGCAAGGTTAGAAGCTATACGCATTTTACTATCATTTGCTGCACACCATGATATAATTCTTTATCAAATGGATGTGAAAAGTGCTTTCTTGAATGGTTTTATAACTGAGGAAGTCTTTGTAAAACAACCTCCTGGATTCGAAGACATTGAATTTCCAGAACATGTCTTCAAGCTTAAAAAGGCCCTGTACGGTCTTAAGCAAGCTCCCAGAGCTTGGTATGAAAGGCTGAGTACATTTTTGATGAAAAATGGTTTTACCAGAAGTCTAGTAGGCACTACTCTTTTTAGAAAAACATCAAACAAGCGCTTTATAATTGTTCAAATATATGTTGATGACATTATTTTTGGAGCTACTAATAAAAGCCTTTGCAAAGAATTTTCTAAGCTAATGCAGGCTGAATTCGAGATAAGCATGATGGGTGAACTAAAGTTCTTCCTTGGAATTCAAATCAAACAATGCAATGATGGTATCTATATGCATCAAAGCAAATATATCAAGGAATTGCTAAAGAAATTCAAAATGGTGGATTGCAAACCTATGTGCACTCATATGCATCCCACGTGCATTCTTGGTAAAGATGAAATAGATAAAAAGGTAGATCAGAAGATGTACAGAGGTATGATTAGATCTCTACTTTATCTTACAGCTTCAAGATCTGATATTATGTTCAGTGTCTATCTGTGTGCTAGATTTCAATCAGATCCTACAGAATCACACTTGAGTGCTGTTAAAAGAATTTTCAGATATTTGCGAGGATCTACTAATCTTGGTTTGCTTTATAAGAAATCAAAAGATTACAAGTTAGTAGGTTTCCGTGATACTGACTTTGCTGGAGACCGAATTGAAAGAAAAAGCACAAGTGGAGGCTGCCAATTCCTTGGAGCAAATCTTGTGTCTTGGTCAAGCAAAAGGCAAAGCATGATTGCACTCTCAACAGCAGAAGCTGAATATATTTCAACAGCAAGTTGCAGCTCTCAACTTCTATGGATGAAATATCAACTTGAAGATTATCTAATAAAAGAGAGTAACATTCCTATCTTTTGTGATAATACTTCTGTAATCTGTCTTACTAAAAATCCCATATTGCATTCACGAGCCAAGCACATTGAGATTAAGCATCATTTTATAAGAGACTATGTTCAGAAGGGTATTCTCGAAATAAAATTTGTAGACACTGATCATCAGTGGGCTGACATATTTACAAAACCCCTTGCTGAAGATAGATTCAATTTTATAAGAAGAAATTTAAATTTTCATCTTATAGAAGAATGATTAATCTCAGCGTCAGATGATATGCATCATCTCAGTATCTGGTATGACATAAGCATGTATACATGTAAGCATTTTATTCGTCATGTGCATCATAACTCAGCGTCTGGTGAATCGGTTGCGTGCATCCGAGCACAGACATATGTGTCACACGTGTAAAGGACTTAAGCGTCTCATCACATCTCACTGAGTCATGATTGTTTATGTTTTTCGATAAAATCTTTTTACTTGATTTTACTTTTCTTTTGGCGTCTTCAATTAATGAAAAGGGGAATCTTCATTTTCTTTTCTTTTTGATTTAAATTTTTTTTGGCAATGCGAAGCGGTTTTTGAAAAAGGACTGTACCATTTTCTATCAACTTTCCCACTACTCCACATTTTTTGCTCCATCACTTCACTCTGTTTCTACTTTCAAAAATTGTTTTCTCTCACTCTCTCTCTCTCTCTGTGTCTTCAAACGCTAAAACCTCCATTACCCTCTCTGCAACTGCTACCATGGCCGATAGAAAGGTTGGACAATATACTGCTGCCTACGATGTCTTCTCAGAAGCAAAACTTATGAATGAAAACAGAATTGATTTTGAGAACTTCAAGCTCTATGGTTTTGATTTTGAAGAAGGTTTGGAGAAACTGGGTTGGAAAAATTACTTTATCTGGGAACCAGTTGATGTGTTGAGCTATGCTATAAAGGAATTCTGGGGGAACGCTTATCTACTTCTGGGAGAAATTATTGAAGGACATAGCAGAGGTTTCAAGTTACGTTTCACCATAAACTCTATCGCTCAGACCATCAAGTGCCCTTGTGAAGGAATCAGTTACCATGCTAACTGGGTTGATGCTTACAGAGGTTTGGAAAACGTCAACGAAGCTCTGTTCGAAAACTATTGTGAGTTGAAGAAGAAGAACATAACTCCTACTGCCAAAGATTTGAAAAGCCACTACAGAGTATTGCACAAAATCATCGCTAAGAGCGTGATTCTGAAGGCTGGTTCAAGCGACATAGTGAACTGTGAGCAAAAGTTCATTATGAGAAACTATATGGAGGGAAAGAAAATCAACCTGCTAAGGTTGATTATCAATAATCTTGTCAATGCTCTTGTCTTCTCAAGGAAAAGTGTTGATAAAAAGAATATTGTCAAGGTTAATCCTTATGGAGTTCTTCTTTCCATTATGATGATAAAAGATGGTATTGTGAGAAAGCTTGCTGATTCGACAAACAAAGAAGAAAGAGATAAATACTTTGGTGTTGGTGCTGTTATTCGTCCTGAAGTTTTTGGAGTTAACAGTCTGGTCAGAATACAGTTGATAACTGGCTCTATGATTAAGAAGGTGAAACTAGAGCAACAAGAAGGAGAAACTACTGCAAATATTGGAGAAGCTGAAAAGAAACCACCAGAAGCTCAATGGCTGGTGTGAAGAGACCTGCTGAATCTCCTATAAGGGAGACAAGAAGAATGAAACAGAAGGTGGCTCCTGCACCTGCTATTGAGGAACCAGAAGATGAGGACAGAATTCCCATCAGAAAGATCTTGGAGAAGAAGAATAAGCCAATAGCTGAAAAAGATGCTTCAGCGTCTGGTCAAGGGAAGCAAGTCCTTCCTCCTCCTCCTACTACCGTTGTTGCCTCTAGAGGAACAAAGAGAAGGTTGGTTAAGTCTTCTGAACTTAACTCAAAGGTACTTTACTTTACTGTTGATGAGTCAGTATCTATTTTTGATTCTCATGATGTTATTCCTGCACCTCCATTGTCTGTTTCACAACCACAAACCCAAACACAAACCAAGAAAACCAGAATGAGCCTACCACAAACCTCTACCCTCATCCCTCAAAACCGACCCAAACACCATCCAATACACTCAACTTTGACTTACCACAAATCTCCTCAAATACCACTCTTACTACATACATTTCCAAACTTCACTCTCATCCCTTCAACCTATTATTCAAAGTACCTCCCATCAATCCATTCAAACCCTACACACCTAAAATCTATACAATCACCAAAACCACTCCCACTTCACTCACCCTTACCTACAAACCTACAGACTTTATGGAAGGAAGAATGTCTCGCGCATTAACAAACCTCGGTTTGTTAAGTATGAGTCATACCACAGCATCTACAATCACCCTTCTACTTGGCACTTGAAAACCTTCACCTCTGGAGTTGCCAGACTGGATATTGCCTCTCCAGTGAATATTGCCTTCAAGGATGGAGAAGACCGTTTTGAGATGTCATTCAAAGGGAGATTGAGACCGGAACCTGGTAGCAGGGCAATTCCTTTCTCTATTGACCTTCCGAAGTTCCTGCCTCAAATTGAACCTCTCACACTGGAGGAATGTGGAAGATGGATTACGGATGAAGAAGCTGCCTTCATGGCATACTGTCTTGAAATGAAAAAACTTGAAGTTATCAGACAGTTCAGAGATCCTTCTTCTGTATCCGTAAAGATTGTTCCAGATAGACAAAGGTGGCTACCTTGGTCTATCCCTGGGAAGAGGAAAGAACCTGCTCCTGGCAAGTTGCCATACAGCAAAATCGGACTCAAAGATTATGAGAAGGCTCCTAAGAAGTTTAATCTTAAAGAATTCTCAGAGCTTCTGATTGCCAAGATCACTGAGGACCATGCCAGAAGGTTTTATCTCAGTTCTCTGAAGGAAGATGAATGGAGAACTGGCTCCTCAAATTGCTGCAATATTGAGAAAGCCACAATTCCCACAGTTGGCACTATCAGAAAAGTTACTGACACCAATCTGGGAACTGCATACTTTGATGATACGTTCAGGTGTTCAGTAATCAGGCCTCTTGACTGCATGAAGATATATGTCCAATGGGTTGCTGTGACCAAGCACTTTGACATTGGATTTACTTGGAATCAATGGTCCGAGTCTTGGAAAGACAAAGCCATGACAGGGAAAATCTGCGAAGAGTATACCTGACAGAAAATGAAGGACTCTCTTTCGCTTTTGAAGCATTGAGTGTCTTTATCAGAAGAATATGGGGAGAAGATGCTGGAAACAGGTTTGACGCTTTCACTGCTGATGTGTTTCTGCACAGAGAAATTATCTTTATGGATTTACTGTATCCAGAAGATGTGAAGAATAAAAGGGAAATTCAGGCAGAATTTGAGCAGAGAAAACTTGGAAATCTCATCAAATGGTTTATACCAAATGATGCATTCTTTCAAAGAGCTCAACTGAAGAAGGAATTGAGTCTGAAGCTATCTAACTGGGTGCTAGCAGAGCATCAGAAGATGAAACCTACACCAGTATCAGAAGCTGGACCTTCTACTTCTACTTCTACTTCTGCAGTTGAGATGGTCACTATTCCTAAAGCAGAGTTTGAAGAAATGAAGGCCACAAACCTGAAAGTTACTCAGCTAGAGAATGCCCTGAAATTACTATATGAACGTCTCAACATTCCTCCACCACCTCCACCAAACCCTTGAATTTTTTTTTGTGATATAAAATTTTTTTGGTACTCTTATATATATATATATATATATATATATAATTTTGCTCTGATTATCTGTTTATATATATATATCTATCTGACTTATATTCAAATTTTTCTAAGTCTTATTTTGACTATGATGTGCTTTACACTCTTTTTGTCTGATGACAAAAGGGGGAGTAACAGAAAGGTTTGATGAACATGTGAAAGTCTGATTGACTAATTCACCGTCCGATGTTCAAACTCCGATGGATACGCTGAAACTGAAGTATCATGCATAGCATTTCATACATAGCATTTGTGTGGTTACTTATTGCTCTAATACCTATAATGCGTTGATATTCATTGATCCAGTACTCTAATAATGATCAATAAATTTGGTACAATAAAAATCTTTTTGATAAATTGAAACCAACATCCGATCTCACTTTATTAAATGAATATATGCTCCGAGACATCTACGTATTTTTGCGATCACTTAAATGAATTTGTTAATCAACAATCGCCTTAAAACCTGAATTGTTCATATATATCTAAATGGTTGAATTCAGGGGGAGACCTTTGATATTATTTTGAAATTAAATTGTTCATCAACCTTAGATATTTGTCATCATCAAAAAGAGGGAGATTGCTGGAACCTAAACGATTGAGAAGTTTAGACCCTCATTAATTTTGATGATAACAAAGTATTTTCAAGAGAACAATTTATCTTCTAACATATCTTTGAGTGTACAGGTATCAAAGCTTCATATATATGTACAAAACACTCAAGAAAGAAGAAGAAAATTTACAAGAGAATTGAATACACTCCACTAATGTCAGCGTCCGAACTCACTCCAGCGTCTTGCTAACAGCGAGCGTCCAGTAGTGTTACTCTTTGACACGTGGAATACTCTATTGCTGCGAGCGTCCGTCCTCTGTTCTGAGCGAGCGTCTGATCTCTTTAATGAAGCACGTGATGATCACGTTTTTGCTCTTAACCTCAGAGTGTTCTGGAACGGAATTCGAATTTGATTTTATGCGCTCATTTTGATATACGAGGAAGCAAAGGTGACACCTTTAGCAAAAGACAAAAATCGTACAAGGCAATTGTGAAAAGCAGATAGTACGAAAATGGTAATATATACTATTCTGATATTCTCTGGAAAGGAAGAAAAGGACTACATTTCAAATTACCTCACACAATGAAAAGGAGCCATGTTTTTACTGCAAATGGTAATATCCCTGAAGTCTCCTATATATACCCCAAGGTATTCATTGAAGAAGTAGAGCCAAAAACTGTGAAGAAACTTCATTCTGAAAGCAATATTACTCAAGTGAGCAATCAAGTTTCGTGCCAAGTTTCTGGTCTACAAAGAACTGAACTCAGCGTCTTATACTTTCTTTTAGAAAGCTAATCTGCTTTGAGCTTAATCTTTTCATCCTCTCTGTGAGAGTTATTTTGATAGTATTCAAAAGTATATTCTCTTTTATAAACTGTTTTTGGCCTAGTTAAGGCTTTGTTCCTCAAAGGCTCGATCGTACTGAGTCGTTTTGAGAAGTTGAGAGTATTGTCAAGTTTGTGACAGTAGAATACTCTTGAGGAAATTGTAATCAGTTGATTATAGTGAAAAATCCTTCAGGATCGAAGGGACTAGACGTAGCTACCAGTTGGTGGTGAACTAGTATAAATCTCTGTGTCTCCTCCTTTACTGCTTTACATTTTTCTTTACCTTGCTCAGTAAAACAAGTTTTCATAAGTGGTTTTATTTTCTGCATCCGATTAGTTTCTCAGCGTCCGATAAACAAACGGTTTTGAAAAATCTGTATTCTTAGTGCTTTTAACATATAGTTTGCGAAAAGTTTTTAGACACAATTCGACCCCCCTTCTTGTGTTCACGTTCAGGTGTTAGGGTGTGACTACGGTATGGTACAGGGTTATTGATGTAATTATACTGCACTATTAATCTATATAAATACTGTGCTTATGTAACCCTATTTTACATAATAGAAAACAGCTGCAACAGCTCTTGTGGACGTAGGCACAACTTGCCAAACCACGTAAATCGTGTCTCCTTTTATGTCTTCGCGTGTGTACGTATGTTCGCTCTCAATTAATCTTTAGAATCCTGTTTGCGTGTGTTCCAACAATAAGTGTATACCATTGCATGATCAAGCAATATTTGACTTTCACTCCTTTCATTATATAACGAGTCCAACGCAAACATCTTCTTTTGGTTTTGATCTAGCACATAGCAGGTCCAATGATGCTCATATAGGGCCGGTGCAAATATCTATAACATGTATACAAAGTTATAACGTAATTTGTATTAAAAATTTAATTGCAACAATAATACATCAATTACAACAATACAATAACCAAATTGCAAGGCCTTATCTGATCAAGAGGATCGTATCTGTCTCCCATGAAACCAGAAATGGTTCTCTTGCTCCAAGTCCTTTATTGACCCATACGAAATGAGCCTAACTCTCCAATAACATTGTCCTACGATAACAGAATTGGTCAGACAGACATTTTTTTTCCGTTATCTTCAATAATAAATGGTTAGTTATATAATCAGATAGTTACTCACTGCAAATGCATTGCTAAATTGGAAATGAGTTATGACACCACATCGTTCCTTCTCGTCTTCCATCAAAGCCATGGCAGCTAGATACATTACGTACAACATGGTAAAAATCAAACACAAATATACGAACCCATCAATTAATAGATGAGGGTGCTAGTAATAACCATGTTGCTCAACCAAGCCCTTGATCTCATGCTTTGAAGGTCATCGGTGGTAATGTATAAACCAAACATTTTAACTAAAATTCTACACATTTATGGAAATACAATGGTTATACAATAGTTTTTATATCAATGAAATACGACACATGATGACATATATTTAATGATTACAAACTTACTGTTTCAGATCTTTTGTGCCCTTGCGTGTGCAAAAGTTGTATAACTTCTTTAGAAGTTTCTAATTTTGTACCATATGACCTTCATTGACAACTGAAGTTGTCAACGACACACTTTCCATAGGAGTTGTCAATGGCACCTCGTTCTCAATGGCATCTCCAACACTCTGGTTGGCGTCCATTGAGCCTTGCTCCACAATTTTTTTTTAGGCTACTCATTTCACCTTCTACGAAAGAAATCCTCATATGAAACTCCTTATTTTGTGCTAAAAGCATTTGGTGTTCAACGAGAAAATCTTCCATCTCAGGTTTGGCAACTTCCATCTCAAGTTTAGGGTTTTTCGACTGCCGAAATCCCCCTTCAGCCTCATTGATAGCTTTAATGAGGATGGGATTTTGTCGGTCTTATTTGGTTCCAGCCAAGACCTCAACCGCCTAATCACAGCATTATGTAAACATGCAAATAGTAGACTTAGTGAAAACCAAAATACAAAAATCTTTTGAAGCAGTAAGGTACGCCATATGTGGGTACTAACCCTGTTATGTTTGAAAGCTTCTTCTAATTTCCTACTCCCTCCCTCAATTTGAGTCCACATGTTAATAAGTGGAAAGCAAGTACTTCTTGAGGTGGGTCGAAGAGACAAGTGTTCAACAACCCATATCTATATCAAATTCAAGTGACATATTAACAATATAATAATAACAACATTAACATAAATCTAAAAATGGATTATACAAACGTGTCATACCTGTAGTACAGTTGCACACCCTGCAATGTGTAGTTAGGCAATATTCTTTGCCCCATTGCAGTGGCTAGCTGCACGGCTTAGGCTATCCACTAAAAATTCATAAACCGCAAGACCCCAGTTATATTCCCACAGAGCAAGTAGGTCATCTAATAGCCTAAATGGGGCATTGTATACAAACGAGGATGTTCGCGGGAAGTACAACACCGAGAAAGCAAGAAGGATATAGACTCTACAGAAGTCTTCAACTTCATCTTCACCACTCAGTTTTTTACATTTTTCAACTATATTTTGAACAGTGATATCCTTGTTACCCTTAACAACTGTTTCACACGGCAATCAACGGTATCATCTAGGGAGACAGGTTCACCCACTATTGGTAAACCAATAGCAAAACACACATCTAAGGTGGTAAAAGAAAATACTCTATCCCTTATCCTAAACCCTTTGCTATGTTCATCCCACCTTCTAACTAACTCACGCAACAAAGGGCCAGACACTTTTATTGGGCTCTTCATCTCCACAACCCATTTGAAAGGAGTCGCTTAAAGTCGGCTCTTTTGAGCGTCAGTGAGATGTGCATTTATTTCAACAACCGGCATTGTTTCTAGTGCATACCTTAATCTTATATGAAAAAATCAAACATTTATTTAGTATACATCAATATCACACAACTTAGGGGCAATTATAGAAGCTTTACTAATAACTCAAAATGTGGCTACATCTTTCCTTTTCGGTATGCTTGTCGTGTGTTGTTCCATTCCTTTGGTATAAGAATCAGAAACATTGATCAAAGAATTTCCTTAATCAGTCAAGACTATAAAAGATCCTTTCAACCATTAAGACTTATACATGTAATGAATTTTATAATTTGATAGCATGCTTGTATGTAACATGTGTTTACATCTAGACACGAAAATATTAGATATTATATAATGTTGTTTTCAGGCTGAGCATTTGACACATAAACATTAAAATACCAAAGATAGCGTATACTTAATTTCCTTTTTCAATGAAACCTAACGTAAATCTTCAATTTCATAAAACTCATTCCTGAAGGGACTTAAATAGATGGTATTTCATATGCTTGTTCTGTAATTTGATAACCTCTTGATACAAAACCAAAATACGAAGACCCAAACACATAAAATGCAAGAACCAAAAGGAACTACCAGAAACACATAAGTGGAAAAAAAACAACTGAGCCACGAAAAAAGTAGATTAGATTAGGGCATAAAGACTAAACCAAAAACAATAAAAACTAAAATCGAAGCAATAGGAAGGATGGGTCTCCTTGATACTTGGCGTTAGATGCGGCAAGGAGCGAGTACACGCGAAGGAGATGCGCAGAAGTGGCCACACGGTAGATGCGGCTTCGGTCTTTGACTGTATACCATCAGACGCAGAGGAGATAGCAGATGAAGAGAAAAGAGCAGAGAGATCGAGTGATAGTAGGAGAAGAGAGAAAGTGATAGCGATAGGAGACAGAAGAGAGGGTGATTGCGAGAGAAAAGACAAAGTAATAGCGAGAGGAGAGAGCAGAGAAGTGAGCAAACACAGAGCAGAGCAGAGAGCGTGCCTGAGTGAAGCGAGAGGTTTTGGCAAGATGTTCTGTCCTCTTGACCGACTGCGATTAAAAAAAATTGTTAAATTAAAAAAACCCTTAGTAAGTATAATGGAAATAGAATTGAAATTATTGGATTAAAATGAAAAAATGAAATAATATATTAAAGGCTAAATTATACTTTTAGTCCCTTATCTTTATTTTAGGTTTCAGTTTAGTCCCTTATCTATTAAAAGTTTCGAATTAGTCCCCTATCTTTATTGTAAGTTTCAATTTAGTCCCTTATGTATTAATAGTTTCAAATTGGTCTCTTATGTTACGAATATTGTACCAATGTGGTCCCTTTTTTTGCATGAAAAAGGGACCACATTGGTATAATAATTGTAACATAAGAGACCAATTCAACTAAAAAAACAAGAGGAACCACATTTTACACATAAGGGACTAATTCGAAACTTTTAATAGATAAGGGACTAAACTGAAACCTACAATAAAGATAAAAGACCGAAAGAATAATTAGCCTATATTAAATAAAAATATTAATTTAATAAGAAAAATGAAGAATCTTAATAGAAAATTTGAGAAAATTTAGAACTATTTAAAATTTAAACAAATATAACAAAGAAATTTGGCTCACTTCACTACAACATTTTTGACTTTAGGCCACGCTAAACTCGTCCATGGCTAAAAAACTATGGCCTAAAATTGGAATAGACAACGGTTTGTCATGTGTTGACAATGAGATACATATTTAGTCATGCTTGCCTAATTTCTGTAGTGAAACTGTTGCCTCTTTCTATAAGGCACATTTAATAAATCATGGGCAATGTATAGACCATGGGTGATAAGGTGCTGATGTGCTCGGCCATATTTGTTCAAGCGTTGCCAGTCAAGGTTAAATAGACAACATCTGAAAAAACATGGCAGGAAGGGCTACAAAGAATTTAGAACAACTACAATAAAAATGTGAGATAATAATAATAATCAGATATAAAAATTTTGCTCTTCGTCAAAAAATTGCCTGCTCAATTTAATGTTAATATTTATGTGTAAAAAACAAGTAAAAAAAAAATCAAATCACCCCGCTGAACGGAAAAACTTTAAGCAGCATTTTGAGTCTCCTCAACCTCTCCCAAAACCCAACTAAAAAACCCTTCCTCCTCAAATTGTCCTCCCTTCCTCCTTTCACGGTGCGTGAGCGACGACATCCCCAGAGGCACGAGTCCTTGCGCGACAATGCGACCCCCAAAGCTATATTGTTTGTATTTTCTTAATATTCTTTATGCTTTCTTAATCTGATTCTATGAATTGTTTGAATGCTGAATCTTTTCATCATCAATTTATCTAGGTTAGAATCCCTGCTCTCAATCCAAACTCAAATCGTTTCTCATTCTCCGCCATTCTGCTAGTTAATACCCAAATTGGAAGGAGCTCAGATCAAGCAGTGCGTCATCCTCTAAAAAGGTAAAATATCTTTGTCAATCCCTTAATATTTCCTACGCTTGATCGAGATTTCCCCTCATCTGTATTTGTTAATTTTGTCATGTAGTCGCTGCCATGTTTTGAATTGGTCATGATAATTGCAGGGGATCCAAATCCATAGCAACCTTTTATCCTAAGCTCTTAATAATTTTCAATTATCAGTCCTACTAGCTTGAAAAGTTATCATGCCTATTAGAGAAAAGCTTTTATGAATCACTTACAAATGCAGCCACTTCCATTTAAATGAATGGTACAGCCATACATTTCCTTTGTAGCCATAGGTATCTAACATAAGGGCTTGAACTCCATTCTTCATATTTGGGATTAGAATTGTGTTGCCGTCAACTCGTCAAATTTAGCATTAAAAATAATCAAAGCACGTCAGTGATCTTACACATAATTGCTGATATTGTGTTCTTGATTTGTGAAGGTATCTAGAGAAGCCCCATCAGGGATTGACCTTTTTCTAATTGCAAAAGTATTGTATATCATCAGATATGCATATTTGTTGAATGGTAAGGAAGTATTCTTTGTAACTGAAATCTGTTAGTACTAAATAAACAATATCACAGCATGAATATCCTTTGTTTTTTACTTAAAAAAACAATTGACATATAGATTTTTTTCCTTCTACTGTAGTTGTGGTCCCAATGTTGGCTTCAATTTACACTTTAAATCATTTCATGAATATTGTGAAGTTATGACTAAAGGCTATAAGCTTATAAGGAAATGTGCTCAATTTTGGTTTGTCGATTTATATTTTCTCCTTGTTGAAGCTATACTGATTATAGCTCACCATTCTCTTTGGTTTGTCGATTTTATGGGTTCTGTGTTGATAAAGAGACACTTCAATAACAAATATAAAATTGGTGGAGGGTATTTTGTTGCTATTATTTGGATTGTATAAAACGAGGGTTTAGGATTTGTGACATTTTGAATCTATTTACTGAACATTTGTGACAGTTTTTACTGAACATTTGTGCTTGATGTCATTGTTATTTCAATCTATTTGTGATGTCATGATGGTTCCTGTTTAGACTTAATCTTTGTATTTGTAAGCATGCCTTCTATTGTTAATCAAGTTTTTATTACATCTGTCAGGATTAGTGAGAAGAGAAAAAATGGTAAGATCAGCTCAATATGATAGATTTTCAAAGGATTTTGTAATGGGAAGTGCAGCAGCAATCTTATCGAAGAGTGCAGTGGCACCAATTGAGAGAGTGAAGCTTTTATTACAAAACCAAAGTGAAATGAATCAAATGATTAAAAGAGGACAACTCAAAAGACCATACCTGGATGTGGCTAATAGCTTTAAGAGGGTTTTCATGGAAGAGGGTCTGATTGCCTTTTGGAGAGGTAACCAGGCCAATGTCATAAGATATTTCCCTACATAGGTGGGTTATTCATTTCATGACATTTTGATTAATGTTAAAAACTTGTGTCCCCAACCTCCCCGCCACTTTTTTCCCTCTTTATTTGAAGTTGACTCATCTGTGAGGTAAAAGGACTATTGCCTATTATAATTTTGTAGTGTTTGTATTGCTTTATAATGCAATTTCCATAAAATGATAAAAACAGAAGAAGAAAAGAAAAGAATGAATATGACAAGTTATCAGGGATGCTGAGTGATATGTATTAATTTACCCATTAAATATATCATGGTAATTAGTTCATGCGATGCTCGCTAAAAATTTACATCAAATAATAGAGTATATTCTTATGTTCCTGGATTTTGTGTTCTCTGTCATACATGGACCTTAGATATTGCAGTAAGAGGGAATAATTGCTAAATTGCTTCCCTTCTATCCTAATATTTTTAAAAATAATTCTCAATTGAATTGAAAACACAGGTAACCTCAGGGCCTTGACTTCTCTCAATTTCTTATCCAAAATTACTATCGATGTTACCCTTGAAAATATATGGTCATGTCCAGTTTGCTCATTGTTATCCCCCTGAACTTGCTTTGTCCTTTTCCTCTTATTGTATGTCAAATATCATTATCTGGGTATTGGCACTTGTATAAGAGTGGTCATACATATGGAAAGGAAACCATTAGTTTGTTTTTTGTTTATTAGAAATAATGTTTGGTTTTTCCTGTTATCTTCTATCCTTTGTTCTTCTTCTGTTCATCTTCTCTTCTCTTTCTCTTCTTTATATATACATATATTTATATTTGTATGTCACCTTTTTGGAGTTAAATTCTAAACTCATATGTGTGGACATTAGATTCTATCCAAATAATTGATTGCTTAAAATGGATTACAATGTTCTATTTTCCTAATGTTGTTTCTTTTCAGCATTATTCATTTGTTTCGATTCTAATAGTGAGCCCTGCAAATATGGAAAGCGATTTGTTCAACTGTACTGGATGACTCTTGGATATTTTAGATCGCATTGAAGATGGTGATAACGAAGATATTGAAGATGCTGCCCACAATTGATGGTTAAGATACAAGGAAGGTTTAGGCAAGAAAAGTGTAGTTGCTGCAGCAATGCCAGGAAATAGCTTACAACACATGAATGTTTGAGAGGGATTAGGCGTTGTCCATTCAGCTTTATACAGAGTTGTGCTTGGGGAAATGGGGCAAATGGGAGGAAATTAACATCCTGAAAGTTATTAGGTTTGTGCCATAGGTTTCTATTGAAATATGTAATATTGGAATTCTTTTGATGTAACATACAAAAATGTATATATGTATCTAATTTTAAGACTGAAATATTTAATATATGCGTTGAAATCATTTTTGTGGTTGTCTAAACCTGATATTTTTTGTAGTGATTGTGTATTTTCTTAGATATTTTTTATTGGATTCAAGAAGTAATTACGATTTAAATGTATAAACAACAAAGTAGGCTCAAGAAAAAAGTGTTGCCTAGAGAGAAAGGCCACACTTAAACAAATGTGGTCTAAACGTATAGGTAACGGTTATCCAAGTGTCACTTATACCGAACTATAACGTTTAAGAATGTGTTGCCTAAAATAAAAGGCAACATTTCTACAACTATTGCTTACTTGTATAAGCAACATTTATTTACCCGTTGCCTAAAACTAATTAAAAAAACCGTGGCCGCAAGGTAGTTCACTAAACCGTGGCCTCTTCCCATAGTACAAGCAACTGTTTTCATATTTTGTGGGCTAAAGTGCAAAAATCGTTGCCTATTAGAATAGGCAATGACCGCATACTCCACACCTATTAAACCGTGGCCAAATCGCAACATAAAGTTTAGGCAACGGTTTTCTTGTTTCTAACCACGGTTTTTTGTTGTTGCCTAAACTGATTTTTGTTGTAGTAGCTTGGATCAAGGACTACCTGTTGAGCACATTTTGTGACCTAAAACAATGGGTCCGTGACGGAAAATACATTTTAACCAGTACCATTAACCACTTTTTTGCTCGCAATTAACCACACAACTGCAACACTGTAAAATTCAAGATTACACAAGCACATTGTATCACTTGTTGCATTAAAGTACCAATTGCCTAACTTGGCTTAATTACTAGCCAGTTGACGAAATTTTGTGAGCCAAAATATGAGGTTCTTTACGTGAAATAGAAAATTGTTTGTGTCAGCAATAGTGGTTAATTGTGTTGCGAGTGTGGTTAAATCCAATTTCTTGCCATACCACCACCAAAATTGGATGATAGCTTTAAAACCACTTCCCTGTCAAATTAATAGACAGTCATTGAGGATTTAGGGCCTATGGCTATGGTTGCACACCTTGTGAGTGTTTAGTTCTTTCTGTCTGCAGCAGTGGTTAACTGGGTGTAAAAAGGTGGTTAATCGTGTTGTGCGTGTGGTTAAATCCAATTTCTTACCATACCACCTCCAAAATTGGACGACAGCTTTAAAACCACTTCCCTATCAAATTAATGGACTCTCATTGAGGATTCAGGGCCAATGGCTATGGTTGCACATCTTGTGAGTGTTTAGTTCTCTGTGCCAACAGCATTGGTTAATTGTGTGTAAAAAGGTTGTTAATCGTGTTATGCGGGTGGTTAAATCCAATTTCTCGCCATACCACCTCCAAAATTGGATGATAGATTTAAAACCATTTCCCTATCAAATTAATGGACTGTCATTGAGGATTCAAGGCCTATGGCTACGGTTTCACACCTTGTGAGTGTTTAGTTCTCTGTGTCAGTAGCAGTGGTTAATTGTGTGTAAAAAGGTGGTTAATCGTGTTGTGCGTATGGTTAAATCCAATTTCTCGCCATACCACCTCCAAAATTGGATGACAGCTTTAAAACCACTTCCCTGTCAAATTAACGGACTGTCATTGAGGATTCAGGGAACAAGACGAAGGTTGCACACCTTGTGAGTGTTTAATTCTCTGTGTCAGTAACTGTGGTTAATTGTGTGTAAAAAGGTGGCTAATTGTGTTGTGTGTGTGGTTAAATCCAATTTCTTTCCATACCATCTCCAAAATTGGATGACATCTTTTAAACCACTTCCCTATCAAATTAATGGACTATCATTGAGGAATCAGGGCCAAGGGCTATGGTTGCACACCTTGCGAGTGTTTAGTTCTTTGTGTCAGCAACAATGGTTAATTGTGTGTAAAAAGGTGGTTAATCAAGTTGTGCGTGTGGTTAAATCAAATTTCATGCCATACCACCTCCAAAATAGGATGACAGCTTTAAAACCACTTCCCTATCAAACTAATGGACTATCATTGAGGATTCAGGGCCAAGGGCTATGGTTGCACACCTTGCGAGTGTTTAGTTCTTTGTGTCAGCAACAGTGGTTAATTGTGTGTAAAAAGGTGGTTAATCAAGTTGTGCGTGTGGTTAAATCAAATTTCATGCCATACCACCTCCAAAATAGGATGACAGCTTTAAAACCACTTCCCTATCAAACTAATGGACTATTATTGAGGATTCAGGGCCTACGGCTATGGTTGCACACTTTGTGAGTGTTTAGTACTCTGTGTCGGCAGCAGAGGATAATTGTGTGTAAAATGGTGGTCAATAGTGTTGCGTGTGTGGTTAAATCAAATTTCATGCCATACCACCTCCAAAATTGGATGACAGCTTTAAAACCACTTCCCTGTTAAATTAATGGACTGTCATTGAGGATTCAGGGCCGATCGCTATGGTTGCACACCTTGTTAGTGTTTAGTTCTCTTTGTCAGCAGCAGTGGTTAATTGTGTAAAAAGGTAGCTAATCTTGTTGTGGGTGTGGTTAAATCCAATTTCTTGCCATACCACCTCCAAAATTGGATGACAACTTTAAAACCACTTCCCTGTCAAACTAATGGACTGTCATTGAGGATTCAGGGCCTATGGCTACGGTTGCACACCTTGTGAGTGTTTAGTTCTTTGTGTCCGCAACAGTGGTTAATTGTGTGTACAAAGGAGGTTTATCATGATATGCTTGTGGTTAAATTGAATTTCTTGCCAAACCACCGGAAAAATTGGATGAAAACTTTGAAACCACTTCCCTGTCAAACTAGTCATTGAGGATTCAGGGCCAATGGCTATGGTTGCACATCTTGTGAGTATGTAGTTCTCTGTGTCAGCAACAACGGTTAATTGTGTGTAAAAAGGTTGTTAATCGTGTTGTGCCTGTGGTTAAATCCAATTTCTCGCCATACAGCCCCAAAAATTGGTTGACAGCTTTAAAACCACTTCCCTGTCAAATTAATGGACTGTCATTGAGGATTCAGGGCCTATAACTATGGTTGCACACCTTGTGAGTGTTTAGTACTCTGTGTCAGTAGAAGTGGTTAACTGTGTGTAAAATGGTGGTTAATCGTGTTGTGTGTGTGGTTAAATCAAATTTCTTGTCATACCATCTCCAAAATTGGATGACATCTTTAAAACCACTTCCCAATTAAATTAATGGACTGTCATTGAGGATCCAAGGCCGATAGCTATGGTTGCACACCTTGTGAGTGTTTAGTTCTCTGTGTCAGCAACAGTGGTTAATTGTGTGTAAAAAGGTAGCTAATCGTGTTGTGCGTGTGGTTAAATCCAATGTCTTGCCATACCACCTCCAAAAATGGATGATAGCTTTAAAACCACTTCCCTGTCAAACTAATGGACTGTCATTGAGGATTCAGGGCCTATGGCTACGGTTGCACACCTTGTGAGTGTTTATGTCTCTGTGTCCGTAGCAGTGGTTAATTGTGTGTAAAAAGGTGGTTAATCGTGTTGGGCATGTGCTTAAATCCAATTTCTTGCCATACTACCTCCAAAATTGAATGACAGCTTTAAAACCACTTCCTTGTCAAATTAATGGCATGTCATTGAGGATTCAGGGTCAATGGCTATGGTTGTACACCTAGTGAGTGTTTAGTTCTCTGTGTCAGAAACAGTGATTAATTATGCGTAAAAAGGTGGTTAATCAAGTTGTGCGTGTGGTTAAATCCAATTTCTTGCCATACCACCTCCAAAATTGGATAACAACTTTAAAACCACTTTCCTGTCAAATTAATGGACTGTTATTGAGGATTCAGGGCTTATGACTATGGTTGCACACCTTGTCAGTGTTTAGTTCTCTGTATCAGTAGCTGTGATTAATTGTGTGTAAAAAGGTGGCTAATCGTGTTGTGCGTGTGGTTAAATCCAATTTCTTGCCATACCATCTCCAAAATAGGATGACATCTTTAAAACCACTTCCCTGTCAAATTAATGGACTGTCATTAAGGATTCATGGCCTACAGCTATGGTTGCACACCTTGTGAGTGTTTAGTTCTCTGTGTCAGCAGTAGTGGTTAATTGTGTGTAAAAAGGTGGCTAATCGTATAGTGTGTGTGGTTCAATCTAATTTCTTACCATACCATCTCCAAAATAGGATGACATCTTTAAAACCACTTCCCTGTCAAATTAATTGACTGTCATTGAGGATTCAGAGCCAATGGCTATGGTTGCACACCTGGTGAGTGTTTAGTTCTCTGTGTCAGCAGCAGTAATTAATTGTGTGTGAAAAGGTGATTAATCGTGTTGTGCATGTGCTTAAATCCAATTTCTTGCCATACCACCTCCAAAATTGGATGACAGCTTTAAAACCACTTCCTTGTCAAATTAATGGCCTGTCATTGAGGATTCATGGTCAATGGCTATGGTTGTACACCTAGTGAGTGTTTAGTTCTCTGTGTCAGCGACAGTGGTTAACTGTGCATAAAAAGGTGGTTAATCGTGTTGTGCGTGTGGTTAAATCTAATTTCTTGCCATACCACCTCCAAAATTGGATGACAGCTTTAAAACCACTTCCCTGTCAATTTAATGGTTGCACACCTTGTCAGTGTTTAGTTCTCTATGTCAGCAGTAGTGGTTAATTATGTATAAAATGGTGGTTAATCATGTTGTGCGTGTAGTTAAATCTAATTTTTTGTTATACCACCTCCAAAATTGTGTGTGTATAAATCTGTTGCAATAACCTGTCACCCATTTCCTAAAACCCCACAACACCATAACATATGCCAAAACTAGAAAGGCATGGGAATTGAGCGTAATATGTGAAACTAAAATACTTCAAACTGTACAATGAGAGAAATTTGTAGCGATGGGAACAATACATGAACATAACGGGCATAGACTTACTCTTGCATACGGGTATTACTAAATCCTGTGTTTTAAAACCCAGCTCGGACCAGCCGGTTGGACCGGTCCGACCAGGAACCGGTAACCCCAACGGTTCGAGCGATGAATTGGATCAGATGTGTCACTGACCCGGTATTTACATCATCAAACCGCATTTAAACCGGATTGAACCGGTGAAAACTGGCTCGGAGCACACTGATTTCTTGCTAGCACACACTGCACACTATGCCATGTCATTGCACGTTCAGTGGCCATGCAATTAAAAGCTAACGAAATACCAAAATGCAGCAGCCTGGATTCGACCACGCATATGCCCGCATGCAATGCACTAGCATTACCACTAAGCCATACCTGAATTATGCTTAACATGCCGCAAAATACATACACACACACACACACACACACACACACACACACATATATATATATATATATATGTATGTATTATGCCGAGTCATGCGGTTCAATAAGTGACCCACCGGTTCGACCATTAACCCATTGACCCAGTACTCTAACCGAGTCGATGATCGGTCTGAGTTTTAAAACATTGTCTAAATAAGTAAAGGTGAACTTATAAAGGTGAACTTCTTCACATAAATCAATAAACGAGTAAAGATGTACATGATCATTAAATCAAATTTGTGACATCATCCATGTATATTACAAATTCGCTAAAAGATGAGCATCAAACTACCTAGACATTATATGTCTCTAAAAAATTCATTAACAAAATCATCAGAAAAAAGTTACACCAAAGGTTCCACTTGTTTGAACAAAATGTCAATGAGCAATCTAAAATATATAAAGTATTTTCTATTTACGTGTCTTCTAGACATGCCCTAAACTCTTAAGGTGGTGTTCATTGCGATGTTATCATTGGCGGAACCTATTACAATGCAGGAGCCATCGACAAGTCTTTTGGAAGCTTAGCATCTTCCAATACCTTCAGCCGACGAGAATTTTTGGGATGAAAGACCCATCGACAAACATATTCTCGACGAAAATCAACAATGTCACCCTACAACATCACACAAGTATAGTATTATATAGTAACCAGTTTACAAGCGCTAGTATAGTATAGTATGGTATTAAAAAATTCAATGACATTAACATATGAATAAACTAAAAATTACCAATGTGTAGTCAGGCATTGTCTTGTCACCCCATTTTGTCACACCATCCCAAATATCTGTGTACTTCAAAACGTATATTCCGCAATCATCACTGTAGGACCAACATTATACATTTATTACCATGTATCTAAAGACACTCATTTAGTAATTAAACCTTCATAAAAGAAGGTAAGTTGAAATTACTAACCAATTATGTTATGTAAGCAAATTCTCATATATAACCTCCAATGATGCACTATTTCTATTCAGCGTTGGGTACAACAAAGCCAACAAATCCTCAAAACGAACCCTCTATAAAATCACAGAAGATAAAATTAAACATAAAAACCGGAATCTATTAATTTCGCTCAGAGCAAATGAAACTATGTGTTAACTAAATCTCTACCATTGCATGATCAAGCAACTGTTCATCTTCACTCCTTTTATGGCCTAATGAGTCCAACAAAAACATCTTCATCCGTTCTTGATCAAGCACATAACAGAACCAATGACTCTCATAAATGGCGGAAGCAAATATCTAAAACATGCAGAGCAAGTTATCAGGTAATTTGCATACAAGATTTTTAGCGAAACAAATTACATAAATTTCAACTGACCAGTTTGCAAGGCCTTATCCCATCAAGTAAATTATTTGTGATGGGCAGAAGACCAGAAATTGTTCCCGTAGTCCATTTCTTTTGTTGCCCAACACGAAGTGATTGTAACTCTCCAACAACGCGTTCCTACGATAACAAATTTGCTTAGACATACTTTTTTTACCGTTATGTACAATAATAATTGGTTAATTATATGATCAAATAGTATCTCACCACAAATGTAGAGGACAATAGGAAGCGACTTCTGACACCGCCTTGTTCAAATTAGTCCTCCTTTATTACCGCTGTAGCAAACATTATTACCTACGTGACAGCAATCAAAACAAACACTTGTTCAAAACCCATATGGTCAAACACAAATATAAACACATCAATTAATAGTTGAGGGTTTTAGTAATTGTTCAGCCAACTCCTTGGTTTCATGCATTGAATGTCGTGGCCAGTAAGGTATTGGCCATTGAAACTAATTAAAATTATGCACAAACGGGAAATAGAATGTCAATCATATTTTTTTTATAATCAAAATTGACTCATGACAACCTATTGCAACTACTTAAAAAAATTTAACTAATTATACACGTACTCAGACGGGTTCAGTGCGTTCCTTGATGTACAGAATGTGTATAACCGTTGGAGAAGCTTTTTGTTTGGTTGTTTTTCGTCTTTATTTCTCAGTGGCACACTTGCCACAGGAGTTGTCAGACAAACCGGGTTACCAACCACCTCCTTCTCTGTTCCTTCTCCAACACTTCATTTGGACATCGTTACCATTTACTCACCAGCCAGATTTTTAAGGGTTTTCACTTCATGTTCAACGGACGAAATTCGCTTCTGAAACTCCTTGTTTTGTGATAACAACATTTCATGTTCAATGAGAAAATTGTTGTTATCAAAGTTGTGGTTTTTGAAATGCCAAAAATCCCCCTTTGGCCACACCGATAGCTTGAAGGACGACATCATGTCGTCAGTCTTCTTCGCTTTCAACCAAATCCTCAACCAACTAATAACAATTTTAAGTAAACATGCAGATATTACACTTGATGAAAAATAAAATGTAACAAGTATCTCAAGCAGTAATATGCATTAAATGTGAGTGCTAACCTTGTTACGTTTAAAAGCTTTTGCTATTTTAATGAACCCTCCATCTACGTCAGTCCACATGATAATATGTGGGGAGAGAGTTGCTTTGGAGGTAGGACACAGCGACAAGTGCTCAACAACCCATATCTATATCACATTCAATGAACGTATCACCAATATAATGACAAACATGCTCGACATAAATCTATAAAAGGACTATACAAATGTGTCAAACAAATTACTTAGTTCCACCTATAATACAGCTGCACAGCCTGCAATGTGCAGTTGGGCACTATTCTTCGTTTCACTTTAAGTGGTAGCGGCACGACTAAGGCTACCAACTAAAAAATCGTACACAGCAACACCCAATTATATGTTTTCAGGGCATCTAGATCATCTAATAGCTTAAAAGGAACGTTGAATACAACCCTAGTTATTCAAGGGAAATAGAACACAGCGAAGCCAAGAAGAATTTAAATCCTACAAAAGTCTTCAACGTCCTCATCACTGTTAAGCTCTCTCAGTTTTTCAATTATACCTTCAACGGTGATCTCCTTGCCCTCAAACAAATGTTTCACACGACAATCCTCATAATCGTCTAAGGATACATGTGCTCTTACTGTAGGCAAACCCACAGCAATACACACATATAAGGTTATAAACGAAACAACCCTAGTCCTAACTCTAAACCCTCCGCTGCACTCCTCCCACCTACTAACTAATTCACGCAGCAAAACCCTAGAAATTTTGATTTTTGTCTGTATTTCAACAAGCCATTTGAAAGGAGATGCCCCAAGTCGACTCTTTTTGTAACACCCAAATTTTCGTATTAATACATATGTATATATGCCTGAATATATTAATAATTTTTGTGATAATTTTTATGTAAGTTACTTTGGAAATTAGTACTTTTAGTAATGCTTTATTGTTTTATTATTATCTTTATTTTTGTAAAACATTAGTTTGAAATATTAATATTACCTTGTTAATAATTATTTAAATTTAAGGAGTATTGGAATGATATTTTATTTTATTCTTAGTACTATTGTTAAGAGAGAATTGTAACACCCTCAAATTTGAATTTTTAGGATCTATAAATTGTGTGCTCATATTGGTAATTTTGTGACAACTTGAGTGTGATTGCCTTAATAATTAGTATATTTTAATTATATTATTTTACCTTGTTCTATTAAAAATTAGCCTTGAATTTATTATAGATAATTCTAAATAATGGTACATTTTTGGAGTTATATGGAAATAATTCTTTATTAGTGAAATTGTTTCAAAAAAAAAAGATATAATCATATATGATAAATATATATGCTGATGCTCACGTTTTTAAAAGAAAAAAAAAGAAGATATAATCATATGTGATATATATGTATGCTGCTCACGTTTTTTTTAAAAAAAAGGAAGAAGGCCCAAGCCCAGTAGGTCACGTCCCTGTTATTTTACCATGATTGTTCATCGCCTCTTCCAACAAACATCTCCATGCGCGCAGTACTCACAAACCCCACCTTGAATTTCTCTGCTCTTGTTCTCTCTTCCTAGGCCACGAAAAAATTCCAAATTTCAACCACCCACCCGAAATCGACCATAGAACACGTTTCCGATCTCTGTTCATTCAACCGTGACTCTGTTCGTCGCGTATTTTGTTGTTGGGCGGACTGTAAATTCACTTTTACGGACACCACAGTTTTCGGTTCGAAAAACGGATGCCATTTTCGGATTCCTCGCGTCAAAACCTTCAGAAAAGCACTACTCATTTGCTCGATTCGGTGAAGTTGACGCCAGACCCCTTGTAACCCTTTTGTCTCGGTATGGCGTTTTCCGGTTACTCTTTTTGCTTCCTTTTAATTTCGTTTCAGCCTTAAAAATTCTAAAAAAATATATTATACTAATCGTTATTTTTTCCAGCCGCGTTTCGCTCTTCCGTGAATTTTATCCTGTGCTCGGTTGGTGCTCAAATTGTCGTTGTAGGCAATTTTCTTCGCCTTGGAATACTTCAAACTTTTTATTGAGGTAAGGGGGTAGATGGATACAAGATTAGTGGGCTTATGGATATAATTAGGCAATAGGGACGTCCCATGGTCCCTAGACTCGGCGCGGTTGTGCAAAATAAGTACCATTGCCATTGTGATGGGAAAATTTGATATTAAATTATGTCATAATGTTAATGTTAATTGAAATTGTCTTATAAGGTATTGTTTGAATTGATGTGTTACGATGAAATGTCATGTATGGATCATATGATGATTTGGTTGTCTTGGCTTGTTATTGATAAATGTATGTAAATGTGTTTAAATGAGATTGTTTGTTGCTATTTGATGTTCTGGATTTGTTGTGTTGAGTGAGAGCTAGATTATCATAGAGTGTGGTTTGTTACACTTAGATTCTCTAGGTGGTATATCATGGTTATGTGAAAGGATAAAGTATGGATGATGGGTGTAATTGTTAGGAGTTAACTAAGGTATAATGATATTTTTAGCGTTTAAGTTATGGTACAAGCAAGTCTTAGGACTAGGATATGATGGTCATATTGTGGTGTCGGTGGTTTAAATGCTTTAGAAGCAAGATTTGGTGTTATGAGTATTTCAGCCTAGTTGACAACTTAGAGTAATAGTTATACAGAAAAATTATGCAGAAAGATGACTAAGTCTAGAATTCTTTTAGCAAAGTCTCACTAATTGAATTTTTAAATTCAGGATATAATAAGTATTGACCCAAACTCTCTTGGATAATGTCCTATAATTTTAGGGGAGTAGTGCAGTGCGTCAGGTCAAATAAGTAAGTTGAAACACTTGAGTTAAGAGTTGGAAATTTAGTTAAGTTAGCCTAGACTTAGTGTGGTGAGGTAGGTTGATAACTTGGACTTGTTCCAAGATTGTGGGAAATTTGTCAGTTTACTGACGAGTAGTACCTTGTTATCGTTGTTATAGTCGGCCGCTTGATGAGATGGTTGGTGAGTTGTTGTTATTGTTGTTGTTAGACACTTGCTTGGTTTGTGTTCATGCATCATATGTGTCTTGTTAAGTTAACGTTATTGGGGGTGAGCAACGATGATGCGATATAGTATCGGCCATGATGGGCAAGGTACCCGGCCTTGGGGGTCAATCGGGTAGGAGCGTCTTATATAAAGGCGGTGGATAGCTACCACAGCTGGGGCGTGACCAATAAATATACCGGTTACCCTGACTAGACACTATTCGTACTCAAGAGTGATGATGTTTTCTCACTCGCTCATCTAAGTTGGTTTGGATCCACATGTTCGGTGAAGTAGACGTTGCCTAGGATTGCATAAGTACTCGTTGAGTCAAGCATTCATGTTATGTGTTGATTAAGTTAATGTGTTGGATGCGCATTGCTTAAGCTATGTCCTTTGCCGTTTTGTGCTATGATTGTATATGATGTCTAACCCCTTTTTGCTGTGGCTACTCATACACCATTGTGTGTGTTTAGACGATGAGACTGCAGGTGACGATGACGACGTGGCTGAGGAGTGATCTATGGGTGCGGTCATCGTAGATTAGGATTTTTGATGTTTTGGTTATTGTCGATGTTGTTATTTTCGAAGTATATGTTTAGGGTCAGCTCTGAGACGTTGTGACATCGGGGTGTTTGTATCATTTGAATTTTATTCGTGACTGTCAATTGATTATTTCCGCAAGTTTATGAGAGTGTGACGACTCTATCCTTATTTATTTGAATTTTATTTGATTGTATTTTTCAGCAGTTACATTTTTTCTTAATTTATTTTCGTAACGATAACATGCGGGGTAGAGGGTGTCACATTTAGTGGTATCAGAGCAGTTTGGTTCTAATCGGACTTTGTGTGTGGTCTATTGTGTTTCAGTGCGTGAACTCTGAGTTGAGTTACATGCATTACTTGTTTAATTTTGTTTGTTCTAGTACACGAACAATTCTCAATGGGCTAAGTTCACAGGAGTATATGATAGATAGAGCTAAGATAGTAGGTACCTGAACCATTAGCTATGAATCTTGGGTTAGCAATTTCCTAAGTTGTTAATTTCTTAGTATCTTGTTTAAAATTACACTTAGTGAATTGAGAAGGATCAACCCAGAACTGAGAGATGCAGGTTAACCCTTAGTTGTTGCACTTAAGGTGCAAGACTTTTATCCATTACCTTAAAGGAATTCTAGTAAGTACAATGGGCTAGTAGCTTAACTAGAGAGGATAAGCTGACCTTATTTTAGATTTGCAGCCTTGTTAGCTGGGAAATATGTTATCAGAGTAGCGCAGCGGAATCGTGGCTATGCTATAGGAAGGATCTTTAATAGAGCTTCAGGGTAATCATGTGGCGTCGACATCTTTACACTTAAGCCCTATCAAAGAACCTTATAGAAGAATAGGTTATTATTGCACATGGTTATTATTTCTTGGATTACCTGGCTGAGTGAGTAGGAGGGACTGCAGCTCAATCACTTACCGCCGGTGAGAAAAGCAATGGTAATCGATTAGGTGGATAGTATTAGTTGTTTGAATTACCTTAGCTACTAGAATTAGCTGTGAGCACAGATTATCTACATTGCAGTTAAATTCTTAGGGGCCTCGGATAGGCATAAGGCTTTGAAACCGTAGATTCTAAAGGTGGAAAGTAATTTTCCTTAGGCATAGAGACCAACCATAGAGTGAGGATAGAAGTAGAAATTAGTGTGGGACATTAGTTAATCTTTGGGAAATATATTGTTTTGCCTTCTGATAAGACCACAAAACCGATTTTAGATGTTTTAACAGAAACCGAGTCTATCATTGGGTAGCATCCTAAAGAATGTTTCCGCGAGTAAGTTGAGCAGTAAAAATAATAAAGGTTTTGCATGAAGCAAGTTTCTGGTTAGTGAACTTAGTAGGGTACCTTAAGATAAATACTTGTAGTTAGTCATGCCTTAATTTGTAATAAATTACTTTTGTGCTTAATTTTAATGACTATGAAATATTGCAAGCAAACATGTTATTTCTTTTAGGATAAATGAGTTTCTATTTTTTTATGGAATAAATGGATTAAAAATGATGAATAATTGTTTATTCATTTTATTTTAACGTTTTAGTCTAACATACTTTAGCCATTAATTTTTGTGTGTGCATTATGCTTAACAAAGTCATGATTGCTGAATTATTTATGATATGATATTAAAAAAAAATTATTTTGTTATATTCATTGACATACGGTTAATTGATCTTTCTATATTGTATGCTTCATTTGGTTCTCTGTTAAATACAGCATACAAACATATTATTTCTTTCAAGAAAAAAAAATTATATTAAAGATGTTCCTTATTCGTTTATTTATTTTACTTGACGCTTTAGTCTGTCGTACTTTGGTCGTTAACTTTTGTATATTATGTTTAAGTGAATGTTGATTGCTGAATTGTTGTTTATGATATGTTACTAGATGTATATATATAGCTTTAATTATGATTTGGTTTTATAAAGGTTGTGTGTCTAGCTTCGCATGATTTTACCATAAGATAGTTAAACTCAATCTCATTTTAGTTCCACCTGACCTTAGTAGACCTTGTACGATGGGTTGTATTAAGGTTTAAAGAAAGTGGTTGTGCGAAATAAGGATCGGTAATCAACACCTTTAAGTTGAGATTCGTGGAAAGAGTTGGAACTCATAGCTTTTGGTTTGGAAGGTTGAGAAAACATTGCCTTTATGGAACCTGATATAGAATGCGTAGCGATATGAAACTAGGTGTCTTACAGTATAGACATATGAGAATAGAATGAAATAGTGCTTTTAAGTTGTAGCACGTTATAAGAAAGATCAGACGTAGTGATTAATGCCTAAGAAAAAATCATTGCTTATTTCAATTGTCATGATTGGGAAGACTATTTTGTTTGAGTAAGAGGAAACTAATTCTTAGCTTAAGAACTGAATCTTAAATTATGAAGTGGTTCTTAAGGATTTAGATGTTAGCCTTGTTAATTCGTTGTGGTTGTTGCAATTTTGAAGCCTTAAGATAGTAATGTTTTAGTATTCCTTAGTTTAAAGAGTTAATCCTAGAAAGAGCCATGAAAGTCACTTGAGCATGATTGGTTAGTACACCAGACATTTAAGTTAGAACTTTTAAAATTCTAGACCTTTAGAAGGACTAAGTTCTCCAGCTAGTGACCTTAGTTGACCCTCTTAAGAAAGAATTGTGTGGAATATACATAGCAATAGTGAAGAAGGTTGCATGATGTTTTAGAGACATGAACCGTATCGTTTAATAGCACCCAGAGAAATTCCGAGGACGAAATTTTTTTTAAGGGGGGTGGAATTGTAACACCCAAATTTTCGTATTAATACATATGTATATATGCCTGAATATATTAATAATTTTTGTGATAATTTTTATGTAAGTTACTTTGGAAATTAGTACTTTTAGTAATGCTTTATTGTTTTATTATTATCTTTATTTTTGTAAAACATTAGTTTGAAATATTAATATTACCTTGTTAATAATTATTTAAATTTAAAGAGTATTGGAATGATATTTTATTATTATTCTTAGTACTATTGTTAAGAGAGAATTGTAACACCCTCAAATTTGAATTTTTAGGATCTATAAATTGTGTGCTCATATTGGTAATTTTGTGACAACTTGAGTGTGATTGCCTTAATAATTAGTATATTTTAATTATATTATTTTACCTTGTTCTATTAAAAATTAGCCTTGAATTTATTATAGATAATTCTAAATAATAGTACATTTTTGGAGTTATATGGAAATAATTCTTTATTAGTGAAATTGTTTCAAAAAAAAAAGATATAATCATATATGGTAAATATATATGCTGATGCTCACGTTTTTAAAAGAAAAAAAAAAGAAGATATAATCATATGTGATATATATGTATGCTGCTCACGTTTTTAAAAAAAAAAAAAGGAAGAAGGCCCAAGCCCAGTAGGTCACGTCCCTGTTATTTTACCATGATTGTTCATCGCCTCTTCCAGCAAACATCTCCATGCGCACAGTACTCACAAACCCCACCTTGAATTTCTCTGCTCTTGTTCTCTCTTCCTAGGCCACGAAAAAATTCCAAATTTCAACCACCCACCCGAAATCGACCATAGAACACGTTTCCGGTCTCTGTTCATTCAACCGTGACTCTGTTCGTCGCGTATTTTGTTGTTGGGCGGACTGTAAATTCACTTTTACGGACACCACAGTTTTCGGTTCGAAAAACGGACGCCATTTTCGGATTCCTCGCGTCAAAACCTTCAGAAAAGCATTACTCCTTTGCTCGATTCGGTGAAGTTGACGCCAGACCCCTTGTAACCCTTTTGTCTCGGTATGGCGTTTTCCGGTTACTCTTTTTGCTTCCTTTTAATTTCGTTTCAGCCTTAAAAATTCTAAAAAAATATATTATACTAATCGTTATTTTTTCCAGCCGCGTTTCGCTCTTCCGTGAATTTTATCCTGTGCTCAGTTGGTGCTCAAATTGTCGTTGTAGGCAATTTTCTTCGCCTTGGAATACTTCAAACTTTTTATTTAGGTAAAGGGGTAGATGGATACAAGATTAGTGGGCTTATGGATATAATTAGGCAATAGGGACGTCCCATGGTCCCTAGACTCAGCGCGGTTGTGCAAAATAAGTACCATTGCCATTGTGATGGGAAAATTTGATATTAAATTATGTCATAATGTTAATGTCAATTGAAATTGTCTTATAAGGTATTGTTTGATGGGAAAATTTGATATTAAATTATGTCATAATGTTAATGTTAATTGAAATTGTCTTATAAGGTATTGTTTGAATTGATATGTTACGATGAAATGTCATGTATGGATCATATGATGATTTGGTTGTCTTGGCTTGTTATTGATAAATGTATGTAAATGTGTTTAAATGAGATTGTTTGTTGCTATTTGATGTTCTGGATTTGTTGTGTTGAGTGAGAGCTAGATTATCATAGAGTGTGGTTTGTTACACTTAGATTCCCTAGGTGGTATATCATGGTTATGTGAAAGGATAAAGTATGGATGATGGGTGTAATTGTTAGGAGTTAACTAAGGTATAATGATATTTTTAGCGTTTAAGTTATGGTACAAGCAAGTCTTAGGACTAGGATATGATGGTCATATTGTGGTGTCGGTGGTTTAAATGCTTTAGAAGCAAGATTTGGTGTTATGAGTATTTCAAATTTAGTTGACAACTTAGAGTAATAGTTATCTGAGAAAAATTATGCAGAAAGATGACTAAGTCTAGAATTATTTTAGCAAAGTCTCACTAATTGAATTTTTAAATTCAGGATATAATAAGTATTGACCCAAACTCTCTTGGATAATGTCCTATAATTTTAGGGGAGTAGTACGGTACGTCCGGTCAAATAAGTAAGTTGAAACACTTGAGTTAAGAGTTGGAAATTTAGTTAAGTTAGCCTAGACTTAGTGTGGTGAGGTAGGTTGATAACTTGGACTTGTTCCAAGATTGTGGAAAATTTGTCAGTTTACTGACGAGTAGTACCTTGTTATCGTTGTTATAGCCGGCCGCTTGATGAGATGGTTGGTGAGTTGTTGTTGTTGTTGTTGTTAGACACTTGCTTGGTTTGTGTTCATGCATCATATGTGTCTTGTTAAGTTAACATTATTGGGGGTGAGCAACGATGATGCGATATAGTATCGGCCATGATGGGCAAGGTATGACCTTGGGGGTCAATCGGGTAGGAGCGTCTTATATAAAGGCGGTGGATAGCTACCACACCGGGGCGTGACCAATAAATATACCGGTTACCCTGACTAGACACTGTTCGTACTCAAGAGTGATGATGTTTTCTCACTCGCTCATCTGAGTTGGTTTGGATCCACATGTTCGGTGAAGTAGACGTTGCCTAGGATTGCATAAGTACTCGTTGAGTCAAGCATTCATGTTATGTGTTGATTAAGTTAATGTGTTGTATGCGCATTGCTTAAGCTATGTCCTTTGCCGTTTTGTGCTATGATTGTATATGATGTCTAACCCCTTTTTGTTGTGGCTACTCATACACCATTGTGTGTGTTTAGACGATGAGACTGCAGGTGACGATGACGATGTGGCTGAGGAGTGATCTATGGGCGCGGTCATTGTAGATTAGGATTTTTGATGTTTTGGTTATTGTCGATGTTGTTATTTTCGAAGTATATGTTTAGGGTCAACTCTGAGACGTTGTGACATCGGGGTGTTTGTATCATTTGAATTTTATTCGTGACTGTCAATTGATTATTTCCGCAAGTTTATGAGAGTGTGACGACTCTATCCTTATTTATTTGAATTTTATTTGATTGTATTTTTCAGCAGTTACATTTTTTCTTAATTTATTTTCGTAACGATAACATGCGGGGTAGAGGGTGTCACACTTTTGTCTATCAGTCAGTTTGCCATTCAATTCAACCAACGGCATGGTATCCACTACATGCCTTACCCGTATCTGAAAATTAACAATTTATTATACATCAATAACACATAACTTAGGCACAATTATACAAGCTTTACAAAGATTTCAAGAGGTACTTACCTTTTTCACGTCCTTCACATTACTCTCCTTTGTTCGCTTGAGTCGGCCCATCGCGCGCCGTGCTTATTTGTCCTGTTGAAAAAAATAGTTATCTACTAAAATACATTACATCATGTATGCAAAGTGAGGGATATTGAAAATTGGATAAATTCATGTGGACATGACCATTGACTGATAAACAGTTAACTAAAAAACACATAGATTCCAAAGCCATCCCATACTAGAAGAATACTAAAAAACACAAGAATCAAATAATTTCCTTTATTCGTCAAAGCTATAAAATTAACCATAAAGATAAAAATAAAGGCAACACTACTAGTCAACATAATCTCCAACTCCAATAAACCAATAAATAAACATCAACCCATTAAATCTTTTCACATTTCTAGTAATGGTTTAGGAAATCCAGATACAACAAATCTAATCTAATAAACTAACATTTACATCAGCTTTTTACCATTTAATAAGCAGTTAAAATTTAAATGCTAATATAGAAATTTAAATTTGAAGTTAAATGCAGTGGAAATCTGTCGGCTTAGTTGATGCATATTCACCACAAAAATCTGTAAAATAAGAGTAAACATAGTTGAAATCTATAGGCATTAATGTTAAGCATCATATTGACAGACTCCTATTTAGGTCTACTCTAATACTTAATTAACATGAATAAATAAAACGCTCTTTGACTACATAAATAACATTAGCAAACTAGAAGGCTCTTTCATCAGAAACAAACATAATAGCAGCAATAAAATGACAAAGGCAAAATATCGGAGTTGAGGAAAAGGAAATAGAATAACTGAATAATTAGTAAAGTTCTACTTTTGGATTGAGGAAAAAAAGGAAAAATATCCCGAACTCAAAAATACTCAAATTAAATCATATAAATCATATATAGTAGATTGCATGAAGCCATGAGACAATATCAAAAACAAGTGCACCTTGCCAATTTATCACGAATGCAAATTATGTTTACTAATTCAATGATCTGCTTTAAATTTTAAAAGCATATTCAAAAGACACAACATAATCCATTTATGAGGATGGATTTTAAGGCTAGGCATAATTAAATCAGTATTGACCCCTGTGACAACCACCCTAAAATTCAATGGAGCCGCCACCTATGTTTATTAGGGAAAACAATAGGAAAAACCCCTTTTTTTGAAAATCATTACAGGAAAATGGTCTTCGAACCAAATTTGGGTTCAAGAGTTAATTACGCATAGAGAAAGTATTAGCACCCCTATAACGCCTATTTAAAATGGTACCCTTAATTGTTTATAAAATATTTCTTTGCCTTAAAAAAATTAATTCCCTTAATAAAAAATTATTTATTTCTTTTTAGAAAATAGGAAGAAACCGCAAAGTGGCCGAATTGTACGAGTGACACTTCGAAGCATCTTGCCAATTATTTAGTGAACAAAATAAAGCACGTGAGCAGTAAACTGTAAATCCATTCCTATACATGCTAAATATTATAACTCCCTAAGCTTTGTTACTGATTAATATAATATTAATTAATATTAACATAAATGCATTTTAAAATAATTACTCAACCCTTTTACCTATTCTTATAATAATGTTGCTAATTATTAATAACACTGATTGTTAAGAAAATCAAAATAAAATTTTATTTACAGCATAATAGATTGGGAAATAAACAAAAATAAATAAATAAACAAACAATTAACTGATTTAAGAAACCCTAATTAATCTTGGAACCCCTGAACCCAAAAAATGTGATGGCGGCAGGCTTGTGGTGGTCACAGGGGAACCAGGGGTTCCTTTCCTTGACCTCAGACAGCGCAGGAATTAAGGAAACAAAAAAAATTAAATAGAGAGAAGAGAGATGAATTTATTTGTGATTCAGATCTAGTCCATATTATACATCCATACAAACCAGACCAAAGATAGAGAAAATACAAATGGAGAAAGAGGAGAGCCAATAACCTGAGTTTCAGCTTCTAAAAAAGGGATACAGAAGAGGGAAGATACAAAAAATAAACCTAGACTAAAAGTGTTTGTTTTGGTCTTTCTTTTGGCGTGACCTCACGGGTTCAAGGTCGCGGCGTTCTTCTTCTGCCTCTGCCTCTTTTTGTTCGTCCTCTATTCAATGTTCTCCTCCGGGTGCCCTTTGTTTAGATTTGAGCCCTTATTTATACTTGTACACCTCCTGAAAAGAATGAGATCAAAACCGTTAATAGATTCAAATAAAATTAATTAAAATACGAAAAAAAGAAGAAGAAAAGTGGGGACTTCCCTGATTTTGTGTGACTTGATTCGGTTTGATGATGATGCTCCGAGATGAGAGGGAGAGAAATGAGGAAGGCGTCGTGAAAGGGGAGAGAAGATTGAGGGGTTAGGGTTTGAGAAAAAAACAAAAAGGGCGATGGAGGCCGTAGGGTTTGGTTTTGGTGGAGAAAGGAGTGAACCTGAGAGGATTTAGGGATTTTGGAGATGAGGAGTAAGGGATGAGGCCGAGATTGATGGATAGATAGGATGGAGGCCGCAAATGGGGGAGAGATAGGGGAGGTAGCCGCAGCTGAGAAAGGGAGAGTTGGAAGAAGAAATTAGGGTTAGGGTTGTAGATAAGATGAGGATGACGAGAGAGACAGAGAGAGATAGAGAGAAAATGAGGGAGAGAATGCGGGGAGGCAGCCGCAGCTTCTTTTTCAGGAGAGGGAGGAAATGAGGGAGTGAGGGAATTAGGTTTAGGGTTAAAATGTTGGGATTTGGGCTCTGGGCTTGGTGTGTATGCTTGGGCTGCGTAGATAAGATGAAGGGGAGAGCGTTGGGGGGCTGCAATCAGAAACAAATGGGGGTGCGCGAAGTAAAAACAAAAAAGGGGGAGGTGTGTGCTGCTGGACTTATGGCCAGCCTTTTGGGCCATTGTTATTGGCACTCCCACCTTTTACTAATGCATCCCCTTTTATTCTTTTCTTTCCTTTTCTTTTCTTTCTTTTTTTCTTTATTCATTTTTTTCCTTCTTTTTATTTATTGAGACCAAGATATCATTATTATTACTAATTTAATAAGCAAGCAAAACTAATTAAATAAAATAAATAAATAAAGCCCGGATAAAATTAGGGTACTACAGCTGCCCCTCCTTAATTACATTTTACTCAAAGGTCTTTGTGCATTCATTGTAAAAGGTAATTAAGGATAAAGGACTCTAATTTTATCCGAAACAAGTGGTTTTATTTTGCAGGATTGGTTCCTGACTTTGGTGGGAGATTCTAGGGTCGGTATCCTAGTGAATTCCCTGTAAGGCGTAGGTATGACTAGCTCTTACAAAAATTGGTGGGAGATTCCACGTTCGGTTTCCTGGCGAATTTCCCGTAAGGCATAGGTCTGGCTCCTAACCCTCACATCTTTGGTATTGATTACTTCCCAACTTAGGGTAAGTCTGGGGTGCGAGCTTCTTCGTCACTCGACACAAGTTTGGATCAGATTCCCAACAAGGGTAAGTCAGGTTCTTAACTCTTGCTAAAAGGTACGAATTGACTACCTTACTTTAAGGAATGTCCGTGATATGAGTTTCTCTGTCACTCAATATAGGTTAGGGTCAGATTCCCGGCAAGGTATAGGTTAGATTCCTAAATCTTGCTAAAGTATGGATGGTTTCCCTATTGTAGGTGAACGTCCAGTGTACGAGCTTCTCCTTCACTCGACACAGTTTTGGTCAGATTCCCGACAAGGTATAGGTCAGATTCCTAACTCTTGATAAAAGGTACAGATCAATTTCCATAATTGAGGAAGGTCTGAGATGCGGGTCAGGTTCCTGACTAAAGGCTTGGGTCAGATTCCCAAGGTGGTGGGTCAGATTCCCAACAAGGTGTAGGTCAGAATCCTAACTCTTCCTAATAAGTGGATTGGGTAGGTTGAGTACTAGTTCTTACTGAGGAACAACAGACCAACTGTATGCAACACTGGAGAGGGAGGGTCGATGGACCCGAAAAACTTTGATGATCATGCAAGATGCAATGAATGGTATGCCATGCATGAGTGTTGCTTTTGCTTTTGGAGCAAGGATTTTTTTTTGGGCGGGTGGTGAACCCAAAAGTATTGATTATGCAAGATGCAATGAATGGTATGCCATGCATGAGTAAGATTTTTTTTTGATTTCCCTGAATTCCTTTTGAGGATGATGCCCCTAGACTCGTGGGATGATAACTTTCTGTCGGATTGCCTGTCCGAATGGTTGACTTTATACTGCACCAGGTTTGCATATTTGCCCCTTGATAAATCATTTTATGGATCCTCAAATTTTCAGCTTCATGCTTTGAATGCCCTTGGGAGGATTAGATTGACAACTTTGATCCATAGTGACTTTTTAGTGTCCCTTTGGCCTTCGTCCAGCCATGTGAGGAAGGATCTATGTAGAGACGCAGATCACCTTGTGTAGTTCTGAAACTAGAACGAAATCTTGAATGCGAAGCTTGTAGACGATGGGCTCAACTTTTTCCCCCAGCTTCTTGGTTTATGTTTAGATATGTGAGGTCCAATCTGGGTTGACATGTTTGTAAATTTGACCCTAACTTTTGCCTAGGCCGTTCTTTACGAGTTTTCAACGTAGCGGGTCGCTCTAACTTTTGCCTAGACCTGCCCTTTTGGATTTTCAGTCTAGCGAGCTTTTCTTTTATACTCTTTTTTTTTTGATAAAGCAACTACACCGAGGAGTTTATATGGATTTCCTCTTTCAAAAATCAAGTTTTGAGAAAATATGAGCAATTGGACTTTGATCAGAATGGACTTTATTAGGGTTGTAACGTCGCCAAGGGTTAAGGGCTATGAAAGAAAGGATATTTTAGGCTTAAAAAGTATTTAAGGGTTTATGAAAACAAGGGTCTTTAGTGCCAAGATGTACTTTGATAGTTGCTAGCATAATTGTCTTGTTTTGCTTTTGCATTTTTTATTCATTTTTCCTTGCAAGCATCTTGATACGTTGCATTTGATATTTGCTTGCTTGCTTACATGCTTTGCTTTTTTTTTTAACAGACAAAATTTAATGGACTGTTGTGCTAGCCTTCAATGTATGGGTGATCCTTTAGGGTACTTGAAAGAATTTTTTCTTTTTTCTTTTTTAGGCTCAAAAGGGGTAGCAAGGGATAAATATTTTTTATTTATATTTATATTTTTATGGATAGAGAAAAATGGCCAAATTTCATCTCAAAATCTCATTTACTCAAACTTTCACAAAAATTAATTTTTGATAATTGTGCAATTGCTTTACCATTTTTTTATTTCTTTTATATTTTTTTTAACTATCCTTTTTGGAATATCGGATTGACCATTAGCCAAGAAGATAAGTTGAAAAATTCAAATCGCATTTTCATTGATGTATTGAAAAGATGAGAACAAAGTGGGCCCTTTACAAGATATGCCCCAGGGCTTCGGGCAAAACGTAAAAAGTAAACAGATTATCTTCCTTGAAGTCCAACCATTTGGTGTTGATCAGATCTTGCATTCTGTATTTCAAAGCCCAACAATTCTCAGTTGAGTAGCCCACTGCCTCAGCGTGGTATGTCATGATGAGCAGCATTTGTATCTTCTTCCATATCTTGGCCAGTACTGCGCGATGGTTGTTGAATGTTGAGGATGCCAATCCTTCCGCTTATTATCCCTGCTTCCACTCTTTCCCCGACAATGATTAGGTCTGAGAAGCTTGAAGAGATATTTCCAATCATCATGTCATAAAAAGGCTATTGAAGTGTGTCAATAAATGTGGTAACCATCTCTTTCTCAGATAGCAGAGGTTCCACTTGGGATGCAATGCCTCTCCATCTTTGGGTATACTCTTTGAAGCTTCCATTTCCCCCTTTTACCATGGTTTGCAACTGGGAGCGGCCAGGAGCCATGTCCATATTGTATTTATACTGTTTGATGAAAGCTTTAGCCAAATCATTCCATGAGTTGATTTTGCTCCGCTCTAACTGCATATACCAGCGTAGGGATGCCCCGGTAAGACTCTCTTGGAAGAAGTGGATTAGGAGCTTATCATTACTGGAGCAGGAGGCCATCTTCCGGCAGTACATGATGAGGTGGCTTCTTGGATAAGTTAAACCTTCATACTTGACGAACTCAGGAACTTTGAATTTTGGAGGAACTACCACGTCCAGGACTAAACATACTTCTGAAGCTTTGAACCCAATATGATTTGCCCCTTCAATTGTTTTCAGCCTATCTTCCACAATTTGGAGTCTCTCCTGATGTAGGGGGTCTCCTGATGGGCCATTGGAAGCCTCTCGATACTCATTAGTGCTGATGGAATGGTTCTTATCAATGGTCAATTTTGCACTCAAGTTCTGCAAGAGGTCCAATATCTTGTCCATCTTACCCTTGATTTGGTCGAGTTCTTCTCTCATCGCTTGCTGATTCTGTTCCAACAAGTCCACGAGTCTAGATTGAGCTCGAGTCCGGTAGGGATGTAGGGAAAGCTTATTTGTATCTATTTTCTGTTGACGGGGAAAAATGAGTTATGTTATGAGGATGCCATGATTATGCATGTCATGAATGTTTTTTTATGTACATTTTATGTAAAATAATATTATGGATAATGGAGAAATATTTTCTATTACATTTTTTTCAATATATTGCTTTTTTCATGCAGATAGAATGTGATGGAAAAGAGAAAATATTCTTTTGTTTTTTTTAAAGGGTTTCTGAAAAATAATGGAATTTAAATGGATGAAGATAAAAAAATGGGCCAAGTGCCCCTTGTGAGGTAGACCGGTGCCCCTTGTGAGGTAGACCGGTAATTCCTAAGACTTTAGGTTATACGGCTTTGATCACATGGAAAACGAGACAGATAGAGTTTGCTCCTTTGGTGATATGGGTCGGCAGTTCCTTAGAACGGGTCTATAGTCCACAGAAGTGTCTTTCCATTAGGTGGATTGAGGTACTAATCTAAAATGGTTCATAGAGCCAAGGGTCCCATTTTCGAATGTTACCGCCAATAATAGGTAAACTATTAAAAGGAATTTTTTCTCAAATGGGGCCAAACTCTAGGTGAGGCCTTCGCAAGGACCCAACTGGCCGTACGTCCAGCAGGTGCTCACTACACAGCCTCTCCTAACTTAAAGTTTTTTTTTCTTTTTCAAACCCGGGTATAGGTTTCAATTCGTAGTGTGCAAAAAATGTGTTAAGTGAAGTGTGTGAAGGAGCAATAACCTAAAATACTACCCGCTGCAAAATAAATTAAACAAATACACTTATATACAAGGTGGCTATCCTAAAGTTCATATATACATGTGAAACAAATAGAATAAAGCAAAATTAAAACTAATAGATCAAAAATAAGAATAAAAGAAAGAAAAGGGGAATAAATCATATAATAGGCAAACAAATTAATTCAAACAATTTTAAGGCCTAACTCTCGAAAAGTCCTCAGTGGAGTCGCCAGCTGTGACAACCACCCTAAAATTCAATGGAGCCGCCACCTATGTTTATTAGGGAAAACAATAGAAAAAACACATTTTTTTGAAAATCATTACAGAAAAATGGTCTTCGAACCAAATTTAGGTTCTGAAGTTAATTACGCATAGAGAAGATATTAGCACCCCTATAACGCCCATTTAAAATGGTACCCTTAATTGTTTATAAAATATTTGTTTGCCTTAAAAAAAATTAAATCCCTTAATAAAAAATTATTTATTTGTTTTTAGAAAATAGGAAGAAACCGCAAAGTGGCCGAATCGTACGAGTGACACTTCGAAGCGTCTTGCCAATTATTTAGTGAACGAAATAAAGCACGTGAGCAGTAAACTGTAAATCCATTCCTATACATGCTAAATATTATAACTCGCTGAGCTTTGTTACTGATTAATGTAATATTAATAAATATTAACAGAAATGCTTTTGAAATAATTACTCAACCCTTTTACCTATTCTTATAATAATGTTGCTAATTATTAATAACACTGATTGTTAAGAAAATCAAAATAAAATTTTATTTACAGCATAATAGATTGGGAAATAAACAAAAATAAATAAACAATTAATTGATTTTTGAAACCCTAATTAATCTTGGAAACCCTGAACCCTAAAAATGCGATGGCGGCAGGCTTGTGGTGGTCACAGGGGAACCAGGGGTTCCCTTCCTTGACCTCGGACAGTGCAGGAATTAAGGAAACAAAAAAAAATTAAACAGAGAGACGAGAGATGAATTTATTTGTGATTCAGTTCTAGTCCATATTATACATCCATACAAACCAGACCAAAGATAGAGAAAATACAAATAGAGAAAGAGGAGAGCCAATAACTTGAGTTTCAGCTTCTAAAAAAGGGATACAGAAGAGGGAAGATACAAAAAATAAACCTAGACTAAAAGTATTTGTTTTGGTCTTTCTTTTGGCGTGACCTCACGGGTTCAAGGTTGCGGCATTCTTCTTCTGCCTCTGCCTCTTTTTGTTTGTCCTCTATTCAACGTTCTCCTCCGGGTCCCCTTTGTTTAGATTTGAGCCCTTATTTATACTTGTACACCTCCTGAAAAGAATGAGATCAAAACCGTTAATAGATTCAAATAAAATTAACTAAAATACGAAAAAAAGAAGAAGAAAAGTGGGGACTTCCCTAATTTTGCGTGACTTGATTCGGTTTGATGATGATGCTCCGAGATGAGAGGGAGAGAAATGAGGAAGGCTCCGTGAAAAGGAGGGGAAGATTGAGGGGTTAGGGTTTGAGAGAAAAACAAAAAGGGTGATGGAGGCCGTAGGGTTTGGTTTTGGTGGAGAAAGGAGTCAACCTGAGAGGATTTAGGGATTTTGGAGATGAGGAGAAAGGGTTGAGGCCGAGATTGATGGATAGATAGGATGGAGGCCGCAAATGGGGGAGAGATAGGGGAGGTAGCCGCGGCTGAGGGGGGAGAGTTGGAAGAAGAAATTAGGGTTAGGGTTGGAGATAAGATCAGGATGACGAGAGAGAGAGAGAGAGGGAAAATGAGGGAGAGAATGGGGGGAGGCAGCCGCAGCTTCTTTTCAGGAGAGGGAGGAAATGAGGGAGTGAGGGAATTAGGTTTAGGGTTAAAATGTTGGGATTTGGGTTCTGGGCTTGGTGTGTGTGCTCGGGCCGCGTGGGTGTGCTGGGTTAAAAGGGGGCGCATGGGAAAACAAAGGGTGGTGCGCGCAGCAAGTGAAGGGGAGAGCGTTGGGGGGCTGCAATCAGAAACAAATGGGGGTGCGTGAAGTAAAAACACAAAATGGGGAGGTGTGTGCTGCTGGACTTATGGCCAGCCTTTTGGGCCATTGTTATTGGCACTCCCACCTTTTACTAATGCATCCCCTTTTATTCTTTTCTTTCCTTTTCTTTTCTTTCTTTTTTTCTTTATTCATTTTTTTCTTCTTTTTATTTGTTGAGACCAAGATATCATTATTATTACTAATTTAATAAGCAAGCAAAACTAATTAAATAAAATAAATAAATAAAGCCCGGACAAAATTAGGGTACTACACCCCCTATTCCCCTTAAAAGCATCAACAAAATCTCACTCAGCCACAATTGCATAGAAATTTCTTAGAAGGCACTACAGAATCACAACAATATAGAAATTTTGAGTGGCCATGAATCAAACAAGTCACTACAGAATCAACACATGAACAAGAAATCATTTATGAGTGGCCAATTCTTACAAATCATTAAGCATTGCCCAATTTGGGAACAATAGCAGACAAAACCAAAATACCAATACCCAAAAACCTAAAATACAAGACCAAAGGAACTAACACAAACACACAAATGGAAAAGGGAACCGTAAAAGGGGAAAAGGAAGATTAGGATGATGGGTCACCTGGATACCTGGTGGGAGATGCATGGAGTGCACACGAACGCTGACGATGTGAGGTTGCTGCGACGACAGGAACGAGCCTCTACGGCAATGGCAACGGCGACGTTAGGTTGCTGCGAGGTTGCTGCAATGCGGTGACGACGACGCGACGTTGCTATGACATGGTGATGACAACGGATGGGTGCTGGGAGATGCGATTCGGCATGGCAAGGATGCGTTCAACACAGAGACAACATGGGAGAACAGAGGAAACAATCGCTCAACAAAGAGAGAGAGAGATTAGAGGTTTTGGTGTTCACAGAGAGGGGGGAGAAAGAGAGAAAGAGAGATGTTGGAGACGTTGGGCGCGACAGTGTATGTTTTGAGTTAATCGAAATGTCATTTGAACAGAGGAAACAATCGCTTAACAGAGAGAGAAAGAGATCAGAGGTTTTGGTGTTCACCAGAGAGGGGGGAGAGAGAAAGAGAGATGTTGGAGACGTTAGGCGCGACAGTGTATGTTTTGAGTTAATCGAAATGTCATTTGAGCGGGTTGCTAACTGTGTATTTTTCTTTTTTTGCTAAGTCATAAAATGGGCCAAGTGGAGGGGTGTCGAATGGGTGTAGGTCAACTAGCGGGTGTCCATAGAACATTAGCGTAAAAACTTAGATCTGCTATGATGTGAGTAACCTACTTTAGGGGCGAGAAAGCAGCAAGGCTCGGGGACAGATTTCAATTTCACATTTCAGAAAATTTTACTTTTCTTTTCCCATCAACTGAACACTGTTGAGCTTCTCTTTCTATGCGAATCGATCTCGGTTCCTCCTCCATCCCAACACAAGCATTTCCATGACAATCACCCAAGACCACTGCCTATCTCTCCCTTGCCTATCTTTCTACCCTCCTCCCCATATGCAAAGCCTATATATGGATATCAAGTTAGCGTGTAGTTGTGGTCCTTATACGAAACAAATGAAGGGTTAATGGAGCTGAACCATGACCCATCATCGAACCAGTTCCCCTTGTCTCTTGCCTTCCCATCAGCGAACTACTGTAGGGCCTTCCTCATCTCAACGTCACCCATAGTTGCAACCTTGGGAATCAAAGCCCTATCCATTTTCTTAAAATTTTTCTATGTTCTTTTTGTGTTTGGTAATATTGGCTAGCCCAACCCATCCCAACCTAGCTGAGTGACCATCCAACCTGCAACCTGCATCGAAATGATAACTAGACAGGTTTGGTGTTTTTGGCCCACACCCGACCAAATTCGATCGTTATCCACCCCTAAATTGTGACCCACGAGGTGCGTCGAGGTGGATGAAGTCGTTTTAACCGAACAATAGCAATCATGGCAAAAGTTCTTGAGCTACATGTTATAATATACATCTTTTTGTTAAATACAGGTAACCCAACAGTACCATGTGATGTATTATCTATTTAAGAAAATTAATTACACTAAGTTCGATTATCCATGTTGCGACACATGGCATCATTTCTATTTTTTATATAGAATATAGAATAGAAAAATTCTTTCTCGTTGATTTTCTCACACTCGTACTAAGCATGGACCTCATTGGTTAGTTATAAGAACAAAAGAAGCAAGTTGTCAATAACTTTGCTACTTAGAGCATTGAAGAATAAGCACAACCTAGTTATGGCATGTCAAACTTTTTTTGGCAAGATGCCACGAATAGCCACTGGTAGTAGTTGTTTCATCAAGACGTGGCAATCATGAGACTTTAAGCCAACTAATTTCAAATCTTTCATTGAGACAAGCCTCTTGATATTTGAAGAGTAACCTTGTGGCACTTTGACGCCCCGCAGACACTCACATAAACTTCTTTTATCTTGTTTTGACATGGTATGACACGATGGGGACAAATATGTGCCTTTACCTCTTGGTTCTAGAGCTAACTACTCTCTTATACCCATCGCAACCAGATCTAGACGAGCATTCACACCATCCTTTGTCTTGCCCTGAATATTGATTAATGTTCCGATTATACTATCGCACACATTTTTCTCCACATGCATCACATCAATACAGTGTCTAACATCAAGACTAGACCAGTATGGAAGATCAAAGAACACTGACCTCTTCTTCCATACGTTCTTCTCAATAGACTGCTTTTACTTCTTTCCAAATATAACTTTGATGTCCTTTAATCGTTGATAAACTTCTTCTCCAGTTCGGAGCAATTTCCTTCTCCTGACATCCATTAAAAGCTTTTTTCAACCTACGATACGGGTGATTACATCTAAGAAATCTTCGGTGCCTAAGGTAAACAGTTTTCCTTCCATGTTGCAGTTGATGGTAGCATGTGTCTTGTTCACAAATAGGGCACGCTTTATGTCCCTTGACACTATACCCAGACAAGTTTTCGTATGCTGGAAAGTCATTGATGGTGCAAAATAACATGGCTAGCAGCTTGAAATATTCATGGGAATACCCGTCAAAGACATTGACACCTTTCTCCCACAACATTCTCAAGTCTTCAATCAAGGGACTTAGAAAAACATCTATGTCATTTCCTGGCTGTTTTGGGCCAAAAATCATCATGGATAACATAATGTATTTGCGCTTCATGCAGAACCAAGGAGATAAGTTGTAAATTACTAGGAGAACAGGCCATGAACTATGGTTACTACTTAAGTCACCGTATGGATTCACTCCATCCGTAGCAAATCCAAGCCTAAGATTTCTTGGCTCATTGCCGAAATCCGGAAACGGAATCAATTCTCTTTCATTACAAAGAATCAGCCGGATGACGAATCTATCCATCACATCTCCTCTCATCTACATGCCATCTAATGTTTTTTGCATCATTTATATTGGCGAACAATCGCTTGAACCTTAGAATTATTGGAAGATACCATAACACCTTCGCGGGAGGACCCTTTGTGCTCTCTTCATAACTAGAATCACCATCCTTCACTTTGTAGCGTGATACCCCACACGTGGGGCACTTATGCAACTCTTCAAACTCTTTTCGGTACAATATACAATCATTGGGGCATGCGTGTATTTTCTTATATGCTACACCCATCGGACATAATATCTTCTTCACATCATACTTACGGTTTGGCAATGTGTTACCTTTTGGAAGCATGTCTTTTAAAAGCTCAAGCAATTCGATGAAGCTTTTATCAGCCCACCCATTTATCGCCTTCAGATTAAACAATCTTAAAACCGCTAACAACCGTGTGAAACTTATGCACCCCGGATACAAAGGTTCTTCCTTGTCACTGCATAAAGTATCATACATATGTGCTCGCTGAAAAGACTCTTGTCCAACATCATGGATCATGTCCTCTAATCGATCTTCCATATATACATTAACCTTATCACTTTGAGACACACTTGGCATGTCTAACACTTCACCATGTCATGTCCATGTTGTATAACTACTGCAGATCCCATTAACAATAAGATGATTCCGTATTTCCTCAACATTTTGTGGTATTTGATTCACACAATTAACACAAGGGCAAGAAAATGTTCCATAAGATATTTAACTCAAGTTGAATCTTCAACATAAAATAGTTATGAAGTAAGCATGAGAGACAATACACAAGATCTTAATAAAGCACCAAATTCAGATCCATATCAGTAGACATTCTCAGAATTTCAGAAATTACAAACCAACTGCTTAAAACAAATTAAAAGAAATAAAAATCATCATTTTTTTGAATCCATGATGCATTGCAGGGCATACTAGAATAACGAATAGCCAATGAAAAATATCAAATAAACCATATATAAAGAATAAACTATAATAAATTATTCGAACAAGCATATTAAAAATCCATTTGAAGCAAACCTTTAAAATCAATCATACAACATTTTATGTATACAACTAGAATTGCAAAGTTGGATTACAAGGTAAAGGATCTCAATTTACCTTCTCAAGAGTAGATTGAACCTGTTGTAGAGAAGTTGCAAGCTTGTTTTGATTTCCAAACAGGTTGATAACACCACTTGAAATATCGTAGAGAATTTTCCCTTGCAGCCTGATATCATGCAAACAGTTTCCAAAGTTTTAAGCACAAATCTAAAAAGACATGCCTAGTTGGTATGCTAGAAGACTCCAATGAAATCCTAGTAGCTATAACCATGATAGTGTTTACATATTTATACTAAAAGTAGCAATCAATCTGTAAACCTACGAGAGAAAAAATAAAAAGGATCAAACTTCAAAATTATTAAATAAAGTGAGCTTAATATGACTAGAATTTTTTTAGCATTATCTACCCATTCAGATAAACTAGACAAGTATTTAACAAGAAGAACAAATAGAAAAGGAAATGAAAGAACACCAAGTGCATCTAAACATTAATGCCAAATATCATCTTCAATTGTTATGTTGACAATACACTTATTTGCATAATATCTTTAAATTCAAAACTTAGTTCTAGCCAAAGCACAAAAAAGTGGAATGAAACTCTTTCATAAATAGCAAGAAACCAAGTTGAGTTCATTAAAAGATCACAGAAGTATGATCATAAGAGTATGATCAGTACATTTCAAACAAGCAAGATGGCAACATTAGTTAGTAAAATGAACATGCCGTGAACTTTTCAGAAGCTAATATAGACTGATTGCCTACACCAAGGGTTGATTTCAACCAACCTTAGCTGCTCAATGGATTGGCAACAGGGACATCTCAGACCATTGCCTTGTGTGGCTAAAAGCAGATGAATTGGATTAGGGACCTAAACCATTCCTCTTTAATAATTGCTGGTTGGAGCATTCAGAGTTCACAGAAGTAGTTACTAGGTGTTGGGAAGATTGCCAGGTACAGGGTTGGAAGGGGTTTGTATTAAAAGAAAAATTCAAAGCCCTTAAAGAAAAACTCAGAAAGTGGAATAAAGAGGTTTTTGGGATTGCTGACCTCAGATTTGAGCAAGTGGTGTCTGACTTGAATCTTATTGAGGATGCGGCTGCTGGGGGTTCTGCGTTTGACCCAAATCAGGTGCGGTCTCTATCTAAAGAATTTGGGCGTCAACTTCATATTAAAGAGAGCCTGTTGCTTCAAAAATCTAGGACCAAATGGATCTGTGAAGGGGATGCTAATACGAGATACTTCCATTCAGTTATCCAGGGACGTAGGAGGAATAATCAGTTAGTGGCATTGAATGCTGGTGAGTCTTGGCTAGAATCAGTTGATGAGATAAAGGGTGAGGTGCAACGGTTTTTTAATGGACATTTTGTCTCCGGTGTGGGTTTTCGGCGCCCAACGTTAGATGGTGTGGATTTCAAACAGGTAACCCTCGAGGACAATTCCGCTTTAACTGCCACTGTATCTTTGGAGGAGTTAAGAGAAGTAGTGTGGAGTTGTGACGGCAACAAGTGCCCGGGACCGGATGGGTTCAATTTCAATTTTATTAAAGCAAATTGGGATCTGGTAAAAGATGAGTTGTTACAGTTCGTAAAGGAATTTCAGTTGAATGCAGTGTTACCAAGAGCCATCACCTCGTCATTTTTGGCTTTGATTCCAAAATCCAATAATCCGCAGACCTTGAATGATTATAGACCTATTTGCTTGATTGGGTGTCTGTATAAAATCATCGCTAAGCTTCTTGCCTCAAGGTTGAAGGTGGTACTGGGTCATATCATCTCACCTTGTCAATCTGCTTTTCTACCTGGGAGACAAATTTTGGATGGGATAGTTGTTGCAAATGAAGTAATTGATTTGGCCAAGCGGAGAAAAGATAAGTGTTTGTTACTAAAGGTAGATTTTGAGAAGGCTTATGATTCAGTGGATTGGTCCTACTTGGAGTATGTGATGACTAGGATGGGGTTTTGCTTTAATTGGAGGAGGTGGATAAAGGCGTGTATCTCCTCAAGTCATATGTCAGTCCTGGTTAACGGTAGCCCAACCAGTGAGTTTCCTATGCAGCGTGGGCTTCGGCAGGGGGACCCATTAGCACCTTTCTTATTCTTAATTGCTGCTGAAGGTTTATCTGGTCTGATCAACAGAGCGGTGGAAATTGGTGATTTGGTTCCTTACAAGGCTTTTCCGGATATCATGTTTCCCATTCTTCAATATGCTGACGACACCATTTTGGTATGTGACCCAAGTTGGGATAATCTGTGGTGTATTAAATCTGTGTTGCGAGGTTTTGCGTTATGCTCCGGGCTTAAAGTCAATTTTGGTAAAAGTAACTTGTACGGGATTAATGTGGATGATCATTTCTTGAGGGCTGCCTCTCGTTTTCTATATTGTTCTGTGAGCTCTATTCCTTTTAAATTCCTTGGCATTCCGGTCGGTGCGAATCCGAGAAAATGCTCCACTTGGGAACCGGTTATTAAGAGTATGCGTGACAAATTAAACTCCTTGAAGAAATCACATCTCTCCTTTGGTGGCAGAGTGACTCTGATTAATTCTGTGCTTTCAAGTTTACCATTGTATTTCTTCTCATTTTTTAAGGCCCCCAAAAAAGTGCTACAAACCTTGTGCTCAATTCAGAGAAACTTTCTTTGTGGTGGTAAGCTTGACTCCAGAAAGTTGTGTTGGGTTAGCTGGGCTGACGTGTGCAAACCCAAGGAAGATGGTGGTCTGGGTGTAAAGAACTTAGAGATTTTCAATCTAAGTTTGCTGACAAAATGGAAGTGGAGATGCCTGGTGGACACAAATGCAGTTTGGTTTGATTTTCTATCCCGGAAGTATGGTAGGCTTTCGAGTGCTTTGCTTGATGATGGGGAAATTTCGTAAATTCACTCTATTTGGTGGAGGGATATCATGTCGGTCAAACAGGATTGGTTCCGCAGTGTTGTGGGTATTAAAACTGGTGCTGGTAATATGGCTAGATCCTGGGAAGACAGGTGGTTGGGTCCTGGTAGTCTTAAAGAACTCTTTCCTAGATTGTTTTATTTGTCGGTTCATAAAGAGGTTTCTGTGGTCTCTTGTGGAGATTGGGTCGGTGATAGGTGGGATTAGAGGGTGGCTTGGCGTAGGAGATTGTTGGCTTGGGAAGAAGAACAGGTGCTGGAATTAAATGCTTTGTTAAATGGCTGGACGCCACTACTTAATGTATCCGATACTTGGAAGTGGCAACCTGATACTCTTAACGGCTTCTCGGTGCGTAATGCGTATGGTGCTTTACTTAGGGATGGGGTGTGTCGGCAATTGAGATGGGGGTAAATCTTTCAAAGGCTTACCGGTGTTTATGGAGGACATCTATTCCCTCAAAGGTCAATTTTCTGGTGTGGAGACTCTTGAGAGATAGAGTTGCAACAAGAGACTTGCTTATTCGCCGGGGGGTTCTTTCAGGTAATCATAACTCCTGCTGTGTTTTGTGCTTTGGTGGGGATGAAACTATGAGTCATTTGTTCTTTACGTGCTCTTTTACTCACAATCTTTGGAACGCTATTTATGGATGGATTGGTTGGAGTGGTGTGTGGCATTGGAACCCAGTTGACAATTTTCTACAGTTTGGTCATGGATTCCGGGGTAAGAGATTCAAGAAGACAAATCACTTAATTTGGTGTGCTGTGATCTGGTGTCCGTGGGGGTTGAGAAATAAAATCCTTTTTAAGGATGGTTCGGCTGAATTTTCTGGTTTAGTTGCTCAAATTAAACAAGTTTCTTGGTATTGGTTTTCGGCTAGAGCAGGCAAAGGATGTCCTTGGAAATTTTCTGATTGGTGTGTGAATCCAACGGGATGCCTATAATTGGCAGTGGCAGTTCGCTAGGGGGGTGTGGTGTGCTTTTGCTCTCGGTCTCGGGTGTGGAAATTTTCTCATGTGCAGGTGTTGATTTGTTTTTTGGGTTGCTAGTTTCTCTTGGTCTCGAGTTGGTTGTGGCTTGTTGGGCTGGTTTGCAGGTGCTGATATGTTTTTTGGGCTGCTGGTTTCTCTTGGTCTCGGGTTGGTTGTGGCTTGTTGGACTGGTTTGCTGGTGGCTGTTTCATGATGTGGAATGATGTGTAGTTTGTATCATGTGAGACTGATAGGTTTATATTGCACCTGGTAGGAAATTGGGTGGAACGCATGTGTGTTGGAGGGTGGCTGTTTTGGCTCACTATTTTAATTTGTTGTGTAGGTGTTGTTGTGGATTATGAGTTGCTGGGTAAACCTTTATTTTAGTGGCTGTTTTTGCCCGTTTGTGGGGTCGGTAGATGTACTATTTTTCCTTTCTTGGTCTTTTTTCCACTGGGTTTTGGTCTTGAAAGGTTTTAACGAGGCACTGCCTTCCCCGTGCGACTTGTATATATGTGTTCGGAGTACCCCTTGTACTCCTCTTTAATATATTTTTGCTTATAAAAAAAAAAAACTAGATGGCATTGGCTAAATGGATCAAACTAATCAAACAACACTATTGGGTCGCACAAAGCCACAATACACAGTAGTAAATTAGTTTTACAGCATATTCACTTAAATTATTGTATACTACACCCAAGTTAAAAGATATCAATGAATACTAGAAAACAAGCTCGAGATGTTAGCCGATCATGGAGAACAGTGAAATATGCTCATACAGATGACTACAAACTCAAAAGATCTTACAAGATAGATCATCCTAGTTGCAGCAGGTGTTCACTCTTAAAAGCATTGCCTCAAATTTAAAAAACCAGCAGATGCATTCAGTTTCTCAGTTCAAGCAAGATAGGTGAATGATTTGCAACTCTTTTAATAACTACTCAAACTGGGGCCGCAGTTCCGAAAGAAGCTGTAAAGAGTAAGATTCAGGTGGCTAGGCAGCTTCCACTTCATGTACGCCCAAAGATAATGTGTTTTCTGATTCCTTCTATATATTATATGAGGAACTTAACCTTGGAAGAGTTGGTGGTGCGAATGAGAGAGAGTGAGAGTTTGGAACGCGAGAGTTTGGAAGAGTTGCTCTCTCAGCTTCGTCGAATTCGCAGCGCGGGAGCAATTTTAGATTCAAAGGTTTTTAGTGAAAGAGGAAACAAGGTTTTGTTTTTAGTCAAAGAATTTTTACATCTGTTGCATTTTGTAGAATCTAGAATTGCAATAGAGTGAATCAATCAAAAAAAATGAATTGTATTGATGCTGTCTTCCCCTTTTAAGGGTTGATTACAACTGATGAATTAGTTTCGGTTAAAACAGTTTTAACAAACTAAAATGTTTTAACAGCTTATAACTAACTCATATTACTCTAATTACAATTAACCCCCCAATTACACTTTATTACACAATTAACATCCTCCCTTAAACTGAAGTTGCACACTTGCATTCAGTTTAATTCAGATACACTAATCATTCCTAGCTGCTTTCTGAATTTTTCAAAAACTTCCAACTTGAGAGCCTTGGTCATTATATCAGCATTTTGATCTTCAGTGGCACAGTACCTCAGTTCCAAAACTCCCTTTTTGTTGAGCTCTCTCAAGAAGTGAAAACGAACATCTTTGTGTTTGCTGCGTCCATGTAACACTGGATTCCTCGAAAGTTTGATTGTTGAAGTATTATCACAATGAATCAACATTCTGTTCTGCAGAGATATGCCCAACCTGTATAGGATTCTATTCAACCATATGCCTTCACAAGCACAAACAGCTGCTGCTATAAATTCAGCCTCAGTTGTGGACAAAGTGACGACAGGTTGCTTCCTAGAACACCAAGATATAGCTCCATTTCCCAGCAGAAATACATATCCTGAAGTGCTTCTTCTATCATCTTGATCCCCTGCATAATCACTATCTGAGTAGATCTTAAGAGCTTCTGATCCTCCCTTCTTGTACCATATTCCATACTCTACGGTGCCCTGCACATATCTCATTATCCTTTTGGCAGCTACCAAGTGTTTTCCAACTGGTTTCTCCATAAATCTACTAACAAAACTCACTGCAAAGGCAATGTCAGGCCTTGTAGCAGTAAGATACATTAAGCTTCCAATTATTTGCTTGTACAAAGTTCCATCAACTGGTTCTCCTTCATCATGCTTCGAAAGTTTTGTGCCTGCTACCATAGGAGTCTCACAGGTTTGCTATTCTGCATCTCAAACCGTATCAAAATCTCATGAGCATATTTTTGTTGACATATGAAGATGCCCTCACTGTTTTGAACAACTTCTATGCCTAAAATATATCTCATCCTCCCTAAATCAGTCATGTCAAAACTCCTCTTCATAGAATCCTTGAATTCTTCAAACATGGCCCTGTGATTACCCGTGAATATGAGATCATCAACATACAAACTTATAATCAGACAGTTTCCATTTTCATCATGCTTTGTGAACAAGGTATGCTCATAGGGACATTTTACAAACCCTTGTTCATCAAAGTAGGATTCAATCTTACTATACTAGGCCCTTGGGGCTTGCTTCAACCCATAGAGAGCCTTTTGGAGCTTGTAGACTTCATTTTCTTTACCTTTGACAACATAACCTTGTGGCTGATCTACATATACATCCTCCAATAAATCTCCATATAGGAATGCATTCTTCACATCCAGCTGGTATACATCCCAATTTCTTAGTGCAGCCACTGCTAGAACACTCCTTATGGTATCCCAACGAGCCACCGGAGCAAATACCTCATCAAAGTCCACACCATGTACTTGAGAATACCCTTTTACCACCAATCTAGCCTTATGCTTCTCAATTTCCCCTGCTTCATTCAGTTTGGTCTTGTATACCCATTTCACACCTATTTTCTTTGCATCTTTGGGTAAAGATGTAAGTTTCCAAGTCTTGTTTTTCTCTATGGATTGCATCTCAGTATCCATAGCTTTCCTCCAAACCTCATGAGAAGAAGCTTGCTCATATGTAGTGGGATCCTCAACTGGTCCAATGACAGCTAAGTTCATCAGCTCATCAGTATCATTGCTGATTTCACCAAAGAAAGATGTTTCATAGTCACCAAGCCATACCGGTGGCTTTCTTACTCTAGACACAGTTTCTTCTGCTTCTCCATTCTGTGATGAACTTGCTTCTGTAACACTTGGAGCCTCATTAGCTACTTCCTCTTCATTTTGCCCTGTCTCAACAATACTATCATTATTGTCTTCTTGAGTTTCAGTTTCTGCACCACTATCAACTTCTGCACCACCTTTGTTTTCTGATCCCCAACTCCATTTTTCATTTTCAGAAAATATCACATCCCTACTAACAACAACTTTCTTTTGAATAGGGTCATATAGTCTATAAGCTTTTGACTCATTGCTTATACCAATGAAGATACATTTCTTACTTTTTTCATCAAGTTTCTTCCTCATAACACCTGGAACATGAGTATGAGCTATACAACCAAATATTCTAAGGTGACTAACAGTGGGTTTCTCATCACTCCAAACTTCTTGTGGGGTAATATCTTTCAAAATCACAGTAGGGCTTCGGTTTATCAGATAAACAGCCCAATTAACAGCTTCAGGCCAGAAGTTTTTGGGTATAGACTTGCCTGCAAGTAGACTTCTAGTCATTTCAATTAAGGTTCTATTCTTTCTCTCAGCTATACCATTCTGTTGAGGACTATATGCAGCAGTAAGCTGTCTTTTAATACCATTTTCAGAGCAAAATTTCTCAAAATCAGTGGAAGTAAACTCACCTCCTCTATCAGTTCTAAGACACATGATACTCCTACCACATTCTTTTTCAACTAGGGCTTTGAACTTCTTAAAGCACCCTAATGCAGCTGACTTTTCAACTAAGAAATAAACCCAAGTTCTTCTACTAAAGTCATCAATAAAAGTCAGAATATACCTCTTCTTTCCACAAGATTCTGGTGTGATAGGGCCACAAATATCTGAATGGACTAGCTCCAATTTGTTAGTTGCTCTCCAATTCGATGTCTTTGGAAACTCCAGTCTGTGTTGCTTCCCCTTCAAACAATCCTCACAGGTCTTGCTTGAATCCTTGATTTCAGGCAAGCCCTTGACCATGTTCTTCTGAGACATTTCCTTCAGGCTCTTCATATTCAAATGACCGAATCTCTGGTGCCATAGTTGAGAGACATCCTCATTTGCTGTGTACAAACAGGATGAGTTCACTGTAGTAACTATTACTGGAAACAACTTGTTCTTGGTCATCTTTGAGGTTATGATCAAACCTTTCTCTGTGTGATACACCTTGCACTGGTCTTGATGTGAGGAAATTGACAACTCTGCCTTCTGTTGTAGTTGACCAAGACTGAATAGATTGTTCTTCAACTTAGGTATATAGTACACATCGGTCACCACCAGAATCATACCATTCACACGCATCTTTACTGTACCTTTACCTTCAACCATGATCTTGGAACCATCTCCAAGTCTAACAGATTCCCTAAATGTAGTATCAAGCATTGAGAACTATTCTTTCTCACCACACATGTGGTTACTACACCCTGAATCTAAGTACCAGATTCTCTCTAACACTGCCTCAATTTCAGCCATTAGTAGTACTTCTTCTTCCTCATCAAATTCTGCATAGTGAGCTTTATCCTCACTATTTGGACATTCATTCTGGAAATGTCCAAGTTTTTTACATCTATAGCATTCCAAGGAGTCTTTATAGGATGGCTTACCTCTACCTCTTCCTCTAGTGGCTGAAGCACGTCCTCTTCCCCTTGTAGAACCTCTACCAGTGCCAGCAATCTTCAAGACTTGCTCTTCTTCTTTCTGAGGATGCATTCTCTGCTCATGAACCAACAAGCTCCCTTGAAGTTCATCTATTGTCATCTCTTCGACATCATTTCCTTCATCGATTGCAGCAACCACGTAATTAAACTTTTCACACATAGACCTCAGAATTTTCTCAACAATCTCACTTTGATCAATCTTTGCACCGTAGACCTTCATCTTGTTGACAATAGCAAGAGTTCTAGAGAAGTAAACAGAAACAGATTCATCATCTTTCATACCAAGTAGCTCGAATTCTCTCTTCGCAGCACGCAATTGAGATCTTTTCACCTTCGTTGTCCCTTGAAATTTCTGTTTCATTGACTCCCAAATTGCTTTCGACGATTCTTTATTCAAGATGGTTTCAATGATATCTCGATCAATTGACTGAAAGAGATAATTTCTTGCCTTCAAATCTTTCAATTTGCCTTCCTCGTGCGCCTTGGTGTTCTCCGTCGTGGCCGGTGTCGATAGTGCCGGTACTCCACCTTCTACAATGGTCCAGTACTCCTTGGAGCGAAGGAGATTCTCCATAAGCATTGCCCAGTGGTCATAGTGACCGTCAAACTTGGGAATCGAAGCATGCATGTAATTCCCATTTCCATTGTTCTCCGCCATTGAAGAACGATCTCAATCGATTGATTCTTGCAGGTCCCTTTCGTTACAGCTCTAGATACCAAATGTAGAATCTAGAATTGCAATAGAGTGAATCAATCAAAAAAAATGAATTGTATTGATGTTGACTTCCCCTTTTAAGGGTTGATTACAACTGATGAATTAGTTTCGGTTAAAACAGTTTTAACAAACTAAAATGTTTTAACAGCTTATAACTAACTCATATTACTCTAATTACAATTAACCCCCCAATTACACTTTATTACACAATTAACACATTTTACCCAATATAAAAAGAGGGCTTTTACATCAGTTAGAATTCCAGCTGATGGAAAAAAGTTTTCCTAAATCATTTTTTTACCTCGGTTGTAGGTAGAACCAATGTAATAGACCACTTTTTATATCGGGTAAAATCCAACCGATGTAAAAAGGCTTATGTAAGTTTTAATTAATTTCAATTATGTCCTCCGTATTTCTTTTTACATCGGGTCTCCTACTAACAGATGTAAAAAGGCCGACGTAAAATTTAATTTCTGCACTAGTGATTATTTTCATGTGCAACCTCAGAAGTTGGAACTTTGCAGGGCTCCTTACATAAATATCTGTACTACGTTATCAAATCTGTGTGATGCTACATTATCAAACTAAAGAAGATTCCAATGGGAAGAACTTAACCTTGTATAGCATGCAGTGTTTGATCGTACATTGTTATCATGTGAGATACATGACACAATTTTGTTTGGGCAATGATCATGAAGTTTGAAGAAGGACGGGATGCTCCATAGTAATAGTAACTCGAAACGTGTCAAGCATCTTGACATACCGCAAGTACTCAGTTTTAGGAAACCAACGAGTATGTACTGGTCGTTGGGGACATGGACCCTGCCATCACGGTTGCGACACGTGTCTCATGGAATAGGGTCCATCGGTATTTTTTTCCCTACGGTTGGTTGTGGGGCCCCTCATCACTGTTCCCTTTTCTGGGACACCTTTGATGGAGCTGCGTGAGGTGCGGAGGAGGAGCATGTTTTCCACGAACATACATGTTGTTTTAAAAATTGTTATTTTTCTGTCTCTTACTAATTAAAAGTTGAGAATATGTATATCTATTAATAAATTATGATTTTATTTTATTATGTGACAAATTTTCGTTGGTAAAAGATAGAAATGTGACAAAAAAGTGAGACAGAAGATTTTCATCCGTTTTTCACACTTGGTGATTCTTGCACCAATAGGAATTGAGATGAGAAAGGGAAATGTGCTACTAGAATTAAGAAAAACAATAAATAATTTAATGAATCAAATATTTTTATTAAATTGTCCTTGTTAACTATTGATGTATTAATAATTGTCATAAATGTATAATAAAGTATGATGTTTTGAGAGTAATGTACATAATATTTATTTGAGGATAAAATTGAGAGAAAAAATTAATGTTACAGTGAAATAATAAAACGACAGTAATTTTTCTTTTGATATAATAAAACGGTAGTAATTTTGAAATGAAGGGAGTACCTTCATTTCATATTGAGTGTGGAATAATATTTAAATTTAAATGATTTAAAAGTTTTTTCTTGGTTTTGATGAATTTGTCATTTGTTTCTTATAAAAGGACCGGAAGTAGTATTGGAGTATTAACAATTATCATAAATACATAATGGAGTATGATGTCTTGTGAGTGATATACATATTATTTATTTGAGGACAAAATTGAGAGGAAAAATTTAATGCTATATTGAAACAATAAAAAAAGTCAATATGAATTTTTTTTATTTCTCTAAAATGACAGTCAATTAGAAAAGGATGGAGTAACACTCTATGGAGTGGTCCGATTATTCTAACCTGACTTTTCACATGTAAGAATCCGTTCTTACTCATTATATTCTTGGAGTACCGCTGATGTGGAGGTATAGTTGGAGAAATAAGAACAAGTTCTTAACGATAGGTTTGGATAAAGGGTTTTAGAGAGAAACGAAATGGAAGATTTAAGCTTAAGGCCTGTTTATTTCTTCAAAATGCTTTCAGTTTTCATTTTTGGTTTAATGAAGTATAACTGCCTAGCTGGTTTGGAGAAGAGGGAACATGGTTTCCACCTATTCAACCAATCTGGCCTAGTTTGTAGATTAAGGGATCGATTAAAATAGAAATGGTGAAAACAACTTTTTTAGTATTTTTAAAATTTTCAAAAATACTGATTTTATTTTCTAAAATTTAGAATAAATATATTTGGACACATTTTTCTATAGTCATTATTTATTTTAGAAATTAAAATAGGAAAGACGAAAAGTAAACAAGGCCGAATTTTTCATTTCTAAATTAAGGAAACTATAAAATATTTCTAAAAACGAATAAATGTTGATTGAAATGTTATTATTATCTATCATTTTATTCCTTCAAATTTTTTAATATATATATATATATATATCAACATGTAAATTTAGAAAGAATAAGTCTTTTCCTCCAAAACCATCAATCCAAACATACCTTAAAGATTCAATTATTTCAAGATCTTAGGCCATCTTTATCGATGCTTCTTAACGAGGTTGTTAACATTAACAATCGTACTTAGAAAATAGCATCACTGAAGTTGTATGACCCACACGTCCAGCTATATAATGGTTCTTCTACAAGAACCATTCTTAGAATTAAAAAAATTATTTATGTCAGAATGTACCATGAGAGAGAGAGAGGGATTGAAAATGTGAAGTAGGGGAAGAAAGGGACGAGTGGAGCGGAGAGAGGACAGAGTTGGGAATTTATTTGAAAGCGAGGCTTATTCTGGGTTCTTATTTGGTTTTACCATTAGAGTAAAATATGCTCAATGTTCTTAACTGTGACACGACGTGAATTTGGTCCACTAAAACTTAGTTATTTCCAGTTTTATGTTTGGAGATGCTCTTAAAGGGTCTACGTAATAGTAAAAACATGTTGGAGTTCTTAAATCTAATGTAGAATTATATTAAGAACTCAAAATAAGTTCTACCATTCGAGATACTCTTACCCTTTTTGTCATGAGTTGCAAGAGAAACCAAATGCACTTTCATACCAAAATGTGTAGGAAACTTCGTGGTTTCAGCGTTCCTGGATCCACTTTATAATAAAAAATAGTTCATGCTTATTTTGTGCTATCAGTTCATAAATTAAATATGAGTAAAAAGAAAGTTTATAAATTAAATAATTAGTTTTTGGATTTAAATCGTATTAAAGTGTGCATATGGATATCACAACCAAAGTGTGTATATGGATATCACAATCAAAACTGAAGGGTTTCTCAACCTAGTTTTGCCCAACTCTATAAATAGAGACCTAAGGCCTCTCATTTAGACACGCTAGGAGAGAGGAAAAATGGCAAAATCCTAATTTTGAACCTGTGAAACTGTTAAGAGGACTTGGGAGCGTGAGCCAGGATTCATCTAGAGATTATAAGGAGTTTTTTCCCGGTTTCTCTTACTTTTCTCAATATGTTTTCTGATTGTATTGCTTTTTTGTTTTGTGACATGAGCAGCTAAGCTCTCTTCTAGGGTCTTTGGCGTAGTTTACCTTAGTATTTCCTTAGCTCTCTCCATTTGTCCCGGTGTGGCCAACCAATCCACCAAGCCACGACCTCCTCCGGCGACCAGCCGACCACCATCATCCATCACTGCTCCTGCTCCTCCAGGCTCCAGCTGACAGCCAGATCTATTGATTGGTTTTGAGGTTTTCCCTTTTCTCTCTAAAACCCTAAATTTGATTTTTCCCCAAATGATCTGATTTATGGTATACTGATTTCCCCCAAATGATCTGATTTATGTGAGCTGATTTATGGTATACTGATTATGATTCAATGAGTATGTGAGCTTAGATATGGTATACTGTTTGTCAGTTGTAGTGCATAGTCACGGTCAGTGGTTTTCTCAACTAATGATTTTTGCTTGGTGATACTTAATTTTTTTTTAATGTCCAGAAAATAAATATGTATTTGAATTAAGTCATGTTGGTATTGGAGTAGCTAGAATGGAATACAAATTTAGGTTGAGATGTCAAGAGGATTAATGGTGTATTAAAAAAGGCTGTTAAGGTTTTGAATAATTTTGTAATCAGTAATAATGGACTAATTGTATTCCTGATGAGAAATTGAGCTCTTTATGATTTTGTAGTTAATTTTTGCATTGTTGGATTTGATTTTGAGTTTGTATATGTATTAAAATTACTGCATTAAGCTCTAAACTTATTTGGTCTGTTGTGTTTAGGATATTCTGCATTTGGTTAGGCAATTTCTTGAAGATTAGGTGTGTTGTTTAGATAGTTTTGATATTCTGGTGTGGTGTGGTGTGATTAGTGAAACAAAAAGATTGTTTATTTAAGTCGCCCTTCAAATTTTCAAGCTTCTTGTTAATTCTGGTCCATGGGGACTATAATTTGCAAGTATTTACTCTTTTTGTTACTTGTTCGTTTTGTTTTTTTTATTCTCTCTTCCATTGAACTTCTTCCTCTCCAGTCTCCATCTGGCTTCACATTCCCATCTAATTTAACAAAACCTGAACGTACATGGCACCTTATAGCTTATTGATTTTATGAAATGAGTCTTCTTTTTCTTGTTTATAGCTTATTAGTTTCTACTAACAGAAGAAGCTTTGTTTCATAGGCTTCTGAGACCGCCACCTCCACCACTCTGCCGCGCCACCACAGCTACCACCACCGCCCGTGCCTCTACCACTACTTTGCTATCGAGGTTAGTTCGTTATGAGTTTTTATCGTGCGAGTAATTTTGTATGATTAAGAAATGTAGTTTAATTGAAATTTTATATGATTAGAGACCATAGTTTAGTTAAAATTTTGTATGATTAGAGATTGTAATTATGATTAGAGACTGTATGATTTGTGACTATTATGTAATTTTGTATATTTGATATTGTAATTGTAATTAGAGACTGCATAATTAGGGACTGTAATTATAATTAGAGACTGTATGACTGTGATTGTTGTTGAATTGAAAAATCAATGTTAAGATTGATTGATGAAGGATATGTGAATGATGTTAAGACTATATGAGATACCTTGTCTGGTTGAGTTTTGGGTAAACGTGAATTACTTTTGTTTTGCACAATTGAGGAATGATATAAATTGTCGTAGCCGTAATATTGTCGTGCTAGAACCTTGGGGAAAAATGAGTACCTAAGTTATATAGTTTTCTAGGTACCTTGCTTATGCTTGTTATTAGTATCGGAGAAAAGCGTAATATTGTCGTGCTAAAACCTTGGGAAGATGAGTACCCAAGTTATATAGTTTTCTAGGTACCTTGTCTATGCTTGTTATTAGTATCGGAGAAAAAGCCTTAGATTCCTGTTTGAGGTTCAATATATTATTGAGTGCATGTACTCTTTTAGGGTACCACGTGTTCATTGTATATTGAACCTTGAATTGTCCAAGTCGAACAGTTTAGGAAAAAACTTTTTCTTTACTCATATAATAGTTATTGCTTAATTCTCGTATCTTTATATTTGATGAAATTTCGGTTCGATTCATTTCCTTTTGTTCTCTGGGTGCATACTTGATGGCAGTATTCATAACTGCAATCATTTAGTGTACTTAGAGACTAATGAGAAATACTGCCGAAATTTTGTCAAGTATAAGATATGAGAATTAAGGAAGGACATTTATACGAGTTCTGAAAAAAAATTTCCTCGAATGGGATAGGGTCATACCATTTAAAAAAAGAAAGCAGTTGTGAGAACGTCGTGCTGTTGAAATTGTCATTTTTTTAACATGTAGAAGACGGAAATTTTTCCTTCGAGTCGTAGTTGGATGTACAATAGGTTGTATCCGGGGAGAGAGGATTTGAAAATATCTTTTTGCGATGGGGTTAAACACTTTGTCCTAGCCGTAATTGCACATGAGGATTTCATAACTAATGGAGGGATTAGATGTTTGTGCCTTAATAGCGATTGCAGAAGGATTAAGAGCCCATGTGAGGTCATGCATCACCTGTATTCAGTTGGATTTAGGCCTAATTACTGGATTTGGACAATACATGGTGAAGAGTTGCCTCGGGTTGATTTAGGGGTTTGCGATAATTGCACATTTGCTTTAAGCAGTTGCGTAGATATGGGATATGGTAAGCAGATTGAATTGATGCAAGATATGGTTTGTGATGCCTTGGGGGTCAACGTATCATTCGAGAAGCAACAATATGATGACACAGATGAACTTCCAAATAAGACAGCACAAAAATTTTATAATCTCTTGTTAGAAACAAATAAGTCGTTGTTTGAAGGGTCTGCGGACTCTAAGTTATCAATATGTGTGAGGCTTTTAGCTCTTAAGTCCAACTGTGGTGCTACCGATGTATGCTTGGATCACATAACGAGAATGATGTTGGACTTGTCACTTATCAGAGATGGTTTGTCAAAAAGTTATTACGCTGCTAAAAGCTTAGTGTCCAAGTTGGGGTTGGAATCTAAAATGATTGATTGTTGTGTGAAAGAGTGTATGTTATATTATGATAATGAATTCGGTAAAAATGATGGCGCGCTGTTTGAATGAAAATTTTGTGGTGAGCCAAGGTATATTTCACACACTGATAATGGGAAGGGTAGACAAAAACTAGTTCCAGTGAAGGCAATGTTTTATTTGCCAATTATTCCAAGGCTGCAGAGAATGTTTGCATCAACACAGACTGCAAGCAAAATGACGTGGCACTATGAGAATAGAAGCACTTCAGGTATGTTGCACCACCCATCTGATGGTGAAGTTTGGAAATACTTTGATCGTGTGCATCCCGAATTTGAAGCAGATCCATATAATGCACGACTTGGCTTATGCTCTGATGGTTTTACCCCATATGTTCAATCCACAGCGAAACCTTATTCTTGCTGGCCAGTTATTGTTACCCCATACAATCTTCCTCCCAAAATGTGCATGTCTAAGCCTTATATGTTCTTGACTTGTATTATACCGGGTCCAGATAATCCAAAAGATTGTATTGACATCTATTTGCAGCCTCTCATTGACGATCTCAAAATGTTGTGGAATGGTGTTTTGACTTATGATATTGCACGAAAGAAGAATTTTACAATGAGGGCAGCTCTGATGTGGACCATTAATGATTTTCCTGCATATGGCATGTTTTCTGGTTAGACGGAATAAGAACGCCTTCAAGAAAGGGGAAGTTGAATTAGATGGCTCGCCCCCAAGGTTAACATCTGAACAGATTTGGAGCAGAGTTATGGAACTGTCAAAAATCACAGATTATGGTGAATTGGATCGATTTGAAGGATATGGACAATGACATAATTAGACAAAAAGAAGTATTTTTTGGGATCTGCCATATTGGAAAGATAATTTATTGAGACACAACCTTGATGTTATGCACATTGAGAGAACTTTTTTCACAATGTTTTTCTCATAGTGATGAACGTCAGAGGAAAAATGAAAGACAATGATAAGGCCAGACTAGACTTACCACTTTACTATAGGCGAACGGACTTGCATTTGACGACTCGGTCGGATGGGAAAACCCTGAAACCCAAAGCCTGTTACTCCTTAACTGCTGAGGAAGCTAAGTCAGTTTGTCGGTGGATAAAAGAACTTCGGATGCCAGATGGTTATTCTTCTAATTTGGCAAGATGTGCCGATGTGAATGAAGGAACCATGATTGGGATGAAAAGCCATGATTGTCATGTATTCATGGAGTGTTTACTTCCTATTGTATTTAGTTCCTTGTCGTCAAAAGATTTGTATTCTGCAACATTGAGAGTGGATAATCTTATAAAGATAAAACAGAACATACCAGTCATTCTTTGTAAGTTGGAGACAATATTTCCCCCCGCTTTCTTTGATTCTATGGAGCATCTCTCAGTGCATCTTGCACATGAAACTAGGCTTGGTGGATCGGTTCAGTATAGATGGATGTATCCATTCGAAAGGTAATATAATAAAATATTCTTTAATATAAATATTTATTTGAAGGGTTAAATGTATCAGTTTTGATTAACCTTGTTATTTTATAGATTTATGGGTGACTCAAAACGATCGGTAAAAAATAAGGCCAGGGTTGAAGAATCTATTTGTACAACTTACTTACACCGTGAAACAATCCATTTCTGTTCCCATTATTTTATGAACTTCATGTTGACACCAACAAATAATAGGAATGAAATAGAAATTGAAAGTAAAAGACACCCACTAGCCTTATCAGTATTTGGCCTTCCCGGTTGTCATGCTGGAAAGGAGTTATCTCACTGGTTAACGGGAGAAGAGTTCAAGTCAGCCCACGTCCATGTGTTGAATAACTGTACCGAAGTATCACCATATCTTATGTATGTATCATTTTGACCACTTTCAATTTCTTTTATCCACAACTATTCATGATCATTTGTTTGATAATGACTTGATCAGGGCATTCTTATTAACTAAGCCCACAAGTGAACAAGACTCTTCTGCCTATATTCATGAGTATTTCCCAACATGGTTTATGAATCAGGTATGTATTTTTAGTCCTATTTGAACTATTTATTGTTTGAAAATACAAAAAATTTGAAAAAAGGAACCATAATTTGTTTGCATATGGTGTATACGCATGTGTATATGAACGTGAACACAAGAAGGGGGGTTGAATTGTGTCCAAAAACTTTTCTCAAACTATACGTTAAAAGCACTAAGAATACAGATTTTTCAAAACTGTTTGTTTATCGGACGCTGAGAGGCTAACCGGATGCAGGAAATAAACCATGTATGAAAACTTGTTTTACTGAGCAAGGTAAAGATAAATGTAAAGCAGTAAAGAAAGAGGCACAGAGATTTATACTAGTTCACTACCAACTGGTAGCTACATCTAGTCCCTTCGATCCTGAAGGATTTTTCACTATAATCAACTGATTACAATTTCCTCAAGAGAATTCTACTGTCACAAACTTGATAATACTCTCAACTTCTCAAAACGACTCAGTACAATCGAGCCTTTGAGGAACAAAGCCTTAACTAGGCCAAAAACAGTTTACAAAAGAGAATATACTTTTGAATACTATCAAAATAACTCTCACAGAGAGGATGAAAAGATTAAGCTCAAAACAGAGTAGCTTTCTAAAAGAAAGTATAAGACGCTGAGTTCAGTTCTTTGTAGACCAGAAACTTGGCACGAAACTTGATTGCTCACTTGAGTAATATTGCTTTCAGAATGAAGTTTCTTCACAGTTTTTCCATCCTATCTTCAATGAATACCTTGGGGTATTTATAGGAGTCTTCAGGGGTATTACCATTGCAGTAAAAATATAGCTCTTTTTCATTGAGTGAGGTAATTTGAAATGTAGTCCTTTTCTTCCTTTCCAGAGAATATCAGAATAGTACATATTACCGTTTTCGTACTATCTGTTTTTCACAATTGCCTTGTACGATTTTTGTCTTATGCTAAAGGTGTCACATTTGCTTCCTCGTACATCAAAATGAGCGCACAAAATCAAATTTGAATTCTGTTCCAGAACATTCTGAGGTTAAGAGCAAAAACATGATCATCACGTGCTTCATTAAAGAGATCAGACGCTCGCTCAGAACAGAGGACGGACGCTCGCAGCAATAGAGTATTCCATGTGTCAAAGAGTAACACTACTGGACGCTTGCTGTTAGCAAGACGCTGGAGAGAGTTCGGATGCTGACATCAGTGGAGTGTATTCAATTCTCTTGTAAATTTCTTCTTCTTTCTTAAGTGTTTTGTACATATATATGAAGCTTTGATACCTGTACACTCAAAGATATGTTAGAAGATAAATTGTTCTCTTGAAAATACTTTGTTATCATCAAAATTAATGAGGGTCTAAACTTCTCAATCGTTTAGGTTCCAACAATCTCCCCTTTTTTGATGATGACAAATATCCAAGGTTGATGAACAATTTAATTTCAAAATAATATCAAGGGTCTCCCCCTGAATTCAACCATTTAGATATTTATGAACAATTCAGGTTTTAAGGCGATTGTTGATAAACAAATTCATTTAAGTGATCACAAAAATACGTAGATGTCTCAAAGCATATATTCATTTAACAAAGTGAGATCGAATGCTGATTTCATTTTATCAAAAAGATTTTCATTGTACCAAATTTATTAATCATTATTAGAGTAATGGATCAATGAATATCAACGCATTATAGGTATTAGAGCAATAAATAACCACACAAATGCTATGTATGAAATGTTATGCATGATACTTCAGTTTCAGCGTATCCATCGGAGTTTGAACATCAGACGGTGAATTAGTCAATCAGACTTTCACGTGTTCATCAAACCTTTCTTTTACTCCCCCTTTTGTCATCAGACGAAAAGAGTGTAAAGCACATCATAGTCAAAATAAGACTTAGAAAAATTTGAATATAAGTCAGATAGAGATATATATAAACAGATAATCAGAGCAAAATTATATATATATATATAAGAGTACCAAAAAAAATATTTTATATCACACAAAAAATAAATAAATTCAAGGGTTTAGTGGAGGTGGTGGAGGAATATTGAGACGTTCATATAGTAATTTCAGGGCATTCTCCAGCTGAGTAACTTTCAGGTTTGTGGCCTTCATTTCTTCAAACTCTGCTTTAGGAATAGTGACCATCTCAACTGCAGGAGTAGAAGTAGAAGTAGAAGGTCCAGCTTCTGATACTGGTGCAGGTTTCATCTTCTAATGCTATGCTAGCACCCAGTTAGATAACTTCAGTCTCAATTCCTTCTTCTGTTGAGCTCTTTGAAAGAATGCATCATTTGGTATAAACCATTTAATGAGATTTCCAAGTTTTCTCTGCTCATATTCTGCCTGAATTTCCCTTCTATTCTTCACATCTTCTGGATACAGCAAATCCATAAAGATAATTTCTCTGTGCAGAAACACATCAGCAGTGAAGGCGTCAAACCTGTTTCCAGCATCTTCTCCTCATACTCTTCTGATAAAGACACTCAATGCTTCAAAAGCGAAAGAGAGTCCTTCATTTTCTACCAGGTATACTCTTCGCAGATTTTCCCTGTTATCTTCTTCAAGCACTAGGGGGACAAGGCATGGCAACATGGCTTTGTCTTTCCAAGACTCAGACCATTGATTCCAAGTAAATCCAATGTCAAAGTGCTTGGTCACAGCAGCCCATTGGACATATATCTTCATGCAGTCAAGAGGCCTGATTACTGAACACCTGAACGTATCATCAAAGTATGCACTTCCCAGATTGGTGTCAGTAACTTTTCTGATAGTGCCAACTGTGGGAATTGTGGCTTTCTCAGCATTGCAGCAATTTGAGGAGCCAGTTCTCCATTCATCTTCCTTCAGAGAACTAAGGTAAAACCTTCTGGCATGGTCCTCAGTGATCTTGGCAATCGGAAGCTCAGAGAATTCCTTAAGATTAAACTTCTTAGGAGCCTTCTCATACTCTTTGAGTCCGATTTTGCTGTATGGCAACTTGGCAGGAGCAGGTTCTTTCCTCTTCCCAGGGATAGACCAAGGTAGCCACCTTTGTCTATCTGGAACAATCTTTATGGATACAGAAGAAGGATCTCTGAACTGTCTGATAACTTCAAGTTTCTTCATCTCATGACAGTGTGCCATGAAGGCAGCTTCTTCATCCGTAATCCATCTTCCACATTCCTCCAGTGTGAGAGGTTCAATTTGAGGCAGGAACTTCGGAAGGTCAACAGAGAAAGGAATTGCCCTGCTACCAGGTTCCGGTCTCAATCTCCCTTTGAATGACATCTCGAAACGGTCTTATCCATCCTTGAAGGTAGTGTTCATTGGAGAGGCAATCTCCAGTCTGGCAACTCCAAAGGTGAAGGTTTTCAAGTGCCAAGTAGAAGGGTGATTGTAGATGCTGTGGTATGACTCATACTTAACAAACTGAGGTTTGTTAATGCGCGAGACATTCTTCCTTCCACTGAAGTCTATAGGTTTGTAGGTAAGGGTGAGTGAAGTGGGAGTGGTTTTGGTGATTGTATAGATTTTAGGTGTGTAGGGTTTGAATGGATTGATAGGAGGTACTTTGAATAATAGGTTGAAGGGATGAGAGTGAAGTTTGGAAATGTATGTTGTAAGTGAGGTATTTGAGGAGATTTGTGGTAGGTCAAAGTTGAGTGTATTGGATGGTGTTTGGGTAGGTTTTGAGGGGATGAGGGTAGAGGTTTGTCGTAGGCTCATTCTGGTTTTCTTGGTTTGTGTTTAGGTTTGTGGTTGTGAAACAGACAATGGAGGTGCAAGAATAACATCATGAGAATCAAAAATAGATACTGACTCATCAACAGTAAAGTCAAGTACCTTTGAGTTAAGTTCAGAAGACTTAACCAACCTTCTCTTTGTTCCTCTAGAGGCAACAACGGTAGGAGGAGGAGGAGGGACTTGCTTCTCTTGACCAGACGCTGAAGCATCTTTTTCAGCTGTTGGCTTATTCTTCTTCTCCAAGATCTTTCTGATGGGAATTCTATCCTCATCTTCTGGTTCCTCAACAGTAGGTGCAGGAGCCACCTTCTGTTTCATTCTTCTTGTCTCCCTTATAAGAGATTCAGCAGGTCTCTTCACACCAGCCATTGAGCTTCTGGTGGTTTTCTTTTTAGCTTCTCCAACATTTGTAGTAGTTTCTCCTTCTTGTTGCTCTAGTTTCACCTTCTTAATCATAGAGCCAGTTATCAAATGCATTCTGACCAGACTGTTGACTCCAAAAACTTCAGGACGAACAACAGCACCAATACCAAAGTATTTATCTCTTTCTTCTTTGTTTGTCGAATCAGCAAGCTTTCTCACAATACCATCTTTTATCATCATAATGGAAAGAAGAACTCCATAAGGGATGACCTTGACAATATTCTTTTTATCAACACTTTTCCTTGAGAAGACAAGAGCATCGACAAGATTATTGATAATCAACCTTGGCAGGTTGATTTTCTTTCATCCATATAGTTCCTCATAATGAACTTTTGCTCATAGTTCACTATGTCGCTTGAACCAGTCTTCAGAATCACGCTCTTAGCGATGATTTTGTGCAATACTTTGTAGTGGCTTTTCAAATCTTTGGCAGTGGGAGTTATGTTCTTCTTCTTCTTCAACTCACGATAGTTTTCGAACAGAGCTTCGTTGACGTTTTCCAAACCTCTGTAAGCGTCAACCCAGTTAGCATGCTAACTGATTCCTTCACAAGGGCACTTGATGGTCTGAGCGATAGAGTTTATGGTGAAATGTAACTTGAAACCTCTGATATGTCCTTCAATAATTTCACCCGGAAGTAAATAAGCGTTCCCCCAGAATTCTTTTATAGCATAGCTTAACACATCAACTGGTTCCCAGATAAAGTAATTTTTCCAACCCAGTTTCTCCAAACCTTCTTCGAAATCAAAACCATAGAGCTTGAAGTTCTCAAAATCAATTCTGTTTTCATTCATAAGTTTTGCTTCTGAGAAGACATCGTAGGCAGCAGTATATTGTCCAACCTTTCTATCGGCCATGGTAGCAGTTGCAGAGAGGGTAATAGAGGTTTTAGGGTTTGAAGTCACACACAGAGAGAGAGAGAGAGAAAACATGTTTTGCAAGTAGAAACAGAGTGAAGTGATGGAGCGAAAAATGTGGAGTAGTGGGAAAGTTGATAGAAAATGGTACAGTCCTTTTTCAAAAGCCGCTTCGCATTTCCAAAATAAATTAAATCAAAAAGAAAAGAAAATGAAGATTCCCCTTTTCATTAAATGAAGACGCCAAAAGAAAAGTAAAATCAAGTAAAAAGATTTTATCGAAAAACATAAATAATCATGACTCAGTGAGATGTGATGAGACGCTTAAGTCCTTTACACGTGTGACACATGTGTGTGCGCTCGGATGAACGCAACCGATTCACCAGACGCTGAGTTATGATGCACATGACGAATAAAATGCTTACACGTATACATGCTTATGTCATACCAGATGCTGAGATGATGCATAACATCTGACGTTGAGATTAATCATTCTTCTATAAGATGAAAATTTAAATTTCTTCTTATAAAATTGAATCTATCTTCAGCAAGGGGTTTTCTAAATATGTCAGCCCATTGATGATCAGTGTCTACAAATTTTATTTCGTGAATACCCTTCTGAACATAGTCTCTTATAAAATGATGCTTAATCTCAATGTGCTTGGCTCATGAATGCAATATGGGATTTTCAGTAAGATAGATTGCAGAAGTATTATCACAAAAGATAGGAATGTTACTCTCTTTTATCAGATAATCTTTAAGTTGATATTTCATCCACAGAAGTTGAGAGCTGCAACTTGCTGTTGAAATATATTCAGCTTCTGCTGTTGAGAGTGCAATCGTGCTTTGCCTTTTGCTTGACCAATACACAAGATTTGCTCCAAGGAATTGGCAGCCTCCACTTGTGCTTTTTCTTTCAATTCGGTCCCCAAAGAAAGTCAAGATCACGTAAACCCACTAACTTGTAATCTTTTGATTTCTTATAAAGCAAACCAAGATTAGTAGATCCTTGCAAATATCTAAAAATTCTTTTAACAAAGACTCAAGTGTGATTCTCTAGGATCCGATTGAAATCTAGCACACGTATGCAGAATCGAACATAATATCAGGCCTTGAAGCTGCAAGATAAAGTAGAGATCCAATCATACCTCTGTACATCTTCTGATCTACCTTTTTATCAGTTTTATCTTTACCAAGAATGCACGTGGGATGCATAGGAGTGCACATAGGTTTGCAATCCACCATTTTGAATTTCTTTAGCAATTCCTTAATATATTTGCTTTGATGTATATAGATACCATCATTGCATTGTTTGATTTGAATTCCAAGGAAGAACTTTAGTTCACCCATCATGCTCATCTCGAATTCAGCCTGCATTAGCTTAGAAAATTCTTTGCAAAGGCTTTCATTAGTAGCTCCAAAAATAATGTCATCAACATATATTTGAACAATTATAAAGTGCTTGTTTGATGTTTTTCTAAAAAGAGTAGTGTCTACTATACCTCTGGTAAAACCATTTTTCATCAAAAATGTACTCAGTCTTTCATACCAAGCTTTGGGAGCTTGCTTAAGACCGTACAGGGCCTTTTTAAGCTTGAAGACATGTTCTGGAAATTCAATGTTTTCGAATCCAGGAGGTTGTTTTACAAAGACTTCCTCAGTTATAAAACCATTCAATAAAGCACTTTTCACATCCATTTGATAAAGAATTATATCATGGTGTGCAGCAAATGATAGTAAAATGCGTATAGCTTCTAACCTTGCAACAGGTGCAAATGTTTCAGTAAAATCAATACCTTCTTCCTGTGAGTAACCTTGAGCAACCAATCTTGCCTTGTTTCTCACAACCTTTCCATCTTCATCAAGCTTGTTTCTAAATACCCATTTAGTACCAATGGCTTGCTTATCTTCTGGTAGAGTAACTAGCTTCCATACATCATTTCTTTGAAACTGATTCAACTCTTCTTGCATGGCCAGAATCCAACCTTTATCTTCCAATGCTTGATCAATCGTTTTAGGTTCCATTTCTGAGAGTAGTGCCATATCTGCATGCTCTTTAAAAGAGGATCTGGTTCTTACTCTATCTCCAGGATTTCCTATGATTTGATCTTTAGGATGATTAGTTTTATACTTCCAGCTCTTTCTGGCTTCAGCTTCCGAAGATTCTTGTGTCTGGTCACCACCGGACGATGAAGATGTAGGTTCACTATTTGTAGTATCACCTATATTTAATTTTGAAAATAATTCATCTAGCTCTGACATGGCTGTGTCAGGCTTCTTGTCATCAAATTTGACATGAATGGATTCTTCCACTGTCATAGTTTCTTTATTGTATATTCTAAAAGCTTTGAATCTTTCAGAATATCCCAAAAAGATTCCTTTGTCAGCTTTTGAATCAAACTTACCAAGCTGATCTTTAGTAATCAAAATATAACACGTACAACCAAATGAATGAAATTATGATATGTTTGGTTTTCTTCCTTTCCACAGTTCATATGGAGTCTTCTTCAAAATAGGTCTAATAAAAATTCTATTTTGAATGTAACAAGTTGTGTTTACTGCTTCTGCCCAAAAATGTTTTGCAATGTTAGCTTCATTGATCATGGTCATGGCCATTTCTTGGAGGGACCTATTTTTCCTTTCTACAACGCCATTTTGTTGAGGTGTTCTAGGAGAGGAGAAATTGTGGGAGATGCCATTATCATTACAAAATTTTTGAAAGCTTTCATTTTCAAATTCTCCCCCATGATCACTTCTAATGGATGAAATACAAATTCCTTTTTCATTTTGAACTGTTTTACAGAATACAGTAAATACCTTGTATGACTCATCTTTGTGAGCAAGGAATCTAACCCATGTCCATCTAGTAAAATCATCAACAATGACTAACCCATATTTCTTTCCAGTTAAAGAGACTGTCCTTATTGGACCAAAAAGATCAAGATGCAAAAGCTCAAGTGGTCTAGAGGTTGAAACAACATTTTTTGAATGAAAATAAGTTTTAACTTGTTTTCCTCTTTGACATGCCTCACAGAGAGCATCAGATTGATACTTAAGATTTGGTAAGCCTCTGACAAGACTGTGCTTGTTTAATTTTGAGATTAATCTCAAATTAGCATGACCCAATCTCTTGTGCCAAATCCATTGTTCTTCGTCAACAGACATGAGACACTTGACATCTTGTTTTGCAAGTTCAGAGAGATCAATTTTGTAAATATTTTGTTTCCTCTTAGCAGTGAAGAAAATAGAGCCATCTTTCTTGCTTTTTACTAGACATCTAGTTTCTGTAAAGATAACTTCATAACCATTGTCACATAATTGACTTATGCTCAATAAGTTATGTTTAAGTCCTTCAACATAAAGTACATTATCAATAGAGGGAAGAGAGCCTTTACCAATGCGACCAATTCCAACTATTTTACCTTTCTGGTTTCCTCCAAAACCAACGAATCCAGCTTCTTTAGGCCTTAGTTCTTGGAATATATGCTTTTCTCCCGTCATGTGACGCGAGCATCCACTGTCTAAGTACCAAGATAGGTGTGTTGACTTTGTTGCTAAGCATGTCTGCAACATAGACTATTTTATCTTTAGGTACCCATATCTTTTTGGGTCCTTTCTTGTTAGTTCTTGAAGGAAGCTTATCCTTCACAGTTTTAAAAACAGTACATGTACTTTTCAAATGACCAGGTTTATTGCAGTAAGTACAATGCAAGCATTTACTATGATTATTGGATTTATCAGATGCTGAATCATTTTCTAAAGGAGGTGCATCTAATATATAACCAAGACCATGAGTTGTCGTTTTACTGACACCCCAAATCATTAACGCTTGCTTACTTCGAGTTACACTCTCTGCAAGAAACTTTTGAAATGCATATTCATAATCATTTGATTTGCATTTAAGGTTGCCTGTAACTTTAGAGCTTTCAGCTTGAGAGCACTCAGCTTCTGGTTACTTGTTAGCGGCCAGACGCTGGTTATCCATCAGATGTTGATTTTCAGTTTTCAGCTTCTGGTTCTCTTTATTGAGTACAGATTTTTCTTTGTTTAAGGCTTGAAAGTCTTGTGATAATTTTGAATTTTTTTTTTCAAATACTTATACTCAACAGAGAGAGTGGCAGGGTCCTTAAGAAGATCATCAAATGCAAGTTGAAGTTCAGAGTAGGAATCATATACTATTACCTCTTCAACTTCTTCTTCTGAGTCAAGATCAGTGTTTGCCATGAGAGCGAGATTTGCTTCTTCTTCATTATCTTCCTCAGATGAGGATAAGTCTAGATCTTCCCATGTAGCCATGAGGCTTTTCTTCTTTTTCTTGAAAGAACTTCTTGTGGGCTTCTCCTTAAGGTTAGGACATTCAGACTTGAAATGTCCAGGCTTTTTACATTCATAGCAAATGACTTGAGCTTTGTCTTTGTCTTTGCTTTCCTTCTTGTCCTTAGTGTCTTTCTTCTGAAACTTCCTCCTGAAGTTTCCCTTCTTCCACATTCTTTGTATCTTCCTGGATATAAACGCGAGCTCATCTTCTGATGTATCAACATCTCCTTCTGAAGCTTCATCTTCTGATTCTTCTTCTTTAGCCTGAAGGGCTTTGGAAGAACTAGCTTTATGTTGAGCGACTTTCAAAGCAATAGATTTGCCTTTTTTGATAGGTTCTTCTTCGTTTAGCTCAAGTTTATGAGCTTTTAACGAACTCATAAGATCTTCAAGTCGTAGGACGTTTAGATCTTTTGCTTCTTGAATAGCAGTGACCTTGGGTCTCCACTGCTTAGTCAAGCTTCTTAAGATCTTTCTAACATGGTCAGGTCTAGTGTAACTTTTTCCAAGGGCCTGTAACCCATGAACAAGTGTTTGGAATCTTCCAAACATAGTTTCAATGTTTTCACCATCTTCCATTTTGAACAGCTCGTATTGGCGAACCAACATGCTAGCTTTGGTTTTTCTTACTTGGGCAGAGCCTTCGTAAGATAAAACAAGTGAGTCCCAGATTTCTTATGCAGTATCAAATTTGCCACATTTATCATATTCTTTTTCTGTCATAGCACAGATAAGAATGAATCTAGCTTTTTGATTGGTTTGATATCTCTTTTTCTGCTCATCATTCCAATCTTCTCTGGCTATAGCAACACCACGAGGATTAGTGGGAGGAATGTAACCACTTTGAACTATATCCCACAACTCAAGTTGTTGTGTCTCAAAGAAAGCTTTTATCTTGTCTTTCCAGTAATCAAATTTTTCTCCATCGAATAGAGGAGGACGGTTCATATGACCACCTTCAGTAGACATGTTCACAGTATAGGATCTTTTCTCTTAACACTGTTAAGTGCTCAACCAAGGGGCCGAGCTCTAGTACCAACTGAACGTGAACACAAGAAGGGGGGTTGAATTGTATCCAAAAACTTTTCGAAAACTATACGTTAAAAGCACTAAGAATACAGATTTTTCAAAACTGTTTGTTTATCGGACGCTGAGAGACTAATCGGATGCAGGAAATAAACCGTGTATGAAAACTTGTTTTACTGAGCAAGGTAAAGATAAATGTAAAGCAGTAAAGAAAGAGGCACAGAGATTTATACTAGTTCACCACCAACTGGTAGCTACGTCTAGTCCCTTCGATCCTGAAGGATTTTTTACTATAATCAACTGATTACAATTTCCTCAAGAGTATTCTACTGTCACAAACTTGACAATACTCTCAACTTCTCAAAACGACTCAGTACAATCGAGCCTTTGAGGAACAAAGTCTTAACTAGGCCAAAAATAGTTTACAAAAGAGAATATACTTTTGAATACTATCAAAATAACTCTCACAGAGAGGATGAAAAGATTAAGCTCAAAACAGAGTAGCTTTCTAAAAGAAAGTATAAGACGCTGAGTTCAGTTCTTTGTAGACCAGAAACTTGGCACAAAACTTGATTGCTCACTTGAGTAATATTGCTTTCAGAATGAAGTTTCTTCACAGTTTTTCCAGCCTATCTTCAATGAATACCTTGGGGTATTTATAGGAGTCTTCAGGGGTATTACCGTTGCAGTAAAAATATAGCTCATTTTCATTGAGTGAGGTAATTTGAAATGTAGTCATTTTCTTCGTTTCTAGGGAATATCAGAATAGTACATATTACCGTTTTCGTACTATCTGCTTTTCACAATTGTCTTGTACGATTTTTGTCTTATGCTAAAGGTGTCACCTTTGCTTCCTCCTACATCAAAATGAGCGCACAAAATCAAATTCGAATTCCGTTCCAGAACATTCTAAGGTTAAGAGCAAAAACGTGATCATCACGTGCTTCATTAAAGAGATCAGACGCTCGCTCAGAACAGAGGACGGACGCTCGCAGCAATAGAGTATTCCACGTGTCAAAGAGTAACACTACTGGACGCTTGTTGTTAGCAAGACGCTGGAGAGAGTTCGGATGCTGATATCAGTGGAGTGTATTCAATTCTCTTGTAAATTTCTTCTTTTTTCTTGAGTGTTTTGTACATATATATGAAGCTTTGATACCTGTACACTCAAAGATATGTTAGAAGATAAATTGTTCTCTTGAAAATACTTTGTTATCATCAAAATTAATGAGGGTATAAACTTCTCAATCGTTTAGGTTCCAACAGTATAGTGAGGCATAATCCCCCTAAAATACAACACTTGAGAAGTTTATCTCATGGTCCTAAATCATGTGTAAAAGAATGGCACACGTTTTTCGTAAACGGATATAAATTTCAAACCAAGTCAAAAACAGAGGTGAAAAAAAAATTAACAATGGAGTTTTTGTAAAAGGTGCCACAGAAGGAGGTGAAGGCGACTTCTATGGCGCGATTCAACATATATATGAATTGGCGTACAATACATTAGACTATACTAAAAGAATAGTGCTATTTTATTGTAATTGGTTTGATCCGTCAAGTAAAGGCACAAAAGTGGATCGAAAATATAATACTGTGGAGATATGCATGAGCAGAAGATACCAAATGTTTGATCTGTTTATCATGGCACAACATGTAAGACATGTGTATTATGTCCCTTATCCATCAACTTGAAGGGACAAACAAGGTTGGTGTGTCACAATAAAGACAAAACCAAGGGTTCGCATTGAAGCAGATGATCCACAGGAAGAAGTGGCTTATCAAGTAGATGATATGTCTCATGTCAATGTAGTAAATGAAGTGGAACCCATTTCTCGACTACGTGACAATCCAATCACATGTGAAGATGTAGATGGAAAAAAAGAATCAAATGAAGAAGTGGCAGATCCATCAAGATCTGAAGACGATGCCGAAGCAGAGTGGGCAGAATGAAATTGTCTAACCATTTACAATTAGAGAAATGTCTAACAATATATTTTAATTTGTTTGTTATTTTCATAACTTGTTTATTTTTTATGGAATTCAATTTTAATATTGTTATGTTTAAATATAATATTTCATGACTGTAGATATATATGGCATCGGGATCAGGATCCGACCCCCACAGACCACCCATTAGTGGTAAAGGGAAAGGGAAGGTCATTGCCATCAACCCACCACGTCGTCGGAGGCCAAACATTATTAGGCATGACGCTACTGGGTTTTCGACGTTGTCATCTACACAAAGTCCGCGTACATCTACGCCTATACATCCTTCAGCACGTTAGGCCCTACACAGCCTACGACATGTTCGGCACCTACACAGCCTCCAACACCTTCTGCACCGACACCCCCTTTGCCTCCCATTCACATGAACCCCAACCTGGGGTTCCAGCAGACACATGGCACTTCTAGTTCCCATGTTGTGCCTGAGACAGTGCCCGATACTCATCAGTCTAAGCATGAGTATAGTACGGGCCATACACCTGATCTGACCGAGGATAAGCAGGACGAGGATGAGCAGCAGGAGGTGGAGCAGTAGGAGGTTGAGGATCTTGAGATGCTGCATGATGGTCGAGTTGTTATCAGGCCGGTTGGTAAAGGGTAAATATTTACATTTTTTTGTCGAGTTATTAATAATTTACATGTATATATATATTTTTTTTACATGTTTTTATTGTTCGAGTTCCTTCCCTCAAAGCCAGTTGTGAAGGCTATCGCAGCAACAATTAAGGAGAATTATTCGGCGTATTGGACCACCTGGGGGACGTTGAAGGGCGAGGAGAGGAAGCGTATGTTCAAATCTTTTGGAGTAAGTTACAATTTTTATTTTATTGCATATTATTTTTTTTATTTCATAAATTTCAATTATGTTTAATAATGTCTTATTTTGATACAGGAGAGGGTTGCTTGGAAGGAAGAGGATGAGGAGCGGATCGAGAGGAACTTTCATATGAAGGCCTCCCACTGCCTCTCTGATATGCTTAGAGATGCCCGCTGTAACACCCTGTTTTCACAGCGCTACTGTGCAACCCAATCTAATGCTGAAAACATTTAATGCTTGTATGCTTTCAGTTAAAGAGTACTCTTATGTATTTCGCAATGGAAAAATAGGAGTAAATTTTTTTTTTCATTTTCTTTCCTTTGAAACCCTTTTCAAAATGAGACATAGAGTACTACAGTTTTCTAAATGATAGTCCTTAGAAATATGTCCTGGCTACTTGTAGTCACAGCATATTCGGTCCTTCAATGAGTATTCTTCAACTAGTTGTTCCTTGCTTCCACATTGATGACAGTTCCACTTCAACTCCTGGCCATTCCCAATAGCCTATGCCACAAGACAATCCTGGCTGTGGTCATTTCCCTGAGGATGGAAATGAGATGTTCCTTGTTAATGTCTTCATCTTTGTCCTTGGTCCTTGGTTCAGATAATCTGGCCTAACTGACCCTCCAATAGCTCGCTCCTCCGTTCGTTGACTTAGTCAATCGTGTTGATTCTCTGCGGCAATCTGTTGTGCGACAGTTGCTATCCAGACTATCACTCGAATTACGTGATTCACATCTGAGTTACTAGCTCTAGCAAAAGACTCGTTCGCCCCGAAGGCATCGAATTTCTACAAAGTAAACTAACCAAAATCCCCACAACAAATTCAATCATCTGAGATGATCGCACACAATTTCACACAATATCATACCTGTTTCAGCTAGGAAACATCACAGACAATCACAACCAAGTCCACATAACCTAGGCATAACAGACTTATACCCGACAATTCCCCACAATCTAGGCCAGCTTAACCCAAAGCGATCCGGTTAGAACCGAACTGCTCTGATACCACCATTGTAACACCCCGTTTCCGGAGCGCTACTGTGTAACCCAATCTAATGCTGAAAACATTTAATGCTTGTATGTTTTCAGTTAAGGAGTACTCTTATGTATTTTGCAATGGAAAAATAGGAGTAAATTTATTTATTTTTTCATTTTCTTTCCTTTGAAACCCTTTTCAAAATGAGACATAGAGTACTATAGTTTTCTAAATGATGCCAATTCAGACTTTTGCAATTATCAGAGTATAATGCATCACAAAATAATACTTCACAGGCGAAGTTTTTTGGAAAGAGTAATTACAAAACAACAAATACAAAACCCTAAGCTAATTTATTTAACACTTACAACACTTTAAAAACAATTTAAAACATCCTCCAAAATCATGTTTGAGGTCACGGTTCCAGCCCCCATTTTCAACCAAATTTATTTTCTCAAAACTATGTAAAACATGCATATTGACTAGTTTCCAACTTAGCAAGTATAACTCATCAAAACTAACTCCAAAACAACAAAACTAAGTCAAGAACAAAGCTTAAAATGATCCTCAAGTTTCGGCCAGCAGGGGTTAGGGTTTTCTCCAAACTTAAAACACCAAAAACAAGTGATTCATGGAAGGAAATAAGGGGTTATGAAGCTAATCATACAATACTAGCTAAAACAAGCATCATAACTCCAAAATAACTCCTAAAACCTTCAAAACCCATATCATGGAACCCAAGAGAGATGAGGAAAGGTTTATGGAGCTTACCAAGAGTATAGATGATGATTGAACAAGGGTGGAGATGAAAGGAAACAAGGGTGCACACTTTGATCTCCAAAAACTTCAAAAATCAAAGCTTTCCTCTTCCAATTTTTTTTTCAAGCTTTCCAACAATGGAAGAAATGAAAGGATGGAGCATAGATCAGCAAGGGAGCCACGAAAATAATGAGGACAAGGTGGGAATAAAATTGTTCACTTAAGTTGGAATTTAACTAATTACTTACAAACTAACCAAACTAACTTAACAAACTAACTACCCATTACTTCCTAAACCAATAAAAATGCTTCCTTTCCAAATGGTGTGCTACAATCATGTGGCTCCAGCTGCAGCCGCCATACATTCCCCTTAGCTCATGGCTTCGTTTCGTCGCGTTCTCACTCAACCGGGTGCGCGGCGTTACGCGTATATTAGGTTTTAATACTAAAAACTCCCAAAAATAATTCTAATTATAACCCCACACCCAAAAATCACAAATTTTCCTCGCGGCATAAGAAAAGTACCCATGTATCTCGTTTTGTCGAAATGCAAACCGAAACGTCGCAATTAGGCAGTCTCTGGCCATAGAAAATACACTAAATATTTTCTGATGCCCAAAAATTCTAGAAACATTACAATAAATCCTAAATATTGGAAAATGCTAAGATGTCAAATTTTATAAAATTTGGATCACGTTTGGGCATGTTTCAGTTAGAAACACACACAATAGCCTAGCTACGGCAGAATTCGATAGAATTCTCGCAGCGTAATAAAAACTGTAAATTAGTGAGGATCACTAATTTCAATTTCTCTTATCATATAGATATTATTCAAATAATAAAATTATCAAGACAAAATCTTTAAAATAATAGTCATATTAAATATGACATAAAACAGACAATTAATACAATAACTAAACCATGAAAAATCAAACTATGACTTGAAAATATTTATTAAATCCTGAAAATTATTTCTCTTTCAATAAAATAATTTTCTTTAATCAAATAACAATCTTTCACATTTTTCGGGATTAATTCATATTAAAAACAGTATACGTCTACACTGTCTGTTAATCTGAATTAATTACTAAAACAGTAAATTGTTTACAATAAATCTTTGTTGTTCTTCGTACTTTTAACAAACCATTGAGGTGATCAATCTCCATGATTTATTTTCAAGTAGTCGGAAACTATAAAATAATTTTCATAAAAATTAGGATGTTACATTACCACCCTCCTTAAAAAAAATTTCGTCCCCGAAAATTAACTTATAAACCAAAACAAAATCAAAATGATGAAAAGTCATAACTTAATACTAAACATATCATAAATATGAAGTTTGAAATTTAATAAAACATAATAATTTTTACACTCAAACAATCGAACACAAAGCATACATTTTATTCATATATCCTTACTAAAGTAAGGCACTACATCATCAACTTAAATGTCTACAAAACACAGTACTACGCGTCCATGTTGAAGAAGTCCTCGCGAATTACGCTTTATTCCACACTACGATCTCTACTCCATCACGATCACGAACACAGCCACGACGACACTGGGTTACGGCTACATGCTAACACCAACGAAACTCTACTAACACAAAAGCCAACATCAAATCTCTTTAATTTTAAAAACATCTAATTTCTAAAAATGACACAAAGCAAGAGTTAATTTGCGTAAACCACTAATTGATCTCTTCAAGACTCGACCTTCTCAAGAACATTATGGTTCTTTTGAGATTAGGTTTTTCATTGCCTTAAAATCATCAAGACACACTTAATTCAAAGTCTAACATTTAAATCAAACACCAACAACAACAAAATTACTACGAACCTTTTATTAAACTTGAAATCTAACCTCACGCATATAAAACTTGGTTTTCCAAAAGAAAACAAGTTCAAAAGCATTTCCCAACAAGACAAGATGGACTAAAAATTTTGAATTATCTTTTACAACAAAAGAAAACAAAATCTTTCCAAACTTCTACTACTAAATCATAGTTTTAACAAATACCATTTAAAAACTTAAAACCATCTTCAACGAGATCATTAACAAAGACACAAGAGTGGAAAACAAAATAACCATGACACTCACCTAAAACCTTCCAGGGACCCGCGGTTTGGAAACATGAAGAGAGAGGAGGATTGCCACGATTAACAACCACAAAATCACCAACAACATTATTACATTCAGAAATGTGAGAGGATCCATCACAAAAATCATCCTAAGGCTCACGGTTTGCAGGAGAAAGAAGAAGATGAAGGTTTGGTTTTCTAACACCTCTCACCACCACATGATTGGGCACAAGTTAGGAGAAGGATGGAGGAAGAATGAAGGTCCTGAAGCAAAATACCTCACGGTTCACAAGGGAAGAAAAAGAAGGAAATTGAAGTTCTTCACCAACACCAACACGCTAGAGAATTTATTCTCCCCTCTATTATTAAAAGGAATCGACTAAGGAGAATGTGAAAGGAAAAGTGACCCCCACCCCAAAAATTCTACTAAGCCATCGATGTGTCTAAAGACAAGATAAGGTGGAATAGAATTTTACAAAATTGTCTAACCCATGATCATGACACCAAAAGGAAAAGAAAATTCAAAAAAAAAAATTATTAACCACAAGATCTACAACATCACTTATAAATAATTGTACACAATCACAATAACATCTATCGTAATACCAAAAGTATAATAAAAATTTGGATTTTGGAATATAGTATAATAATAAAATACGTCATAGAGTTAAAACACTTATGTGGTCTATATTTAGAACCACGCGCACACCATAATACGTATAATACGATAATTATAGCGTCACCTACGGATAATCTCTCTCGTAAATCTCGGCCCGCTCAGCTCCATTGTGTCGTATTTCCTGCGATGAAGTCTTCAGATGATGAGTTCTCTGCTCTACTTGGGGTGTAGACACGTCCCTCAGTGGTTGGTCTTGTAGTTTCAACATTGTTGACAATAGACTCAGCTCGTGGTACTTTGCAGTCTCTGGACAGATATCCCAATTCCTTGCAGTTAAAGCATAATCTTTCCTTGGTTGGTTACTGTTAACGTTGTGCTCCTCATCTTCACCGTTGAAGTAGTGCTCTTCGGCTATCGATGCTTGTGATTCCCTCTTCTGTCTATCATGTAGACATATCCTCCTGTAGTTGGGCACGCAACCTTCGCAGCATCCACATCTGGCAATTGATAGTCCTTAGAAATATGTCCTGGCTACTTGTAGTCACAGCATATTCGGTCCTTCAATGAGTATTCTTCAACTAGCTGTTCCTTGCTTCCACATTGATGACAGTTCCACTTCAACTCCTGGCCATTCCCAATAGCCTATGCCACAAGACAATCCTGGCTGTGGTCATTTCCCTGAGGATGGAAATGAGATGTTCCTTGTTGATGTCTTCATCTTTGTCCTTTGTCCTTGGTTCAGATAATCTGGCCTAACTGACCCTCCAATAGCTCGCTCCTCCGTTCGTTGACTTAGTCAATCGTGTTGATTCTCTGCGGCAATCTGTTGTGCGACAGTTGCTATCCAGACTATCACTCGAATTACGTGATTCACATCTGAGTTACTAGCTCTAGCAAAAGACTCGTTCGCCCCGAAGGCATCGAATTTCTACAAAGTAAACTAACCAAAATCCCCACAACAAATTCAATCATCTGAGATGATCGCACACAATTTCACACAATATCATACCTGTTTCAGCTAGGAAACATCACAGACAATCACAACCAAGTCCACATAACCTAGGCATAACAGACTTATACCCGACAATTCCCCACAATCTAGGCCAGCTTAACCCAAAGCGATCCGGTTAGAACCGAACTGCTCTGATACCACCATTGTAACACCCCGTTTCCGGAGCGCTACTGTGTAACCCAATCTAATGCTGAAAACATTTAATGCTTGTATGTTTTCAGTTAAGGAGTACTCTTATGTATTTTGCAATGGAAAAATAGGAGTAAATTTATTTATTTTTTCATTTTCTTTCCTTTGAAACCCTTTTCAAAATGAGACATAGAGTACTACAGTTTTCTAAATGATGCCAATTCAGACTTTTGCAATTATCAGAGTATAATGCATCACAAAATAATACTTCACATAACATAATTATTTCGCACTAAGGCGAAGTTTTTTGGAAAGAGTAATTACAAAACAACAAATACAAAACCCTAAGCTAATTTATTCAACACTTACAACACTTTAAAAACAATTTAAAACATCCTCCAAAATCATGTTTGAGGTCACGTTTCCAGCCCCCATTTTCAACCAAATTTATTTTCTCAAAACTATGTAAAACATGCATATTGACTAGTTTCCAACTTAGCAAGTATAACTCATCAAAACTAACTCCAAAACAACAAAACTAAGTCAAGAACAAAGCTTAAAATGATCCTCAAGTTTCGGCCAGCAGGGGTTAGGTTTTTCTCCAAACTTAAAACACCAAAAACAAAGTGATTCATGGAAGGAAATAAGGGGTTATGAAGCTAATCATACAATACTAGCTAAAACAAGCATCATAACTCCAAAATAACTCCTAAAACCTTCAAAACCCATATCATGGAACCCAAGAGAGATGAGGAAAGGTTTATGGAGCTTACCAAGAGTATAGATGATGATTGAACAAGGGTGGAGATGAAAGGAAACAAGGGTGCACACTTTGATCTCCAAAAACTTCAAAAATCAAAGCTTTCCTCTTCCAAATTTTTTTTCAAGATTTCCAACAATGGAAGAAATGAAAGGATGGAGCATAGATCAGCTAGGGAGCCACGAAAATAATGAGGACAAGGTGGGAATAAAATTATTCACTTAAGTTGGAATTTAACTAATTACTTACAAACTAACCAAACTAACTTAACAAACTAACTACCCATTACTTCCTAAACCAATCAAAATGCTTCCTTTCCAAATGGTGTGCTACAATCATGTGGCTCCAGCTGCAGCCGCCATACATTCCCCTTAGCTCATGGCTTCGTTTCGTCGCGTTCTCGCTCAACCGAGTGTGCGGCGTTACGCGTATATTAGGTTTTAATACTAAAAACTCCCAAAAATAATTCTAATTATAACACCACACCCAAAAATCACAAATGTTCCTCGTGGCATAAGAAAAATACCCATGTATCTCTTTTTCTCGAAATACGAACCGAAACGTTGCAATTAGGCAGTCTCTGGCCATAGAAAATACACTAAATATTTTCTGATGCCCAAAAATTCTAGAAATATTACAATAAATCCTAAATATTGGAAAATGCTAAGATCTCAAATTTTATAAAATTTGGATCACGTTTGGGTATGTTTCAGTTAGAAACACACACAATAGCCTAGCTACGGCAGAATTCGATAGAATTCTCGCAGCGTAATAAAAACTGTAAATTAGTGAGGATCACTAATTTCAATTTCTCTTATCATATAGATATTATTCAAATAATAAAATTATCAAGACAAAATCTTTAAAATAATAGTCATATTAAATATGACATAAAACAGACAATTAATACAATAACTAAACCATGAAAAATCAAACTATGACTTGAAAATATTTATTAAATCCTGAAAATTATTTCTCTTTCAATAAAATAATTTTCTTTGATCAAATAACAATCTTTCACAATTTTCGGGATTAATTCATATTAAAAACAGTATACGTCTACACTGTATGTTAATCTGAATTAATTACTAAAACAGTAAATTGTTTACAATAAATCTTTGTTGTTCTTCGTACTTTTAACAAACCATTGAGGTGATCAATCTCCATGATTTATTTTCAAGTAGTCGGAAACTATAAAATAATTTTCATAAAAATTGGGATGTTACGTTACCACCCTCCTTAAAAAAAATTCGTCCCCAAAAATTAACTTATAAACCAAAAAAAAATATAATGAATAGTTTTTTAATAATGTTTATATTGTTTTCTTACCAAAAAAATTGACTTATTTATTTATGCATGACAGGAGGAGTTTGAGGCGAGGATGTCTCAAATTAGATCTCAGACATTATCATGTTTCCCGTCTCAGAGTCCTGAGGACCCGTCTGCACTACTCAAGGTTTGGGCAGATGTTATTGCCAGAAAGAAGAAGGGTCACCTATACGGTGTTCAAGACCTTGCCAGCAACTACAAGAAAGGGACCAGCCGCCTCCACATCGGAGAATCATCGAGTTGTGGTGGCGCCAGTCGTCGCTCTGCCGCATATGAGTAGGAGTTAGCCGAGGTGAAGTAGAGACTGGCCACTTTCGCGGAGGAGACCCATCGGACGAACACCATTTTGGCTCTGGTGCTGGAGCGACGACAGGAACAGATGTACCAGATGCTAGCTCGCCAGCAACCTCAGCCTCATCATCAGCCGCCTCCTCCCCGCCTCCGTCTCCAGGTATTGATGATGTCGATTACGCAGATGGTTTAGAGCATCTCGATCATGATCAGGACTACCAAGATTATTATTGATGTTTGTACTTATTTTTTTTATAGTTTGATATTGGTCGGATATTTTTTTTAATTTATATTACGTTTCTTTTTTACTTTATTTTTTAGTTTACGTTATCACATTTCTTAATATGAAATAAATTAATAATTAAATAACTAAATAAATAATTAATTAATAATTAAAATTAATCAATTAAATTAAATTAAATTAATAGTTATTTAAATTAATTAAAGAAATTTATTAATTTTAAAATTAAATAAATTAATTAATTAATTAATTAAATTTAATATAAAAATTTAATCAATGAATTTAATTAATTCATAAAAAAAATTAACAATACCGACGGGTATGGCCGTCGATAATCACCGTCTGGCATTACCGACAGTCGCGTCCGTCGGAAAACTACTGACGGCCTTTTTCGTCGAAAATTACCGCCGGTTTTTAACCGACGGTAAAAAAACTCGTCGATAATCATTTGCGACGCCTATTTTAGCCTATCGGTAAGCCGTCGGTAAATATCTGTCGGTAACTCCCGCGTTTTCTTGTAGTGTAAAGTCCTTTCGCGTTATGATTGCTTATGTTTATTTATCTATGTAAGAGTCGTTGCATTATCTGCGAAGGATCCAAAGGTTTTACGACGTCGGGGCAATAAAGGAACCTTAGATAAATCAATTTTAGTTATTTAATTTGTCGGAGGATCCGAGGTTAATTAACAGATCTATAAGGGAATTGGGAACTTATAACGAAACCGAAAAGGGGAGATATATGACCTTTTGACCAATCTAAACTCCTAGATTATCATAGGACTTAATGTTTTCAACCAAGGTTAGTTCAGAAAATTAGTCTTAGGGAGAAAAGATTATTGGTTGTCTGAGGATCAGGGCTGATAGATAGAAGGGGGTCAATAACATGGAGGAAAGGACGAATAGGATAGAATATGATTAAGAAAGGAATGAACCGGATAGACGAAACCAAGACCCTAGGCTCTAACTCTATTGTCTTGCAAACCGTTTTCTACGCACTCTTTCTTTACTGCGCATTCAAACCAACTATTCAAACGCTTAAATAATTAAGACGCCCGAAGTAGATTTGTAATTATCCTTATTCCATATGGGTTTGACAATCGAGACTTAAAATCCCAATTATTACTACGTTATGGCCAGTGCACTTGCCTGAGATGCAACAGGAACTCACAACTGTAACACCCTAACTTTTCCTAAGCTTAGTAATAAGAGACCCTAAGTAAAAAGGAGATTTAATTCTAAGGGATTAAAGGGGCTAATGGCCTAGAAGAATAGTTTAATTTATTAAACTGACCCAAAGTTAAGCCTAAGGGGTAAAATAGTAATTTTCCAAGGATTAAGCTAGTCTAATATTGTTTAATTTAGTATTAAAGAGGCTAATTTTAGAAGACCCAAATGAATGAACTCAACCCTTATGCATTTGTGTTGTATGAATTCATAAAGAAGGGGGTTGTATTATGTAGAATAAGGGGGTGTAAGGAGTAAGTAGTGTTTAAAAAAAAAAAAAAGGCTGCTGCCCTCATGAGAAAAAGAAGGGGAATAAAAAAGAAAGAAAGAACAGAAGCAGAGAAGAAAAGAGAAAGAAAAGGAAAGAAGAGAAAGAAAAAAGAAGAGAGAAGAAGGGAACGAAGGAAGGGCGCGATGGTGAAGGAGAAGGAAGGAGGAACTGAACCGCGACGGCTCTGGCTCCGACGCGGTGGTGCGCTCCATGGGAAGGAAAGGACAGAGACAGAGAGAGACTGAGGGAGTGAGATCGAGAGATCGAGAGATCGAGAGAGAGAGTGAGACAGCGAGAAAGAGATATTGAACCGAGAGAGAGAGAAGAAGGAAAGGGAAATAGAAGAGGAAGAAGAAGATGATGGTGGAAGGAGCAAGCTTGAAGGATGAAGATTCAAGCCCTAGAAATTGGGGATTTAGCCCCAATTTCATCAAAGCCCTAAGGTAACATAGAATCCCCTAATTTAAAACTCTCTTAGGGTATGCTAGGATTATTGTTCTCATTCTTGAATTTAATGATTAATAAGTAGAAATTGTGATACTCTAGCGGGATTGGATAAGGGTTGGATGGCTGTCCCCAACCCCCCATGTGACACCCTCTACCCCGCATGTTATCGTTACGAAAATAAATTAAGAAAAAATATAACTGCTGAAAAATACAGTCAAATAAAATTTTCATAAATAAAGGTAGAGTCGTCACACTCTCATAAACTTGCGGAAATAATCATTTGACAGTTACGAATAAAATTCACATGATACAAACACCCCGATGTCACAACGTCTCAAAGCTGACCCTAAACATTTACTTCGAAGATAACAACATCGATAATAACCAAAACATCGAAAATCCTAATCTCCGATGATCGCGCCCATAGATCACTCCTCAGCCACGTCGTCATCGTCACCTGCAGTCTCATCGTCTAAACATACACAATGGTGTATGAGTAGCCATGACAAAGGGTTAGCCATCATATACAATCATAGCACAAAACGGCAAAGGACATAGCTTAAGCAATGCGCATACAACACGTTAACTTAATCAACACATAACATGAATGCTTGACTCAACGAGTACTTATGCAATCCTAGACAACTCTACTTCACCGAACATGTGGATCCAAACCAACTCAGATGAGCGAGTGAGAAAACATCATCACTCTTGAGTACGAACAGTGTCTAGTCAGGGTAACCGGTATATTAATTGGTCACGCCCCAGCTGTGGTAGCTATCCACCGCCTTTATATAAGACGCTCCTACCCGATTGACCCCAGTAGGGTACCTTGCCCATCATGGCGATACTATATCGCATCATCGTTGCTCACCCCCAATAACGTTAACTTAACAAGACACATATGATGCATGAACACAAACCAAGCAAGTGTCTAACAACAACAACAACAACAACTCACCAACCATCTCATCAAGCGGCGGCTATAACAACGATAACAAGGTACTACTCGTCAAGAACCGACAAATTTCCACAATCTTGGAACAAGTCCAAGTTATCAACCTACCTCACCACACTAAGTCTAGGCTAACTTAACTAAATTTCCAACTCTTAACTCAAGTGTTTCAACTTACTTATTTGACCGGACGCACTGCACTACTCCCCTAAAATTATAGGACACTATCCAAGAGAGTTTGGGTCAATACTTATTATATCCTGAATTTAAAAATTCAATTAGTGAGACTTTGCTAAAATAATTCTAGACTTAGTCATCTTTACGCATAATTTTTCTGTATAACTATTACTCTAAGTTGTCAACTAGGTTTGAAATACTCATAACACCAAATCTTGCTTCTAAAGCACTTAAACCACCGACACCACAATATGACCATCATATCCTAGTCCTAAGACTTGCTTGTACCATAACTTAAACGCTAAAAATATCATTATACCTTAGTTAACTCCTAACAATTACACCCATCATCGATACTTTATCCTTTCACATAACCATGATATACCACCTAGAGAATCTAAGTGTAACAAACCACACTCTATGATAATCTAGCTCTCACTCAACACAACAAATCCAGAACATCAAATAGCAACAAGCAATCTCATTTAAACACATTTACATACATTTATCAATAACAAGCCAAGACAACCAAATCATCATATGATCCATACATGACATTTCATCGTAACACATCAATTCAAACAACACCTTATAAGACAATTTCAATTAACATTAACATCATGACATAATTTAATATCAAATTTTCCCATCACAATGGCAATGGTACTTATTTTGCACAACCGCGCCAAGTCTAGGGACCATGGGACGTCCCTATTGCCTAATTATATCCATAAGCCCACTAATCTTGTATCCATCTACCCCCTTATCTCAATAAAATGTTTGAAGTATTCCAAGGTGAAGAAAACTGGCTACAACGACAATTTGAGCACCAACTGAGCACAGGATAAAATTTTCGGAAGAGCGAAACGCGGCTGGAAAAAAAATAATAATTAGTATAATATATTTTTTTAGAATTTTTAAGGCTGAAACGAAATTAAAAGGAAGCAAAAAGAGTAACCGGAAAACGCCATACCGAGACAAAAGAGTTACAAGGGGCCCGGCGTCAACTTCACCGAATCGAGCAAAGGAGTAGTGCTTCTTGAAGGTTCCGACGCGAGGAATCCGAAAATGGCGTCCGTTTTTCGAACCGAAAACTGTGGTGTCCGAAAAAGTGAATTTACAGCTCGCCCCACCAAAATATATGCAACGAACGGAGTCGCGGTTGAACGAACAGAGGCTGGAAACGTGTTCTATGGTCGATTTCGGGTGGGAGGATGAAATTTGGAATTTTTTCGTGGCCTAGGAAGGGAGAACAAGAAGAGAGAAGAAAAGGAATAAGGGTTCGTATTTTTTTTTTTCCAGCCGAACGAATGAATGTTGAAGATGATGAATAGGAACGCGTAATAGATGACCGCGTAGGAGAGGAAACATGGTCAGCCCAGCCCAACTTCTTTCTATCATCATTTATAAAAATAAAATAATAAAAATTAAACAAAGGAAAGAAGAAGTAAAGTGCTGCACTACTTTGATTCATATATATATATATATATATATATATATATATATATATATATATATATATATATATATATATATATATATATCCTTATGTAAACAATTATTACTTGAAGTCATTTTTAATAAAATATACAATTATTCTAAAATATCTAAAATAGATTCAAGACCAATATTTAATAAAATAAGGTAAAATAATATAATTAAAATATACTAATTATTAAGGCAAACACACTCAAGTTGTCACAAAATTACCAATATAAGCACACAATATATATATAGGATCCTAAGAATTCAAATTTGAGGGTGTTACAATTCTCACTTTACAATAGTACTAAGAATAATAATAAAATATCATTCCAATACTCCTTAAATTTAAATAATTATTAACAAGATAATATTAATATTTCAAACTAATGTTTTACAAAAATAAAGATAATAATAAAACAATAAAGCATTACTAAAAATACTAATTTCCAAAGTAACTTACATAAAAATTATCAAAAAAATTATTAATATATTCAGGCATATATACATATGTATTAATACGAAAATTGGGGTGTTACAATTCCACCCCCCTTAAAAAAAAATTCCGTCCTCGGAATTTCTCTGGGTGTATTAAACGATACTGTATTTAATAGAGAACCAAATGAAGCATACAATATAGAAAGATCAATTAACTATATGTCAATGAATATAACAAAATAATTTTTTTTTTAATATCATATCAAAAATAATTCAGCAATCAAGACTTAGTTAAACATAATGCACACACAAAAATTATAGGCTAAAGTATGTTAGACTAAAACGTTAAAATAAAATGAATAAAAAAAAAATTATTCATCATTTTTAATCTATTTATTCCGTAAAAAAAAAAGAAACCTATTTATCCTAAAAGAAATAACATGTTTGCATGCAATGTTTCATAGTCATTAAAATTAAGCACACAATATAGCAAAAGTAATTTATCGCAAATTAAGGCATGACTAACTACAAGTATTTATCTTAAGGTACCCTACTAAGTTCACTAACCAGAAACTTGCTTCATGCAAAACCTTTATTATTTCTATTGCTCAACTTACTCGCGGAAACATTCTTTAGGATGCTACCCAATGATAGACTCGGTTTCTGTTAAAACATCTAAAATCGGTTTTGTAGTCTTATCAGAAGGCAAAACAATATATTTCCCAAAGATTAACTAATGTCCCACACTAATTTCTACTTATATCCTCACTCTATGGTTGGTCTCTATGCCTAAGGAAAATTACTTTCCACCTTTAGAATCTACGGTTTCAAAGCCTTATGCCTATCCGAAGCCCTTAAGAATTTAACTGCAATGTAGATAATCTATGTCCATAACTAATTCTAGTATCTAAGGTAATTCAAAAAAAACTAATACTACCCACCAAACTGATTATCATTGCTTTTCTCACCGGCGGTAAGTGATTGGGCTGCAGTCCCTCCTACTCGTTCAGCCAGGTAATCCAAGCAATAATAACCATGTGCAACAATCATCTATTCTTCTATAAGGTTCTCTGATAGGGGCTTAAGCGTAAAGATGTCGACGTCACATGATTACCCTCAAGCTCTACAAAAGATCCTTCCTATAGCATAGCCACGATTCCGCTGCGCTACTCTGATAACATATTTCCCAGCTAACAATGTTGTAAATCTAAAATAAGGTCAGCTTATCCTTTCTAGTTAAGCTACTAGCCCATTGTACTTACTAGAATTCCTTTAAGGTAATGGATAAAAGTCTTGCACCTTAAGTGCAACAACTAAGGGTTAACCTGCATCTCTCAGTTCTGGGTTGATCATTCTCAATTCACTAAGCGTAATTTTAAACAAGATACTAAGAAATTAACAACTTAGGAAATTGCTAACCCAAAATTCACAGTTAATGGTTCAGGTACCTACTATCTTAGCTCTATCTATCATATACTAATGTGAACTTAGCCCATTGAGAATTGTTCGTGTACTAGAACAAACAAAATTAAACAAGTAATGCATGTAACTCAAATCAGAGTTCACGCACTGAAACACAATAGACCACACACAAAGCCCGGTTAGAACCGAACTGCTCTGATACCACTAATTGTGACACCCTCTACCCCGCATGTTATCGTTACGAAAATAAATTAAGAAAAAATATAACTGCTGAAAAATACAGTCAAATAAAATTTTCATAAATAAAGGTAGAGTCGTCACACTCTCATAAACTTGCGGAAATAATCATTTGACGGTTACGAATAAAATTCACATGATACAAACACCCCGATGTCACAACGTCTCAGAGCTGGCCCTAAACATTTACTTCGAAGATAACAACATCGATAATAACCAAAACATCGAAAATCCTAATCTCTGATGATCGCGCCCATAGATCACTCCTCAGCCACGTCGTCATCGTCACCTGCAGTCTCATCGTCTAAACATACACAATGGTGTATGAGTAGCCACAGCAAAAAGGGGTTAGACATCATATACAATCATAGCACAAAACGGCAAAGGACATAGCTTAAGCAATGCGCATACAACACGTTAACTTAATCAACACATAACATGAATGCTTGACTCAACGAGTACTTATGCAATCCTAGACAACGTCTACTTCACCGAACATGTGGATCCAAACCAACTCAGATGAGCGAGTAAGAAAACATCATCACTCTTGAGTACGAACAGTGTCTAGTCAGAGTAACCGGTATATTTATTGGTCACGCCATTGTGGTAGCTATCCACCGCCTTTATATAAGACGCCCTACGCGCTTGACCCCCAAGGCCGGCTCCCTTGCCCATCATGGCCGATACTATATCGCATCATCGTTGCTCACCCCCAATAACGTTAACTTAACAAGACACATATGATGCATGAACACAAACCAAGCAAGTGTCTAACAACAACAACAACAACAACTCACCAACCATCTCATCAAGCGGCCGGCTATAATAACGATAACAAGGTACTACTCGTCAAGAACCGACAAATTTCCCACAATCTTGGAACAAGTCCAAGTTATCAACCAACCTCACCACACTAAGTCTAGTCTAACTTAACTAAAGCTCCAACTCTTAACTCAAGTGTTTCAACTTACTTATTTGACCGGACGCACTGCATTACTCCCTAAAATTATAGGACACTATCCAAGAGAGTTTGGGTCAATACTTATTATATCCTGAATTTAAAAATTCAATTAGTGAGACTTTGCTAAAATAATTCTAGACTTAGTCATCTTTCTGCATAATTTTTCTGTATAACTATTACTCTAAGTTGTCAACTAGGCTGAAATACTCATAACACCAAATCTTGCTTCTAAAGCACTTAAACCACCGACACCACAATATGACCATCATATCCTAGTCCTAAGACTTGCTTGTACCATAACTTAAACGCTAAAAATATTATTAACCTTAGTTAACTCCTAACAATTACACCCATCATCCATACTTTATCATTTCACATAACCATGATATACCACCTAGAGAATCTAAGTGTAACAAACCACACTCTATGATAATCTAGCTCTCACTCAACACAACAAATCCAGAACATCAAATAGCAACAAGCAATCTCATTTAAACACATTTACATACATTTATCAATAACAAGCCAAAACAACCAAATCATCATATGATCCATACATGACATTTCATCGTAACACATCAATTCAAACAACACCTTATAAGACAATTTCAATTAACATTAACATCATGACATAATTTAATATCAAATTTTCCCATCACAATGGCAATGGTACTTATTTTGCACAACCGCGCCAAGTCTAGGGACCATGGGACGTCCCTATTGCCTAATTATATCCATAAGCTCACTAATCTTGTATCCATCTACCCCCTTACCTCAATAAAAAGTTTGAAGTATTCCAAGGTGAAGAAAACTGGCTACAACGACAATTTGAGCACCAACTGAGCACAGGATAAAATTTTCGGAAGAGCGAAACGCGGCTGGAAAAAAAATAATAATTAGTATAATATATTTTTTTAGAATTTTTAAGGCTGAAACGAAATTAAAAGGAAGCAAAAAGAGTAACCGGAAAACGTCATACCGAGACAAAAGAGTTACAAGGGGCCCAGCGTCAACTTCACCGAATCGAGCAAAGGAGTAGTGCTTCTTGAAGGTTTCGACGCGAGGAATCCGAAAATGGCGTCCGTTTTTCGAACCGAAAACTGTGGTGTCCGAAAAAGTGAATTTACAGCTCGCCCCACCAAAATATACGCAACGAACGGAGTCGCGGTTGAACGAACAGAGGCTGGAAACGTGTTCTATGGTCGATTTCGGGTGGGAGGATGAAATTTGGAATTTTTTCGTGGCCTAGGAAGGGAGAACAAGAAGAGAGAAGAAAAGGAATAAGGGTTCGTATTTTTTTTTTTCCAGCCGAACGAATGAATGTTGAAGATGATGAATAGGAACGCGTAATAGATGACCGCGTAGGAGAGGAAACATGGTCAGCCCAGCCCAACTTCTTTCTATCATCATTTATAAAAATAAAATAATAAAAATTAAACAAAGGAAAGAAGAAGTAAAGCGCTGCACTACTTTGATTCATATATATATATATATATCCTTATGTAAACAATTATTACTTGAAGTCATTTTTAATAAAATATACAATTATTCTAAAATATCTAAAATAGATTCAAGACCAATATTTAATAAAATAAGATAAAATAATATAATTAAAATATACTAATTATTAAGGCAAACACACTCAAGTTGTCACAAAATTACCAATATAAGCACACAATATATATATAGGATCCTAAGAATTCAAATTTGAGGGTGTTACAATTCTCACTTTACAATAGTACTAAGAATAATAATAAAATATCATTCCAATACTCCTTAAATTTAAATAATTATTAACAAGATAATATTAATATTTCAAACTAATGTTTTACAAAAATAAAGATAATAATAAAACAATAAAGCATTACTAAAAATACTAATTTCCAAAGTAACTTACATAAAAATTATCAAAAAAATTATTAATATATTCAGGCATACATATGTATTAATACGAAAATTGGGGTGTTACACCCCACAAACATTTGTGTGATGTTTGCCCATTGTGAACTCCACAGAGCTCCAATCGGAATGAAGTGTTAATGATTATGCGATTTTCTTCAATTCGAGTTGGGGGGCAACCATAAGTCCCCAGATAGGAATGACAATGAGGTCATTTTCCTAAGTAATGCATGCTTGTTGTAATTTGAGTTATGGATTCTGGTCTTTGATAAAAATTGGAGTTGGAGATTTGAAGTTTGCCTATTAGTGTTTATTTCAAATTCATGAGTAATGGTTACCTTATGTGTCTTCATTTGGATTCATGAAAGTTGTGAAATGAGTTGATTTTCAAAGTATTATGAGTAGTGTTTGATTGGAAATGTTGCTTGAGAATGATTGAATTACACTTGTGTATTCCTTTCAATACGTGAATGTATTTGAAAATGCATAAGTCAATGTTCAAATGCATGTTAAGTTGATTTCCTTGATTTTCTTTTGAATATCATTGGAGATAGTTTGATAGTTAAATGATGTATGGATTAAGATTCCTGAGTTGCTATTTTACCTTGTTGTAAGCATGCATAGAAGCATAAGCATTGTGATAAAAATCACTTAAAAGACACACAAGATTCCTCATAAGAGGAGAGATCGGTATGGTTAGCCTTGTGGGACGCCACTTGGGGGGTTATGACGTCTAACCACCGTACCGTAAGTTATGTTGATTGGGGTTTATGGAACAACATATATAACAAAACCCAGTAACATAGATTCCCAGTTAAAAATCAAGTTGAGCATTAAGGGAATAGCTAAGATGTGCTAAGCACAAAATAAAGAAGAACTATACGTTCTTAGTTAAAGTTGCATTGCATTTTATTTTAACCGTGCTAAGCATAGAGTAAAGAAGAACTATATGTTCTTAGTTAAATTGAATTGCATTTATGTCTCATTCATTTCTTAGATGTAGCAAGTTACGAGGAGATGAATTATATGTTCTTATGCTAAATGATCTTGCAAATATGATTATGTTTGTATGGGAAAAGTGTTCTGGCTTAAATGCCTTAATTATGTTTATCACAATAGTATGATTGATGAGAGGAGTTTTTCATACGTAGCACACCACGTGTGGCTGAAAACAACGGTAATGTTTTTAGTTTCAACTCTATGTTACTGAATTTTCCATAACTCACTATAATTAGGGTATTGTTTTCAGGTACAAGCATATCGAAGAAGTTAGAGCATGGAGATGTACTCGGTCTTGCCTTCCCGCGAGACTTTTAGTTACCGGATCACGAGTAAGAGTTTTTAGAGTCTAATTTTTTTATTTCTTTAAGTCATAAGTCTAAATAGGATTGTATGTTAATTCTATAATTTATTAAAAGAAAATATGTAATTTTGTGGAAAATTTTTTGAAACCTATGGAGTCTTTTATCATCGAATTTGTTTTATGGTGATTTGTGTATTGAGAGGTTTAAATAGCCACAATAGTGAACCTCAAAGAACGAATTTCATATTGTTCTTTAAGTCAAAGCAATAATTTTTCCAAGATTAACTTTAATCCTAGTTAAAATAGTATGTAATTCTCCGATTAGTTCGGGGTGTTACAACAACCATGTATTACCTAAAATTTGGAAGGTCATCCTTATGTTGGTAGGTTAACTCCGGATGAGATGTCTATGCTTAGTGATATGGCAAAGAATATGATCAAGCCGAAAAGCGCCTTACTTTCAATTCAACAGAAGAACTCAGAGAGCCACACTACAATAAGACAAATTTACAATGCACGTCAGAAGATTCGATCTAGTCAAAGACAGGGCAGGACGAAGCTGTAATATCTGATGAACTTGATGCATCGTGATCATTATGTGCGCTGACACAAAAGGGTTAATGATTCTGATGTCATCAGAGACATATTCTGGACACATCCCGAAGCCATCACGCTTCCAAATTCCTTTAACATTGTTTTACTTATTTAATCCACATATAAGACTAACAGGTATAGAATGCTATTAGTTGAGGTCGTTGGTGTTACCTCAACTGAGATGACATTCTGATATGAACCAATGTGGGTTCATTTGTTTTTATCGGATCGTGCTTGAAATTGCAACACCCTCAAAAATTGAATTCTTGGGATCTTATAAGTTGTGTGTTTATATTGGTGATTTTGATAACAAATTGTCTGTGTTTGACTTAATGATTAATATATTTTAATGATATTATTTTATTTTAATTTTTATTAAATACTAGTCTTGAATTTATTATACATATTTTAGGTTAATTGTTTTATTTTAAATATTAGTATAGAAATGATGTTTTTTTTCTTTTGAAGTGAAAGTTGTTTTAAAATATATATTTAGATATGTATTGTACTATATGTATATGTTTTATATTATTATAACAGCGCTGATTCATTTCGTTTTTTTAAAAAACAATTTATGTATGTATCAGAGGGCTCAGCCTTCACGCTGAGGCCCTTCTTTTTAAAAAAAAAGAACTTTTGCTTGTTGCACCCCTTCTTTTCACGTATACACTCCCAATCACATGACCTTCTCCTTCGTAACTTCCCTGCACCGTGAACAGTTACGAGATGAAATGCAAGAAGTGCAGCGCCGCGAACCACACCCATTTTTCATTTTCTCTCTCTTCATTTCTCTCCCACTAAGCCACGAAAAATTACAAAACTTCATATTCTTATACAAAATAATCTTCTGGATTCAATTTTGGCATTATCTCGGTCATCCGAAACAGAAAACCGCACCGTATTTTCCCCTGGGGCGGACAGTAATTTCACTTTTTCGGACACCACAGTTTTCGGTTCGAAAAACGGACGCCATTTTCGGATTCCTCGCGTCGAAACCTTCAAGAAGCACTACTCCTTTGCTCGATTCGGTGAAGTTGATGTCGGACCCCTTGTAACCCTTTTGTCAAGGTATGGATTTTCCGGTCACTCTTTTTGCTTCCTTTTAATTTCGTTTCAGAATTAAAAATTCTAAAAAAATATATTATACTAATTGTTATTTTTTCCAGCCGTGTTTCGCTCTTCCGTAAATTTTATCCTGTGCTCAGTTGGTGCTCAAATTGTCGTTGTAGCCAGTTTTCTTCGCCTTGGAATACTTCAAACTTTTTATTGAGGTAAGGGGGTAGATGGATACAAGATTAGTGGGCTTATGGATATAATTAGGCAATAGGGACGTCACATGGTCCCTAGACTTGGCGCGGTTGTGCAAAATAAGTACCATTGCCATTGTGATGGGAAAATTTGATATTAAATTATGTCATGATATTAATGTTAATTGAAATTGTCTTATAAGGTGTTGTTTGAATTGATGTGTTACGATGAAATGTCATGTATGGATCATATGATGATTTGGTTGTCTTGGCTTGTTATTGATAAATGTATGTAAATGTGTTTAAATTAGATTGCTTGTTGCTATTTGATGTTCTGGATTTGTTGTGTTGAGTGAGAGCTAGATTATCATAGAGTGTGGTTTGTTACACTTAGATTCTCTAGGTGGTATATCATGGTTATGTGAAATGATAAAGTATGGATGATGGGTGTAATTGTTAGGAGTTAACTAAGGTATAATAATATTTTTAGCGTTTAAGTTATGGTACAAGCAAGTCTTAGGACTAGGATATGATGGTCATATTGTGGTGTCGGTGGTTTAAGTGCTTTAGAAGCAAGATTTGGTGTTATGAGTATTTCAGCCTAGTTGACAACTTAGAGTAATAGTTATACAGAAAAATTATGCAGAAAGATGACTAAGTCTAAAATTATTTTAGCAAAGTCTCACTAATTGAATTTTTAAATTCAGGATATAATAAGTATTGACCCAAACTCTCTTGGATAGTGTCCTATAATTTTAGGGGAGTAGTACGGTACGTCCGGTCAAATAAGTAAGTTGAAACACTTGAGTTAAGAGTTGGAAATTTAGTTAAGTTAGCCTAGACTTAGTGTAGTGAGGTAGGTTGATAACTTGGACTTGTTCCAGGATTGTGGGAAATTTGTCAGTTTACTGACGAGTAGTACCTTGTTATCGTTGTTATAGCCGGCCGCTTGATGAGATGGTTGGTGAGTTGTTGTTGTTGTTGTTGTTAGACACTTGCTTGGTTTGTGTTCATGCATCATATGTGTCTTGTTAAGTTAACGTTATTGGGGGTGAGCAACGATGATGCGATATAGTATCGGCCATGATGGGCAAGGTACCTTACTGGGGTCAATCGGGTAGGAGCATCTTATATAAAGGCGGTGGATAGCTACCACACCGGGGCGTGACCAATAAATATACGGTTAGCACTGACTAGACACCGTCGTACTCAAGAGTGATGATGTTTTCTCACTCGCTCATCCGAGTTGGTTTGGATCCACATGTTCGGTGAAGTACACGTTGTACAGGATTGTATACGTAGTCGTTGAGTCAAGCATTCATGTTTTGTGTTGATTAAGTTATCGTGTTGTATGCGCATTGCTTAAGCTATGTCCTATGCCGTTTTGTGCTATGATTGTATATGATGTCTAACCCTTTTCTTTGTGGCTACTCATACACCATTGTGTATGTTTAGACGATGAGGCTGCGGTGACGATGACGGCGTGGTCGAGGAGTGATCTATGGGCGCGATCATCGTAGATTAGGATTTTCGATGTTTTGGTTATTATCGATGTTGTTATTTTCAAGTAAATGTTTAGGGTCAGCTACGAGACGTTGTGACATCTGGGTGTTTGTATCATGTGAATTTTATTCAGAATCACAAATGATTATTTCCAGAAGTTTATGAGAGTGTGACAACTCTACCTTTATTTATGAAAATTTTATTTGACTGTATTTTTCAGCGATTATATTTTTCTTAATTTATTTTCGTAACGATAACATGCGGGGTAGTAGGTGTCACAATTAGTGGTATCGTGAGCGATTCGGTTCTAAGGGCTTTGTGTGTGGTCTATTATGTTTCAAAGGCGTGAACTCGAGTTGAGTTACATGCATTACTTGTTTAATTTTGTTTGTTCTGGTACACGAACAATTCTCAGTGGGCTAAGTTCACAGGAGTATATGATAGATAGAGCTAAGATAGTAGGTACCTGAACCATTAACTATGAATCTTGGGTTAGCAATTTCCTAAGTTGTTAATTTCTTAGTATCTTGTTTAAAATTACGCTTAGTGAATTGAGAAGGGTCAACCTGTAATCGAGAGATGCAGGTTAACCCTTAGTTGTTGCACTTAAGGTGCAAGACTTTTAGCCATTACCTTAAAGGAATCCTAGTAAGTACAATGAGCTAGTAGCTTAACTAGAGAGGATAAGCTGACCTTATTTTTGATTTACAACATTGTTAGCTGGGAAATATGTTATCAGAGTAGCGCAGCAGAATCGTGGCTATGCTATAGGAAGGATCTTTGTAGAGCTTGAGGGTAATCATGCGGCGTCGACATCTTTACGCTTAAGCCCCTATCAGGGAACCTTATGGAAGAATAGGTGATTGTTGCACATGGTTATTATTGCTTGGGTTACTTGGCTGAACGAGTAGGAGGGACTGCAGCCCAATCACTTACCGCCGGTGAGAAAAGCAATGATAATCAGTTTGGTGGATAGTATTAGTTTTTGAATTACCTTAGCTACTAGAATTAGTTATGGGCATAGATTATCTACATTGCAGTTAAATTCTTAAGGGCTTCGGATAGGCATAAGGCTTTGAAACTGTAGATTCTAAAGGTGGAAAGTAATTTTTCCTAGGCGTAGAGACAAGCTTAGAGTGAGGATAGAAGTAGAACGTAATGGGGGACATTAGTTAATCTTTGGGAAATATATTGTTTTGCCTTCTGATAAGACCACAAAACCGATTTTAGATGTTCTAACAGAAACCGAGTCTATCATTGTGTAGCACCCTATAGAATGTTTTTCCTAGAGTAAGTTGAGCAGTAGGAATAATAAAGGTTTTGCGTAGGGTACCTTACGATAAATACTGTAGTTAGTCATGCCTTAATTTGCGATAGACTACTTTTGCTATATTGTGTGCTTAACTTTAATGACTATGAAACATTGCATGCAAACATGTTATTTCTTTTAGGATAAATAGGTTTCTATTTTTTTTTTTACGGAATAAATAGATTAAAAACGATGAATAATTTTTTTTATTCATTTTATTTTAACGTTTTAGTCTAACATATTTTAGCCTATAATTTTTGTGTGTGCATTATGCTTAACTAAGTCTTGATTGCTGAATTATTTTCGATATGATATTAAAAAAAAATTAAAATTATTTTATTACATTCACTGACATGCGGTTAATTGATCTTTCTATATTTTATGCTTCATTTGACTCTCTATTATATACAATATACAAACGTGTTATTTCTTTCAAGGGGACTTCAGGTTATACTGAATATTTATATTGAAATGTGAAAGCGCTATGTTATATCTGTTGCTTAGTTTGCTTTGAAAATGTTACATGCTTGAACCGAGGTAAGTTTCTGAACTTTGTTAGATAATTATATGACTGTGTTGCATTACTAAATTATTGATTTCTAGTTTAAATGTCTGATGCCTTTTGATCAGCTTATGTATTTAGCTCGTGATTAATCTTGGCTGCAATATCAAATGCCTTTGATAAGGGAAATTGTTTTGTTTGTGTTTCATTTTTTCTATTAGTATTAATATTTATAAAAAACATGTTATTTTCTCTTTCTAAATTGATGCTTTAGTCTGTCGTACTTTGGTCGTTAACTTTTGTATATTATGTTTAAGTGAATATTGATTGTTGAATTGTTGTTTATGATATGTTGCTAAATGTGTGTGTATATATATATATATATATATATATATATATATATATATATATTATAGCTTTAATTATGAAGTGGTTCTTAAGGATTTAGATGTTAGCCTTGTTGATTCGTTGTGGTTGTTGCAGTTTTGAAGCCTTAAGATAGTAATGTTTTAGTATTCCTTAGTTTAAGGAGTTAATCCTAGAAATAGTCATGAAAGTCACTTGAGCATGATTAGTTAGTACACTAGACATTTAAGTTAGAACTTTTGAAATTCTAGACATTTAAAAGGACTAAGTTTTCCAGCTAGTGGCCATAGTTGACCCTCTTAAGAAAGAATTGTATGGAAAATTTGTAGCAATAGTGAAGAAAGTTGCATGATGTCTTAAGGACAAGATCCATATTGTTTAATAGCACCTAGAGGAATTCCGAGGACGGAATTTTTTTTTTAGGGGGGTGGAATTGTAACACCCTCAAAAATTGAATTCTTGGGATCTTATAAGTTGTGTGTTTATATTGGTGATTTTGATAACAAATTGTCTGTATTTTACTTAATGATTAATATATTTTAATGATATTATTTTATTTTAATTTTTATTAAATACTAGTCTTGAATTTATTATACATATTTTAGGTTAATTGTTTTATTTTAAATATTAGTATAGAAATGATGTTTTTTTTCTTTTGAAGTGAAAGTTGTTTTAAAATATATATTTAGATATGTATTGTACTATATGTATATGTTTTATATTATTATAACAGCGCTGATTCATTTCGTTTTTTTAAAAAACAATTTATGTATGTATCAGAGGGCTCAGCCTTCACGCTATGGCCCTTCTTTTTAAAAAAAAAAAAAACTTTTGCTTGTTGCACCCCTTCTTTTCACGTATACACTCCCAATCACATGACCTTCTCCTTCGTAACTTCCCTGCACCGTGAACAGTTACGAGATGAAATGCAAGAAGTGCAGCGCCGCGAACCACACCCATTTTTCATTTTCTCTCTCTTCATTTCTCTCCCACTAAGCCACGAAAAATTACAAAACTTCATATTTTTATACAAAATAATCTTCTGGATTCAATTTTGGCATTATCTCGGTCATCCGAAACAGAAAACCGCACCGTATTTTCCCCTGGGGCGGACAGTAATTTCACTTTTCCGGACACCACAGTTTTCGGTTCGAAAAACGGACGCCATTTTCGGATTCCTCGCGTCGAAACCTTCAAGAAGCACTACTCCTTTGCTCGATTCGGTGAAGTTGATGTCGGACCCCTTTAACCCTTTTGTCTCGGTATGGCGTTTTTCGGTCACTCTTTTTGCTTCCTTTTAATTTCGTTTCAGCCTTAAAAATTTTAAAAAAATATTATACTAATTGTTATTTTTTCCAGCCGTGTTTCGCTCTTCCGTAAATTTTATCCTGTGCTCAGTTGGTGCTCAAATTGTCGTTGTAGCCAGTTTTCTTCGCCTTGGAATACTTCAAACTTTTTATTGAGGTAAGGGGGTAGATGAATACAAGATTAGTGGGCTTATGGATATAATTAGGCAATAGGGACGTCCCATGGTCCCTAGACTTGGCGCGATTGTGCAAAATAAGTACCATTGCCATTGTGATGGGAAAATTTGATATTAAATTATGTCATGATGTTAATGTTAATTGAAATTGTCTTATAAGGTGTTGTTTGAATTGATGTGTTACGATGAAATGTCATGTATGGATCATATGATGATTTGGTTGTCTTGGCTTGTTATTGATAAATATATGTAAATGTGTTTAAATGAGATTGCTTGTTGCTATTTGATGTTCTGGATTTGTTGTGTTGAGTGAGAGCTAGATTATCATAGAGTGTGGTTTGTTACACTTAGATTCTCTAGGTGGTATATCATGGTTATGTGAAATGATAAAGTATGGATGATGGGTGTAATTGTTAGGAGTTAACTAAGGTATAATGATATTTTTAGCGTTTAAGTTATGGTACAAGCAAGTCTTATGACTAGGATATGATGGTCATATTGTGGTGTCGGTGGTTTAAGTGCTCAAATTGTCGTTGTAGCCAGTTTTCTTCGCCTTGGAATACTTCAAACTTTTTATTGAGGTAAGGGGGTAGATGAATACAAGATTAGTGGGCTTATGGATATAATTAGGCAATAGGGACGTCCCATGGTCCCTAGACTTGGCGCGGTTGTGCAAAATAAGTACCATTGCCATTGTGATGGGAAAATTTGATATTAAATTATGTCATGATGTTAATGTTAATTGAAATTGTCTTATAAGGTGTTGTTTGAATTGATGTGTTACGATGAAATGTCATGTATGGATCATATGATGATTTGGTTGTCTTGGCTTGTTATTGATAAATGTATGTAAATGTGTTTAAATGAGATTGCTTGTTGCTATTTGATGTTCTGGATTTGTTGTGTTGAGTGAGAGCTAGATTATCATAGAGTGTGGTTTGTTACACTTAGATTCTCTAGGTGGTATATCATGGTTATGTGAAATGATAAAGTATGGATGATGGGTGTAATTGTTAGGAGTTAACTAAGGTATAATGATATTTTTAGCGTTTAAGTTATGGTACAAGCAAGTCTTAGGACTAGGATATGATGGTCATATTGTGGTGTCGGTGGTTTAAGTGCTTTAGAAGCAAGATTTGGTGTTATGAGTATTTCAGCCTAGTTGACAACTTAGAGTAATAGTTATACAGAAAAATTATGCAGAAAGATGACTAAGTCCAAAATTATTTTAGCAAAGTCTCACTAATTGAATTTTTAAATTCAGGATATAATAAGTATTGACCCAAACTCTCTTGGATAGTGTCCTATAATTTTAGGGGAGTAGTATAGTACGTCCGGTCAAATAAGTAAGTTGAAACACTTGAGTTAAGAGTTGAAAATTTAGTTAAGTTAGCCTAGACTTAGTGTGGTGAGGTAGGTTGATAACTTGGACTTGTTCCAAGATTGTGGGAAATTTGTCAGTTTACTGACGAGTAGTATCTTGTTATCGTTGTTATAGCCGGCCGCTTGATGAGATGGTTGGTGAGTTGTTGTTGTTGTTGTTGTTAGACACTTGCTTGGTTTGTGTTCATGCATCATATGTGTCTTGTTAAGTTAACATTATTGGGGGTGAGCAACGATGATGCGATATAGTATCGGCCATGATGGGCAAGGTACCCGGCCTTGGGGGTCAATCGGGTAGGAGCGTCTTATATAAAGGCGGTGGATAGCTACCACAGCTGGGGCGTGACCAATAAATATACCGGTTACCCTGACTAGACACTGTTCGTACTCAATAGTGATGATGTTTTCTCACTCGCTCATCTGAGTTGGTTTGGATCCACATGTTCGGTGAAGTAGACGTTGTCTAGGATTGTATAAGTACTCGTTGAGTCAAGCATTCATGTTATGTGTTGATTAAGTTAACGTGTTGTATGTGCATTGCTTAAGCTATGTCCTTTGCCGTTTTGTGCTATGATTGTATATGATGTCTAACCCCTTTTTGCTGTGGCTACTCATACACCATTGTGTATGTTTAGACGATGAGACTGCAGGTGACGATGACGACGTGGCTGAGGAGTGATCTATGGGCACGATCATCGTAGATTAGGATTTTCGATGTTTTGGTTATTATCGATGTTGTTATTTTCGAAGTAAATGTTTAGGGTCAGCTCTGAGACGTTGTGACATCGGGGTGTTTGTGTCATGTGAATTTTATTCGTAACCGTCAAATGATTATTTCCGCAAGTTTATGAGAGTGTGACGACTCTACCTTTATTTATGAAAATTTTATTTGACTGTATTTTTCAGCAGTTATATTTTTTCTTAATTTATTTTCGTGACGATAACATGCGGGGTAGAGGATGTCACAGAAATGACTTCTTATTTTTTGCAATATTAAAAAGGACATAAAAATAAAAGCTTTATGTGGACTCCTCTTATTTGTGAATGCGCCATTGTTTTGATTCATTTGATAATAGAGCACTCATTTAGAGTTTTGTGAGCTAAGTCTCTCTTGGGTTCCTGAGTGGAGCTTTTGGTTCTTACCAAAAGTAGCTTCACCTTTGTGACGAATCCTCACCAGACTTATCACTCTTCAAACAGAGTGTGGCGTCTTCTTTATTTCCACCTCTTGTCTTCTTCCATCTTTTCTTTTTCTCTATTTTGTTTCTTGTTTTATTTTCTTATATCTTGTGCTATTATTGATAAAGGTCATACCTTTAAGAGTTTTATCCATTACTCCTATTATTTTTGAATGCGCCATTGTTACCTGGGAAAAAGCTTACTCTTGCTCCCCTTTTTTATTAAGAAGAGGCACCATTATCATTAAATAATGGAGTCTACATAAAGCTTTCATTTTTATGTCCTTTTAATATCCTAAAACAAGAAGTCAATTCAACGACGATCCGATAAAAACAAATGAACCCCACATTGGTTCATATCACATTCTCCGTTGCATTTGCTTATGTGGAGTTTTAGAAAGCTGATAACTTCATATGAGTGCGCTACAGAAGCTGAAGGGCATTATTATGAGACAAGATGTATTGCCACAAGTGATAGTGACTGACAAAGACCTTGCTTTGATGAATGCAGTGGCTACTGTTTTCCAATGTCATACTTGTTGTGCCAATTCCACATCCGTAAGAATGTGAGGACCAGATGGCAACTATGTGAGTTCCAACACGTCATGTCAACTTGTTGACAAGACTCCACGTCAACAAGTTGACGTGAGGTCAACAACGTCAACTTGTTGACGTGAAGCCTCATCACAACAAGTTGACGTGAGTGTTAATGGCAGGCCACGAGCCTTTATGCCTCACGTCAACTTGTTGACGAGGTTCCACGTCAACTTGTTGACAAGAGGTGTTGATGCTCACACAGTTGTCATTAACACTCACGTCAACTTGTTGACGAGAACCCTCGTCAACAAGTTCACGTGAGTTATGAAAATTTCAGAAATATTAACATGCGCGTCAACTAGGTGACGAATGTGCTCATCAACAAGTTGACGTGAGTGTTAAAAATACGATATGGTAACACATACGTCAACTTGTTGACGAAATGTGTCGTCAACAAGTTGACCTGAAGTTCAAATTTGCAGAAGAAAAAAATACGACGCAGAGACGGAGATTTACCTTCTCCGTTGACTTCCAACAGAGAAGGGGAGAGCTGCTCCCTTGACGATTGCAGAGAGGGGGTGCAAAGGGAGATGTTGAGAAAGTTTGAGGAAGTGATAGAGGGGAGGGGAGGAAGATATGAGGTGAGAGAAAGAGGGGAAAGGGGAAGGAGATGGGTTAGGGAAATTAAGTAAGGTTAGTTAGGTCTTTTCAAAGGGGAGGGGAAGTGGGAAAATTAAATGGGTGAGGTATATTTAACAAATGCTGGGTTGCATTGGTATTGTGGATTTTCCAAGCATGGCAAATATGGAACATGGCTCATTGCTTTGTCTTATTATGTAAAAAAAACATGTTATGTAACTACCAAAATCCCATCAGTCACACTCCTAAAGCTAAAACGAACATGTAATGTAACTACCAAAATCAAATTGAATGTAGTGTATGCATCCACTAACCACTATCATGTCATGTGTCTATTTCCACCAACAGCCACCTTTAGGTAGTTTAATCAGCAAAATAAAAAGAAATGGAGGAAAAAAGAATTCAGAGGATTGTCTGATGATGTTTGCATGTTCGGTTAATTTATTCTTTAATTCATTTTCTTGAGTGAAAGCTAGATATCAAGATTCTGCATAAATAATTTTTGAAATATGTTATCAACACTTTGACCTCAATCCATTCTTTATGATGATTGTGCTATCAGATTCTCATAACTAATTACTTTTTTTTTCTGGTTTTTGTTCAATAGTATAATCATTTAAATTATGATGGTTTTGAAATCAAATTAGCTAGAATCAAACATGCAATTCTACTTGATGCATGATTTTTTGAGGAAAAAAATTGAAAAGTAGTTATTATTTCTTTAAAGGGAGGAATCATAAAGTGGGGGCTATTTAAATTGAAATCTGTTCTTCACATAAAAATTGCGGCTACTAAAAGAAAAAAAAAACTATTATTAAGCCACCATGTTGAAGATATTTTATTTAAATATCTCTTTGAGGATTTGGCCATCATTCTCTCTCACCCCCACCATTGATATCATCTTTTCTTCCTGCATTGAAATTAATTAGACAGAAACCAAATAATCATAGAGTATATAACTTGTGTGGATTCTATGGAGTGAAAAGAGGGTAGAGGATGATGCTTACATTAGCAAGATAGATGCTACCACTATTGGTAGAAAAGAGTGAGGGCCACACTAAGGACTAGAGATAAAACAACTTGGTGAGAGGAACAGGTAAATATGAGCCATAAATAAGCCACACAATATCCTGAAGCAGTTACTGTATATGCAAGAGAAGGACCAAAAGCATCCAGCCCCTCAACTTACTGTGCATCTGATAGTTCTTTTTCAAGCTATAGTTGCTTTCAACTCCAATAATTAGATTAAGATCTCTCCAAGTAGTTTTCATGAAATGAGGTTATGAAGCAAGCAAAATTGGACCTTAATTATTCTTTGACAGCTTGCTCTGATGTAACTTATCAAACAATTTTCGATCTGTCTCTTAGTAAGGAAAATTCTAACATCAAGACTAGTACTTGAAAATCATTCAAAGCTCCAACAATGACCGAAGCTGCTCCTAGAATCAGAAGCTTGATCATGACTCTCCTCGTCTTGGCAGTGACCTGATTAATGTCGGTTCAACAAAAAACAAGAGGAAACAAATATGACTGCTCCAAAAAATTAAACCATATTTATTTCCTCTTGTTTATGTTGAATCGGCGTCGATTAGGTCACCGCCTCAGCCGTAAGGACGAGGAGGACGGCCGTCGTTGGAGCTTCGAACGATTTCTAAGTACTGGTTCACTATGGTGCACTTATCCACTCTAGAACCTGCCCTCTTGGTAATCCTAAATTTTAAATATATTTTCATTTTTATAAAGTCTTGTACCTGCTGCCTAATCTTGATATCTGATATAGCAACATGCAGGAATAGTTTTTCTCACATTATTACTATTTTAGTATAGTGCAATGGAATTAGACATCAAAGTGGACACACTCAATTCTGGCATCAAAGGATTTTTAATCAACAAGAAACCATTTCTTTTTAAGGTGGTTATGAATCACAATGTCACAAATAGGCGGCAATCACTCGCTAAAGGAAAAGAAAGCTAAACTTTGACTTGTGTACATGTTCCTTTATTTTGTTGGAGCTGATTGGGACCTTAATTTTGATGGTCTCGTGGAATTGAACCAGAATAATTCTGTAATGACTCATTCCGTCTAACCTAGCTAATTATAAACCTTTACATATTGCAGGCCAATTATAATATGTCTAGATAGAACAAATGCAAGAAAAAAAACAAAGACCCCCCAAAATCCAACCGTATCCAACTATAATCATTCATTCCCACATTGAATTTTGGTTGAATTTTTTTCCCTTCTTGTGAAAATATTCCTTGATTTATGACTATATCTAGATTGTCAACACAAGATATTCTTTGTAATCCTCCATTTATAATGAGTGGTGCTGACTTGAATATTCTTTAATTATTATATTATTTGACTTATTTAAAGATTATTTAAGACCTCTAGAAATTTATTTACTCTAGGAGGAGGACCTTGTGAGCATTAAAGGGTTAGGAATTTATTTCATTCCTCATCATGGACTATTTTATATCAGAAGAAACATTGATTTGCAGGACCACTATTTAGTATGTGGGGTAGAGAACATTAACATTAATCTCTACTAAGTTTAAGGAATCCACACTTTTTATGTTTACCATTGCAAGAGATGCAGGTTATTGGATCTAAGAAAACACTAAAAATCCCAATATTTAAGCAAAAGCTAGCAGCAATCAGCAATGCCACAAGGAATCCACTATTACATTTTCTGTCGTTTCTTGGGGGTTAGGGCATATGGTCTGGTAGGAAGCTGAACTAACCACTATTAACTAACTCTGCAATAATACCAATGGTGCAGGACGGATCTAGAAATCTATTAAACGGTGGGCAAAAAAAATATAAAAATAAACATTAAATCCTAATGGTTGAATACATCATACCGTTTACATACAACATACCATATATAAAGTGAACACAATCAATATACGTGTGGACATATGCATAGCTATGACGGTGGCTCGAGATCTCTGATGCTTCTCCACTCGTTCTATGTTTCTCGACCTCGAAAGGGTATATGATAGCTTGCCCTTCTATTCTAAAAAAATAACACAAAATCTTAAATTTAAGGATTTAATTATTATTTTTGTCAATGAATTGAAAATTGATAGAGGATACATAAATATTAATTAAGAGATATTTAGTTTAAATTTAAATTAATTTGGAAAGGTACTCATTTAATTTCGAATGCACAAAATAAGATCAAGAATAAAAAAATAAAAACTATTGATCGTATAATTTTAAAATATCATGTGATTTCTTATTAAAAAATATAGTGAATATGTTATGTTGTTATATTTAAAGGTTAAGATTCTCTTTTAATAAAACAAATAAAATATATGAATTTTTGCTTAAAATTACTGTTTATTAGCCTAGCTAGACTAATACCATTTCGAATGAAGAATTAAATATCTAGAAAAAATGATATAAAATTTGACTAAAAAATAACAAATTTAATTCTTTTAAAATAAATTATATACATTAAAATATAAAATTATAATCATCAGTTATCAACAGCTAGTTGTTACCAAAAAAGTTATCAACAGCTAGTGTCAGTCCTTTAATAAATTTGACACACATCAATTGAATTACTAAGCAAAAAAGTACATGTATTGGAACAAATACATGTACTTTTTTGCTTATATTTTGTTACGGAGGTAGTATAGATTATGTCTTGACCAGTGATACAATTAACACATGAAGTGTTTACTAGTATTTTTCTCACGGCTTGTTTGAAAAGAGTATTTAAATGATAACATATGTAATTTGTTTTTTCAATTTTTGAAAAGGGAGAAAAAGGCTAGAGCCCATCCCTGCACTACTCTGTATCTATCATTGATTATGTGACACAGTTGGTTGGTAGATAACCGTGTCCCTTAAACATAGGGTTAGATCCCAAAGCCGTGTCTTTGAAAGAGTATACATTGGAAGAGGTCAATCCATTAAATAGATCTTAATATCTTCAGGGATTAGTCTCTGACTTCCTAGCTGGAATTCACCCATAAACTTCGTAAATTTGTAATTGACTTTATGTCACTGGAAAATGAGTGGTCAAATGGTAAATTAATGCTTATTGGTTGAAGTGGAAAAGGTGGACAAGAGTGAAGACACTTTTAGTTAGTTGGTTTGTGGTGGCACTATAGAAAAGCATACCAATGTACATATATGGAGTGACAAGCCAAAGAGCTTGAAGCCAAAGTATATGCATATGTATATTAACTGCAATTAGCTGAGCTGAGGTAGCAGTACAATAACCCTTTATCTATTATCTATATAAAAACAGATTCGTAAATTATTACGTTGATAAACATTTCATGTGTCATGTATTACTAATTGTGCCATATCACTATGTACCAAAAAAAAAAAAATTGTGCCACATCACTAATATTTTGATGTGACAATCTCTAGAATAGATCTACTCCTTATACCTTATTGGACATTTTTTTGTCCATCTCTCTCTATTTCATCTTTTCTTAAAAAGTGCATTTAGTTACAATAAAACAATGTAACTCATCCCGTCAAAAAAAAAACACAATGTAACTCATATTATAAACATAACTTCATAAATCAGTTACTCTTTATAACTTTTTATATATAAATACACTACAATGTGCTAACTATATTTTAATAATTAAATATAACAACTACTTTAATTTACCATAAAATAATATGTAAAATTTAATCCTCACATCTTAAAAAAATTAACAATCAAAATTCTACACAACAAATAACAATGTACCACAATCTAAATGGTTTAAAATAATTCGAAGAAAACATATACAATAAAAAATGTTAATTGAAATTACAATTTACAACAAAACAATTTAAAATTAATGTTAATTACAAATTGAAAGTATTCAAGCTAATATGCAATGTTGGTATTTTTTCCTTATTAATTAGTGTGTCGACATATTTATCCCCGACAATAATTCATACAATGTGTGTTGTACCAAAAACCTTAAAAAAATTAGTAAATTATTGACTACATATTTTTCTTATTAAACCCATTTAAATAAAATCAAATAAGTAAAATTATCAAACACCAAATGTTATCTGAATATTCAAATTCAAAACTATTTTAGATGTTTAATCATTACATATTTCAACCTATTGTTTCCATAAAACTTCATTATAATTATAATTCATTACATTTCAATGTATTAATAACATTTTAATTTTAAATAAATAATAAAACTCAATGCATTAATGATAAAAAAAATTAACATAATTCCAAAAGACATTAACAATTTACCACCCAACTCAAAAAAATCTAAAGATACCAATAACTACAACAAACCGAAACATAAACATTTTACATTCATTCTTAAAATCTCAACTTTCCCCTCAACAATAGTAGTAACAAAAAGAAAACCACATAGAATGCAATTGTCAACAAAACCTTAGATCTCATGGTGATGATTAGTATAAAAGTTTATATGTTTATATAACATTATAAGTATCTTCAAAGCTTTTGAAAAAACTGCAACTACGCATTACGCGTGTCTCATTCTAGTTTATTTAATTTTGAGGTATATTTTTTGACATGTACTCGTCCTTTGAGAATTATAAAACTCTTTCCCTTTGAAATGGACACTAATGTAAGGTTTTAAAAAAAGTCTGCGGTCACGATCTTAGCTGCGACTATTATGGTTTTTGACGTCGTCGCGACCACAATTAAGGCTGCATCAGTTGCATTTGACTGCGATTCTCCATCACGATTTAAAACCTTGCTCCAATATACTGGGGTCTGGATATGAGCTGTGAGTGTTAGGCAAGTAGCTGGCTGGCTCTGCAATACAAAGATACTGATAAGACATCCTCTCACAGATCGCGTGTCTTTTTTTTTTCCTTCCATTTCTTGATTGCTTTCTTTTTTTTCTAAAATTCTTTTGATAATATTAATATATGACAAACCTTATGCGATTTACGAGATGTTCAAGCACTGTGCAAATGTTTCTCATTTTCTTCTTGAACTTGAAAGACCACTGAGAAGCAATCTTCATTCATGATAGATAGATTTGATATTGAATGATATATACCTTCCCATTATAGATACTGAATTTTGTTTTTGCTTGCAAATATATATGAAAACTAAATATTGAATTGAATTGCATAGCCCCTCATGATAAAGAAAATTTTCCAATTTATATTATAACCATTAAAATTGAATTGCATAGCCCCACCGTCTGAGTTACAATTTATATTATAACCATTAAAATTTGAAAATTAAAATTTTAATAATTTCATATTTTATTATACGTACATATATTTTGCTACAATATTAACTACTGAATTTTTAATAAATGGTTATGAACTCCGCACTTTATGTAGTTCACCTATCAATTAAAGAAACTAATCCGTAACTAGTTTGAAATAATGAAAAATATACAGAGTATTAAAAAAAATCATATATATGCTAATAAAAAAAATTTGGCAAGGGTGGTTTAATGTCCAAGAGTAACACTCACTTATTACAGGTATCTGGAATTCATCTTTAACATGCTTTTGAAATTCAAATCCACTCATTCCTGGCATGTGAAACTCTGCAATGACGAGATCGAAAAATCCTTCAAACTCTCGAAGAGTCTCCAAAGCATTACGGACACTTTTGGCAGTGAGGACTGAAATTCAAAACCAAAGGCCATGTTGAGTTATGTTATATGTTGTCAAATTTATATAGTCTCTTTAAGGCCAACCCAATTTGAAGTCAATTCAAAGGTATGTGAAGAATAATCAATGTTATCTGCTTCCAAATAATGCATTTTGGACCCCATATACATTGATACCGTACGTTGAGAGAAGAAAATACTTTGTACTACTACTACTACTACTATATGTACTATTTTTTATTTATAGTTCACCACTGGAGTGTTGTAATGTATGCATGCGTAGAACCACTGAATCACTGACCACTTGGTTCATGTCTTAAAATCTTCAAGAAGGGACCTAGCTTGGAGGGAAAGGAGAGTACAGGGTTTAGATGTAGATGTATCTAGTATTGTGAAAAGGGTCGTATATTTTTAAATTTCATTTTTTATATTAAAATAAAAAAATAAATAGTAATAATAAAATAAATAAATAAATTTTATATTATCAATTCCTTGGCTCACTTGGGCTAAATTAATTATAAATCAACTGAAAAATAAGCTTTTAGCTAGTTGAATATTATGCTTTCAAAGATATAGTGGGGCTTTCTAAACTTTGAATAGAGAAGATAGGTTTGAACAATTTGCATTTTAAATGAGAATTTCATTCAGCCAGCCATGTACTGTAAAAATTCTGAATTAATCGTTGTTAAAATTCTGAATGTAACTACCATAAGAACAAATCTGCAACAAACACAAAGTAATGTATTATAGTCAGAGTATCACACTTTACTTTTGTACATTAAATTATACTGCCTCTAAATTGGCGCTTTGCAAGAGAAATTGAGTTCACTACAAAGTCTAGCATTATTTTTAGGTTTTGTGCCAACCCAAATGGGTGTAACTATTGGCACTTTGATTTTTACCAACACACCCCCACCTTCCGGAAGTTTATTTCCAGATGGCAAATTTTTTGTACTCATTTAGTCTTTTAGAAGTTTATTAGCTAGAGGTACCCGTGATTCATGAGTGGACAACACATTCGAGAAGAAAAAAAAGGTGGAAAAACAGTTTTGAGCGAGTGAATGAGCTTTTGCCACGTGTCATTTTTGTAGTTAACTTTTTTGAATAGATAATAAATTTCGAGACAATTTTTGTCGTGCAATAAACTTTCAGTATAACGGGTGTATTAGCAAAAACGGGTGATGCCAATAGTCACTCTTAACCCAAATTACACCATTAGCTGCTATAACTTTAGCTATAATTCACTCCAGGCAAATGTTATTAACCCCTCCCCATTTCGTTTTCCCACCTCCCACTTAACTACAAAAAGAAGAAAATACTCCTACTCCTAAAAACTCTAAAACTCATCCCCTTCTCCACCCCCTCCCAACCATTCCCCACCCCTTCTCCTCTCTAATATTCCCCACCCCAACACCCTCAATCCGCTCCCCACCATGATTCAGACCCATAACAACCTTCCCCCTATCGCCAACCCTCAGTTTCATGTTGGCAAACTCCATTTTTTTTTTTTGCATTTACAGGCGATCCGAAAACAAGTTTTCGAAATCTCCCAGAAACAAGTTTCTGGACGTGTTAATTTGGGATTCATGGGGTGTGGCAATACACATCTTGAAAGATGTGTATTTGGTTCTCACACTCCTCCCAAATGCACATCAGGAAACAAGTTTCCAAAAAATTCAAATTTCCAAAAAAAAAAAAGAGAAAGTCGCGCAATGCTTACGTCGACGGAGAAAACGACCGCTGCGACGCTAGAGTATAGTAAGGCAAGTAATGACGCTAGAAAGGGAGAAAGAGGCTTGGGAGAGAGAGAATTGTGGTGAGGAGTGAGCGAGAGAGAGGAGTGAGGTGGGTGGTGGGGATGGGGAAAGAGGTAGTAGGGATAGTTTTGGAATTTTAGGGGTTGGGAGGTGGGAAAATTAAAGGAGGGAGGTGGCATTAACAATTGTCTTCACTCCATATTGCTCTTTGGACTTGGCCCTTGTAACAATCTCATCCTTATTGCTTCGACTGATAACACAAAAGCCCAACTCATTATAAAGGTTTATATCCACTAAAACTGAACGTAATGAAAAGAACTCCTTACCGAAAATCCAAATATGACAATTGGTCTGCGGAATAATATAGAGAACTAGAGAAGATTTGAAAGTCAGCACTTTTTTTTTTCTCTTTCCTTTTTACTATGTTACTACAAAATATTACTATGCTGTTGAATTTATTAAATATGATGGCACTGCTGGCCATATATCCGAGCGAAGACACGGATCCAACATGCACAAAAGGAATCACGTTTGCAGATTTTATAGCTGGGACTTTTTTTTTTTTTTTTGACTAGTATAGCTGGGACTTAAAGCATAGTTGTGTAAAGTCCATGTATTAGCCAACATTAATCATAGTATCACTATTTTATTGTGAACAAGATGCTACAATATTATACAATATAAAGCAGAATGGATATCATAAAGCTATCTAAAAGAATAAATGAAGACTTGCAAGTTGTCACAACACCCCAAATAAGTTTCAGAGAGCATTGTCATATTACTACTATGTATTGGCTGATCTATGTACAGTTGAGGGTGTGCAAATGCATCATTTGACTTTGATAAATTACAAATACATATTTTTAATTTTCTTATTTTACTTCTCTATTCTTATGTATTTGAATTGACTCACCTCAATTTTTTTCTATATTTTGTATATTGCCCTACTGACTCAAGGTATTGGATATATATGTCACGGTTACTACAATACGCTAATGTAATTAAAGCTAATTAATTGGCACTTCTAGCTTTGCTCATTAATGAACGAAGTCATTTTTCTGCCCTGTGACTAGATTCTTGGGCAGTCACTAATGCAGTCGGGTAAGTGTTGGAAACTCTAAAATCAAGTTCCCTATCAGAGGGGATTGAGAGGAAAAGACTGTTTAAGATGGATAGTTAGGTCCTAAAAATGTCATAAATTGTTTTTTGGTCAACTATGTCATGACTTTTTGGACAAACTCCCATACTTACCAGCCCATTTAGACACTCTAGTATTGGGTCTGTGCAAAAAATTCAACATAGCATTAAGGGGTTTTCTAAGGGCACCCTACAATTTGCTAAGGGCACCCAATATTTACTCGTGATGATAAAAATATCCTTGGTAAATTTACGTCCCCTCGCAAATATGTTATTTGCGAGTGAAGGAATTTCAGAAATTCCAACACTCGCAAATAGCTATTTGCGAGGGGACGTAAAAAAAAAAAATTCACTCGCAAATAAGCTATTTGCGAGTGTTGTAATTTTTTCAACACTCGCAAATAAGCTATATGCAAGTGAAAAAAAATTTTAGACTCGCAAATAGCTATTTGCGAGTGTAAAAAATTTTATACACTCGCAAATATGCTATTTGTGAGCTTATTTGTGAGTTGGCTTTATGTTATTTGCGAGTGTTTTGGGTTATTTGCGAGTGCCTTATGTAATTTGCAAGTAAATAAAAAAAAAGCGATTGCCTTATGGGAGTGACAAAAAAAAGGAAAAAGAAGTCACATCCACACAATCTGCGCCTGACAAAAAAAAAAAGAAGGAGTTCTGCTTTGTGTAATCAATCATGCACCTGACCAAAAAAAAAAAAAGAAAAAGAAAAAATTTTGCGCAGTGTCACTCGCAATTCGTGTATTTTCGACTAATTTTTTTTATTACACTCGCAAATAGTTTATTTGCGAGTGAAAATTTTTTTTACGTCCTCTCGCAAATAGCATATTTGCGAGGAAGTGTAAATTTACCAGAGGTATTTTAGTCAAAACCCCTAAATGCAGGGTGCCCTTAGCAAACCCCTAGCATTAAAGCTCAATATTTAACAGGCCCCATCCAAATAAAATGAAAAGATAATATGATTGTCCCACTGAGACCCAACCACAAAGGAGCACAAGAAGCTCTAACTCCATTGAATACAAGCCCAAAATAAAAATAAGTATACAACTATCCATGTTACAACAGGGCCAACTAACTACTATACTTGGCCCATGATTTTGGTGCCTCTCCAATTTAATTTTTCCACCTCTCCTCCCCCCAAAAGACCAAAATACCTCTCATTTCCCTTTCCCCTCCTTCCCTTTTCCCCTTGTCATTTCACCTCCCTCTCTCTCAACAACTCCTCCCCCAAAAACCTCCCCTCCCCCATGCAGATCTCTCTGCCTCCTCGCACTCCCTCTCTCTCCATCGCATCTCCCTCTCTCTCTCAGTCGCATCTCTTTCTTGTCACACCTCCCACTCCGTCTCGCAATCCGCCATTGCAATCGCAGAAGGTACTGCTCTGTCTTTTTTTTCTGCGTTGTGATTGTTTTCGAAAACTTGTTGCCGGATACGCCCGGCAATAAGAGTCCGGAGGTTTAAAATTTTTTGTTTTGGATTTTGGAGAACCGGGTTCTTGTTGACGAGGGATTCCGTCAACATGTTTTCGGACTTGAAAATGGTTTTAAAAAATAAGTGTGTTTTGGAAAATGTTGACGAAATACCACGTCAACAAGAATTCGGAGGTTAAAAAATTTGAAACTTCCAGATTCTTGTTGACGGATGTTTCCGTCAACTTGTTCCCGGAATTACTCTTAAAATAGTTTTTCATAATTTTGACATGGAGACTGATTTGGTTGTTGCATTTTCCACAGATATGGCACACACCAGGGGTGGTTATATAGTAGTCAGTGTTCCTTCGGCTAGTGGCCCGAGTCGGATAAGGCCCACTGCGTCATCACGCAAAGAACGGATGAAGCAACGTCAACATCTGCAGGATGTGCTCGAGGAGCCTGCACACGTGGAGGCTGCCCATGATGAGTCAGCACACGTGGAGGTTGCCCGTGATGAGACAGCACACGTAGATGAGGCTGCAGCTGACACAAATGAATTCCCTGGCGGCCCGGAGGACATATCAGTCCTCGTTACCTATGGTGACCATGTTGCCACACGGTTATGGAATGGCGATGTAAGTAACACTTAAATTTTTTATTATGTTGTTTTCGTTTTATATATTAATGCAATTGGTTTATATTTTTATGGTACCAGGATCACGGTGAGTTGAAGATAATAAATCACGGTAAAAGTGTGGTTGGTTTAGTACCCCATGCAGATATTATGGCTATATTGGAGGAATCTGAGCTTAAGGAACTTTGCAGCATCAGTTATAAGGTAATTGACAAGGGGCTGATATATGCGTTTGTAAAGCGTTGGCAGTTAGATACCTCTAGCTTCCACCTTCCTGTCGGGGAGATGACGGTCTCCCTGGATGATGTCTCCCAAATACTCCTTATTCCAGTCAATGGAGCATTCTTCACCATGCCTGCGTTGGATAAGGAGACAGTTGTTGTTTGGTTGCACGACCTGTTAAGCGTCTCCAAGGCTGATGCACAAGCTGAAGTTGACAAGAATAGGTGTAACACCCCAAATTCTCTAAGCTAAGTTGAGAATAAGTATGAGAAGGTTTGTGTGATTGTGTTCAAGCTTAATTTGGTTTCAAATTGAGTGAATATGATCCCATAAATTTTTAAGATGTAAGTTGATGATTTTGGAGTTAAGAAATAAGTTGGATTTAATCGTAAGATGATTGGGAGTGATAATTAGGAGTTAATTGATGAAGATTTGATGTTAAAAGATGATTTTTCATATTTTAGTACAGTGTGAATCGATTCACACAAGCCTGAATCAATTCACAACTGTGTTCTAGACCACGAAATGATGTTATGAATCGAATTGGGAGTCTATAAATTGATTCACAGATTCGATTCATGAAGTGCAGGTGCAGTTTTAAGTGGATGAATCGATTGACAGTCTGCTGTGAATCGATTCACACGCTGTTAAAAGCATAAAATGCAGTAGAAAACCAGCAGAACGCAATTTTTAGGAAAAATAGAGAGAAGGGGGCGATTGGGAGAAGAGAGAAAGGAGAGAATTGCTAGGGTTTCTCAAACCCTATGAGAGATTGAAGGATTCTTGCTAGATTTCCTTAAATCTTAGCTTGAATCAAAGTTGTGATGTTGAGTTTTTGGGTATTTTGAAGATTTGGGAAACCCTAACCAAGAGGAAGAAGAAGAAGCACGAATTGGAGAAGAAGAAGGGGAAGAAGACCAAGCTCCAGCAAGGATGCCTCAAGCTCTTGGATTGAGAAAGAAGATTGAAGGTTGTAGATCAAGATTTGAGGAGTATTTGAAGAAGCTCTAAGTTGAGCAAAGAGGGAAAAGCTTGAAGGAGAGCAAGGAGGCCTAAGTTCAACTCTTCTACCTCAAGGTCTTGAAGACTCATGGTGAGTTCTTTATCCCTTAGGTGATGGGCAACCAATAAGACCCACATATAGGAATTTTCTCAAAGAAGTCTTTGAACCCCAAAGGGTTCATAGTTAGGATTTGTAGCCCCTTGGATTTTAAATTTAATTTAAGGTCATTGTTATGAAACTATATGGGGTTTGACTGAAATAGGGTTGGATGTTGTCCCCCACCCTCCTAATTATTATTTGATGTTTGAACCCTTGAATGCTCCATAGAGCTTCAATGGGATGTTATCCTTGTTTTAAAATGAGTTCTTGACTTGAGATTATGTGTGAAGTTTCATATGATTAGGTAATCCAATATGTTTATATGATTATGTGAAAATGTATGTAATGTGAATTTAATGTATGTCGAGTGCTTTACTTGTCAAACATAAATCCTTGGGTTAATTAGAATTCAAGTGATGGAAGCTTAGATAAGTAAAGATTTCATAACTTTAAGTGGCCTAAATGTCTAGAATGTATAAGTGAACGATTTCTTAAAATCTCTTTCCTTGTATATGTGTATCGAAAATGTCTGAGATGAAGTTAAATAATTATAAGACAACAAGAGCTAAATGATGAAATATGTTTAGTGGTGTTTGAGTGTAATATGAATTTGTGTTGTCTTGTCTTTATGATCATTAGAGATGCATGTTTTGGAATAAGATAAGATTCAAATTACATATTATGTTAGATTCCTTGATTTTATGCAAGCTTCTTGAAACAGTTAAATGAGTATGTGGATTTAAACTTCTAGTTGGTGTGTTTTACTTGATTATAGTCATGCAAAGATGCATAAGTTAAGTCTAAGAGTCTTAAAAGACACCAAGATTCCTCATAAGAGGAGATGGTCGGTATGGTTAGCCTCGTGGGATGCCACTTGGAGGGTTAAGACGTCTAACCACCATAGCGAAAGCTATGTTGAGCGGGGTCTATGGAATTAAGCATATGACCAAATCCGACAACATAGAAAAGAATATTTGTATGATGCATAGTTATGTTGAGTGGCAGTACCGGTAGCCATCTGGTAGGCACTTGGCACAAGTCCAGTGGTGAATAGTCCCTGCTGTTACCATAAGTCCTATGGGTGACGTAGCAGGTAAGCCACGTGGTTGAACAAGGCTAGTGGTGATAATATAATCCCTGTGCGTTACAATAAAAGCAACATAGAAAAGAATGTTCATATGATGTTATGTGTTTGCGATATATGTTTATGTCTAGTTTTATCACAAGTTGTCACTATGAATATTGGACTGAGATTATTACAACCAGCAACATTCCAAGCTAAAGTTTATGGTTTAAGTTTAAGTATATGTTTAAGTTTAAGGTAGTGCATCCTATGGTTTCAAACTTAAGGTGCTTGTTAAGTATTATGTTTGAAGTTAATTTCCGAGAGAGAAGAAAAGTAAGGCTCGATAGAAAAAGTCTAAGTAAGTCTTTTCAGTCTAGTAATATTCGATGAGAGAATAGAGAGGAGTCCGTGAAGGGCTCACTGAGATTTTTAATATCACCCCATTTCTTTATATTTTTCAGATAAGCAGGTACCGATGAATGACGAGGCGAAACTCCAGGCTTGGCATCCATATTTTAGTTTTATTTATTCATTAAGGTTGTAATCTATTTATTAGATTATGTATTGATTTTAATTTATGAATTGGATTACTGTAATCAAGTTTGTAAATTATTAGTAATTTATGTGCTTTAATGTAATTTGTTGTACTTTTAATTTATATTGAGGTATGGGTGTTACAACAGGGGTCCCACGGCTTGTCTCGACTTGCTGGGGAGAGTGGTGTACCCTAGGTGTTGCAGTGATGGGCAGTGGGGCATGGCAGCTAGGACGTTCCTGCTGCACCTAGTCGGCGGCACTATCTTCACCGACAAGAGTCAGTCGTTGACACGGGTGATATACTTGGGGATATTTAGGGACCTGAGTAGTGTTTGCACTTATGCATGGGGATTCATGGAATTAGCATTTATGTACGACCAGCTCAGGGAGGCCTGCAGACATAGGACGGGGCAGGTAGCCTCTTACATGACGCTATTACAGGTACGAATGTCGTTGTTTTAAGATACTTTTATACATGTAAAATACAAATGAAAAGTATCTAACTTGCATTTATCACATAGGCATGGATATATAAACACTTCCAGGTGTTGCATTCGGCTCCAGAGAACTTGAACCCAAGTATGAGGAGGGACGACCCTGAGCCTGTCATTGGAAGATGATTAGGGGTGTAGGATTGGTGGAGCCATACAGGCATTTTTGGATAGACTAACTGCTGACGAGGTTACCTGGGACCCGTATGCAGATCACAGAGGGGAGCACTAGTTCTTGTGATTTCATGCCTTGACAGGATTTGTTTTGATGATTGACAAAAGGAGTTCCACGAATAGTCATGTGCAAAAAGCGGAAAATTACACCAAGACGCCTACCAAGGATCAAAGTTTTTTTTAAGTATTTATTTTATTTTTAGGACTATTTGTAAGTAGTAATAAAATGCTCTCAACTAATTAAATCACACACTCACAAAATGATTTTTATTCTAAAACTGATTTTATGATAATTTTTCCTAAATTATTGTTAGGCACAAAGTATTTCGAAAAATTCTTAAGTTGTGCTCAAAATATTTTTCTGAAAAATGTTTCAAGTTTTCTTTGGCTTGTTGCAAGAAACAGAATACCCTTAAACGATTATAAGGATATTCATAATCGTTTATGACGTGCTCCTCTTCTCCGTGTCGAGCAGTGATATCTTGACATGCAAATCTCGTACCGCGTGCCAAGCTGTGTGGAGAGATCGTATGCCGAGCTGTGTGGAGAGGTCGTATGCCGAGCTGTGTGGAGAGATCGTATGCCGAGCTGGGGAGAGGTCGCATGCCGAGCTGGGGAGAGGTCGTATGGAAATACGATGTCGGACACCAAGTGTGTCCGAGAATCATTTCCGTCTCCGTGTCTTTTGATCACTTTATAATCGATTACACCATTTTTAAATGTCATCCGTGTATCATGTTTTCAACAAATTGCAGCTGTCATCTTATGACCAATTGACAGCAAATGTTTATCTGTCAAACGCGTTTTTTTTTTAATGCCAATTCTCTCTCCGCGTCTTTCCAACGGCTCTTTCTTTTTTTGCCTATATATAGGACAGCGCTGTGCATTCCAAAAAAAAATAACACTCACTTATTCTTTGTGCCAAAACTCTGTCAAATATTCTCCATCACTCACACTTATTTTGAGCACAATTTCTTGAGAGCTTTTTATTCTACATAATTTAAGTTGTATTATTTGAGCTTCAATTTGTTATATCTGCACTATTGAGTGTATCTTTCTCATCTCATTTTATTTGTAAAAGGCATTTCTTTTTGGGTAGGAATCCCAAGGTGTTCATAGAGAGGTGATATCTCTTGAACGTATTGCTCTGGTATAGAGTTGTAAAGGTTTCTAGCTGAACCTGATTTAAAAGCTAGTGATTTAGTGAAAATCCCACAGTGCTTTGCCTTGGGGACAGGACGTAGGCCACGAGGGTGTTTGGTGGCGAACCTGTATGTCTAGCTGCGTGCTCTTCTTTGCTCTCTGTCTCTTTATCATTCAAGCACTTTATTTAATTTTTTTTTTATTTTTCGGTCATTTATTTTCTGTCATTTATTTATTGCAATTTAATTCCTGCAATTTATTCTTCAAGTTATTTATCTTTTCGCAATTTATTTCTTTCAAGTTTCTTTTAATTCAGTAATTTATCTGTAATTTTCTATATAAGCACCGCTATCACAATTCACCCCCCTCTTGTGTTTGAAGTCACTTGGTAATAGTTCTAGGCTATATACCTATTCAGAGGATTCATCCAGTTTGGGCCTATGATGTATCCCTACCTGCCAGACAGGGTGCTGCGCCATTTTGGATATGTGCAGCGCATTCTCGATGAGCCTCCCAATATCAGATCGCAGTCGATCAGTCCGTAGGAGATGGACGTCATGTGGCTTCATTTTGACGAGCATGTCATCGAGGGTGGTCAGTGAGCCACATAGCTGGTGAACGTGGAGCCAGGTTACATGGTGTGGTTCCATAGGATCTATCACCCGTACATTTACCCACAAAATGTACTGGCTCTAGCACCACCAGCTTCATCACCAGAGCCAACTCCAGTATCAGAGGTATGTTGGAATTATTATTCTTATTTTGTTATATTTTATAAAGTACTGATTAACTAATAATATATATTATTGTGGGATGCGAGATGGTCCAGGGCATATCAGATCGGCCAGAGATTGTTACAAGGGCGCCTGGTGATACAACCGGACATAGAGGGTTGGGATCTCGTGCAAGAGCTTATGAGACTAGTGCATCCCATTCGACATTGGGAGTAGACATATGTCCGGAGGAAGAGATCTACGACATTCGATTAGATCTAGCACGTTCTTTATTTGTATGAACATCAGATGTGTTTTGTTTTGTTTGTAACGAAGATGTTATTTATATTTATATTTAAATATATATTTTAGTTTACATAAATTAAAATGTTATTCAATTAACTGGAAATAAGGCACTTGCAACATGAAAAATATAACAAACATAGGAAATGAAAAATATAACAAACACAGGAAATCCTAACACTTGAGAAATACAGCAAACACAAGAAACCCTAACACTTGACAAATACAACACAGGAAACCCTAAAATACAAGAAAACATCATGGCTGTGTCAAGCTAGTGATGGTTGACGAATCTGGGTCAATAGACAGTGCGATGATTTTGTCGACAGATCTTGGTTTCCTGAGAAAAGAGATAATCTGATGAGTGTTTCTCACCAGATCCGCGTATAACTCTAATAAAGGCATGAAGATTCAAGATCTGGTACTTGGGCCAATTACAAGGGGGAGAGCTAAGAAGATTAAGTATCAAGTAGAAGCTCAAATGGCATATTTGCTTGATGAAAGCAAGTGTTCTAAAATTGTTCCTTGTCTTGTAAATTTTCTAGTAATTGAGATTGTTTAGATTTCCTTCAATTTGTAATAAAGAGGAAATAAACCTAAGTTTGTGATCGAGGTCGTGGGATTGTTTTAGGATTGGGCTTATTTGGACCTTGCCTAGCCTTGTTTTGGCTTGTTAGTACTTAAAGGGTTGCTTTTAGTAATATAGCGGGTGAAGACAACACTAATATAAATATTTTCTTATATGACTTTTTGAGGGCTTTTGATCATTTGTGAAATACAAGAGAGTTTAGAGCATTGCCCCTCTAGGGTTCTTCTTTGAACCTTTTATGAGTCTTATCAAGAGTTTCCATGCATCTTGTGGCGATTCAACTAGTGGTCTTATCATTCTTTCATGAATAGTGTGACGATCTTCCTTGCTAACTCATCTTCTGCTTTTCCATGTTTGTAAGTTTTCTTCTAAGTTTCCCCTTTCTTGAATTTGTGTGAAAAATTAAGATCAAATCGATCATTTATTTTATTAGTCATTCTATAGTAGGATCACATCAATTGGTATCAAATTAGCAACTCCGTGATAATTGATTGAAATTTTTCAACCAAAAAAAAAAAGAGTTAGGCGGTGTTGAATTTGTTCGCGTCAGATCCGAAATTGCTATCCCTTTGATTTATCTATGTTTTCCTTTATGGTTCATTTTGTTCCATTTTTCCTGGTCTGTGAGTCTTGAATGGTGATTGGCCAACCAAATTGGTCTTGCAAGTCAATTTCATGATTCACGACATTTGGTAACACCGTTAGTGTGCATCAAATAGGCGCTATTTTTTTAATCACGTTTTTGTCTTGATCCAAGTTTTGTGTAGTACTTGTGTTGAAGTTAATTAAAAGTGCTAATTTGTGTGTTTTAGGGCCTATTTTATTGATTAGATTCTGAATTGGGCTTTTCTAAGGGCACCCCCAATTTTGCTTGGGGCACCCCCAAAATAGTGTGTTGACCAAAATATCCCTATGTAAAAATATTAAAATTATTTTTTTTCATTCGTCTCACTCGCAAATATGATATTTGCGAGTGTACAATTTTTTTGCACACTCACACATATCATATTTGCGAATAAATTTTTTTACTCGCAAATATCATATTTGCGAGTAAAAAATACTGGCATACTTTTTTCCTTTACGTTAAAAAATATCAACTGGCGAGATGCGACGGACACACTTTTAACGGTTCAGATCGTATCAAGCGTTCTATAAATAGAACCGTTTTCACACACCCAATTTTACATACACCCTAAATCAATTTCATCATCCCTTAGCCTGCTCGGGAGCCATGTCACTCACTCAGTCAACCCAGTTCTCAATGGATTCGAGCCTTGCCGTTGTCTATCACGGTGGCAAAATCACAAAAAGTGCTGATGGCGTGGTTTTTGAATGCGATGTCCCAAAAATATTTAGGGTCAAGACATCCATAACCATCGAAACTAAAGCAAAAGATACGGCAAAAGCTCGGAGCTGGATCACGTACAGTGGCAGATCTCTACTATCGATGCCCTTTTTCGGTAGGTAGTGGGCGTGTTCAGTATATGAATATGACCCTTCTAATCAACAGCGGCATACAACGCATGTGGGAAGCATTCAATGATCATTCTAGTCATGGCCTAATAAAGTTGTATGTTGTGCTTGGTAGATCGATCGATGAGATCATTGCAGCATGTCGTGCACCAAGAACAGTTGACGAGAATGTCGTCCCTCGTCTTCGTCCCTCGTCCTGATGTCCCTCGTCCTGAGGTTCCTCATACTGAGGTGGCTCATAATGAGGTTCCTCGTACAGAGGTTCCTCGTACTAAGGTTGTCGTCTACGTCGTCCTTGTCTAATCGTACCAGGTCTACTGTCAACCATTCTCCGACGGTGTGACGCAGTCATGGCCTCCTGATGCTCTCGACGCTGTCGCTGAGCCTCCGCTCTCGCAGCCTCAACCACCTGTCTAGTAGCCTCTATCTCAGCCTCCCTGCCGGCCAACCAAGCTGTTCACTTGCTGCGTGGCATAACTGAAACAAAAAAAATTAAAATCACAAATTAAAAAAAAAACACCCTCGCAAATATGGTATTTGCGAGGGAGTATATGGGACTCACAATTACCTTAATTGCTAGTGAAGAGGATAATTGCGAAAATCTGGACCAAATTTGCAAGTTTGCAAAAAGAAAAAAACAACTCTCTGAAATTAAAAACCTGTGAGGGAAAGAATGAAGAGAAAAAAAAGTTTTCACTTTTGAGTGTTTTTACATAGGGTATTTTGGTCAACACACTATTTTGGGAGTGTCCCAAACAAAATTGGGGGTGCCCTTAGAAAAGCCCTTCTGAATTTGAGTGAAGTTTTCAAATCCCAGTTGCTGAAAAAATTCTGCATATCCATATTGTTCTTCACTCATTTTCTTCATTAGAGGCACTTGGATCTTTTAATCTTGTTGAGAAATTATTTTGGTGTTATTTTTTTTTCTCTTTCAATACTTACTCAATTCTGCAAATTCAAAAGCCAAAGTAGCAAAAAAAAAAAAAAGTAGTCTGATTCTAAAAAAATTAAAAAAAAAAATCTACCTGGGGTGCAAATAGCATACATGCACCGCAAGAGGGGTGTCTTAGTAAAAGGCGCTAATATTTTCAGAAAAAATTCCATAAAAATTCCAAAATATTTCTCAACATATTTCCTAGTCTCTGAATTTTCTTAATAATTTTTGGACCTTGTTTTCAAAGATTTCCTCCATACACACATTTAATCCATTATTTTCACTATTTTGGGCTAGTTTAGTCAAGTCTTTTTTTTTTTTGATATTCCTACTTGTCTCATTTCTATTCTATATTTAGTGTGCTTTTCTTGTTTAGCTTTTCTTATTTGTCTTTAAAATTTCTTGGTTTTGTCATAGAGTCTTAATTTGTCTCTTTTTTTGGCCTCTTGGATGATACTTTCACTATTGTTGTGTTTTCACAAGTGTATTGAAGTTTTCCACAAACTTGATTTGAGCATTGTTTGGTTCCTTTTAGAACTTCAAGCGTGGCAATTAAGGAGTGAAAAAAAGGCAAGAGTGCACATTATAGTAAAAGCCTAATTGAGTGATATACACAAGTGGCACATCATTGAGTGTAAACACTTAGTTGAGTGGTGAGGTCCTTTTCATTTTGGTTCTTTGATCTTAGTTTTATTTGTTGGAATTTCTATTTTGAGACATGGTATGGGTGACACTAATCCTCCTTCTCCGAAAATGGCTTCTCTTATTGCACACTTGACAAGAATGATGGAACTCAAGTGAATAATTTGAGAGAAGAATTGGTGCATAATAGAGATGAAAGGTCTAGCCATGGGAGGCATCCTTATGATGATGAATATGATGATGAATCCGAAAGGGAGGGGAGATATGAAAGTCATAGACATAGAAGAAGGCATAGAAAGCATGAAAGACGACACCATGAGCACCATAGGGATGATAGAAGACCTCAAAGAGAAAATGATACTGTCATACCCTAATTTTGTCCGGCCTCTGTTTTTTTTTAAATTTTATTTTTATTAAATTAGTAGTAATAGTATTAAATAAATAATAATAAATAATTATGTTATTTTTGGTTTCGGAATAAAAAGAGAGAAGAAGGCAAAAATGAGTAAGTATGAAAAAAGAAAAAGAAAGAAAGAGGAAATAAAATAAATCATGAAAGGGATGCAAATTACAAATATTATAGGTACCAATAGCAACCTATTGGGCTGCTCCAACGCCTCACTTCCATCCTTGCTCGCGTCCCCCTCTTTTATTTTCACACCTGCGCCTCACTCTCTCACTGCTACGCGCACCCCACCTTTTATTTCTACGCCCCTTGCCCAACCACCAACGCTGCATAACCCACGCGTGGCCCATCACCAACCCAGCGGCCAAAAATCCCCTAACTTAAACCTAATTCCCTCATTCAGCAGCACCCCTTCCTCTTCCTCTTTCCTTTTCCGTTTTTCTTTCCTTTTTCTCACCCAATCTCAACCCCAAATCAAATCCTTCAGATTCTATCAAATCGTCCATCATTAAAAACGGATTCAAAAAGGGAGATTTCTGTTCCAATTTCTTTCCTTTTTTCTTTCTTTATTATTTTTATCACTGATTTGATTTCGATTTGTTTTCAGGTGTATAAATATGAACGCATGATGGTGAAACGAGGAGAGAGAGCAGTTCTTGAAAAAAAGACTGAAGAATAGAGAAAAAAGAAAAAGAGAGATCTGAAAATGTAAACTCTTTTTTTTCTTTTCTAGAGTTTCAGTTTCTTCTCTGTAATTCGATCCAGTTCTTTGAGATAACTTTTACCAGGTTTTTATCTTTTTTTTTTCATTCGCTCCAAGTTGCTACCATTCCTATTTCTGTACGATTGTGTATGTAAAAGATTGAATCTTGAGATCTAATGCATCATTATCTTCATTATCTATGCTTTTTTTTGATTTTGTATTTTATTTTTAATTTTTTTTATTGCTGTTGTTTTGTTTTTTTTTACATAGTTTTATTCAAAATCTATATATTCTTCTAAATTCTACGACAATATTTTCTCTTCAGTAAAAGTGGTAAATAAAAAAAGGTTATTTCTTTTGATTCTTGTAAACTTGTTTTTTACCTATTATTGTTATTGTTATTAAATTTAGTGGCAAAAATGCTTCCTTTTATTTCTTAATGAATTATAGGAGAAAGAGTATTTAACATGAGTATTTAAATTAGTCACTATAATTACTATAACTAATAAAGAAAGTTCGATTTTTTTCTTATAAAGGAGACATTTTTAAATCTGATTCAAATTAACAATTTTGGCATTAGATCGATTATTTAGCTTTAAGGTAAAATAAAGGTTAATCTTCCTCATTTATGATCTGTTTGTAGAAACCTTAGACTCATGCTTTTTCTTTATGAAATAATTCTTGATAAGGCAAACATGTTTTTTAAAACAATTAAAGGCACCATTTTTATGGGCATTTTAGGGGTGCTAATACCTTCCCTATGCGTAACCAACTCCCGAGCTCAAAATCTGGTTCAAAGACCTTCTTTTTTTTTCATTAAATTCAAAAATATTCAAAAAATAGGTTTTCCAATGTTTCCTATAAAAATAAAATATTGGTGGAGGCTCTATTTAATTTTTAGGGTGGTTGCCACAGATACTTATGAGGGAGGAAAAATCAAATTCCCTTCATTCCATAGGAAGAGTGATCCAGAGGCATATCTAGATTAGGAGCTCAAAATTGATCAATTATTTGAAGCCCATAAAATTGATGAATAAAGGATAGTCAAGTTGGCTTCCTTAGAATTCAAAGACTATCCTTTACTTTGGTGGGACCAAAGTGTGAAGGAAAGAAGAAAATGTGGGGCAAGACCAATAGAAGATTGAGAGGAGCTTAAAACCATCTTGAGGAAGAGATATGTACCATCACACTACCAAAGGGAGTTGCATCAAAAACTCCAAAGGTTGAAATAAGGCTCTAAAAGAGTTTGAAATTTTGAGGATTAGATCCAACACTAAGGAGGATAAAGAGGCTACCATAGCTAGGTTCCTCAATGGCCTAGGCTATAATATAAGGGATATAGTGGAATTGCAACATTTCATGGATATTGAAGAGTTGGTTCACCAAGCTTCAAATGTGGAACAACAAATCAAAAGAAGAGGCAATTACAAGAAATTCTCTTCTAACAAAGAATTCTCAATGGGGAAAGTGTAACATCTCGCCTAATTTAATTATTTAGGTCAATTAATTTAGGCTTTATTATGTTCTAAATTGATGGTTGAGTAATTAAATTGGGTATTATGAAATAATAAGAGGGGTGTAATTAGAAAGGTTATCATGAAGATTTAAGCAAAAGGAAGGGTTTATTGGTATTTTACCTAAACTAAAGGAGGGACAATATGGTCCAACTCTATTTCCTTTTTGCTCTCTTTTCTTTCCTTTCCCTCACCCTTACTCGCCCGCAACTCTCACTTCTCTCTCCCTCTCGAATTGTTCCTGAAAAGAGAAAAAAGGAAGAGAAGAAGGAAAAGAAAAAGGAAGAAAAGAAGGAAGAGAAGGAAGAAGAGGATTAGGGTTCAACATTTCTTTCCCTTCTCCTTCACGAGCTGCTCCCTTTCTGATTCTCCCCCTTTCTCTCTCGTGTTCTGTTTCAGCAGAAAAGAAGAAGAAAATAAGAGGAAGAAAAGGGAAGAAGAAGGAAAGATTAGGGTTCATGGATTTTGAGTGACATTTGAAGGGAACTTGTGTAATCTTCTTCCAATCCCTACCTAGAAAGGAAGATTGAAGGTTGAAACTTGGTATTTGGAGAAAGATTGAAGAAGCCCTAAGTTGAGAAAAAAGGGATTACGAAATTTGAAGAAGGGGAAGAAGAAGAATCAAAGCTCCACCTCATCTAGCTCATGTTTTTGGAGTTGAATGTGAGTCCTTCTTATTTTTAGTGGTGGGAACCCATAAGACCCCCAATTAGGGTTTATTTCGCTTTTCATTGTTGTGTGATTCCATATTCTCTATTTTGGGGTTTTATGGAAGAATATGAAATGGGTATGTGATGATTATATGTTGATGTGTTTTGATGACAATAAATCGTGTCCTTGCTTGGTTTGTTGTTAAATGAATTGAGCATTCAATTTGGTCATGCTTGATGCTTGATTTTAAGTCTTAATGTTGATGGAATTAGTTTTGCATTGAGTAGAAAATGTTATATTTTAGTGGATTTGGTTAAGGGTTGGGTGCTGTCCCCAACCCCCCACAAATGTATGTATGATGTTTTGCCCATTGTGTGCACCACAGAGCTCCAATTGGGATGAGGTTTAGTTCATTAGAAACTAGACTTAAAGTTCTTCATAATGAGCACAAGAATCACTTGCAAAGGTTAAGAGTTCAATTAGATATCAAATTCACAAATTTAGGTACAGTGGCTGCCATGTTTCTGACATCAGTAAGTTGTTTGCTATAACTGCACTAATTGGGTGATTATCTTCCAAAATAAAAATTAGAATCATAAACTAGACATCCTGTTATTTCCAATGAGTGGTCATTTTCCCAATTTCGACTTCATTTGGTATTTTAATAAAATCCCCGAATTTGGCATTTTTTGCAGAATTCTGCAAGTATGCGCGTGAAAAGCGCCCAAGTGCACTTCAAACGCACCAGTTTTTTGTAAAATTATGTGTTTTTCACACTTTTAAGGGCTTTTAAGGCCATGAATGTTTGTTTTTAGCATTCTAAACCCTATAGACTCCAGGTTTGTCTAGGTATTCTTATGTGTGATTAATGTTGGTTATGAATAGATGAATTCTCCTTGCATATTCATGACATTAAATGAATTGAATTACTTTAAGTTGGTGCCTTTGAATGGTTGTATGTTTAATTCATTTCAATTGCTTGACAATTATTTGTGTTTGGGATGTTTGTCGATCCAGATTCATTATAAGGTTCGGCAACAAACCCGTCGTGTCAATATCCGGATTGCTATAAGATTCGGCGACGGAGACTGTAACACCCTCACTTTTGTGCTAGAACTCTATAATTACTTGTGTGTTTGATTAAGTCTTCCATGTATGTGAATGTGTTATATATGCTATTGATTGGCTAGAAGACCAATTAAATTGGCACGGTGCGCGTATAGGCAAGTCGGACACTAAAACTAGCAATCTGATTCAGCGCGGCGCAGGTAGAGTAGACGCAGGCGCCCAGATCGACTCGGCGCCAGGCCTCACCGAGAGTCGGCGCAGGCGCCAGAGATCGGGCGCCAGCGCCCACTGCTGCGAAGTGGCTGTGCGCTGCTGCTTTAACTCGTTTTGGGCCGGTTCGGTGACCCAGTATGACCCATTCTCGACCTGTAAGAGTGACCACGACCCCTAGACTTAACCTAGCCTCTAAACATCAGTCTAAAACCATAAACATGATTAGAAGCTGCTCATGAGATCAACCAAGATAGAGAAAAACCATTCTTCCCCTTTTTCCCCAATTTTGTGCTGTCAAGGGCTCTGACTCAAGACTACGCTATGGAACGCGACCCGGAAGCATAGTTACTGTAATTCTTACAGCCTCATTGGGAGGAATAGGAAGAGGTAAGCCTTCTAATGATAGTTTTGTCGTTAAGAGCAATGTTAGGGTTCTAAATTATGATTTTTCCATTCCTAAACCCTTGCTCTTGTGTTTTTGCTGAAGAAAGCTTCGCTAGGAAAGGAAAAGCTTGGTGTTACCTTATCCCTCTCCTAGGAGCACGAATTTCACTTGAGGTAAGGGATAGTTGCTCTCTTCTAGTGAGTGTATGGAACTTGTGTGAACAATAGGGGTGTCCCAAGACCCCTATGCCTCGCGCGGTAACGAAAAATGGGCATTATCACCACCGTGGTAGAAAGACCTTCGAACTCCCCAAATTATTATTCTCGACCTGTGATAATTTCATTGGTTGTTGAAATTGGCGTGATGATTGAGCTTTGGTTGTTATATGCTTGATGTACAGAAATTGGTTGTTATCAAATGACAATGTAAGGAAATTAAATAACTAAATAGTAGGCTTTAGACCCTATGGAAGTGTAGCCACTAAGTATGAATCAAAGAACTTGAGACCCCGCAATTATGTTGATATTGTAAAGCTTAAGTAGAATGTCTAGGGTTCATTTATGATGCCTATTGATTTATTAGTATGATAATCTGAGAGAACTAGTCCTTCTATGCCAAAGTTTCACTTGGATGTATGTGCTTAATCAAAGTTGCTAAGAATATTAAATGTTCATGTTATTGGTAGAAGGCACTAGCTAAATTATGAAATTGTGTTCTGCTGTTGTTGTTGTTGTTACTCTGTCGAAAATATGGCGATAGTGGATGTTATGGTTAGACACCGCGTTTGGTCATGTTCATGCATCTTGGTGTCGTCATTGTTGTTGTTGTTGTTGTTATTGTTAGTAGGGCGTATCAGGCAAGGTATCCCGTGACGGGCGTGGTTTCCCGGTCCTACGGTTAAAAAGGGCGAATCGGGCAAGGTATCCCGTGACGGGCAAGGTTTCCCGGTCATACGGTTAAAAGAAAAAAAAAAGGGCGAATTGGGCAAGGTATCCCGTGACGGGCGAGGTTTCCCAGTCCTTTGGTTAGTAGGGAGAATCGGGCAAGGTATCCCGTGACGGGCGAGGTTTCCCGGTCCTACGGTTAATGGGGCGAATCGGGCAAGGTATCCCGTGACGGGTGAGGTTCCCGGTCTTGTTGTTATTGGTACACCATCGACATGGTATTCAAAGCGGGCAAGGTATCCGGCCGTTGTAAGTGGATCCACATGCATTTAATTATGTTCTTAGAGTCACACCATTTTTCTTGATAACATGCTTGGTTGTTCGGTTGTTAGTGGTATATCATAATGTTGTGATTGATGCGGCGGCATGTGATATTTGAATGTTGTGGTAACGTCTTTTAGCGTTGCGTGTGATGCTGTGGCATGTGGCATTTGTGATTGTGGTGATATGTTATGCCTTGGTGCTAGTGTGTAGACGTTTTATTGGAATTACTGTATATGCGCATTGTTCACTGATTTCCTACACTGGTTGCACTATTTGAGGTTATGACGACTAACCCTTTTGTGGCTATGCATATCCCACCGGGTATGTGTAGATGTTGAGACTGCAGGTGTTGAGGATGCGAATGCCAATGAGTAATCTCGGTAGTTCGTCGGGATGAATAGAAGATTTGCATGTGTTTACTTATTAAAGTTTTTGTATTTCTTCCGATGTAATAATTAGGGAAAGGGCTCTGAATTATTGTGACATCGGGAACCTGGGTTTTTAATTTCTTCGATTGTTGTTTTCCGCAAATGAGCGTGATGACTCTATTCCACAATAGCTGAAATCATGATTTGGCTTAAATAAAAAGTATTTTGTTTCTCCGTGTTTTTAATTTACATTATTTCGTTGTTATAATGACTTGCTGGGGTAGAGGGTGTCACAGAGACCCTCTTGGTTGTATCTGCACTCTATGGATCTTAACTCAATTTCAATTGAGCCAAGTTGGTACATCTATTGATTCTTTAGGAATTATATTAACATTGTGAACAATGCTTTATGTTTAACTATGGATTGATTAATGCTCTGTATTTAACTATAGTTATCAGTAAGCGTACTTAGCCCAAAGGAAGATAAGACGCCAGTCCTTCTTCGTAGTTCTCATTACTCTATATGAGACTCAATTTCAATTGAGCCAAGAGGGTACATTATGGATTTGGTTTTAAATCATTACAATTATGCTTTTCAGGGATTCCTTTTAAAATAGTTATGTTTATACTTATCATGGAATTGTTTGGAAATGAATATAGCTTACTTGAATTGTTCTAATTTCCATAGCAAGTATTACGTTCAAAATTATCATGGTTTCCATTAGGGGTTGTTACGAATTATATTTATTTAATAAGTAATGTTTTTTGTCGAATTATGGTATTATGTTATTGGGAATAGGGTTGTTGAGAGGTCCATGGAGGACTCACTGAGATTCTATCTCACCTCATTTCTTTTATTTTTAGTGGCAGGTACTAGTTGAAGACGGTGTAGCGTTATTGGGATGCTTCACTTTTGGTCAGTGACAGAACATGTCAAATCAGGGTATAGTCGGATCACGAGTCAAGTCTTTATTTAATTGGTCTTATGTATTTAGGTTAAGTCCAAAGGATGTTGGGGAATACTGTATAAATTGTAATTGCTTTAGTTTCATTTTCTTAAGGTGAAGTGTTATATTTATTAATAGTAAGTTCCGCATTTTCAAAACTCTGATCTATGTAAGCTAAATTCATTGCATTAAAATGTAATATTGATAAAAGTCTTTATTTATTCAAAGATTTTTATTTTACCAAGTTATTGTCTTTGAAAGGATTTGCTTATATGATTCATTACGAAAATCGAAAAATTTTCCACATTTAACTTTAATTCTTATTAATTGTTAAGTGATACCCTGATTAGAGTGGGGCGTTACAGAAAGACAAAGATGCCTCAAGTTGGATGGACAAGCAAAAGTGGGAGGGCCAAACTTCCTTCAAAACCGTGGACAACAAAGATGCAAAGGAGGGAGGTAAGTCTTCTTTCCCTTCTAAAAATAAATATCCTTCTTCATCTACTTCTTCTTCTTCAATTAAATGTTTCAAATGTTTGGGAAGAGGTCACATGGCAACTAGTTGCCCAAATAAAAGAACAATGATTGCAAGGATTACTATGAAACCACACCCTCATCTTCATCTTATTCTTCTTCACATTCCTCTCCAAGTGATCAAGAGAGTGAATGTGAATTGGCTCCCCTTCAAGGAGACCTTCTCATGGTTAGAAGACTCCTAGGAGTTCATTTGAAGGATAATGATGATTCTCAAAGAGAAAATATTTCCCATACAAGATGTGCAAGTAATGGAAATATTTGCTCTTTGATTATTGATGGTGTTAGTTGTACAAATGTGGCTAGCTCTAGATTAGTCACTAAACTTGCTTTGAAAACAACTACCCACCCTAGCCCATATAAGCTTCAATGGATTAGGGATGATGAGGAAATTTTGATAAAAAAACAAATAATTGTTAATTTGAGCATAGGCAACTATCATGATGAGATTCTTTGTGATGTTGTGCCTATGAAGGCCGCCCATGTCTTATTGGGTAGGCCATAGCAATTTGATAGGATGGTCATTCATGATAGCAAGTCCAATACCTTTACCTTTGTGCATAACAAGCATAAGGTTACTCTTTTACCTTTGAGTCCCAAAGAGGTTCTTCATGATCAAATTGTTTTGAAACAAAAAAGGGATCAAGATAAAAAGAGTAAAAAGGACAAGTCCATCTTGCATGCACATACTTCAAAGAGCCAAAATGAATTTCCTAAAGTTGAAAGTTTGTTCATTAGGGAGCATGTGGTTAGGAAAGCATTATTGATAAGACAACCTTTGTATTTTATGTATTGTAATGATTTATGATTGCCTTCTTCTTCTTTTTCTAATGATGCTTTGTGTAGTTCTTTGGATTGTCTTTTGAAAGAATTTGCGGATGTGTTCCCTAAGGACCTTTCTTATGGCTTGCCACCTTTAACGGGGATTGAGCATCAAATTGATCTCATTCCCCTAGTGCATCTTTGCCTAATAGGCCGCCATATAGAAGCAATCCGAAACAAACAAAAGAAATTGAAAGACAAGTCCAAAAGCTATTGTCTAGTGGTTGGGATAGGGAAAGCCTAAGCCCTTGTGCCATGCCGATTATTTTGGTTCCAAAAAAAGATGGCACTTGGCGCATGTGCACCGATAGTAGGGTAATAAATAACATAACCATTAAGTATAGGCATGCAATCCGGAACAAACAAAAGAAATTGAAAGACAAGTCCAAAAGCTATTGTCTAGTGGTTGGGATAGGGGAAGCCTAAGCCCTTGTGCCATGCCGATTATTTTGGTTCCAAAAAAAGATGGCACTTGGCGCATGTGCACCGATAGTAGGGTAATAAATAACATAACCATTAAGTATAGGCATCCAATACCTAGACTTGATGATATGTTGGATGAATTACGTGATGCTTGTGTTTTTTCCAAAATTGATCTAAAAAGTGGTTATCATCAAATTAGAATTAAAGAAGGGGATGAATGGAAAACCGCTTTTAAGACTAAATTTGGTCTCTATGAGTGGTTAGTCATGCCTTTTGGCTTGACCAATGCCCCTAGCACTTTCATGCGTTTGATGAATCATGTGTTAAGACACTTTATTGGAAAGTTTATGGTTGTATATTTTGATGACATCCTCATTTATAGTTTGAATTTAAATGATCACATTGAGCATTTGAGGAGTGTCTTGGGCGTTTTGAGAGAAGAACAATTGTTTGCTAATGTTGATAAATGCACTTTTTGTAAAAGTGAGGTGGTTTTCTTGGGTATTATTGGTATTATTGTGAGTGCACAAGGTGTCAAAGTTGATGAGGAAAAAATAAAGGCTATCAAGGACTGGCCTACACCTAAGTGCATGACTGATGTGAGGAGCTTTCATGGCCTTGCTAATTTCTATAGGCGCTTTGTGCCTAATTTTAGCACGTTGGGCGCTCTATTGAATAAAATTGTAAAAAAAGATGTTTCTTTTAAATGGGGTAAAGAGCAAGAATATGTGTTCATTGTTCTTAAAAATAAATTGATCAATGCCCCAATTTTGGCTTTGCCTAATTTTTCTAAAACCTTTGAAATTGAGTGTGATGCTTCTAATGTCACTAGCGCAGAAAAGGTAATTAACGCCGGTTAAATTTTATATTTAACACCGGTTTTTGTGCCCGAGTAGATACTACCGGTGTTGTATGTAGACCTTTTTACACCGGTTTTTTATCCGGTGTAAAAAGAATATTTATTACACCAGTTAAAAAGACGATATTAAATGAGGAAACCAACCGATGTCTAACATTTCATATTACACCGGTTATTAATATAAATCGGTGTCTAATATCAAACATGTTACACCGGTAACAACCAAACCGAGGTAATAAGTTAGACAATGGACTCCGGTTTTTCTTAAAACCCGGTGTGAAATGTCAAGATTTTCACACCGGTTATTTCCATAACCAGTGTAAAATAGTTTGATTTTTTTTTTTAACAATTCAGTCTATTTTTCTATCTTTTCCTGCCCAAATATGGCACCAGAATTCAGAAACATGCAGCATTACAGGAATTCACAAATACTTCAGCAAACATTTCAACAAAATTCACAAACTTAAATTCACAGAATTCACAAATTTAAATTATAAACACTATACAAACTTATATATACAAAATTTGGCATCAAAATTGTCACCAAGTGCTTACAAACTCATACTATTGTTTTCTAAGTGATATATACTAATACTTTTTATTACGTTTTTGGGGTTTTCCGGATCCATTCTTTTCTCCACCTTCAGACTCTTGCAGCAACTTCATCTTTTTCTCCTCATGCAACTGTAGAAAGAATTCTACCCAACTTTCTCTAAATTCATTTATATCATCTCTCCCAAATGGTGATGGGTCATTGAATATCTACAAGACCTAACATATATATAATATTAACATATATATAATATTAAATTAAACAAGTATATGCTAAAACCAGAAATAACACATGAATTGAATAGTTTTAAAAATTCTAATACTAGCTCCTAACGATCAGCAATATCGGCTGAGACAATGGTTAACATGTTTTTCATCACACAGTAGCCACAGACATAGCCGTTATTTTGTCGAGCCGCCTACAAATATGAATAACTTAGTAGCATATAAATGATATTATACACATTAAACTAGCAATATTAAATGTAAATGAATTTTTGAGTAAACAAAGTACTTACTATATACTTACTACATGAATCACCCATCTAATTGGCTTCTTCTTTTTACGGCCTTGCAACAGGTAATATCCCTCCATAGCTCTGAAAATTAAATGAATTCATCAAAGTAATGCAATAGATCTAATAAAAGACAAATCAATTTGTATATATATGTTAAAAATGAAAAGCTTACCTCTCAATTATGCCCTTAATGTCGGTTGTTAGTTGATAGTGCAGTGAACACAACCAAACAACCAAAAAATCATCTGGACAGTGTTCCCTGCAATTAGACAATACAGTTTATATGTAATTACCTATTCAGATACGGTCCAAGACAACATTTTTTTGGCTCAGAGTCCATTTTATTTTGTAAGTATGATTGCACAGAAATGTGAGATAACGCCTTTTTCCCGTTATAATAATATTATTTGGGAGAAAGAACCCAAACCGATCGCTGAACTCCCTTGTCACACAGAGGCGATGAAGATACCTAAGATGTTGAACCAAAATGTTAATTATAATTGATACATACAAAATATTTTTTATAAAGTAATGATACTTACGTGCACCATACTGACAAGACTTCACTGGATAGCCACTGATCACCATCACTAACCTCATCAATGTCCTTCCTAACAACAGCAAACCACTCAAAAACATTGCGGTCGTGCTCCAAGTCTACATTGAAGCTGTCACCTTTGAAAAGCCTCATTTTTAATCAAAAATCTTCTTTGTTTGCCTTGTTCTCATCATCATCTGATGAACAGCTTCCCTTAGTGCTCACACGCACGGTACCTCTAGGACCACAACAATCATGAGGAGCGGTATAGCTGCTTCCTACACCCATAGATTGTAGCGCCTGCATCAAATAAAATAAAAATAAATAACATTACCAAAGTTAGTAATTATTATTTCATTAAATGTGTCAAGTTACGCATACCTCCTTCACCGCCGTTTGGATCTCCTGCGCCCACATCAAGAACATCTCCATTTAGGCCTCCTTCACCGCCATTTGGATATCCTGTTTTCAAGTCAAGGACATCTCCCCTTGGATCTCCCTGGACATTTCCTCCTGGAGCTTCTGAAGGTCATCCTTGGATATACCGGTCGTGGTGCGGCGTGAAGATCGTTCATAGTATTTCTTTAGGCCAACACCCCAACCAGTAGTGCGGACGCGATCAGAGTGCTCTTGTGTTCCAAGGGTAGCAGTCAAGATATCCTAGCATCCCTGTGGAACAAAAGTACCCTTTGTACTCTGTACAACCAGGTCTCCCAAAAACACATAATTAAATTCCAAATTAATACATTGTGTAATGCAATGCATAAGTTGTAAAACAATTACATTGATCAATGGAAATAATTTCTTACAATTCTTGAAGCCACTGAGGCTGTGGCCTCAGAAGTAAATGCTCCTGAACGCTTTTGTCGGGCCATCAACCAAAGCTCCTCTCGTGTAGGTGAGGGTGGCTCATCAATAATTAAGCCTCCATCACCCGCCTCTTCGGACATTTTTTTTTCCTTCTCTCTTCAATTACATCGGCCTTAAGCTTAAAATAACCCCACGAGACGTTATGTGGGGTTATAGATTCTTCGATGCATTTTCATTTCCTTTTTTGCTTTTGGCCTGTTACAAATAAGAAACAACAAATTATAAGCCAATAAAAATATTAAATTAGCTATGCCATGTAAAAAAAAAAAACCATAATTTCAACTAACCTGAAAATCTTCTTCATGACGACTCTTAACAAACAATTGACAGTCTTCCTTGGAGATAAAATTATATTTTGCAAAATGGCGTTGTGTTGCCATCTACATCTCGATTCCCAAATACATAGGTCTTGGAAAGTGTAACACCCCGTTTATGGAGCGTTAGAGTATAATAATTATTAAACCCTAAACAGATAATTAGGCAATATAGATGTATTGAAAATAATATTTTATTAAAACTAAATAATTTGACACGTACATATCTTTACGGAACCCGTGTTTAGGGCCCACAACTTATATAACACATATACAGACTCTGACTCATTGGCTATGACACGTGACTGAAGAGAGAGTAACTCTTACTGAGTACCCTTTGTACACTCCACAATGCGGGTGATGCTTCCATGAAGTCCTTGTTATCTATTTTATATGAAAAAGAAAATACAAAACAAGAAAAGTAGAAAGGAGCTAAGAAACACAATACACACTATAAAATTGGGAAAGCAGGAATAGAAAGCATATATAAAAGGCACACACAATCACAACACCTCCCGCATCTGCCTAGCTCACACTCACTATCTCTCAGGTTTGCACCACTATATCCAAACCTAGCTCCACCTACTTCCCTCTCACACCCTAAAACTTATTCATATCCTTGTCAGCTCTAACAGCGTCCCCGTCCTTTCACCACTCCTAGTCAACTAACTCGGTATCCTCTGTGGTTTATCAAGGTCTATCCTACCAGCTAAGATCTAAGGTATTCACGTGATATTCCTATCACATCAATCATTTTAATCACCAGCAAAGTCAATGGTCAAAGTATATCTCAAGCATCAGACAGCATAGACAACACATTGATTAACATATTCATACAAATACCAGCAATCATATAATCAGCAGCATAGTCTCGTAATCACAACCAATCATATAAAATCAGCACACCACCAATCATATAAAATCAGCACCACATCAACAATTATATTCAATCAGCACACACATCAATCAACATCAGCTATCAATATATGGATTAACCCTAGTGTCGCTTAGGCGACCTGTTACTGACATGTTATTAATCATAAAGCAATCATAAGTTGTCTATCCAAGGGCTTTCCACACACCAACAATTATCCCTATGGTTGATGGACTAGCGACTACTATCCTTAGCAGTCGTAGTCATAACACCCCTCCTAAGGTGTTGGTGCATTAACCCCTAGTAGGGCTTGGGTCACCCTACACATATTTATATATACTACTCTATCTTACAATTCCTAGAGTGTAAGGTTTCTTGCTCCCACCTAGTTAGAAGATCAGTGCCGCTACTTTCACTACTCGTACTTTCCTCGTACTCGCTACTCATGCTCCACCTCTATGCCTACTGCTCAAGCTCTTACTCACACTCTATCTGGCCTTGTCAGGCCACCCTTCACTATTTCTTCTTCCTCCTAGGATTGCCTACTAAGAGCTTTCTGATGCACAGGATCCTCACTCGAGGCAAGTGCAGAGCATACTCACTGCTTAGGAGAGATTCCTAGAGAGAGAAGAGGATTTGGGGCGAGGAGAAATGAAGTGGTGAAGGGGTATTTATAGGAAAAAATGACTCCATCGCGTCGCGACGGTCACGGGTGTAATTTTCGTTGCGTCGCGATCAAGGACATGTGTCAATTATCGAACAGTGATGGTAACCGAATTTCATGGCGTCGTGATGGTCGCAGTACTGATTCCATTGCGTCGTGGCAATGAGAACCTTCTGGACCATTTTGGATTTCTATTCCATCAGGTCGCAATGGCCTATGGTGTTATCTTGGTCGCATCGCGACCATGGAAATGGAGGGACATCCGGTTTTCTTCATTTCTAGGCATTTCTAAGGGGTTCTACAACCTTCTTAGGGGTATTTTCATCCTTTTGAATGTTTCTATAACTCATCTAAGTCCATTTCTTTCCAAATTAAGGTTTTTAATGCCCATTCATCACTTAATTACCAATCTAATTATACTTTAAATATTATTTAGGATTACCTTGAAAAATGGGATGTTACAGAAAGCATGATCTTAAACTGCTTCCAACGCTCCCCTACATAAGTAAGAATTTTCTTCCTAAGCTTTTCGCCATTAGGAACATTCCAGGTTTGCTATAATTACACAACAAAATTGTGGTGTTAGTATAAATGTAGTTAAACATATATATGGATAATTTAATAACTTATAAATAATTGTGTTAAGAGTAAATACCATGAGATCTTGCCAAATCATATCCTTGATGTCACTGTGTACGTCCTTCCACAACTTTGCATGGATAGGAGCCTTGCTACGGGCAAGGTACCCGATATAACTCTTGAATTGTATCATTAGATCTCCGGTGGCAATAAAGTAACAGGATCAAAATCGATACTGTACCTCCCACCAACGACACGTTTTGCAATGAAACGCGTCATGGTCGTGGCACGTCTGCTACTTCTCTTGGTGGGAGAGGAGCCCAATGTATCAGCCATGATGCCTGTTTACACATAAAAAAATGAGAACATGTTAGTCAAAAAATAGATAAATGACTAAAATAATAAATAAATTACAAACATGCATCATTTAACATTTAACAATCAGGTACTAACCTATAAAGCATTTCTTGTTCATTTTTTATTGCCCTCCAAAATTCCTTGTTAATGATCATCACGAGTAGCATATATATCGTCCACTTTATTTTCATCAGTGAAAGAAGGTCTTTGAGATGTGAAAGAAAGAATGTCATAAATATCTAGGGTTGGGTCTTGAGTTTCATCAATCTTATGCGTGCTTCTTCTTTGGAGGACTACGGATAAACTTCTGCTAGAGGGATCTGTGACATACATGTTCAGCCATGATGAAAGGCTCGTCACTATAACCTATCTTGTCAAGGTCCACCAATGTAAATCCTAATTCATCGGTTTATACACTATTACTATTAACCCATTTACATTTAAAAATAGGAACTCTAAATTTACAATAGTCGAGCTCCCAAATATCTTCAATGATCCCAAAGTAAGCTATGGATGCCAGAATGGGGTTTTTATCCTTTGAACTAGAGAAGTGCATGGAAGAAGCCATGATCATAACCCCACTGTTTTGCATGGTACTCTTGTCATCTTGTGACTTTGTGTAAAAGGAAAATTTATTTATATCATACCCACTCCAACATAAGACATAAAAGCTAGGTCCATGTGCTAGCCATTTTAAGGTATCAGAAGCAGTATCTTCATTCATAATCAATGTTTTAAACCAGTTTAGGAATGTCTTGTTATGCTCTTTCAACACCCATTTTTCGTTCATTCGAGGGTTTTTAGCCTTGACAATGGTTTTGTGAGTAGACAAGCATGGCTCAACCTCATCAATGTTATTCAATATATACAAATATACTTGAAGCACTTCCTCCCGAGCCATGCTCTTAACCTTTAGACCTCGTGTACCCTTACCGTCACATCTTCCCTCATGACAAGACTTTGGAAGCCCTACAGGTCCCGCTTTCGACAAGTAGTCTGCATAAAACTCAATGGCATCTTCTGTGAAGTACCTTTCAATAATAGATGCTTCGAGATGGTATGGATTCTTGACATACCCTTTCAAGATCTTCATGTATCGCTCGACAGGGTACATCCACCTTAAATAAACGAGGCCACACACTATAATCTCCCTTACTAAATGAACAATTAAGTGAACCATGATGTCGAAAAATGAAGGAGGAAAGAACATCTCCAACTGACACAAGATAATAATAGCCTCATTTTCCAAGTTGTCCAATTCCTGATGGTCAATCACTTTACTACATGCAACATTGAAGAATATGCACAATCTAGTTATTGCATGTCGAGCCTTTTTTGGCAAGATACCACGAATAGCCACTACTAATAGCTGTTGCATTAAGACGTGGCAGTCGTGAGACTTTAAGCCAAGTAGTTTGAGATCTTTCATTGACAAAATACTCTTAACATTTGAAGAGTAGCCCTGTGGCACTTTCACGCCCCTTAGACACTCGCAAAAACTTCTTTTCTCTTCTTTTGACAACGTATGACATGCTGGTGGCAAATATTTCCTGTTTCCTCTTGGTTGTGGACCTAATTGTTCTCTTATGCCCATCGCAACCAAATCTAGACGAGCATTTAAACCATCCTTCGTCTTGCCCTGAATGTTGAGAAGTGTTCCAATTACACTATCACACCCATTTTTTTTCCACGTGCATCACGCCAATACAGTGTCTTACATCAAGACTGGACCAATACGAAAGATCAAAGAACATTGACCTCTTCTTCCATATGATTTTGTCATTAGACTTTTTTTATTTCTTTCCAAAAATAACATTGATGTCCTTCACCCGTTGATAAACTTCTTCCCCAGTTAAGGCCTGTGGAGCAACTCCATTCTCTTGGCATCCATTAAAAGCCTGTTTCAACCTCCGATACCGGTGATTACGTCTGAGAAATCTATGATGCTCAAGATAAACAGTCTTCATTCCATGTTGTAATTGATGGTAGCATGTCCTTTCTTCGCTTATAGGACACGCTTTATGTCCCTTAACACTATATCTAGACAAGTTCCCGTAAGCTGAAAAGTCATTTATGGTACAAAATAACATGGCACCCAACTTGAAATTTTCACGGGAGTACCCGTCAAACACATCAATGCCTTCTTCCCACAATATTTTCAAGTCTTCAATCAAGGGACTTAGATAAACATCTATGTCATTTCCTGGATGTTTTGGTGCGAAAATCATCATAGATAACATAACATATTTATGCTTTATGCACAACCAAGGAGACAAGTTGTAAATAACCAAGAAAACAGGCCATGAACTATGAATACTACTTAAACTACCATATGGATTCATTCCATCCATCTAAAGTCCAAGCCTAAGGTTTCTTGTTTCATTTCCGAAATCCAGAAATAGAGAATAAATCCGCTTCCATTGCAAAGAATCAGTCGGATGGCGAAGCTTTCCATCGCTTTTCCTCTTATCTGCATGCCATCTAATATTATTTGCGTCTTTTACATTGGCGAACAGTCACTTAAACCTTGGAATAATTGGAAGATACCATAGCACCTTCGCAGGAGGACCCTTTGTGGTCACATCACAACTCTCATCATCACCCTTTTTTTGTAGTGTGATGTCATACATGTGGGACACCTTTCTTTGTCTTCATTATCCTTCTAATATGCAATCATTGGGGCATCTGTGTATTTTTCTATACTCCACACTCATCAGACATAATATCTTTTTTGCCTCATAGTTACGGTTAGGCAATGTATTGCCTTCTGGAAGCATTTCGTTCAATAAGCCAAGCAATTCTGTGAAGCTCTTATCAGCCCACCCATTTATCGCCTTCTAATTGAACAATCTCAACACCGTTGACAACCGTGTGAAATTTGTGCACTCTGGATACAACGGCACTTCGTTTTCACTGCACAAAGTTTCATACAAATGTGATCGCTGAAAAGAGTTTTGTCCAATATCACGAATCAATTCCTCTAATCGATCGCCCATATCTACCTCAACTTCCTCTCTTTGGGACACATTTGGCGTGTCTAACACTTCACCATGCTATGTCCATGTTGTATAACTCTTGTAAATCCCATAAACACAAAGATGATACCGTATATCTTTAACTGTTATAGGTTCCAGATTCAAACGTTTAACACAAGGACAATAAAATCTTCCATTACTATTAGGAAGCTTTGTTTCAGTAAATTTTATAAACTCTGACACTCCATTCTTATACTCATTACTCAAGCGATTTTTTTGCATCCAACTACGATCGATAACTAAGTTCTGGAAAAAAAATTACATACACGTATACAATTTTTAAGCTTAAAGCTTCAAGAAGCACAACAATGGTGGACTTTAATAACACTCATTCACAAATATATATGCATATGGAAACAGGTTGTCTTTTTTAAGGATATGGAAACAACTTAAAAAAGCATGTAATTTCATTAAGTTAATTAATTCATCTCAAAATCAACAAAAAAATAGTAACTGAAAATCCAAAAAAAAAAGAGAAGCTCTATCATGTCAACAATAGCAACAGCACATAAGATATTTTAAGAAACAACATACCTGAGAAATGGCGATAGAAGGGAGATAATCAGAGACGAAAACGCGTGGCGACAGTAATGGAGACGAAAACGGCAGTCACGGTAACAGCTACGAAAATGACAAAGTAAACAACGACAGAAATGAGAACGTAAGAAACCATGCATGAAACAGTGGATTGCGAACGAAAAGGAGAGAAAGAGGAAGGAGAACGTAAATGAAAAGTAAAGAGAGATAGAGAGCATTACCAGGGACACGAACGGAACAATGGCTACCGGTAGTGCTTCGTCGTGAGAGTGAAAGGGAAAATGGAGGTGGTGGTTCATCGTCAGAGTGAAAGAGATAGGTTTTTTGAAATAAGAAGGAGAATGAAATGTTTTTTCTTCGCGCGATTAAACATGTGAAACACACTTTTAACACCGATTATTTATAAAAACCGATGTAAAACATTATAAATTTAAAATTATAAAATCTTTTTACACCGGTTGTTACGAATACCCGGTGTGGAACGTATTATGATCTTTCAAAAAAAAATTAAACATATTACATCAGTTATTTGTATTCTCTCATGACACGTTTTTAATTTTTATTTTTTAGCAAAAGGTTTTTCTATCTTTTAAAATGCATTTACCACACCGTCCAGCAGCTCTGACATTTTCATCTGCACCTTTTTTTAGCCAATGGATGTGTTTGTCATTGAATATTCCTTTCATTATAAATACACATTGAGTTTGTTGATCTCATCACCACTTCACAACTTCTTCCTCATCTTCATCACAAGTTCATGTTTATGTTATTCCCCTGTTTTGATGTTTGTTGTGTGTGTTCATGCGAAAGCTCTAGTTCTAGAGATATACTATCTCGTTCAAATGGCAGAACCCCTATATCCTTTGTTACGCTTTCGAATTTGCCGTTGTCTATACGATTCAGTACGTCGCTTCTACAATTAAGTACATCGCAAAAAAGCGACGTACGTACTTAATCGTATAGGCAGTGGAAATTTGGAACGTGACAAAGGATACAGGGTTTCTGCTATTTGAAATAGAAATCGTTTTACACCGTTATTTATAAAACTGATATGAAAGGTTTAGACAAATCACCAGTTAATTGCAAAATTGCCACCACGTTTAATTTTACAATAGTTTTTTATAAAACCGGTGTAAAATGTGACACGTAAATGGACTAATTCACATATTAATTGCAAAATTGTCACCGTGTTCACATTTTACACCTGTTATATATGAAACCGGTGTAAAATATTAAGTTGTTTTACATTTCATGTACTAGTGTGTGGGTATAGGGACTGTGCTTCTGCAAGAAGGTCATCATATTGCTTATTTTAGTGAAAAATTAAGTGGAGCTAGTGTTAACTACTCTACTTATGACAAGAAGTTATATGCCAAATGGGTGGAATTTTTAGAGCAATTTCCATATGTCATAAATTATGAAAAAGGGAATCAAATGTGGTTGCGGATGCTCTTTCTAGGAGGCATGTTTTATCTCTACTCTTCAAACTAGACTTCTAGGATTTGATCATGTTAGAGATTTGTATGCCTTGGATGATGACTTTGCTTCTCTTTACCATGATTGCGAGCTTATGGCTCATGATAATTTTTTTAGGTATGATAAATATTTGTTTAAGGGAAATCGTTTGTGCATTCCTAAATGTTCTTTGAGAGAATTACTTGTTAGGGAAGTGCATGAGGGTGATTTGATGGGTCACTTTGGGGAACACAAGACTCTCGAAATGTCGCATGAGCATTTCTATTGGCCTAGGATGAAACATGATGTGCATTTGATTTGTTCTAGATGCATTACTTGTAATAAGGCTAAATATAAAGGCATGCCTCATGGTTTGTACGCCCTGCTCCCCATTCCTTCTTCTCCTTGGGCAGACTTATCCATGGATTTTGTCTTAGGACTTCCTAGAAACAAGCATGGCCGAGATGCTATTTTTGTGGTTGCAGACCGTTTTTCTAAAATGGCCCATTCTATTCCTTGCCACAAAGTTGATGATACTTGTAACATTGCTAATTTGTTTTTCAAGGAAGTTGTGAAGTTGCATGGTATTCCAAAGTCCATTGTGTCGGATAGGGATTCCAAAATTTTAAGTCATTTTTGGATAACTTTGTGGGCTAAATTAGGCACAAAGCTTCTATTTTCCACTTCTTGTCATCCCAAATGGATGGCAAACCGAGGTGGTCAATAGAACCCTTGGAACCTTGCTTAGAACCTTTTTGCAATCTAATTTGAAAGCTTGGGAGGAATGTTTACCATTTATTGAGTTTGCTTACAATAGAACTCCTCATGGTACTACATCTTTCTCCCTATTTGAGGTTGCTTATGGTTTTAATCCACTAACCCCTCTTGATTTGCTTCCTTTGCCTCTTGATAATGATGTTTTGCATAAGGATGCTGAGGCTAGAGCAAAATATGTGCAAGATCTACATGCTGAAGTTAAGGCCAATATTGAGAAAAAGGTTGAGCACTATGCTAGGAGTGCCAACAAAGCCAAGAGGAGGATGGGAGATTGGGTTTAGGTGCACTTTAGGAAGGAAAGATTTCCTTCCCAAAGGAAATCTAAACTTCACCCTAGGGGTGATGTCCCCTTTCAAGTCTTGGAGCGGATCAATGATAATGCCTAAAACATTGACTTGTTGGGTGAGTACAATGTAAGTGCCACTTTTAATGTTAGTGATCTTTCTCCATTTGATGTAGGTGGCAATGGAGACCTTGGAGATTTTCATGAAGATTCAAATTCGGGGTTGAATTCTCTTCAAGTGGAAGGGAATAATAAAGGCATGAAGATTCAAGATTTGGCACTTGGGCAAATTACAAGGGGTAGAGCTAAGAAGATTAAGGATCAATTAGAAGCTCAAATGGCATATTTGCTTGATGAAAGCAAGTGTTCTAAAATTGTTCCTTGTCTTGTAAATTTTCTAGTAATTGAGATTGTTTAGATTTCCTTCAATTTGTAATAAAGAGGAAATAAACCTAAGTGTGTGATTGAGGTCGTGGGCTTGTTTTAGGATTGGGCTTATTTGGGCCTTGCCTAGCCTTGTTTTGGCTTGTTAGTACTTAAAGGGTTGCTTTTATTAATATAGGGGGTGCGGACAGCACTAGTATAAATATTTTCTTGTATGACTTTTTGAGGGCTTTTGATCATTTGTGAAATACAAGAGAGTTTAGAGCACTACTGCTCTAGGATTCTTCTTTGAACTTTTCATGAGTCTTATCAAGAGCTTCCATGCATCTTGTGGCAATTCAACTAGTGGTCTAATTATTCTTCCATGAAGAGTGTGGCGATCTTCCTTGCTAACTCATCTTCTTCCTTTCCTTGTTTGTAAGTTTTCTTCTAAGTTCCCCCTTTCTTGAATTTGTGTGAAAAATTAAGATCAAATCATGGAACGATCCTTTATTTTATTAGTGATTCTATGGTAGGATCACATCAAACTCAATCGGCCTGAGGCTAGCATATTGTACATAGACGGCGAACATCGTCTGGACATCACCGTTATGTTGGAGTTTTAGAACATCTTATTGAACATGTTGATGTTCCCAACAGACAGGGTATCGGTGATATCAGATGCTTTTCCGCCGACTATAACCACCGCGTCGTTAACTTGTTTCTTTAAGGCATGAAGTGTGATGCCCTTCGAAACCCTAAACGATTTAGGGGTATCGCTTTCAAATCTGATGCCTTTGTCACCTATTGTAATTTGACTATTGAAAAACACAAAAACAAGAACTGAACTCATGGTTGTAGTGAACAGGAGGGCCGAAAATGTGATGCCTGGAAAGCTATCTGCACCATACAAGAAATTTATCAAATTCCAAACTGAATAAATTCCGGAAACTAACTTCCGAAAATCACCGGAAATATGAATCCAAGAGTCTTGAAAATAAAGTAACATCCGAAATCTTGTTGCCGGGATCTTCCGTCAACAAGATTCTGGACCTCTGGAAATCGCAGGAAAAAAAGGCTAAACGTGTAACGACCCGTTTCCAGACCGCTACTAAACCTGTATGCGATGCATTTTTAAAATAGTGCTCCTGTGTACTTTGGAAAATGTGGTCTGTTTTTTTTTTAAAAACAATCTCATCCGTAAAATACACATAGAGTTGCCACAGCGTTTCGAAACATGGTGCAAACTAAGACACAAGACTCAAGCACTGGAAATACATACATATATACATAACCAAGTCTGCATAAACAGTACGTACAAAATAAAGCGGTGCATGAAATTGTATGAAGAATACACCTATGTTATGAAGACCCTCATGAGAGCAATCATACCCCGGTGGTACTCCTGGCAGACACCCACGCAGGGGGCTGCTCCAAAAGTATGCCACCAGTCTACCCTGCAGTACATATAGAACAACACTAAAAGTTTGACTGGTCACCACAACAACTGTACACTAAAATAAAATCCTACAGCCATCTGAAATGCAAGCGTGCAACAGCCAATTACGACAAATAAAAGTCGTTGCCCGGATCCTCGAAGGGGTCCTCCTCGTCGCCGTCTGCCAACGGGTCCTCCATGTCCTCGCCATCGCCTGGGTAATCATCATTGATTGAAGGCGCCACGGGAAAGGGTCAACTTCTCAAATAATCATAGCAATAACAAATCACAAAGCAAAAGACAACAAGATGCACAATTTCTCAAAACGCCACTCAACACTCTCCCTTGAGAAACTCTCGACAATTCCGGAAAACAACGCCGAACCATCCACTGAATACCAGCCGTAGCCTTGGGCTTCATCACCACCCGGGTTATTCAGGTTAAGTTACTTGACGACACAGACGCCCACTGTGCAAATTGAACACCAGCCGTGGCTTCGGGCTTCTACACCACCAGATGCCAACTGAGCAACTGAACACCAGCCGTGGCTTCAGGCTTCTACACCACCTCAACCGTGGCATCGGGCTTCCACACCACCCTTGGTTGTTCGGCCACTGAACACCAGCTTTGGCTTCGGGCTTCTTCACCACCCAGCCGTAGCTTCGGACTTCTACACCACCCTTGGTTGTTCAGATCGAAACTCCAAAAACGTCACGACACTCGACGACTCGACTAAACTCTCACACTCCAATGAATAAATCACCGCATACGATAATTCAGGAAACAATTGAATAATTATTGGACCGTATATCAAATAATATTCATGCCAAGCTCAAAACAGTGCAAACAGTTCAGCAGTATAAGTAGTTTATTTCAAACAATCACAACTCAGCAAACAACAACAATCAACAACTCAGTTCATCCCTCTGCAACTCAATGGAGTTGGCAAAGAGGCAAGCAAACAAGTGTGGGGGGTTAGGGACAGCTGCCAACCACTTGCAGACAAGCCCACTAAATAATCAATATATCAAAAAGCAGTAAAACGAAGGGGTACAAGACCCTCACTTCGAACCCTGAGGTTCTCAGACTTCTTCGCATAAATACTTAAAACTAAATTCCTATCGTATCTAAAAGTTGCCCTTACCACAGTTAGTTGCTAGCGTGGTACCGCACGCCTCAAGTCCACGTCGTACGTTCTCCGAATTCGAAACTCCTATCATCACAAGTAAACTTAGCACAATTCTATGAGCTAACTTAAAACTTAGGCTCTCCAAATCTAACCCTTAACCTAGCCAAAACACTTACACTCAGAACATAATTTAAAATACTAAATTTTGAAATACAAAAATATATTTTTAAAAGCATCATATACTTGAAAATTAGAAATAATTAAAAGAACAAGGTTCTTAAGCATAAAACTCTTTTTAAAAGAATGCACTAAATTAGAAAACAAAGTTTAACACCTCTCATCATAACTTGAATTAAGACTCCACTTGGCTTTTAGGATTACAAGGAATCCTTTTGCCTTAAGTGTTTTATTGTCTTTAAAATTAAACAACTCCTTAATTAAATCAAACTACTAACCAAAATTTATTCAACAATTCTTAACCACATCAATTATAAAACACACTTAATGCAAGACGAAAACATGACAATTTTTCCCTTCCTCAAGCTCTTAGAGCTCTCGGCCTACACACTCAAAATTAGGACCAATTACAAAATTTTCAGTTAATCAAAATCATATCATTTAATCACTTAATTCCTTTCCAAAACAAAACCATTACACAAGTCCAATACCCAATTATAACTTTCCAAGAACTCAAGGGTTTTCTCAAAATGCTTAACTAAGGCTCCACTAGGTTCTTAGGATCTCAAGGAGTCCAATTTACCTTATGTGCTTCATAGCCTTAAAATTCCAAAACAAGTCCAAATGCAATCAAACCCTTTCCATAATTTTTCAAAGCCTGATTACACATCAATACAACCATTCTAATAAAACTTGCAAAACAATTTTCCTTCCCTTACTTTTTTAATGGCTCTCGGCCACAACTCCAATTTTAGGAACAAATTTGCAAAACTCCCAATTTATTAAAACTTACACACACTTGAAGAATTAATAACCAATTAAAAGTATAAGGTTCTAAAGACTAAAAAAATCCAAAACAACTCAAATTTTCAATCCAAATCATATCCTAAAATTTTCCAAAGTTCATATAATTTCAAACACTTAATTAAAATGTCAAGAACACAAAAATACTTTGCTCCTCAAGCTTGTGAAGCTCGTGGCCAACACAGCCTTCTCCCAAAAAAAAATTGCAAATCTTCCAACTAATTAGATAATTACATTTCCTATACCATTTCTTTCACAAAACAATAACCAATTTCACAACACAAAGCCTAATCAAAACTAGCCCCTTTCCAAACCTATTTCAAGAACAAGAGTTTCATGAAAAATCACTTCAATCTTTGATTCAAATTAAAACTAACAACTTCAATAGCAAATATAGCAACTAATAAGCAAGAATTACAAACTATTTACAAGATTCACATGAGGATCACACAAATCCCTCTTTCCCTTAGGTTAGGGTTTCAAGAAATTGGGAATGAAGTGTTCATTTCCTCATTGATCATAATCAAGCATTAACTAAAGCATTAGAACAAGAATAAAGCAAGAAATTCAAAACTACACACACAAACACACACACCACAATTTGGGGCTGAAATGGAAGGAAAAGAAAATGGCCTTCATACTTACTTGAATGATGGAATGGGTAGTAGCAAGGAGAAGAAGAACCAAAGGCAAAGAAAGTTGAAGAAATGGAGAAGAATCTTGCATGAAAAGTGAGGAGATGATGAAGCCATGGATGTGCTCTAAGCTTTCTCTCACTAAAATGGAGAAGATGAAGTGAAATGAGGCATAAAAAAAAGGGGGCGTGGCTGCACTCCTAAATAAAGGGGAGGGATTATTATTTTATAAAACAATAAATAGGAAGGAAAGGCTTAATAGACTTTTCTTCACTTAACCAAATAAATAAATAAATAAAATGAAGACTAAGGGTGGAATAAAAGGGGGTGTGTCACGCTAGTCTTAAGAAGAAGAAAAAAGAGGATAAAAAAAAATAAATAAACAATTGTTTACTTAGTTAAGAATGTTGCACCTGTGTTTTCTGCACGCTGCTGCTTTCGTTTCGGCGCGACCTGGTTTCGTCTCTGTTTTCTACGACGGCACCAGAGTTTCGTGTGCCTGGTTGCGCTTCAAACCCGCCCCAACCCCTTCTTTTACGGGACACCTGCTTCCTTCTTCGGCGTTCTTCTGTCTTGCGATAGGTTCTTCGGCGTTCTTCGGCGTTCGCTCGATATGGCACTGGGGTGGTACGCCTGGGCCTTCCTCGGCCCTCCTCCTTCTCCCGTGCCGGCGTCTTCTTCTTCTAGGCAACCAGCAGCCATCACCCAGCAGCAACCAGCAGCCACGGATCATCCGAAGGCTGCGACAAAAACCTTTGCTCAGGCCGTCAATAATTCTTGCGACATTCCTCTAAGCCAATTACCCAAACCATGCTTCAAAGGTGAAGCCCTCTCGATCAAGATTTCTGAGGATGAGTACCTGGCTGGGGTTGCCGAATCAAGAACGTTCTTTATGGCCGTTTGTTGCTTTCCAAAGGCGATACCCCCATCAAGATGAATGACTTGCGGTCCAAGCTTTCGAATTTATGGAAACATGTTGGTTCTTGGTCTTTGGTTTCCCTTGGCAAGGCATACTATGAATTTTGTTTCTCCAATGGTGAAGACTTGAGAAGAGTTCGATCTAATGGCTCTTGGAACTTGAATCCTGGTGTTCTTCGTATTTCAACCTGGACTCCCGATTTTAATCCTCATTTGATTCGCCCCACCACTGCTCAATGCTGGGTTCGTCTCTATGGCCTTGCTAGAGAGTATTGGCGTCCAAAAATCTTGTTTGAAATCGCTGGAGGAATTGGGGTACCAATTGCTTTGGATGAGGCAACGATGAAGAGGACATTTGGTCACTTTGCCCGTGTTCTAATCGAGTTGGATTTGTCCAAGGATATCCATGACCGCATGTTGGTGGAGCGTGATGACCACGCAGTTTTCGTTCACATGGAATATGAGAGGCTGCCGCTTTTTTGCACTGCATGCAAATCTATTGGCCACTCTTTGGATACTTGCAAAAACTCCATGCCTAGGGTGAACAATGCTGCCACTGACCCTAAGCCTAAAGGGGCTGCAGATAACGTTCAAGCTCCTTTGCAGCAGCACATGAATAATTTCAAGTATGTCTCCAAGGCCTCTGCGGGTGATAACACCACTGACAAAGGCAAAGGAGTTGCTATTCCTATCAACAACAACGAATCAGTTCCTGCAGCTGACCCTACGGCTATCTCGGTGGAAAAGGTACCCTCTAATCATAATGATTTGTTTGGTGTTAATAATGTTCCTTTTTCTGTTGCAGACATGCAGAAGGACCCGGATCCTTTGTTGGGATTCATCAATCAATCGCATGCAGTTGTAGGAGAGGCTAGTCGACCTGTTCAACTGCCTTTGATCAACACTGATAGTGTGCATGATGACGACCAGCATACTGATTTGCCTGATAATGAGAGTGCCACTATTGTGCCGGATTCTCTTGATCAATCTGGCTTTGTTGCGGATTCAGTTGATAATTCTATCAGTACTAGTCCCCTCAATGTTGCTGAAGATGACCATCCTGTCGTGTCTAATAACAGGCCTCATGTTACTGTGGGTGCTTTGGTGAATCCGATTGATCACTTCACCAACGCTAATGTTGCGCATGACATGCAACTTATGGGTAGGCTTTGGAGTGACGACGTGGAGGTAAACTCTGATAATGAAGAGGTCGATGAGGATATTGAAATGGAATCTCCTGCTGCTGTGTCTAAGCAAGTGTGTGGTTGACTTCTAAGTATTTGGTGGAAGCGAGGCATTTGAGTCCTCTCAGTTCACACCAGCCATGTCCAAATCGAAGAAAAAGAAGTTGAAGAAGAAAGCAAAGCAGGTTGCTAAGGCTGGGGCTTATCAAACCCGTTCAAGGGGTGGTCCTAGAAACCTTGCCTAATGAAGTTTATTTATTGGAACTGCAGGGGGTTTGCCAACCCCGACACTAGAGTGGTTCTAAAGAAATTTTGTAACATCCATCATCCGGATCTGTTATTTATTGCTGAGCCTTGGATTGTCATCAATGATGTGCCACCTTCCTTTTGGCGTCAGTTGCATTTGAAGCCTTTCATGCTCAACAATAGAAACTCTTCTCTTCCCAATTTATGGTGTCTTTGTTCGGATTCTCTCACTCCCACTGTTATTAGTAATACTTCTCAAAGAAGTTTCTATTTCTTTGACAATTGATGGTCAAACTATTTTTGTTTGTGCGCTTTATGCGAGCACTTCTTATCCGACTAGCGCAGGTTGTGGGTGATCTAATCTCTCTACAGAGGCCAATCTGTTCCATGGAGTTATATTGGTGACTTTAATTACGCTTTAGGTGCTCATGAGGTTAAAGGCTCTCGGCTTCCTCCCAGAATTGCTTGTGATGATTTTAATAATTTTACTGACTGCTGCCACTTGACTCACGTCCTTACTAGAGGTGCTCAATTCACTTGGAGTAATGGTAGGAGGGGTTATGCTCGTACGGAAAAGAGGCTTGACAGGAGCTTGTGCAATGATGACTGGCTTGGTTTCTGGTCTTCCACTACTTGTACCACTCTTATTCGTAGCACATCTGATCATTTTCCTTTGCTCCTGGTGATGCATAGAGGTAACTTTCGGGTGCCTGCTCCTTTTAAGTTTCATAAAATGTGGCTGCAGCATGAGGACTGTAGTAGGCTTGTTAAGGATGTCTGGAGCAACCCTGTTGTGGGCTGCCCTATGTTCATTTTCTCTCAAAAGTTAAAATCTTTAAAGAAGGAGATTAAGTCTTGGAACAAGCTAGTTTTTGGTAATGTTCGTGTGAGAGTGGATAATGCTCTTGCTTTGTTGAGTGCACTTGACTTTTAATTGATTCAGCTGGCCCCACTGATTCCTTATTAGAGCAAGAAAGCCTTGCACAGCTGGAACTCCAACAAGCTCTTAGCATTGAAGAGGCTTTTTGGAAAGAAAAGTCTAAAATCCAGTGGCATTGCCATGGTGATAGGAACACTAATTTCTTCCACAAGGTTGCCAAAATCAGGTACGCTTCTAAGGCCATGAATGTCCTGAAACATGGAGATGATATTTTAGAGGATCCGGACGACATTGCAGCCCATGTTATTGATTAGTACTCCTCTCTTTATGTCGGCCACAATGCTTGTTCTCCTAATAATTTAGTTAACCAAGTCGTTCCCTCTACTGTCTCTCCTCTTGATAATGCTGCTTTGGTTGCAATTCCGTCTGCTGAGGAAGTTAAGAATGTTGTCTTCTCCCTCAATGAGGATGGCGCTCTGATGTGTATAATTCGGTTAAGCAATTCTTCTCGCAAGGGTGGCTTTTACCTAATATGAACTCCAACCTTGTTGTTTTAATTCCCAAATTCAGTGGGGCGGATCGTATTGAAGATTTCAGGCCCATAGCTTTGGCCAACTTTCAGTTCAAAATTATTACCAAGGTCCTTGCTGACAGGCTGGCTTCTATAGCTCCTAAGATTATCTCTCCGCAGCAGAGGGGTTTCTTAAGGGATAGGCACATCCAGGATTGCATTTGTATTGCTTCGGAGGCGGTTAATTTGCTGGATTACAAGACGTATGGAGGTAATATTGCTCTTAAGCTTGATATCAAAAAGGCTTTTGACACTCTTGACTGGGATTTTTTATTGTCTGTGCTGCGTGCTTTTGGTTTTCATGATACATTTTGTAAGTGGGTTGAGGTCATTCTCCACTCAGCTAAGCTTTCTTTTGCTGTTAATGGGCGTCCGGTTGGTTTCTTCTCTTGTAAAAGGGGAGTGCGACAGGGAGACCCTCTATATCCTCTCCTCTTTTGCCTTGCTGAGGATGTTCTGAGTAGGGGTATTTCCAACCTGATTTCTATCGGCTCTTTCAAGCCCTTTACAGGTCCTAACAACTTTTCTATCCCCAGTCATGTTCTTTATGCAGATGATGTGATGGTTTTTTGCAAGGGCACCAAGAGGAACTTGGAGAATTTAATGAACTTGGTGCACTCCTATGGTTAAGCCTCTGGTCAAATCCTTAGCCTGAATAAATGCAAGTTCTATGCTAGTAATGCCTCCTCTTCTAAGATCACTACTCTCACCAATTTGCTGGGATTTGGAGCTGGTCATCTTCCTTTTACCTACTTGGGAGTCCCTCTTTTCAAAGGTAAGCCTCGTAAAAATCATCTCCAGCCCATTGCGGATAGAATTGTCTCTAAGCTTGCCACTTGGAAAGGTTCCATGCTTTCTATTATGGGCAGAGTCGAGCTTGTTAAATCGGTCATGCTCTTATACAGCTTCCGCATCTACGCCTGGCCGGTTTCTCTTCTTAATTCGCTGGATCAAGCTATCAGGAATTTCATTTGGGCAGGTGATACCAAAGTTAGGAAAGTGGTGACGGTGGCTTGGGACACATTGTGTTCTCCTGCGCAGGAAGGAGGTCTTGGTATAAAATCTTTAAGAACTCTCAACGAAGCCTCTCTTCTAAAACTCAGCTGGGACATGCTTTCTTCGGATGCGGAGTGGGCTCTTTTTTACCGTGTCAGATTCCTTAAAAACAAGCAACCTATTCCCAGATACATTAAGTCTTCCATTTGGCCAGGGATTAAATCTCACATCAACACTGCCATTGCTCACTCTATTTGGCAATTGGGAGATAGGTCGACTGTTAACTTCTGGGTTGATAATTGGCTTTCCTTACCTCTTGTGCAGTTGTTGCAAATTCCGGGTCATCTTCACAGTCAGTTTATTGCCTCAGTTACGGACTTCTTCCATGATAATACTTGGCACATTCCGAGGCGTATCCTGACCACTGCCCCTCAGGTCATTTGTGGAGATTGAAAGGTTTGTATGCCTCGGTTTGAGGTCGATCGGTTGCTTTGGAGAGATTCCAACTCGCATACTTTACGCTAAGGATGCCTATCAAGACTGAAACGCACCAATCCGATAGTCTCGTGGCACAAATTGATTTGGCATGCCTCTATCCCTCCCTCCAAGTCTTTATCACTTGGAGGTTCTTTGACAATCGTATGCCCACGTAAGACAACCTTAGAGCTAGGGGTTGCGTGTGTCTCTATTTGCGATTTACATTATGCGAGGAAACTTCCAATCATCTTTTTTTTCAGTGCAGTTTTGCTAAAGCTCTCTGGGAGTGGCTTGCTTCGATCCTCTGCATTAATTTGGGCTCCTCTTCCATGCGTGATTTGTTGAAGGTGTGTAATTTACATTGGAGCCGCAAACTAAGGTTGTTGTTTCAGCTGCTCTCATAAATATTGTGTGGGTCATCTGGTTCTGTCGGAATAAGCTTAAGTTCGATGGCAAAAAGGTTGCTCTCTTGGCTGCTAAGAACATGGTTGTGGGCTCTACTTCTTTATCTGGCAATTTGACCACTGCTTGTATGTCTTCCTCTCTGCAAGAGTTCTTGATTCTTAAAAAGTTTGGCATTCGGATCCATGCTCCTAAGGTGCCTGTTATCACCCAAGTTGATTGGTTTCCTCCGCCTTGTGGTTGGGTTAAAGCGAACACTGACGGGGCTGCCCGGGGTGCTCCTGGTCTTGCTGGGGGTGGAGGCATTTTCAGGGACCTTGATGGTCTTTGTCTTTGGGTTGCTTTGCTGATTTTTTTGGCACCACTTCTTCTTTTGAGGCTGAGCTTTTGGCTGCAATTTTCGCCATTGAAGAGGCGGCCCGTAAAGGGTGGACTCGGCTTTGGCTGGAGTGTGACTCTTCTTTAGTGGTCCAAGCTTTCTCTCATCCTGTTCTCGCCCCTTGGCATCTCCGCACCCGATTGAGGAACTGCATCTTCACTACTTCTTCCATGTCTTTTAAAATTTCTCATATATTCAGGGAAGGAAACCATTGTGCGGACAAGTTGGCCTCTTTTGGTGTCACTTCTAGATGCTTCTCTTGGTGGAATTCTATCCCTTCTTTTATCAGGACGGATTTCTTCAGGAATAAATTTGGGCTCCCCAACTTTAGATTTAAATAGTTTATGCTCTATAGTGGTTTTTATTGGCTGTTTTTGTTCTTTGACTGGTGTGCTACAGATAATTGTTAGTATCTTTGGTGCCAACATAGTTGGGATGAGAGATATTATTGTGATGCTTTTGCACGCCAGCTGGATTTTAGTCATTCTTTGTCGAACTGTCTTTCCTCATGGGTTTTGGTTTTGTCCCCCCATGTTTACTTATTTTCATTTTTATTTTTTATTAATAAAATTTAGGGGAGGGTACTCTTTTTCCTTCTTGGTGTTTTTTTCCTAAGGAGGGTTTTGCATCAGAAGGTTTTAACGAGGCCCTCTTCCTTTCTTTTGCTAAAAAAAAAAAAAAGTTTACTTAGTTAAGAATGAATTAGGATAAGGATAAAATAATTAGTCACCAAAAGTGTGACACCTAAACACTAAAAAGCTAGATGCTAATCAAATCAATTAATCTATCCCATCTAATCTCACATCTCTCGTGATTACCCTCTAATCCTAGAGTCTTAGGGTACTAAAAACACGGCGTCGAGTAACCGCGTTAACGATTAATTCTCCACCGATTAATTCGCGAAAATTAATTTACCGCAAAATTAATTCACCGCGTGATAAAATATTATCATAAATAATAAAAACAATAATAATCACTCAAAAATAATCACAATTCAATTTTCATCGAAATCGGGGTTCATTTAAAATTTTATTCGCGGATAAAAACTACCCGGTGATTCGAAACGTGAAGAAACTTCGTTAGAATTTTCGACGATATTCAAACCATGAATTAATATAAAATATTAATTCTCAAATTTAGTTTGATCTTGATTTAATTAATTCACTTAATTAGAGAACAAGAAATTGCTTATTATAGCATAAATACGACAGAAATACACTACAATAGCGCTAAATAATGTATCGTAAAAATACGGGTGTTACAGAACACACCTCAAAATCCGGAGAACAGTGGTGGTGATGGCGGCGGCGCCTGAGACAGGACACTGAGAGAGAAAGGTTGAGGTTGGGAGAGATTGAGAGAATGGGCGTGAGAGAGAGATTGTGGGAGGTGAGGCAATGTGAGTAGAGAGAAAGAGTGGTAGGAGGTGAGGTGAGGAAGATAGAAAAATAAGAGAGAAAGGTAAATTTGTATTTTTGAGGGGTAAAATTGACTTTTTAAAAAATTGGGGAGGTGTTAACATTAAGTGGGAGAGGTGGAAAAATAAAAGCCCTCTATACTTGTAGGTTGCACCAGCCCACTAAGACACCCAATATTGGGCATGTGAGAAAATTCAACAGTACTATGAGAGTATTGGGCAAGGCCCTTGATTTAGGGGCCTCCCCCACTTATTTTTACCACCTCCCCATCCTCCTAAAAAATCTAAAATATCTCTTATTTAACCTTCACCTTTCCCCTCCACCCTTTCCCCATCTGATCTTTCGCTCTATAAATCTCACCTCCCCCTCACTCATCTCTCTTGCTCTTCACCTCTCCATCTCTCTCGCTCTTCACCTCTGCAACTCTCTCGCTCACTCTTCCTTGTCTCTCTCGTTCTCCGTCGCTATCCATCTCTCTCCCTCACTCGTCGTTATTAGTCACCGGCATCACAGGTACGTGATGCTTCGCCTCCCCCTTTTTTTTTTGCTAGATTTGAATTTCCCGGATTCTAAATTCTAGAATGTCCCGACAATAAGAATCCGAGAGTGTTTTGAATAACTTAACGTCCAGAAACTTGTTGACGGGAACGTCCGTCAACAAGAATCCTGTACCATTTTGAAAATTTATAATTACTGAATTACTGTTATGGACGTTTCTGTCAACAAGTTTCCAGAAAACTTGAAATCACAGGGAAAAGAAAAAGGTATGAATGCACCTCAAATTTGGCGGCGAATGGTGGCAGAGATGGTGCGGAGGGACCAACGGGCAATAGATACAGAGAGGAGACCCAGACAGAGAGGTTGAGCTTGAGAGAGAGAGAGAGAGAAAGAGAGAGAGAGGTGAGATTGTGGGAGATGAGGGTTGAGATAGAGAAAGAGAAGTGGGAGATGAGATGGGGAAGAGAGTAAATGGGAGGGGCAAGATTGTCTTTTGGAAGGAGCAAAATTGTCTTTTTCAAAAGATAGAGAACTGTTAAAATTAAGTGGGGGAGGCCCCAAAATCATGAGCCATTGGGCAATGTTTCACTACTTTCACATATATACATACAAAGAATATTGTAAAGAAAAGAAATTGGGCTACATATAATGCAGTATATATAAATAGTCATAAATAAAATATATGCATGCTCAATAGGCAAAGGTCCTCAAACTTTCAAGTATATAAAGAGTAAGAAATTCAATTACCAAAAAAAAAAAAGAGTAAACAATCCATATGTTTTGTTGGTTTGTGTATTGTTGAATATAAAGTAAAGTTCCTGTAACTGTTTGAGCATTATATGATTTATTCATCAAACTAATGATCCTTGAAACAACCTTCACATTCCCTTTAATTAGTTTTCCACAGTACCAAACAAGGCTTCAATAAGTTCCATATCCCAATCCTGCATTAATATTAGAGTACATTAATTCCATATTGGAAGCATTTCCATGATCATTAATTTCAATAACAAACATTTTTTTAACAAGTTGACTTGCCTGATCAGTAGCTGAGGTACTTGCTGAAGAAACATTGTCCCCCATGATCCTATCATATGGTTCCCTGTTTGCAAACCCATCATCGCCTCCCAGCTAGATATCACATAAGTAATGTGAGTGAAACAAACTTGCATAAATAATTTATTCTTTCTTCAAAACCTTTAAAACATTCAAAAGCGAAGCACAAATTTAGTCCTTAAAATTGTTAGCGCTGTCAATTTAGTCCCTCAAATTATTAATACTCGAAAATAGTCTCTAAAGTGGAAAATCTTCGATTATATTAATCTTTTTGATTCAGTTAATTTAATCCCAGAAATTGTTTGACAAGGAATAATGTAATTGAGAATTTTAAAAGAAGTTGACCGCTCCATACAATTTCATTGACTAAATTGGATATTCACTCAACATTCAATTGGTTCATTACGTTATAAAAATATACTACAAGCAAATTGTGTATATTAAAACAATAGAGAATTTGTCAATCAATTAATTGTTAGAGAAAACATGGTAAAAGCATAGTTCAACTAGAAAGTGTGAAGATCATTGAGAGACTTGCCTGATTAGAATTTTGTTCTGAGCTTGTTGGGGACTCATTTGGCAGATTTGATGTGCTTTTAGCAAGCGGAACGATAACATCACCAGCTCTATTAAACTGTTGAAATGAGGAAGACATAACATGTGTTAAAGGTATTGGGATTCTATGATGTTATACTCACTGACATGACATTAGAAAATGAAGTAAAAGCAATATAAAAAGGTCCACCATTAATTATGTAAGGTCTACTAGTTTTACCTTTATGATTTTATCATCATGTTAATAAGCTAACGTGAGAAGATTCAAATCTCATTTAATGCAGTCAAAAATAAATAAGGTATAGTTCTAAATTGCGGTATGCAACCACAATTGCGACACAATATAAAGGTATTAGAGGGTCCCGCAACTGCATTGCACGGCTGCATCGGTCGCATTTGTCCGCAATATCAAGAATCACATCATCGTAACCGCAATCACAATTTAGAAACACATTATATACATTACTTTTTCATAATTCACTATACCATGCAAAAGTAATGTCTGAAATCACATAGGCAACAAAAATGTACCTGCTCAAGGGGTTGCCCAACTTGACATGAATTAGACAAGTCAGAATTCCAAAATTCACTTGCATTAGGGATCTCTTCCATCTGATTTAAGACAAAAAAAATGTCAGGACTCACTGGGAAATACAACACTGAAAACTTTGCATCGTCGATATGTATATACAAGGTTTTAAATCAAGGTCTGCAACCGCAATCTGGGCCGCAATAATAAGGTTTTTGGGATCTCTACGACCGCAATACAGGTCGAACCAGCACATTAATTTGACCACGATTCTCCATAATATAAAGGATCATGACGCGACAGCGATTTAAACCTTGTGTATATGTATAATGCGTGTGTGTGCACACACGCTCGTGTGTGTATATATGTCATGAGTTTCTCTAAAGTTGCCATACCTCATTAAGAAGATTCATGTCATCTAGCATCAAGAAAAGCTCAGAAAGGTCATCCTCTATTTGGTTGACCTTACCCTCACTGATTGAAGTAGCATTACTGAACTGATGCTCATTCTCTACAGAATTTCCATCTAGTTTCAGCTGAGGCAATTCTGTTATCCTTGAAATATTTTCTGCAGTGATCAATGTTGCTGGAAGCTCACTTCCTCTCCCAATCCCAGCATTAGAAACAGAATCAAAACCAAACTTTCCTTGAACCAAATTACCAAAACTTTCAAGCACCAAGGATGCCACATTCATATTTGCATTTTGAGTCCTATTCATAAAGCCAAAGCTATTGTTGTTTGCTGTAGCAGCATTTATACCAACACTGTTAAACCCTCCTTTCTTCACAGTCTCAACCATTTGTAATCCACCATTCAGCTGAATTCCAGAAGAGTTAATGCTTGGATAATAAGTATTAGTCTGAGGTAGAATATTATAGCTGCTGCTCAAAGATCCCATGTTCCGTTTTCCAAGACCATAGCCATAGTTATGATTTCCAATTGAACCATAGTTTTGGTTCAAAGGGTCACCATATTTCAAATTCAAACCCCCACTTAAACATTTTGCAGAAGTCATCAAACCATGTCCACCTCCATATGCTGAAAACTTAGCACCATCATTGTATGAACAATTTGATAAATGATATGGTGGGTTTGCAAACCTTCCCAACATGTTTTGGTAGATATTATTATTAATCCCAATGTTGCTTCCAAAGCTTGATTTCAAAGGATTAGCATACTGATTTTGAAGCATTAAGCCTTGGTGCAAATAGGGGTATTGACTTCTTCCAAGTTGAGTAGTACTCACATATGTGTTGTTGTTGTTGCTTGAAACTTGTTGATTAACAAGGCTAATTGGAACTTGGTTGAAATTAGGTTTGAGAGCATTTCCTGATTGATATGATACACTTTGCAAATATTGTTGTGCATGAACATGATGAAGTTTCTCAGATCTTGTTTTGATCTCTTGGATCACTGAAATTGGAAGACCTGAAGCAAACTTTGACCTTAGTGCCCTGTGAGATAAGCCCTCAATCATTCCTTTCTCTGCAACTTTCCTCAGGAAGATTCGATACTTCTGCAAGTGTAATGGGAATAATGCAACTCTCATTAGAACATAATACAACTAAACTTCAGTTTGGATTATATTCTAACTTCACAAGAAATTTTCAATTAAGGTAAGTATTTACATAGTATTGTTTTGGTAGGAGGGGAACGAAGGGGTGAATGATTTTTTAGAAGGGAGGGGAGGCAAGCAAAATGTCTCAGAGGTGAATTTTTGCTTTCTTCCAATATCGAGAATTTGGGGAGCAGAGAAGGTGAGTTTATAAATATTAAATAGACAGACTAAAATATCCTTACATTAAATGTCACATAAATATTATAAAGATGTGAAAAGAAAATTAACACTTATCCTCTATTAAAATCTCTCTCGTTCTCTCGTGAATCAATCAAAAAAAGGGTTATTTTCCTTCCCTCCATTCTCTCGACCAAACACAATATCTCATTAAAAAGATGTGTATGTATCAACTTGAGTGTAGTGTTGGTGTGAGCTATTAAAATAGTTTTGTAGTAAATATATAAGCACTTCTATGAAGGAATTTCCATTATCCTAGCACAATATCCGTATAGCCAAAATATATTTATCATTCTCATCTTATTTATTTATGTGAGAGCATACAGACAAAACGAAAAAATATACATAAAGAGGGAGATTTTCTAACTCTAATTTTTTTGACTGAATAATGCATTTCTAAATTAGTATTGTCACCGATACAACTAGATACCAAATAAAAAACATGGGACCAGCCCAAAATGTGGTCTCCCTAACAAGAGTATGAGTTACCACATTTGCTTGTCTCCCAATAAACCTTACCTTAAAGTTTGGGTGTGAAACTAGTATGTCTCTACAATGTTTAATTAAACAATCAAATTCAGAGTTTTAACTCTAATTAAAAACACTATTAACCTAAATTTACAAATTACTGATTAATCAGAATAAAAAAATTTGCTTGATGCATAGTTATGGGTTTCTATATGCAAATTCATCAACATTATCTTTCACAACATCTATCTTTCAAAAATTTCGATATAATTTTAAAAAAAGAAACACAAGAAAATATATCATTATTATGATTCTACCGTAATATAAATATATTAAGTGAATTAAGAAGACAAACCTGTAAGTGACTAGCAACATTTTCTCTTGTCAAGGTTGGAACATTCATGACCTCTAAAATTTTCTTTGGCACAGCCTCTGAATGAGTGAAATTAAAGATAAGCACATGAAAACCCACAACAATTAGGTATATATACATAGTGTCAAAGCCAAAAAATTAATGTCAAAGGGTCAAGCATATACAATACAAATATAAGTTTCTTTTTACTTTTTTTTCTTTTTGATAAATGTATAGTCATTGTGCAAACTAAAAAAAAAATGTGTCATGTGTGTTATGTGAAATATGTGCAAAGTTTGTATTGTGTGTAAATTGTGAATAATGTGTAAGTGATGATTAGTATGGTGTCTTAGGTTTATAAATTGTAGTAATATCATGTCCTTTGAGATGACTAGAAATACAAAAACCATTCACATTCAAAAAAACCGCCTATTTGGTTTCTTTGTTCTTTACATAGTATCAAGAGCTTATATGCTTATTCCTTGGTTTCCTTTGTTGCGTTGCTCACTGTCTTGGACTCACCTTAATCATCAGGTAATCTTTTATCATTAAAATTTTCTAGTATATTTTCTCTTCACCATTAACCATTTCCATAACTGATGAACTAATTACTATCAATAACCTCCAACCATAACTTGAAGTCACCAATGGCACCATTGTGTTCTCTAACCACTTTATGTTCTTTCTATTGTCGTTACCAATAATGTCTCCTCCTATGTCGTCATTAAAGTTTCTTTCTACTAGTGATCATGAGTCTCTAATTAAGTATGTCCAAATATTATAGAAAAATCCCTAATGCCATAACAGCCACACTAGTTAATAAGCATTGTTTTTTATTACACGTCTTTAAATTACACAATTTCAACTTTTGATATCTTCTCCTCAAGATAACAATTTATTTTATTTATTATTAGGCGATGTCAGACTATATCACACTTGGATACCCAACGCTATCTCAAGTGGTCGTATTAATATCTCAATCATAGTTCTCTTAGTAATTTCACCTCCTCATTGACAAGGGTATTTAGGTTTCACAAATGATGACTTTGCAATTATATTTCATAAAAACTATTAAACACCTATATTATGACAAAGTTTATTTTTTATTAAGACTATCATGTAAATATATAATGATTATAAAAGGAATATAGGTTATGTCATGACATATCCATACCCTCCCCTCTCTTCTAAAAATATGTGTGTGCATATAAGCGTACGCATAACACTAATAGAAAAAATTGAAATAATGACAAAAATTAAAGACAGAAAAAATGAAATTAATCACTAAATTTGGCGTCACTAACAATTAGAACGGAATTAGAGACAGATTTTGTTTTTTTTTTTCTGTTTCTAAATTTCCATCACTATTTGAACACTTTCTAGTAGTGCATGTATGTATGTATGTAAGACCAAAACCAGATTTATAACTGGGTTGGGGTACCCCTTGTACCTCCGATTAATATGTTTGCTTAACAACAAAAAAAAATTAAATCAGAAAACAAAAAAATTGCAAAAGATTACTTACTATCCATTCCTAGTTGTTTTATGGCAAAGAGAAACAGATTGTGAAGATATGTTGTCCAAACGATCTTTGGTTTCTTTAGAGCTCGAAACCTTCCTTCAATTTGATCTTCCCTTTGACACTTTCTCTTGCAATATTTTCTTTTACTCTTAGGCTCAGTCGATGATAATGTTGCATCTCCTTCTCCACTTGTCAATTTATTTTCAATGACTAGTTTCTCTTTCCTTGCATCTATAGCATACTTCCAAATGTTTTTGAAGTCATCTGCGCAAAAGGGTTTCATAATAAAAAGTGTTGCATCGTCTTCCAAACTCTTGGAGATGACATTCTTTCTATTATTCGCACACATCACTGCATGAGATAAGAGATAAAAGTCAAATACAATAGGTCATAGCTTATGATCTTTAAATATTTCATAAAAATTATTTTGCACGGGCGCACACACAAAACAAGTAGCGGCTAGCTATAATCGTAGGAACATCAAAGGAATATAGGAATATAGCTATCATCATGTTCTCTCTTGTAAAATTTGCACTTGAATCATAGGAAAAATCAAGCATAAGTACACCAAAACTTGTGCCAAAGTACAATTTTCAGTGACAATACGAATTAAAGTAATGAAAATTTCAAATTAAATATGACTATTTGGTCAAAATGGGATTTCAATATTAAGTGAAAAATATTTGCAAAGCTTAAACTATTAGGATTTTTGTGTCTAACTCATCCTTACAAAATCGACTTGTAAGGTGAGGGGTGCCTATTGCTTATATACTCTTGTGAGATCTTACCTCTAGTCTATGTGGGACTTGGATTTTTCTCAATACACCCTCTCACGCCCAGCATTATTAGGTTTGGTGCGTGTATATAATGCGGTGGGTGGCCCATTGGATTTAGGATAGGTTTTGATACCATATTAGAATTTTTGGGCCTAACTCATCCTTACAAAACCGGATTGTAAGGTGAGGGTGCCTATTGCTTATATACTCTTTTGAGGCCTTACCTCTAGTCTATATGAGACTTAGGTTTTTCCCAATATAAACATCCAAAACACATAGGTTTATAGTCTTTTATTAATATATTTGTAAGAGTGAAAAAAAAAATTTGTTTAGCGTCCTCATAGATGCATTGACTTTTATTATACTCCTTTAAAGTTATTTTCTTTAAGGTGGTTCTTCACATGTGTACCCACTTTTGTTTTAAGTTTATTTTTCCAAGTTATCTATCCAAGTGAAATGTGTAGTTACTATTGAGAAAAACCCAACTCTCACGTAGACTAGAAGTAAGGTCTCAAAAGAGTTTATAAGTAAATGACACACCTCACCTTATAAGTTGGTTTTGTAAGGAAGACTTAGGCCCAAAAGGCCCAAAATCCTAATATAGTATCAAAGTCTATCATGTATTGAGAAAAATTCAAATCTCACATAGACTAGAAGTAAGACCTCAAAAAAGTTTATAAGTAAATGACACACATCACCTTACAATTCAGTTTTGTAAGGATGAGTTAGACCCAAAATCCTAATAGTTAAATCATAAAGGAACTTAAATAACAACATATTTAAAAGACTAAAATGAAACCTGACAATTATGAGGGAGACCCATAAATACATTTAAAAGAATTAAAAATGAGGACTCTCCATTTCTCAAAAGAAATGGATATCTTCGTTACTATAATTTTAGGTGTATAATTATACATAAATACATAATTAATATCACCATTTTAAAAACATTTGCATTTATACACCTAAAACTATAGTAACAGAGATCTCCATTTATTTTGAGAAATAGAGATGATCTATACTCCATTATTAGAGGATTGAAATAAAAGAAAAGAACGTTCAAAAACCAAAAAGGATGTGAATGCATCTATGAGGAACCAAAACAGTATTTTGCTCTACTTTGAACCCTAATTACAGAAATTTTTTGCACAATGTTTATCCTCTAAAGTAAATTCTCACTTTAGAAAATAAAATACGACATCTCAATCATTGATTAGAAAATTAATGGTTGATGTTTGGATATCCATTTTTTATGTATTATAAATGCATAAATAATATATTAACCATTACTTAAATGGCTAAAATCTCTACTTGGTCATGTGGGACAGAAACTTAATTTATTTTACAAGGTAATCAATTCCCTTAACGTCTGAGTTACAATTTATATTATAACCATTAAATTTGAAAATTAAAATTTTAATAATTTCATATTTTATTATATGTACATATATTTTGCTACAATATTAACTACTGAATTTTTAATAAATGGCTATGAACTCCGCACTTTATGTAGTTCACCTATCAATTAAAGAAACTAATCCGTAACTAGTTTGAAATAATGAAAAATATACAGAGTATTAAAAAAATCATATCATATATATGCTAATAAAAAAAATTGGCAAGGGTGGTTTAATGTCCAAGAGTAACACTCACTTATTACAGGTATCTGGAATTCATCTTTAACATGCTTTTGAAATTCAAATCCACTCATTCCTGGCATGTGAAACTCTGTAATGACGAGATCGAAAAATCCTTCAAACTCTCGAAGAGTCTCCAAAGCATTACGGACACTTTTGGCAGTGAGGACTGAAATTCAAAACCAAAGAGAATGAGTAAAATGCAATTTATTACATGTAAGCCTCAAAGAAATAGATTTTTCCCTTAATGTTACTTGAAAAACAAGAAGTAACTAATGCACTAGGAACATGTCTAATGATGCAAAGCCACTAAGACATATAAGACTAACTAGCAGCAATAAACCCGTGCAAAATCACGGGTCTTAAAAAAAATGTGGCATGAGAATTTGAGAAAATTGGGTGTTTGGAAAGAAAACATCTTTTTGGTGAAAAAATAATTTTAAGTGGGTAAATAAGTTTTTGTCACGTAATATTAGTGTAGTTAAGTTTCTTAAATAGATAATAGATTGTGAGAAACTTGGATAGTTTACATAAAGATTATAAAAAAAAATAGCAAGGGTGATATATGATAGAGCAAGATTGCATTAAGTGGATTTTTATACTGAATAGAACAGGATATTAGAAAGAGCAATGCTATTTGTTATGGAGATTTTGTTAAGAATGGCATACGAAGTAAAACTAACGGTTGGGATCGATAAACATACAGGAGAGAGAAAGTGAAAAAATAATTGTAAAGCATCCCAACACCTCATGTCAGATTTTTTGCGTTTCGTGCCGATATTCCTTCGTAATATTTATCATTTTCCTATTAGAAAAGAGTTATTGATAAGAAAAGAGTTGCATACATGATTCATATTAATAGTTTAATGAAAAAAAAAAATAAGCTTACAAACTTAACGATATTAATTGATTCTTCTAAATTTACAATGTTTCCTCAAAAAAAAAAAAAAAAAAAACATGGGACGGTGTTCCATTAAAATTTTTTAGGAAATACATGTCCGAACTTCTAACTATAATTACAATATCTATGTAATACTGCATCTTTAGAGAAATAGCCATATATATGAAGCCTTATAAACCTTTCTATTTTTTTTTTTTTGGGTGAGCATATAAACCTTTCTATTCCCTCTTTGTTTTAAATGTAACTTTAGAAGTCAGGTTGAAGATTCTGGTCTTCTCCTTCGGAGCTCGCTGATCTGCTCTCCGTGCAAATGAATTGAGTTCCTTTTTCCCCCTTCAGTTCTTTGTTTTGCGTTTTTTTTTCCATTGAAGACATAACTATACTAATTTCTATGCGTCTAGATCTCCTCGGTCTCCTCTCCCTCCATCTAGATCTCGCTCCCTCCATCATCCACCAGATCTGATTTCCCTGCGATCCACCACCACCTCTCAACTTCTCACTCGCTCACTTCCTCTTCTCAGCGATCTTGTCTCTGCGATCAATTTCAAGGAACCGCCCTCGGTCTCATCACCATCTCCCTTGGTCGTTCTCATCTCCCTCCTGCAAGATCTCTCTCGGCCTCATCTTCCTCCGTCCAGATCTTACTCTCTCCATTTCCCTTCGTCCGATTTCTGTTTTGCAAACCGATTTACATTTCGTCGATTTCAAGGAATGCTTGTTCATGTTTTCTGGTTTTGGAAGAATTAATTGGTGTTTCTGAAGGGGAACAATTTTTAGGCATTTAACTAGTTTTGGAAACGAGAGAGATGAGAGAGAGAGGGAGGAGAGAGAGGATGGAGTAGGTGGGGAGTGGCAAATTGTGACTAGGAGGAAAAGAAATTACGGTGGGCTGCGTAACCATGTTGATGTTTCACAATTTGGGCTCGAAGCATCAAAATGTTAGAACAACAACATTTTACTTCACCAGGATACTTGACACCTTTGGTGCCAAGGAGATGTGAGGCTGTTCATAGAAATGCGGTGACATATCTGAGGTTATCATACCAAACAAAAAGAACATGGTGGCAACGATTTGGCTTTGCGAGATTTCTTGGCGTGAAAAGAAGCAGGAAAAGGTTAGATTATTTATCTTAATGACATCATCATTGGCAACTTGAAGAGATCTTCGTTAACCTACCTAGGTTGAGAGAGATCTTTGCTAGGTTCTATGTAAATAGACAAAGGAAAGATGGTGGTGCGCCTGTAGAAACATAGAGATCCATCGTGGGAAAAGAAGCGATAATCGGACAACGCATCAGGGAGTGCCCGTGGATCTCAAAGCGGGTTGATAGTTGTGAGGAGGGTGAATCTGATGCATCGGTCAGATAAAGCGATATACTTCATATGCCCAGCGGTTGGAAAAGGTCTATCACGGAGAGCATCCTGGAGGACAAGGGAACAAGACCTTTCAAAAAGGGTAGCCCAGGAATAGAATGAAGGAGGTATGGAGAAGCGAAGAGAAGGCAAGTTGATACTTTGTGAGGTGGAGTATCAGGTGGAGGGAGGCGGTTATCGAGAATCTGGAAAATATGATGGTAGGGAAGATGGTGCATCTGGCGGACTTACCATATTCAAGAAGAATTCCACCGTCGAAATTTATCACATCAGGATCACGCTATGGGTGCAAATTTGGTTCTCATGGAATCTAGCGATGAGGGGACATACAATCTCTGGTGAAGCATAAAGGAGTAGGTGATGGAATGGTTCGAGGAACCCGACCATGGAGCACAAAGGATGTCGACAGCGAGAGAGTAGGCATGTTTGCGATGCTCACGGGGTTCTGTTCACGCATGGTGCACGGAATTCTTGAAAAACTAGTGTCGCCGTTTGGGCGGTTCATACGCACGATGACAACACAATGAAAAACGCTCTATTGATGTGGCGAGTGTTATCTGAACAAAGATCCATGGCGTGGTGAGCAGGGTGGTGATGGCAACCATAAATGGAGAGTCGTTCTCGTCGAAGATCTTGAAGATTGGTATGGCCCCTTTCAAATAATGGCCAAAAGCAATCACGGGTTCGAATCCGATTGATTTTCGGCGATGATTTGTCGGCGATGTGGCGGTGGCCATGCCCGGCGAGTAGATGAGGAGGGCGATGAAGTTGGGAGAGGATGGCTACCGTTATGGCGAGAGAACGGCTGACATTCAATGTAATTGATGATATCAATAATGCATTTGCTAATAATAAGAAGCGATGATAGGGTGAATCATGAGGGTTGGAATAATCGAGCACATATCAAAATTCAAATGGCACATTTAATGTCATGCGAGTGGAATGTCACGAGCGGTGGCGTTGCGGAAGGCGGCTGCAAGGATATAGGGTGTCATAGTTAATCATGAAGGAGCATACGCAGTAGCACTACCTCGGCCCAAAGAAATGCGTTGCAATTCGGATATCGTGCATCACATAACTCTGTTGAGGCCCAAACCTCGGTATTGGAGCAAGCCATGACCCAGCTGCATTGATCGGCCTCACTAACATCCGCGGCGAAAGAAACAAAAACCTCGGCGACTGTACCGCTCGGCGATGTCAGTAGAATCGACTTCGGCGGCACGGCGGCTCGGCGATGTCGCACTACAACCAGCTTCAGCGACCTTTGAACTAGAACCAACTCGGCGGCCGAGCGGCTCGGCGATGTCGAACTTCTGAACAACTTCGGCGGCTGTAGGAGCTAGAACCACCTCGGCGGCTGTGCGCCGGCGATGTCAGTAGAATCAACTTCGACATCACGAGCGGCTCGGCGATGTCGAACTACAACCAACTCGGCGACCTTTCGGCCTAGAACCATCTCGACATCCCGGCGGCTCGGCGATGTCGAACTACGAGCGGCTTCGTGACTGTCCGAACTAGAACCACTCGGCGGCCTGAGTCGGCTCGCGATGTCGAACTAGAACCAACTTCGACATCACGACCCGACAGCGTTGTCGAACGAGAACGGCAGCTTCGACAACTTTGGGTAAACCGGCGTGGTCGAACGAGCAATTCCTACCCCCATTCTTCCGAGCTTCTCTGGCGGATCCATCACGTATTGCGACTCGCCTTTCATCCTCCAATTTTGAAATTGCAACAATATATTTTGGAACGAGACAAGCCATGAAGAAGGCTACTCAGTGCAGGTAGGCGTAGAAATGGGGATTGGAGGAAGAATCGATCGATGTATATTGAACAAATTAAGGGGAGATGGAAGCGCTCTTTTAGATGCAAAAACAAGAAGGAGAACAAAAAGTCACAGGGTTAATGATCCTTACACTTAATGTTAGAGAGTGAGAGATAAAGCAAAAGCGAGAGAAGGATCACGAGGCCTAGTAAGGTCGGGTAATTTTTTCTTGTTGTCTTTTTCAAGAAACAAAAATGGAGTTGATTAATAACTTGTTGGTACATAATTTGTGGGGTGGAGTCGATGTCTCTTGGATAGCTAAACCATCTCTTTGGATTATCGGGGGGTTTGCTCACCATTTGAAAGAAGGGCTCTTTCTTGTTAAATTTCATTTCTCAGTCTTGGTTTTATTAGGTGTGCATTGAACAGAGGATAACTGCATTGTGTATGTAGTCAATATATATGCTCCTTGTAGTATGGAGGAAGAAGCGGATGTGGAGTGAATTGTTGATGTCTAAGTATGGTTTCACTGGAGGTAAATGGTGCCTTCTTGAGGTGACTTTGTCTGAGTATTGTCAAGTAGCGAGAGGAGAGGAAGAATGGGGTCTGATGATTTGAGGGAGATGGATGAATTTCGTGAGTTCATTGATAAAATGGAGGTGATAAACATCACACTTGGGTAAGGAATTCACATGGTTCGTGAGGATGGGTGTTATGAGTAGAATTGATCGTTTTTGATAAATGACGATTTAATTTCTGAATGGAAGATAGAAGCTCGATGGATTGGCAAGAGAGACATTTTCGACCACTTTGTCGGTATGGTGAAGATCGCAAATAAAAATTGGGGACCAAAACCTTTCAAATTCAACAAGCTGTTGGATTGAGCATAAAGAATTCTGTCATTTATCAAGGAGAGGTGTTTGGAACATTTTATTGAGGGAGCGGGGGTTTATCTTGAAAGAAAATGAAGTTCCTTAAGGAGAAATTAAAGAAGTGGAACAAGAAGTGTTTGGTATCATGGAGTTATCAATTGATAGGGTGGTGGATGAGTTGAATCATCTAGATGAGGTGGTAGCGGGTGGGGGTGTGGCGGATGCGAAAGAAGAAGGCTTGTCTCTACGGAGTTTTGGCAAAGGTGCATATGAAGGAAAGTCTACTTGCTCAAAAATCAAAGGGCAAAGTGGGCTCTTGAAGGTGATTGTAACTCAAAATACTTTCATAATTGTATCAAAACATGGAGAAGGAGAAAGCGGGATATCGGCTTTGAATATTGGAGATGAATGGATTGAGGAGGTGGCGGAGGTAAAGCGGAAGTGAAGCGATATTTTAAGGGCCAGACTTTTACGAGGTTTCGTGGAGCGTCAGGTGTTGGATGGTATTAATTTCCCTGAATCTCTGCTGAAGATACTTGATTTTCTTTTGGCGCCATTCTCGGACTTAGAAATCAAGCGAGGCGGTTTGGAGTTGTGATGGAAACAAGAGCCAGGCCGGATGGCTTCAACCTCGACTTCTTTAAAACTTCTTTGGGAGACTATTAAATCTAATGTTTACTCTTTTATGCGAGAATTTCTGATTCGACTCATCTACCCCGAAGCTATGGTCGCTCCTTCATAGCTTTAATCCCTAAGAAAGATAGCGCATGGACTTGCGATTTTCGTCAATTTCTCTTATAGGAAGCATCTACAAGATTCTGTCTAAGTTGCAAGATTGAAGAAAGGTCTTTGAGACAAGGTTATCTCTAAGTGTCAAGCGGCTTTCTTACCTGGTAGACAAATTAAGACGGGCGTGGTAACGATAAATGAAGTATTGGACTTGGTGAAGAGAAGAAAAGCGAAGTGCTTGATCTTTGAAGGTTGACTTTAGAAAAGCTTACGACTCGGTATCTTGGGAGTTATACGGACTACATGATGACAAGATTGGGATTTAGCCAACAATGGAGAAGGTGGATGATGTCATGCATTTCATCGAACTTCAGTCTGATTACGGTGAGCAGGCTTGAAGCGGATGAATTTCTTATGCAACGAGGGTTTAAAACAAGGTGACCCTTTGGCCGTTTCTTTTCCTCATAGCGGTGAGGAAATTTGGTGGTCTTGTGAATCGAGCGGTGGATATTGGGTGGTTCAAAAGTATAAGGTGAGTGAGCAAATTTCATATCCGATTCTTGATATGCTGGATGATACAATTCTTGTTGGGGAGGATTCTTGGGACAATGTTTGGTGTATGAAGACTCTTTTGAGAGGATTTGGTGGTATACGGTTTAAGTATAAACTTCTTCAAGAGTAACCTCATTGGTGTAAATGTCGAGAGAGCTTCTGTTAGGCCTTGACATTCTTAGGATGTGCAATAGAAAATAATTAGTTTCAAGTTTATGGGTATCCCAATTGGGGTGGATCAGGAAAGAAGCTACCTGGAGGCGGTGATTTCTTCCTTTAGCGAAGACTATCTACTTGGAAAGAGTCGACAATTATCTTATGGAGGTAAGAGTTAATTTGATTAATTAGTGTTATAAAGCTTACCGTTATACTTCTTTTCCTTCTACAAAGTGCCGAAAGTACTCAAGGTTCTAGGTTGCTTTGCAAAGGAAGTTTACGTGGGGAGGTAGTCACCGAGTCAAAAAAGATTAGTTGGGTAAAGTGGAGCAAATTTGTCTTAGAAAGATCGAGGTGGTGCAGGATTAAGAATTTGGAGTTATTCAATAAAGTTTCTTTGGCTAAATGGAAGTGGAGGTTTTTAAATGACAAAGAGGCAATTTGGTATGTTTGCTATCGCATAAATATGGTAACATCAGCGGTAATGGATTAGGCTGTATACTCATGGCGACATCTTCGTTATGGTGGAGGATCTCGTGACACAAGACTCGGCCTGGTTTCTTGACTTAGTGCGGCCAAAACTTGGTAACGGCTCGAATTTTGTTTTAGAATTTGTTGATTGGTCAAGCGAAGGAAAGTTATTGGATCTATTTCGCGCGTCTTTATTTACGGCAAATAAGGAGGCTTGTTTACGACTTGGGGGCTTGGGTTGATGATCGTTGGCGGTGGAGTGTAAGCTTGGCCTGGAGGATTTTCGGTTGGGAAGAAGCTCGAAGTTCAAGCATTAAGCGATATCACGAGCAGGTATCTCCAAAGCAAGACACGGATGATGAATGGCTTTGGAAACTTGAGGAAGGTGGCGGTTTACTGGTCAGTGCACGCATACAACAATTTGCTACGGGTAGCTTTCATTGGAAAACGCAACTCTGAGTTGGACAACATTCTAAAAAGGTATGGCGTATACCATTGCCTTCTAAGATTTTGTTCATGGCTTGGAGGTTATTTCTCAATAGGTTACCCACTTGTGATCAATTACAACGGAGAGGTTGTGATCTTGGTACTCAGTGGGATTTGCGTTTTGCTCTATGCATAATGAGGATAGAGATCACTTGTTCTTTCTTGCACTTTTTCACTTGGTATTTGGAGTGCAGTCTTGAATTGGTTAGAGTGATGGAGCTTTGTCAGGTAATTGTATGGAGCATTTTATACAGATTTGGGAACTTTGTCAGGGGTAAGAAACTTGGCAAAGTGAGATATCTGATTTAGGTTGTTGTTGTTTGGAATATCTGGAACCTTAGCAATGTGGTCATCTTTAGAGATGAGGGTAAGGATGCAGCAGTTCTTGGCTCAAATCAAATATAGCTCATGGGGTGGTTTATCTTTAGGAAGAGTAGTAAGAGGAGTTTTATTTTTTCTAATTGGTGCATGAATCCTATTCAATGTCTTAAACTTTGATGATGCTACTGTTGTTTGGCCTTGCTAGGGTTGGTTGTCGTACTCTTTTTCCCCTTTCGGTCTTTTTCCCAATGGGTTTTGGCCGTCGGGGTTTTAATGAGGCACTTCCTCCCTAGACCATTTGTAAATATGGGTTCGGAGTACCCCTTGTACTCCATTTTTTATTAATACATCTTCTTTGCTTATCAAAAAAAAATGTAACTTTAGAAAATTATATTTCAGTTTTTTAAAAATTAAGTACAATTTATTTTTTAATTAACAATTTATTTGTTTACTAAAGTAGGAGATCTTAAGGCCACTCAATTAGAACAGTATGGAAAAAAACTGTATCATGCCAAACGAAACTACAGGATAGCACTCCTGGGATGTAGATGGAAACATCCGAAATTATAACTTATTATCTATTTAAAAAAATTAACTACACTAAGTTTAATTATCTACGTTACGCCATGTGTCAGTATTTCCATCTTTTATATAGAATATAGAAAGAAAAAAAAATTCCGCTGATTTTCGTGCACTCGTGCCGCACGAGTCCCATCTGCTAGTCAGGCTCTAAATTAAGTTCAAATCCTTATGCTCTACCGAAAGAGAATAAAATAGTTGTAAAAAATAGAGAAATAAAAACAAGACACTTAAACTAAGTAAAGATGCATTGGGACGATAGAAAAGTATTGGTCATATTGTAAATAGAGAAAATATAGAAGAATTATTTTCATAAACTCAAGATTATAGAAGAGGGTCAGTATTACCCATATTATTGAAGAATTTGTGAATGTAAGGTATAAAAAAAAGGTAATAAAGAGGATGATTGATGGTAAGGTTGATTAGGAGTAACTCTGGTCATTCTTACCATTTAGTAACCTCTTTATATATATATATATATAGTTTTATCAATCCAATAACAATAACAAAACAAAATATTTTGGTTTCTTTTATAAAAAAATTGAACACAACCAAAAACTCAAATGTTAGACACCATCTCCACCGTGGATGACACCATCTCCTCAATATCGGCCAAAGTAAACGAAGCTGATAGCTATGCATTTTCAGCCTTAAAAACTGAAGCAAAATGCAAACCATCTAGACATGGACGATTCCAACTCATCTCAAAGAAATGCTCAGCAAAGTACCGTTGGACCTCCACACGCATTGTACTTTATTTTTTAGTTTTGTTTTTGTAGTTTATAATGGATTAAATCAGTTGATAATTAAACACACCTAATATTGACAAATAATATGAAGAATGATTCATTTTACTAATTTTTCAAAATTGTATTACTTTAGTAGAAAATGCTCAGCAAAACTTTTTTTTTCTTGTTTAGACAAAATACCTTTATGCATAAACTGACCAACTATGTATGAAACCCGAATTTCCTAAAAACAATTCAATTTAGTGTAACATAAAACTCAATGAGCAAAAAATATTTAAAATATTTAAAGATAAAACACTGAGGGCAATCCCTAATATGGACCCTTTATTAACATGGACCTCGTGGGTCTATCAGTTGTAGCAGGTTGATAGATTTCACAAGTTTAGTTTATAACCTTAGACAATAGCAAGTTGAATATTACTCCCTCTGTTTTCGTTTATAAACAAAAAATCACTTTTTACATTCATTAAAAAATATAGGTATTTGGTCCAAAATTTGGACCAAATACATACATTTTTCAATGAATGTAAAAAGTGACTTTTTGCTTATAAACGAAAACAGAGGGAGTATATGGTATGCTTAGAAATTGATAGAAGTCTATGTGCCCGGAAAGGTCACGACCGGTTTTGAAGTTTAATGGCTATGGAAGTCTACTTTGTGAGATTGATAGAAAAGGAATGATGGTTGTTTTGTGGTGGCTATAGGTGGATTGGGTCCATGAAGCGAGGCATTGATGAAAGAGGCACGACTAGGGCAGTTAATACAATAGGGGATCGACTTGGTGATTCAAGACAATCCGAAAGGGTGATTTGAATTGTTGGCAGAAAGGTGGCTCGACAGTGAGAGTTTATGGCAGGTGGAAGACAATGTAAGGGTGATGGTTTTAGTGTAGTGTTGGCGGTATTGATGCAAGCTTGATGGTTTCGATGCAAGGAGGGTATGTTCCATGACAAAGGTGCCTCAAGGAGACGGTGGTTCAACGAAAAAGAATGGCTGAAAAAGTAGGAAGAGAATCCCGGGATCGGGTCAACGGAGAGAGAAATGAAACTATATTTTGTATGAAATGAAATCGGCACCGACTATTTATCTTAATTTTCATCAAACATATATATTTTTTATTGTTATTATTTAGTAATTATTGTATAAAAACCATAATAAATCCATCATTTTTACTTGACCTTCAAAATTCTAAAAATCATGTTAAATACTGACTAGTCTGACTCGAGTCGGGTTAAATAAATAAAGGGAAAAGCACAAAACTATGTCTTTATTCATGTTATACATTTATGTGAATATTTTCGTACCATACAGCACGATTATAAAGAAAAGTTAATTGCATCAAAACTAATCAGTATAACTACAAAACTATGGGCTTAGCTAGGCGGAGTTATTCTCGTGAGAGTGAGCGTAAGTTTCGTTGTGGCTGAGTTAGGTCACCGTTGGTTCACTTGGCGTTGCAACGAGTGTTTAAGGCAGTGGAAATGAAAAAAATTTAATGGAAATGAAAAAAAAAAAAAAAAAGTTTGATAACCTTCTATCTCTGGTTGATATGGCGGGATCACTTTTAGACTCTTTTTCATAGGGCCCATGTTAGAGGTATACTCAAAATTGAGTGCACCTAGACTGAAGAAATACAGTTGTCCACAATTGTATATAAACCAAACATAAATAATAAAAAGGAAAGCATTAGAATTTCGAATATATAATAAATGAAAAAGATCATCCTCGAAATTTGATTTATATTTAGACTAAAAAAACAAGAGAGACACACATGATTTCCTTGAAAGGATGAAAAAATAGGAAGATAATCCCAAGGGTCTTGTCATCAATTAGGAGAGAAATGAAACTATATTTTTTTTTTTGTATGAAATGAAATCTACACTAGTGATTTATCTCGATTTCCGTCAAACATATGTATTTTTATTTTTATTATTAGTTAATATGTATTGTTTAAAAAAAATATAATAAATACATGATTTTTTACATGGCCTTCGAAATCTAAAAGTCATGTTAAATACCGACAAGTCTGACTCGAGTCGGTTTATATAATTAAGGCAACAAAGTATTAAACTACGTCTTTATTCATGTTACATATATGCGAATATTTTCGTAGCATATAGCACGACTATAAACAAAGTTACATGCATCAAAACTCATCAATATAACTACATTTACTCAACAACAATGCGTATTGAATATCTTTGGAGATTTTATACACATATACGAGGAATCAATATGTTTTGATTAATTCAAAAAGTTGAGTTGATGACTTTCAAAATTATAGCACAATTTTTTTTTAATGCCCCATTGTTGGACTAAATATCTTGAATTTCAGCCTAATTTTTATATATTTAAAAAAGGGTCCAAAATCCAAATCCATAGAATCCCAATGGAAACAAAATATTGCATGTATGCACTGATTGAATAACTAGACACATGCGTACCTTTGCATTTCCATGCGATGAGTATATTAGCAAGGATGGCCAAAGAAATTTCATCATCATCCACAATCAATACAGAGATGCCATCTCTTTCACAATCCATTTTCTCTATCAGTGTGTGTGTGTGTTTTCTCTATGGCTAGAGCTCTCAAGAAAGCCACTCTAAGAAAATGTACACAGTAAGTTTGAGAGTTTATAAAGAGATTTTTTTTTTTTTTCGGTGAGGTGGGGTGGGGGTAGCAAATGTGGGCTGTGAGAGTCTTACATGTGTTACTTTAGTTCTTCTAGTAGAGAGAAAATAAGTAGAGGTATTGAGGCATATCTTTGACGAGAAAATCTATCCCTTATTTTGTTTGATTTGTAATTATCCATTTTTTTTTACTTTTTAATTGTGATCAAGAACTTTTTCGAAATTGTGCATATGTACAATATTCATTTCCAATTAATTAATGGAAAATTTCTTATGTGGATAGTTAACATATATTACATTTTCCCTATTATGGGTTGGTTTCACAGGGAATTCCTTGTATAGAAGATTTCACTATCTTTCATTCACAGTATCTCTTTACGTGCTAGACATTTCTAACACAAAAAATTAAAAATGGCACAAAAATTGACATGTTAAAATATTCGAATAATGGATTTAAGTCTTTCTCAAAGATAAAAATGAAGAGTTATAATATCAAAAACAATCCCATCATTTGTTATATATACGCATGAATTTAATTACCTTATGTTCGTGTCTTACTTTAAAGAAGCTAAATCCTAAAACAAAGGGTCTAACCATACTACTTTATGTATTTGAATTAGTTTTATACTCAAAAAATGTTATCTGTAAAACAAAATGAGACAACTTTTGAGATAACAACAATGATTAATACAGTTCAAAATTATCGATGAATGATGTGTTAAACTTTGTTAATATATAGTATACATGTAGTAAAATGAGGAACTTCCACATAACTAAATTAATCATTCACTGAAATACCCATTAATGATTAATGTATATCATCGCATGTCGAGTTGCCAATTTATCATATGTGTATCCATCAACTAAGTTTAACATATTATTAACCACAATTTTGAAATGCATTAACCAATGACAAATATTGTACCAAAAGTCGTCCCATTTTAATATACAATAACACAACTGATTATACTCGATAAGCTTTCAATTATTATTTTGGGCATGTTGAAGTCTTTAATTAGTTGACTTATGATTATTGAAGGATAATGAAGAACGTTATATATCTTGATTCACTATATTTTGTGCAGCTTTGAATGTAGTAGTTAATTTGTTAATTTTGGTTTACAATATGTGTGTATTTTTGCGCACTACAATAGACTTTCCAAATTTTTTAAATTTTCGCGCGGCCTACAATCCTAATTGATGTTTTGTTTGTCTTTATAGAGTTATTTTCAATTTTCTATAAATACATCTGGATTCAAAGATGAAAGGCAGATAAAAATGATACTCTTTCTATCTCATTTTATCTGTCATGTTAAAAATATTGTTTGTATCAAATTATTTATCTCTTTGGAATATTAAGAGAATATTATTTGTTTTTTCAATTTGTCAATAAAATTAATTGTTTTTTTCAATAATACTTTTATTTATTATTTATTAGTGTCTAAACTTATCATTAGTCTTTATACTTAGCTCCTACAACTATATATTTTAGTTAAAAATAATTATTTTATCTTGAAATGAGTATAATTAATGATTTCTTAAAATGTGTTCACTCTTGATAAAATAAGAGAGAGAAGTAGAAACATTTGCTCACTCTTGTGTGATAGTAATGCCAACCACTTGAAACGTAACACTTAAGAAAGTTCTGGAAACAATAAATGAGTTTAATATATCATTAAGAAAATGAAAATGAGATTAAAACATATGATCTTATACAATGAGTTTAATCTTATGCCAAAGTACGGTTTTTTTTTTCATTTTATCAATGAAAACAAATTTTATCTCATATTTTATATCTCGATTTAAAAAATAAAACTTATATCTTGCCAACGGTAAATCATCAATTATTTTTACGATTTCTTGCTTTGCCGTTGTTTTACTGGGAGAGTATACATTCAAGATAATGCTACCAACACATTTTATTTCACTGGTTGAAATATGGGTCCCACCAAATTTATATTGAACACACATGATTTAGTGAGACTCATATAAATTTCAACCAATAAGAGAGTATATTGAAAAGAGAGTGTTAAAAAGTATGTTGCTAAAACTCCTATGTATTTAATTTATCAATTTTAAAAAAATAAAGACAATAAATTTAGTTTCTTATTCAATTTTAGTGATCGAGCGAAACTGCGGTAACATGTCGGGCTACCAAAACGGCCCAATATGACTGATCATATTAAAAGTAATTAATTAAATTATAGTAAATGAGTTTCAAATTTTATATTTTGCAAACAAGTACTTTAGTTTAACAAGAATTTAACTATTAATTTTTTTTTTGTTGACACAACTATTAAATATTTTTTGGTGAACGAACTATTAAATGTATTGCATCATATAAAAAGTAATAATATTTAAATTTATCATAATAAATACCTACTTAATCTCAATTTCATAGCAATTATGTATTATAAATATAAGTCATAAAATATTTCTTAGGAATTGTGTATATCATTTTAGTTTAACAAGAATTTAACTATTTTTTTTTTTTTGTGACAAAACTATTAAATAGTTTTTGGTGAACGAACTATTAAATGTATTTCATCATATAAAAAGTAATAATATTTTAATTTATCATAATAAATACCTACTTAATCTCTATTTCATAGCAATTATGTATTATAAATATAAGTCATAAAATATTTCTTAGGAATTATGTATAATATTTTATTATCAAGAACAATTAATTTATTCTTAAATCATATATATATATATATATGTTCGAGTTATAATTATTGTAATTAAAAAATTCTTAAATAATTTCATTCTTATAAAATACATATTTTTCATTTTGACATACACGTCTGTATAGTTTTCATATCAAATAAAATTAATAATTTTTATCTTAAATCAATCAATCATCTAGAAGATACCCGTCAAAAAAATATCTAGAAGATACTTTTATTCTTCAATTTTGTTTGATTAATGAAAAATTGACTTTTTAAATTATTTCAAACTTTAATAGTTTCTAAAATTAAAAATATCAACCTCCTTTATTGTGTATGTGAAGTGAATATTTCATTATCAATAAAGTAATTTTTAATTGATTCTTAGCTAATTGACTCTTATATATATATATATATATATATATGAATACACACACACACACACACTCATATATTTAAAATTACTTGTATGTGCATAAATTAAATACTTCACGTGACATTTTAAATGCATTTCCTCGTACATGCATTTCCAGATATATATGCATTTCCTGATATGCATTTGAAAACCACTATTAGTGAAAACCGCTGGCTGTGAAAAGCTATATCAACCACAAGCTTGCATAAAACCATGGGTATGATCTACCACACACAAAAAACAGGGGTACTTACTGAAAAATATTTTTTTTTCATATGTATTAATATAAAATCTTCTGCGAATCCAAAAAAAAAAATTGAAACCTTTTGTGATATCAATTATATTAATTTATACACAAAGTCTTCAATTATAAATGTTGTTGCCGTAGCTAAATTTTTAAGAATCATTGACACTAAAATGATAAAAACAAATAAATCAACATCGTTATACTCTGAGAAATATTTACAAATTAAAAGATAAAATTGTTTATTTTGTTGATTATGAAGACTGTACACGTACAGTGGATAGTAAGTGTGCTTTTATGAATTTAATATGACATAACCCCAAGGAGTTGGCCTAGTGTGGCATGACAGGACTTGTATCTAATATGTCGCGAGTTCGAGTCCTCAGTAGTCCCTTGGGGTGAGGTAAATACGTCATCCCCTCACCCTATATTTTTATATATCAAAAAAAATAATACGATATAATATGCTAAAAGTATCATAAATATATTTAATTTTTTTTCTTCAAATAGTAATAAATTACTATATTTATTATTTAATATTTGATAATCTAATATCCTTCAATTAATTTTAAATTTTTTATATAAACAGTGATTGAAAATTAGAATAGCTTGCAACAAAATTTAAAGCTTAAAATTATTACACATAAACAGTTATATTTAATAGTTTATGTTTATAACTAATTGTGTCATTAATTATTTTTCTGTAGCTTTTATCAATTTAATAATTAAAGTTGTCATTTGATATTTTTAATATTCAACATTATAATTATATAAAACTTTTTTTATATTTAATACTTAAAATACTTAATAATATAAAGTGTCATTAAATACATTTTCAGTTTCTTAAATAAGATAACTTAATACTGCCATTAATGTTCTTTTTAAGTGAGTTTTACAAATATACATACAGATGAGTGCTATCAACACACTCTCTAACACTCTTTTCTCAACATTCACTCTCTTGTTGGTTGAAATTCAATTGGGTCCCACGAAATCATGTGGGTCCCACATAAATTTGGTGGGACCCATATATGAATTTCAACCAATAGGAGAGTGTGTTGAAAAGAGAGTGTTAGAGAGTGTATCCTTAGCATTTCTCATACATAGATAGATAGATAGATATTGATAAGGTTACAGCATTCTTTCTCCTCAAAAAAAAAAAAAGGTTAAAGCATCATTTAAGGGCCTGTTTGATGGACATAATAGAATAGGAATAGATAGGATAAAGAGAGTTGGATAAAAAAAAGGATAGGATATGGATATGATAAGCTATTATTTTATCCTGTATTTGATGCAAACCTAAAAAAATTAGATAACACTATGTTATCATATCATGTGTTTAAGATGAACCAAATAATAGTATATTATGATATAAATTATATAAAATGTCAAAATTACCCATGTGATAAAGTTATATATAATTTATAATATATTTTATTAATTTTATAATTTTCATATGAATATTCAAATTTTAGTTTTTCTTTCAAATATTCTTATATTTTATTAGATTTTGATAATTTATAATTTTTTATATTTTTTAATTTTTTAAATCATATGTAATGATAAAATTAGCCTGGTGACAAAATTACATATAATATTTTTAAATAATTTTTACCTTAAACTATTTAATATTATAGGTTTTAATATTAATTTTTATTTTAAGTATTTTTATATTTGTTATTTTTTTAAAATAATATAAAATGACAAAATTACCGTTGTCAAAAATAGCACGTGATTTTTAAAATTAGTTATTAATTAAAATTTATTTTATAATTATATTTTTAGTTTTTAGTTTTTATCTTAAATATTTTTTATTTTTCAAAATTTAAATTTATTTTTTATTTTATATTTTAAAATATTAATATTTTTTTCATTTTTATGTTCAATTATTTTATGTTTTATTATATTTTAAATTATGTTTTCAATGGTAAATTAGGAAAAAAAAAATTCTTATATTATCCTGTTGGTTTCTAACTCAGCTCTCACCATAGAATAAAATTTACACTAGAGAGACAGGATAGGATAAAGTGACACGATTGACTTATCATATCATGTTGGCTCATCAAACACTGAATTGTGACAGGATATGATAGCTTACCCTATCATGTCTCCTTTATCGTGGCCATCAAACGGGCCTAAGGTTTTTAAATTTTAGCATTTACCTACATGGATATTATTTGATATCGTACATAATATTGTGCTTTAGGTCAAAAATTGAAGCCCATCAACTATTTAGATCCTCCAAAGTGAGTTATTCACTTTATAGTATAAAGAAAGTAATTCCAACCATTGATAAAAAAATTAAGGGTTGATATTACATGTACTTGAATTACAAACTAACCCTTGATTTTCTCATTAATGATTAAGATTACCCACTTAACACTTTATTCACTTTAGAGGATTTAAATCTGATAATAGTGAGATGTACAAGGTGGGATTTGGCTTATCTAAAGTGAGTAAAATGTAAATTAAGTAATCTTAATCATTAATGAGAAAATCAATAATGATTTGTTATGCATGTGCATTTAATATTAATCATTGATTTTGTCATTAATGGTTGAGATTACTCACTTTACACTCTAACGTGAGTTGCTCACTTTAGAGGAGTCGGATCCAAACTGATTTTCAAAAAAAAAAAAAGCTGTACAAACTAATAATTAAGATAATTTAATATTGTCATTAATTTTATTTTATAGTGGATTTCACAAATATATATATAGATAGATATAGATGAGTAATGTTAAGTCATCCTTTAAGGTTTTAAATTTTAGCATTTAACTACATGAATTATTCTATATTATAAATAATATTTTGCTTTTAGTCGGAAGTTGAAGCAGATTAATCAAAAAAACTAAAATCAATATTTGCTAATAGTGAGAAGTATAGGCCATGGAAACTCGGTAAAAAAACAAATAAAAATATTCATTAAGAAACTAATAAAAACAAAAACTACATAGATAGAGAATCAACTTGCGGGCTGCGGGTCCCACCATTGGTAACCATGACCCTACAAATGGAAGTCGTTAGCCAAAGTAGGCCATTATTAAATGTATCTCCTACCTTTTGAGTACACCCCCTAAAAATGTGAATTCTCCAAAATATCCCTACACAAAACAACAAAAACCTATTCTATTTTTTTGCGTTCTGATCATAGTACCGGAAATTACAATTTTTAGTATATAAATTGTATACCGAAAATTTGAATTTTCGGTAAAATTGTGTTTAAATATTTTTCATACCGAAAATTGACATTTCCGGTATATAATTTGTATAGCGGAAATTAAATTATTTTTAAAACTTTTTAAATCGGAAATTGAAATTTCCGGTACACAATTTGTATACCGAAAATTGCAATTTCCGGTACTAACAAATTTTTTTTACATTCCGAAAATTCCAAAGTTTTTTTATTTTACACCGAAAATTATGAATTTTCGGTATACAAATATTTTTTTTTATAAAATATATATATTTTTTATGTAGGGTTTTTTAAAATAAATATAACAACGAATATATGAAAAATAAAATCAGTAGCAAGCCAGCAATTCATAACATACTACATAATAATAAGAAAAATAATAAGACATTCACAAGAACAATTTCCGCCCCCGCGGCGAGACATTGTGGTGGTGGTGGTGGTGAAGCGGTTACAACAAACAAAGTGTGAGAGAAAAGTGTTGAGCGATTCTTCCAATTTGGGAGCGGTGATTACGCGGATCAAAAAAGAACAGCGAGTGGCCTTTTAAGTAATACCAGCACACTTCTCTCATAAGGTAACCGTGCTGTGGCGTGGGAGAAAGAAAAGCACTTCGAAAATTCAAAAGTCGTTTACTTTTTTATTTTTAGAAAAAATAACAAAAAACAAAATTGGGTTTTTATGTAGGTTTTTTAAAATAAATATAACAACGAATATGTGAACTTAAACCACGATTAAACACAAAAAACAAGCGCAAATATAACAGAATAAAAATATAACAATGAAAGATCTGCAAATATAACAAGTTAACATAACAAATATTTAACAAATATGATCGTCCTAGAGTCCTGGATGTGGATGCCTCCGTCCCACCCTGTGCTATCTGTAGTGTCTGGGCAATATACTCGGCAAGCAGAGCGGGGTCCATCATCTCATCCTCGGATATCGTCTGGAGAATGCCGGTGACTGAGTTCAGCCTCTCAGTCATATCATAACAACTCGGCTGCAAATTACAACAAGACATCAGAGAGACATCAGAGGAAATAAACAAATACAAAAAATACATAATGTATATCTAAACACTTACACAATCAAGAGCAGCCTCAGGAGCAACCAGATTGATCAGAAATGGATGCGACATCCTGCAATACCACTCCATGTACCTCTCAGTGCACTCCGCTGGATAAGAGGTCACGTCTAGTGGGACAGTCGAAATGATAGAGTGCAAAGGAAAAGATATCCACGCATCCGTAATCTCCTCAGCTGTGAGACGTCATGGTGGTGGCTGGAAAATGTCCTGGATATAGCCGAACTGTCTGACTATCCTCTCAGGCAGGTACGGCACAATAAACGAAGCACACCGGATGTACCCCGAAAACAGACACGCAGAATGACAATGCTTCCTATGGCTAGCCCACGGTGTCCAAACAACATCATCAGGTGTCAACGCATCCAGTGCTCTCCTAAAGGGCTCCACCTGGCCGTGACCCTTAACAGGCTACCACCTCATGGCTCGTGCCATGCGCGGGGTGATGCCAAGATCCTTCCTATCACAGATAGTAAGGAAATACTCATATATCCATGCCTGTGACAATAATAACGAATCAACACGCCATACCAATATTTTAAATAAATAATTTTTTACAAAAATAGGCTACGTACTTGAAGAAGTGTCATATATCCGCCAATCTGCTTAGTGTCATGCAGGCTAGCGTCGCCCAAATATCCGTACAAGATAGATAGTGCAGCACTAGTCCATGACACACTACCAACCGCCTGTAAGTCACGTACCAGGTCCAGGTACTTGACGTCAATGTATATATGGTGTTGGAATCAAGTGGATTCAGAAATAATGACCCTTAATTGTTTTGATGATAACAAATAGTTAGTAGAACAATTTATCCTCTGATGTGTTCGTTAGTGTGCAGTAAATCACTATTCATCAGAAGAAGTTGTCTCAAAAGACTTACTGACACACTTAGATCCATAAATCTAAGTCTAGCATTGATCCTCAGAAATTACGCTGACGTCATCGTCTGAAAGCCTTGCTCTGAAATGGTCAACTATGTTGGGAGTCAACGCTCTAGTAAGACCAAGGTAATTAAAACCGGACTGGACATTGAACCGGAGAGGGCCAAAGTTTAGGGTTTTTGGATCGGACCGGGGTCGAACCGGGTTTAATAAAATATTATTTTTTAAATATATATATACCAAATATATAATATATAGATAATATTTCAATTTATTCACAAAATAACATGTAGCCTAGTGGTAAGATGGCTTGTTATGGCCTTGAGGACAGGGGTTCAAGCCCTGTTGAGACCAAAAACTGATTTTTTTTAATTAATAAAGGTAATTAAAAAATTTCAAAAAAAAAAAGAGACGAACCGGCTCGACCCCCGGTTCAGGCATCGAACCGGCCGGTTCTCTACCAGCCGGTCCAAGAGGATCACCCGGACCGGACCATGGCCCGGTTCCCAGTCGGACCGGCCGGTCCGGTCCGGTTTTTGTTACCATGGGTAAGACCATACTTTGACTTGGTCAACTCTGTTGGTAATCAACATTAGCAAGACTATGCTCTGGCTTAGTCAACGCTCTGGTGAACCAAGCTCTGGTAAGACAAACTCTATTTCTGGTCAACGCTCTGGTATTCAGTCAACACATAAACAGACTTTGGTTAGACTACTCTATCGAAGCCTTCGTCTAATTCTTCATGACTCTCTTATGTGAAAGGCCAACAAATTTTGTGCTGAAGAATTCACCTCTGTTTCAAGCTCACTCTGGTGAACAATGTGGCTCTAATAGGAAAACAGAAATTTTGAACTTCAAAGAAAATCAAATTATAACACACAAGAGCAAAGTAATAAGATAATAATAGAAAAAGACTAAGAATAATAAAAAGGTGTATTATCATACACATGTTTCTTGTAGAAATAGAGGGCGAAATTCATCCAGTTATTTAGTTCGACATTCCTTAATATTTAATAATTATTCTATTTTGTGCTTTTGATTCTTAATAAATCTTATTCATTTTTTTTTTTATTATTGATTTATTATATTCTATACTTATTATGTATACTCACTATATAGAGTATAATATATATTAGTTTATTATCTAGATAGTCATATATATTCATTTAGCTATACTTAACTTAGTATAATTTTTTCAATAGACTTAGTATAAGTCTATATGAATATGAATTCGAATGATTATAGACTATCTTTATTACAATATAATAATAATCAAGATATGAAAGAATTTCATTTAAGGGTACTTCGTGTATTTAAGAGACCTCATTGATGAAGTATTTTAATGTACGAGGTATCAAAGGCCAAAGGGAATGTCAACGAATATAATCATTAGGAAACTTACTCTCGAAGGGTCTAATATTCAAAAAGCTCACAAGAGACAAACATTCTGATTTTGTCTGCTGTGTCAGTATGCTTTGAGCAGAGTGAAAAATGACGTGACTTGCTAAAGCCACAAAAAGGGGATCTGAAGTCTTTGACCCTGGGTGAAAAGAGTTGTTAGGTTACAACGATACTATTCACAACCCTAGCTATATATATATACCTTACTTCACCCACTGAAGTAGGTTAACGCTGTGGAAACAAAGTGAGCAACCAAAAATCATTCCAAGTAACTGAGATCACATTGAACAAAGCACTTAATTGTTTTTACCCTTTCAGTTTGAAAGTTATTCATTGTGCTTAAGTCTTTCATTGTATAACCTTTCTGTGAGAGTTATTTTGATATTGTTTCAAATCATTTTTGAACTTTGTATTTAGCCCAGTAGTGGTTGTATTCCTTAGAGGCTTGACTGCACAAAGCCATTCTAAGAAGTTGTGAGTATAGCCAGTTTGGAAGTATTATTCTCTCAAGTATAATCAGGTTGATTATAGTGGAGAAATCTTTCAAGTGTTTGAAGGGACTAGATGTAGCTATCAGGTGATAGTGTACTAGTATAAATCACTATGTCATTCTCTTCTCTCTTCTCTTTATTTACTTATTGCTTTATTTTATTAAAGAGTTTTTTTGGAAAGTTTTCATAAACACACAAGATTTGCGAAAAGATTTCTAAAACCTAATTCAAACCCCCTTTCTTGTGTTTTTGCACGTTCATATGGCTCTTGTCGCGAATTTTTCGGTAACGCAGGTATTTCGTCACCGTGTTTTAGTAACCCCTAGACTCTAAGATTAGTGGGTAATCATGAGAGATGTGAGATTAGATGGGTAGGACTAGATGATGTGATTAGCATCTCTTAAAGGTAATAGGTGTCACAAAGTGTGTGATTTATTTCAAAAAAATTTACTTTTACTTATTGTAAATTATCATTAATGATGTGTTTAATTATTTTAAGTGAATAAAAGATGGAGACCCCCCATTTCAGCCTCACTTTCACGCCACCCTCACCCTCTCCAACCCTCATCTTCTTCTTTTCTTCTCTTGAAGAGCTCCAAGGTTCCATAGCCATTTCCTCCACTTCCTTTGAGTTTTTCAACTTGCAACCTTCATCAAAGTTGTTCCAAATCTTCATCTACCTCTAGTTCTTCACTTCCTAACCATCTAAGTAAGTGGAAAACAATTTTTCTTCCCCTTAAACAGCCCTAAAAATAGCGCCCCATCCCCTTGTTCTTGTTCTTATTTTGTTTTGATTTCTAGTCTTGATTTCTTGTTTGTTTGATGTTGTTTGTTGCTTGGTTATGATCAAGAGGAGATGAAACACTCTCAATCCCTTCCTTGAGCTCTAGGGTGAAAGCCCTAAGAGGAGAAAAGGGGGAAAATGGTGTGATCCTCATTGAATCACCAAATTATTGGTTTAATTGAGTTATTGGAAGTTGTTTGATGCTTGTATGAGTAATACTTTTTTATGAGCAAGTATAAATTGTTATTTCAAGGTTTTTGCCAATTCTTGAACTATAGGAAATGTATGTTTTAATTGTTGAACCATGTGTCTAATTGATGAATAACATGCCTTGAGTGATTTAATTGTTATTGGATTGATTATGCATGGATTAGTAGAGAGTTAGTTTAGGTTTTGTGAAAAAAATGGGTTCTTGAAGGACTAATATGGCATGTAAAATTTGATTAGTTGGCTTTCTAATAATTGGTAGTGTTTTCATCATGATTTAAATGATTGGAACTTCGTTGAAACTTAGCTTTGATTGTGGCTTGAATCAAAGGAAAAATTGAAAGGACCTTTGGAAACTTGGTTCTTGAAGTTTTGGAAAAATGCTTGAAAAGGAGTTTTGAAACCTTGTAAGTTTAATTGTTGAATTATGCGTTGAGTGATGAATAGCATGCTTTGATTGAGTTAATTGCTATAGGAGTTGTCTTTTTTTTTTAAATGAAATTGTTGTTGTAAGTGAGTTATGCAACTTAGTAAAAAAATTTTGATCTTGAACAAGACTTATCATTTGAAAGGAAATGTGCATTATCTTGTAAGCTTGAGTTAGTAACTAATTTGGTGGGGAACACTTACATGAGAATATGATAATTAGGAATTGGAAAATGTTTTAGAACATGTCTTGAAATATGCTTGAAACTATGCTTTGGTTGTGACATGATGTTTTGTTGCCTTGAAGTGTAATTGAAATAACTTGGAAAATGGTTTGTTACATTTAAAAGGAAAAAAAAGGCTAAATGGAATGGTTAGCCATGTATTGTATGATATATAGCATGTTGGTGAATTTAATGATTATAAGAATTGAGTTTTGGAATGAAAAGTGATTTGGAAAATGATTTACAACATATTTCAAGAGTGGGTGTGAATGATGCCTAGATAAGAATTGATGTGGGCTACCTTTAAATGTGGTTGATTGGCTTGAAAATGTTAGTAGTAATGAAAAGGAGTTTTTGCAAAGTTTTTTTTTAGAAAAAAAGGGAGTATGGCCGAGAGGCCTTTAAAGGGTGTGAAAGAAAGATTTTATTTGTGAACTTGTTTGTAATGCTTGAATGTGTTATGTTTAGGCCTTAGAAACTTTGTGCAAAGTGATTAATTGATTATGTGTTATGCTTAAGGTTTCAAGAAAAATGATTCTTTAAAAGTTAGCATTTTCTTAAGTTAAAGTGTTATGTGTTAGTTAATTCCCAAGAAAAGTGATTTTTGGTTCAAAACCCTTATTTGTTTTCTAGTAGTTAGAACTAAATTCTTTAGTGGATGCTTGGTTAGAAAAAGGGCTAGGTTGAGAGCCTAAGTTTAAGTTAATATTTATAGATATGTGCTAAGTTGTTCGTGGTAATAGGGATCGTATTATCAGAGACCGAGCGACGTGGACCTGAGGAAGTCGGAGCTACGTTAGTGACAGCCTGTGGTAAGGGCACTTCTAGACATTTGTAGGCTTTTATTTTTGTATGTCCTTGTGTAAGGGCAACTTTTAAATACAATAGGAATTTAATTTCAAGTGTTTATGCGAAGAAGTCTGAGAACCACAGGGTTTGAAGTGAGGGTCTTGTACCCCTTCGCTTTATTTTTTTTTTATATACTGATTATTTAGTGGGCTTGTCTGCAAGTTGTTAGCAGCTGTCCCCAACCCCCCACAGTTGTTTGTTCCTCTCTGTGAACTCCATTGAGTTACAGAGGGATGGATTCTATGATTTGATTGTCGACTGTTGTTGTTGAGCTGTGCAATTATTTAATATGCGGTTGAATAATGCTGTGAACTGCTTATGCTGCTTGTATTGTTGAATTGTGTTTCTCCATGCAAACTGCTCTTATTGCTTAAGTTGTTGAATTGCGTTTCTTCATATTAAGCATGCTCTTATTATTTGATATGCGGTCGAATAATCTTGTGTACCACTCTTTGAATATCGTATGCGGCGAATTGTTCATCGAGTCTGAGAGCTTTGTCGAGTCGTCGAGACGTTTTTAAGCTGTAAGCCGGACAACTGAGGGTGCTAGGTCCCCTTCGTTCATGGTGGATTAGCTAGGCGTCGCAGCGTTAAGGAACCGGAGCTGAATGTCCTAGGGAGAGCGAAGATCCCAAAGCTACGGCTGGTATTCAGTGGATGGATCGGTGTCTGCTTTCCGAAAAAATTGTCGAGTCGAGAGAAAATGAGTCGTGAGATGAGTCGCGAGTCGAGTCTTGAGCGAGCATTTTGAATTGAACCTTGTGAACTGTATACATTGTTGTATGCTTATTGTTTTGTGAATTGTTATATTTGAATTGTTGAGAAGTTGACCCTTTCCCATGGTACCTTCGATTCATGATGGCTATCCAGGTGATGGAGAATAGTATACTGATCCCGGCGATGCGGACATCGTCAGAGATTATCTTTGACTTTCCCGATATTGAGCTGCCCACGGTGATGGAGTTTGATCCCATCTCCCGTCGTGTTGTATACACGGGGGATGTTGTACAAACCTTCAGGGAGGACGGTATGGTTGTGAGGCAGGAGGTGACGAGACGTACAGTACGCAGGTGATTGAGGCTTGGAGGGCTACACAGAGGGAGGAGGCTATGCCAGTTTCTTCCTCGTCTCCGGAGGGACCGACTGAGGTTCCTAGAGCGACAGTTCCCAGGATTTTGTCACGCGGACGTGGTCGAGGACCACGGGTGAGATGGACCGCTCGTAAGAGCGTGATTAGGCGAGGATCTGCAGGAGCGTCGACCTCGAGGGCAGCTGCTACTCCGAGTTTTCCAGTGGGACCGAGTTCCCCTCCTGTGGATAGGGTCCCCACCCCACCAGTGGATCGACCCCCTGTTTGTACGGTGTGTGGAGAGGCAGATTGTTTAGGTGTACGGCCTGATGACGATGAGACTGCAGGGGAGTACGTGCCGAGTGATGTGCCAGAGGATGTACCAGCTGCGGCACCCTTCATCGACTTGACAGGCGAGGATCCGATGGAGGACGAGGAGGAGGAGGATCCATCGGAGGATCTGGGCAGTGATTTGTAGATGTTGTGTTCTCTGACTGCTGTTGTGTTTCTTTTTTTGGATGACTGTAGTATATATGCATCTTTTGTGTACAGTGGGTTGGTGACCGGTCGAGCTAGTGATGTTTTGCTAAAACAGGGTAGATTGGTGGTTCTACTTTTGGAGCAGCCCCCTGCGTGGGTATCTGCCGGGAGTACCCTCAGGGTATGATTACTCTCGCGAGGGTTTTCATATCATAGGTGTATTCTCTCATACATTTCGACTCTGCTTTATTTTGTACGCACTGTGTATATTGACTATGTAAGTTTATGCGTGTATGCATTTCCAGTACGTAACTTGTGTCCTAGTTGCACCATGTTTCAAAACGCTGTTAGTACTCTGTGTGTGCTTTACGAGCACTATTGTCTTTGAAAAAAAAATACCGTATTTCCTGAAGGACACAAGAGTACCATTTTTAAAAATCCATCACATATAGGTTTAGTTTTAGTTCAGTAGCGGTCCGGAAACGGGTCGTTACACCTGCAGTTGCCAATTATTATTATCCTTTCTTCAGCATAGCTTGGAATTGGCACGGGGCGCAGCGTATGAGTGCTTATCTTTGGAAGTTAAGTCATGGTAGGCTCCAAACCAATGAAGAGAGCAGAATATGGCATATGGCCAATGATGCCACTTGCTCTAGATATGGAAACTAAGATAAGTCCATCATGCACCTTATGCGGGATTGGGATGAAGTTCGTGACATTTGGGACACTTTTATTAAAGAGGGGCATTGGAGCAAGTTCTTTAGTCTCGGATTCTTTGACTGGTTGCAATAGAATTTAACATCTAATAATGTAAGTTCTCTCAATCTTAAGTGGCCTTGTTTCTATGGTGTTGCAACTTTGCTTCTTTGGAAGGACCGCAACTTCCTAGTCTTTGAAGGGAAGACCGATCTTGGCCCAGGAATATACCACTCCATTGTTATCTATGTCAACCTTATTGGTCATGACAAGTCCAAGCCTATTCCTACATATTTCAGACCATCTAAGAAGGAGCTCCATATTGCCTGGAAACCTCTTCCTGAGCACTCCTTTAAACTCAATGTTGAAGGATCGTATTTCACTTCTAATAGAGCATCTTCTTGCAGTAGCTTGATTATAGATGCTATTGACCGCTTTATTAAAATATTCCATTGCAATATTGGAACCTCCACATCTATCTTAATAGAGCTTTGGGGTCTTCTTCTAGGCTTAAAGCTCACCCTCTATAACATCTCGGGTACTCTAATTATAGCATGATTAGGAGTAATTTTGTAATTGAGGTCGTTAGGGATGGTTAGGATTTGGAATTTAGATCTGTGCGGGGTTAGGGTTAAAGAGGAAGAAAATAATAATAATGGGATATTAAGCCTATGTTGATTAGCGAGAGTGTTCTGGTCGTAGAACATACCAGAACGATGTAGAACATACCAGAATGCAAAATCAGGGTTTCCATTTTAACCTTTACCGAGACACGATGGAAAATGCACTGGGGGCCATCGCAATGCGATGATACCCTGACACGATCACCGTTCGAATTGTGACGCGTGTAAAAAGTAAAAGTACCATCGCGAAGCAACAGAGTTTACACAGGAAACTGTCGCAACACGATGGCGTCGAAACACACTATAAATAGGTGTGCACCCCCTCATTATCACTTGCACCATTATTTCTTTCCGGCTGATAGTTTTGGTGTAACTGTTCCCTTTTCCTTAGAGGAAATTTAGGAGATGGTGGTGTCTTACGATGGGAATAACAGCTCGGGGCCAAATGGATTTAACTTCACCTTTATTGAATCCTTTTGGGACTTGCTTAAGGGAGAGTAGGGGTGATGTTTCAGGAATTTCATGCCAATACTCAACTCCTGAGGAGCTTCTCATCTTATTTCCTGACCTTGATCCCAAAGATTGATTGCCCTTTTTCTCTTTGGGGGACTTTCAGCCGATCTCTCTTTTTGGGTGTTTGTATAACTTATGTCACAAGGCGCTGGCGGTAGGTTGAGTAAGGTCATGGATTCCCTAGTCTCTTCGGGCCAATCGACTTTTATTAGGTGGAGGCAGTTGGTGGATGGAGTAGTGGTGATCAAGGAGGTGGTTGATGTTGCTAAGAAAACTAGGAGAGAGTACTTTTTAATCTTTAAAGTGGATTTTAAGAAATCCTATGACTCTGTGCTGAGCAATAGACCCCAACTTTCATTGCCAATTCAGCTCATCATGTTTCTTTTGTTATTGATGTAGAGGGGGCATCAATTGGGATTTCTACAATTTATGCCTTGACTAGTTACTTGAATAGAAGATCTCTTTGGCACGAATTAGACTCTTTACAGCATTCTAATCGGATCCCTTAGTGTTTTTTTGGTGATTTCAGTGTTGTGCTTGGTGCACATTAGTATAGAGGTAATGGTACTCCTTGCAAGATTGCTTGCAAAGACTTCCAGAATTGGACTGCTAGGAATACTCTTGTCCATTTTTCTACAAGAGGAGCTCAATAAACATGGAATAATGGTAGGAAGAGAAGGACTTTTACTAAAAAGGGTAGATCGGGCTATATGCAATGCCTCTTGGATTTATTTCTGGACTACTGTCTCGGTTTGCACTTTATCTAAGAGGAAGTCTGATCATTTTCCACTTTTGCTTGAATTTAAGAAACAACATTATGCATAAATCTTCTTTTAAGTTCATGAAAATGTGGACTTCACGTCCCGATTGTCTTAATTTGATGAGGGAGGCTTGGAATACTCAGGTAATGGGTTGTCCTATGGTTGTTTTAAGTCATAAGCTAAAAAAATCTAAAGTTGAAGTTGAAAGATTGGAACAAGAATGTCTTTGGGGATGTCAATGTTAAAGTACAAACTACTATGCAGAATTTGGATTTCATTTAGACTGAGATTGATGTCAATAGATACTAAGAAGCTTTGATTGAGTAGGAGAAGCTTGTGCAGCTAGAGTTAGAGAAAGCCTTGCATTATCAAGAAGCGTATTGGCAAGAGAAAGCGCGGATCAGGTGGCATGTGCATGGTGATAGAAATACTGAGTTTTTTTTTTTTTTTTTTTTTTTTTTTTTTGCAAAATGGCAAAAGTCAGGTATGTAATAAAGTAGGTCATTATGCTTAAGCAGAATGATATTGTTTTGCATACTCCAAGTGAAATTGAGAGCCACGTAGTTCAATATTTTGAAAACATTTTTAGTATTGATAATGATTGACTAGACAATGGACTTATTGATGAAGTCATTTCAAATTTAGTAACTGTGGAGGATGATAAAATGCTTACCACTATGCCAAATTTAAAGGAAGTCAAGCAGACTGTTTTTTCTATGAATCCAGATGGAGCACCCCGTCATGAAGGTTTTGGAGCTTTATTTTATTAAAAGTACTAGGATGTTGTTTTTGGTGATGTTTTCAATGCTGCAATTCAATTCTTTAATATTGGTTGGATGCTGCCTAATTGGAATGAAAATACTGTGGTTCTTATCCCTAAGGTTCCAGAAGCTAAAAGAATTTATCAATTTAGGCTCATTGCCCTTGCCAATTTTAAACTCAAAATAATCACTAAGGTATTAGCTGATAGATTGGCCATCATTGCTGCTAATATAATTTCTGCTCAGCAAAGAGGTTTCATCAAGGAGAGGCAAATATCAGATTGTATCTATCTTACATCAGAAATTGTCAACATGTTAAATAAAAGGTGTTTTGGTGGGAACTTGGCTCTCAAAATAGATATAAGAAAGGCATTTGATACCATATATTGGAAATTTTTGTTAAAAGTCCTCCATTGCCTTGGTTGTAGGTGGGTTGAAGTTATTCTTCTCTCAGCTAACCTTTCTATCTTCATTAATGGGAAATTTGCAGGTTACTTCTCTTACAAGAAGGGGGTCAGACAAGGGGACCCTCTCTCACTTTTGCTTTTTTGCCTTGCAGAGGAAGTTTTAAGTAGAGGAATTACTAAGCTAGTTTTGGATGGAAAGATAAGTTTGATGATTAGTCCTAGAAATATGGTAGTTCCTTCTCATGTGATGTATGCTGATAATGCAATGATCTTTTGCAGGGGAACTCAAAGAAATGCACAGGCATTAAGGGATTTGTTTCACAGATATGGTGTAAATTCTGGCAAGATTATAATTCCAACCAAGTCAGCCTTTTACTTAGGTGCAGTTTCATCTAGAATGCAGGCTGTTATTACTGCAATTTTGGGATTCTAGATTGGTCGGATTCCCTTGTTTACTTGGGTGTCCCTATCTTTAAAGGTGAACCAAAAATATTTCATTTGCAGCCTATTGCTGATAGAATTAAAAGCAAGTTAGCTGCTTGGAAAGCTTCTCTATTATCCATTACTAGAAGAATTCAATTAGTCAAGAGTGTGATCCATGGTATGATGCTATATAGATTTCTGGTTTATACTTGGCCAGTAAACTTAATAAATGAGGTGGGCAAATGGACTCAGAACTTTATTTATCTGGAGATGTTAATCAATAGAAAGTTGTCACGGTAACTTGGCACAAGGTCTGCAACCCTTCTAGTGAAGGTGTCCTTGGCATTAGATCTCTCAGGGATGTTAATGAGGTTGTGGCTTTAAAGATTTGTGGGGATGCACTACGGTTACCATTTGCAGTATTTTTGAAAGAGCAGTTGAATCTAGTCACACCTGTTCTGTGATTGCTTTTTTGCTCAGCATCTTTGGCAACGACTTAGTTCGGTAATCCATTATAGCATTGACACTTCCTCAAGTGAAAGCATTCTTGTTGTTTGTGACTTACATTGGTCATCTCAAGTCAAAGACGTCATTTTGGCTATCATCACTAATGTTATTTGGATGATCTGGCATTGTAGGAATAAGTTGGGGTTTAATAATAAGAGGAACTCTCTTCATGCTGCTATAAATTCAATTATTGTTAATGTTTCTTTAATAGGTAGTTCTAGCAAATTTCATATGTCTAATTCTATGCAGGACTTTGTAATTCTTAAAGCTTTCTCAGTTGCAATCAAGTCTTGTAAAGCTCCAAATATCAAGGAAGTTATTTAGATCCCTCCCCTTTGCTATTGGGTTAAGTTAACACTGATGGTGCTGTGAGAGGTGCTCCAAGGCATGCTGCTTGCGGTGGTATTTTTAGGGACAAAAGTACATCAACATTGGGTTGTTTCTCTGTCAGCCTTGGTATTACATTTTCACTTCATGTTGAATTGACAGGTGCCATGGTAGCTATTGAGCTAGCTTACAAGAAGTCTGTCATAATTTTTCGTTAGAATGTGATTCTCGGCTTGTCATCCTCGCCTTCAAATCTATCTCTATAGTTCCTTGACAACTTACAAATAGGTGGAAGAATTGTTTAGGCTTGACTCGTAATATGCGCTTTATGTTTTCTCATATTTATAGGGAGGTCAATCATTGTGCAGATAAGATTGTTTCTCATGGGCTTTTTATTCAAGGATTTTATTGGTGGAATCCATTATTACGGCTTAAAACCATCACCCCCACTCTTCTTAATCACCCCATTATTCTAATCACCCCCACAGTTCTTAATGGTTTTTTTGGTTTCCAAATTTTGGTAATTATGTTCTTTTGCCCCTCTCGTTTCTTTCTCTTTATTTTGTTTGCAACCAGGGATTAACAAATCAATTGTGTTTTGGTTGAAACCATTACCACTATCATGTTTTAATGAATTAAATATTTTCTTGGTTAACCTCTGTTAATGGAATTACGTCCTTAGTAGTGTTTTGCAAAATCAATTAAAAAGATGTAAATTTAAAAATTAAATCAGACCATAAGAATTAAAATTAAAGTGGCCCAATCAAAAAAATTAGGCTCATTAATGTACTAATCTTGAAAATTTTGACAATGCAAAAGAAAAACTCAAAAAATTGTTTTGACCCAAAAAAACTGGAAATGGCCCAACATTGGCCCAACCCGCCACAACCCAATTGACTCACCAGCCTAAATCGACTTACCATATACCTACCAACCCAAACATGCAACGGACAAAATTGGATCACACATATACTTGTGTGGTTTGGGTCAAATTAGGAATTTTGGGCCTGAAAATGACCGAACTCGCCTATTGTCTAGCCCTATTTTTTTATTTTCTATGTTACATGAGTTAAACAAACAACAAAATTGCAACCAAAACCGAAAAAAGAGTACATATTTCATGCACTAAAAACTTAATTAATCCAACAATAAATATCTGAAAGTTAATATTTCATCATGTCTAGTAATTTGTTTTGGCCCATATTAAAGACACTCCCACTTGTTTTCTACACCCCCCAATTTTCAAAAACCTCAAAATACCCCGACCGAAAATAACAAAATTCTAATCTAGGATTTCTCACTCTCACTCAATTCTGGAAATTCAAAATTCCCAAACTAAAACCTCTGCACTCTTTCTGAAAATTCTAATTTACAGTACGCTATTTTTTTCGTTCTGAACATGAATTTACGGTATGGATGTTTGAAGATGCATACTATAAATTCATATTTACGGTATACATATTTGAAATTTCATACCGTAAATTCATATTTACGGTATGAATTACATACCGTAAATTCATAATTTATGGTATACAGTTAGAAATTCTTGATACCGTAAACTAATAATTTACGGTATGAATTTTTTTTTTAAATTTCATACCCTAAATTACTAGTATCAAGAATTTTTAACTGTAAATTCATAATTTACGGTAAGGTGATTTTAAATTATCATACCGTAAATTCATAATTTACAGTGTGTGTTTTTTTTATTTAACTATGAATTTTAATATAATTTATTTGTTTGTTTAAATAAAAATATATTTATTTGATATATTTAAATAAGCTATCTTAAGTTTTTTACAGTAGCATCTTCAGAACGAAAAAAATATCGTACTGTAAATTAGAATTTTCGGAAAGAGTGCAGAGGTTTTGGTTTGGAAATTTTGAATTTCCGGAACTGAGTGGGGGTGAGAAAACCTAGATTAGAATTTTGTTATTTTGGGTAGGGGTATTTTGGGGGTTTTGGAAATTGAGGGGTGTGAAAAACAAGTGGGGGTGTCTTTAATATGGGCCATTTGTTTTTGGCTTCGCATGCATAAGACGATTGCTCGTGATCTTCACGTTCTTTTAGTAATTAATGACTAAAGAGAAAAGAAAAAATGGCTTTTATTTTTCTGCCTATGTAGAGAAACTATATTAGGGAGTACAAGGGGTTACACCACCAATCAGAGAAACTATAATTGGAATTTCTACCTAATCTACTAACAAACCATCCCTAAGATACAATTCTAAAACAGCACCTTGAAACACCACCTTGTTCCTCATGGACCACACGCACCATTTAGTAGCTAACCAGAAAATATAACGCACCCATTTAAATTTTCTACCTTTGAATAACACACCATGCTACAGAAAGTTGGGAACTACTGAACTGTCCCTAATTTCTTTAACATCCAACCATACATAAATTTCATCCTATACCCTTTGAGTCATGCGACATGTGAAGAATAAATGCAATGAAGTTTCAACATCATCAAAGCAAAAAACACAAGATATACCATATGGGTCAATAGTGATGCCTCTATGAAAAAGCACACTTCTATGGGAAACCTGTCTTGTAAAAATCTCCAAGAAAAAATACTAATTTTGGATAGGACTTTGCACTTCCACAGCTTCACCAAAGCCTCAGTTAGAGGCAGTTCAGCAGATATATTCATCTTTGTCCTCAAGATGCAGCTTTAACATGAATGAATAGGGAACCCCCTAATACTGTGTGGGACCCACTTCCACTGGTCTATAATCTCTCTTTGTGGGCCTACACCTGTAAGAAAAAGTTCCATCTCTTTAACCCAATCTTTTTCATGCTCTGTCAATTCTCTGATTCATGACCATCTCCAAGACCATACATTATTACACCATGTGCCTGAGTTTGCAACCTGAATTTGCGTATCTCCTGTCAGTGAGAATAACTGAGGAAAAAGGTCCTTCAAAGGCCGATCCCCCACCCATTGATCAATCTAGAATTTCAATTCCTCCCCTGCCCAAGATGCCTTTAACATTACCAACAAAACAGGAGTTACCGGTGTCCCTTTCACCATCTAAAAGTAGGATATCCCTCCACCAAATTGAGTCATACCTTCCAACATCTCCTTTTTAGTTACCAGCAACTTTAACAGTGAGAGGGCCGCATTTGTAACATAATAAATCATACCAAATAGCTTGCTTGTCAAATAGACCCCTCCATCTCCATTTTCTTAGTAAAGCCATGTTGAAATACTCTAGATTTCTTATCCTCAAACCACCTTCCTTCTTTGGTCTACACACCTTATCCCAACTTATCCAACATGTCTTCCTATGTTCAATAGTTCCGCCCCAAAGAAAGTTCCTTTGTATTTTTTCAACCAGTTTCAAAATTTTAAAAGAAATAATATAGAGGCATGCTATTAATAACAGAATTGATTAGAGTTACTCTACTTCCATAAGGATAGTCTCTTTTGAATTGTTTCCTCTAATGGCATCCACATAGAGCACGTTCTTGGATTAGCCCCCACCGGGATCCCGATAAACTTGAATGGGATAATATCAACACAACAAGAGAGAAACTGGGCTACTTCATTGGTTTTTTCCTTATCAGATTCATTGCATGGCTCCTCATTTGACACACTAATGCCTTTATCACTTCTCATTGATTGGCCATTAAGCATAGCGTCTTCCCCATTTGTATCTCGAGGCGACCAAAATTAATGAGACCAAAATTATTTCCTTTCTCCTTTCCAACCTCCTCATTGAATAGTGATTCTTCAACTTCCTCCAGAATTCTGAGCCCCATCGTCGGAACTTTCATCGGAGCCGAAAAATGAGCTAGCATCAATGAATTTGCCGGAGATCTTCATCAGACCATACCAATCTTCCACTAATTTAATTGAAAAGACAACACCACTGATATTAATTTTCACTATTCTATTCACCATGTCATGATTTTTTGAGCGAATCGTAAGTCTGGCCACATCCATTGTCTTCTTCTTTAGGGTAATCTCATCAGCACTAATGAACTCCCCAAGACCAGAAACCAAGAAAGAGAAAGATTGGACAGACCAAGTACGCGCTGGAATCCCATAACATCTTATCCAAGTGAGCCTTTCATTGTCAATCTCACACGGAATCCAAGGCCTAATCTCACAGAACTAAGTATTAAGCCAATTTTTTGCTTTATTGATTAAGGTACGAATTTCTCCCTTTTTCTGTTCCTCCAATAAGGCTAGATTAGAACCAAAGGGAGTTACTTTAACTGAAAAGTACCCTTGTCTATGGAATTCCTCCTGAATGTTGTAAGTCATTCCAGGAACCTCCACCCGACCAACAAAAGCTCTGTTGAGAGTCTGTATTTCTTCCTCATCCACCTCATAATATGGATGTGCGAACTTTGGTTTTTTGTTCTTGCCATTATCTGTGTTTTTCTTGCCATTAGACACCCGATAATGAGGGAAATGCATAGAATCTTGATTGTATCTTGTTCTGGATAAAAACTTCAACCACTGTGAAACAAAAACCCCAAAATAAAATACCTCCCAAAATAAAAAATAAAAATAGAATCAAAATGGTTCTGGGCTTCTTTGTGGTCTTGCCTCTTCGGTAAAAATCTAGATAAAATCAATCGTTTCCCATACGGCCATACTCAACGACATTCTTCGCCCTCATGCTCATTCGTAACTGCTAATGGCCGGTGCCATGGACAACACCACCATCGTAGTGGTCGTCGCTTCTTGGCAGCCCTCACTCTACTGCTCTCCATGACAGACCCCGAGAGAGATGGCAACACATCCAGGCAAAGTGTACAAGCGGGGATGGCAAATACACTGTCTACTTCGGGTTCCACGATGGAAGAAGATCTACTACAACAAGCAAGCAAGCACGGCATCAACACTCAATAGAGTCCAATAATTTATCTTTTTTTTGTGAACAGCAAAAAATAATAATTTAATAGACAAGGAGTACAAGAGGGTACTCCAACCCACTACATCTCCCAAAAAATGAGTAAAAAGGGGTACTTCAACCCATTACGTCACCAATACCAGGGGAGTACAAGGGGTACTTCAAACCATAACATCGCAGAACAAGGGAAGAGAAAGGGACCCACCTAACTTGATCTAGCACCTTACATCACCACCGAGACAACCCAACTGCCTCTTAGAGATACAATCCAACGAATAGACACACCATTCATGAAACAAATAGGACCCCTACCCACTTTCCCGAGGAACCATTTCCACGACGTCGCCTTTATAATCTCCACCAGATCCAGGGAAACCTCATTCCCAGCAAAAATACACCCATTTCGAGAAATTCAAATCCCCCAGACAACAGCATGCCAAATCAAGTTAACTCCTTTCCTCCCCTTCCATGTTTTAGAAAATGAGCTAAAAACAGAGAAAAGTTGTGCAAGATCTGGGGGCATCACGAGGACCTGGTGTAACCACCTGGCCACAATGTACCAGACAGTAATAGCCACATCACGCCGCATGAAGAGGTGCAAGGCCGATTCCCCAGGATCCCCACCGAGAACACAAGAAGCATTCTCTGCATCGGCCAAAGCCCCTCTTTGCAGTAGGTTAACCTGTATCGGGATCCTAACCTAGATAAGCTGCCAGGAGAAGGTGATCACCTTCGGGGGGCCAAACTCCCCCAGAGCTGATTCAACACCAGAAGCACATATTCTGTAACTTCCTCTCGGGCCGAATATCGGGAAGCCAAAACCAAATAGGCCGATTTAGCCGAGGAAACTCCCCCCCAACCAATGACTTCCCAATACCACCGATTCGGCATACGCGACAGAGAAGCCGAAGAAAGTAGCTGAGTGAGGTCCCTGACCAGGTCCTCTTCCCTCCCAAACAGAGCCCGCCTCCAGATGAGCTACCAATCCCAAGCCTCCCTCACCCAATGACCCAAATCAGCCATTGAATAATTTATCTACTTTATCTTTTTGTTTAAAAAATGTGAAGTGTGAAGAGGATGGACCAGAAGGTGGCTGTGGAAGAGAAAGGGAGAGAGGGAGAAAAAGATGGTGACATGGAACCTAATCTACATCATTGAATACATGACATCACTTAAATGATGTGGCATGACTAATCTGGATTTGTATTAGCCATGTCAGCACTAATTTAACAGAGATTAAAAGGTAGCGACTAAAAAGAGACGACCTTGAAATGTCAGGGACCAGTAAAAGAAATTTTTTTTTTACTGATACCAAAGCCAAAAACTCATATATTTATAAGGACCAAAAACATATTTAAACCAAAATATAATATGCCAACCATCATAAACAAAAGTAATAATACGCGTTTCCATCGTATTATTATTTTTGTTTATGATACGTAAACGACATGTAAAAAAGAACGGAGGGAATAACTATGAACCGTGTTTTAGAAATCGTCCTGTCATAATAGATAATCGTTATTAGACAGAGAAAATGGGGAGGCACATGTCAAGCTTATATATGCACACATGTCAAACTTAGATAGCAACACAACACTCCAGCTACCAAAAGCATCAAAAAGGGTTGATGAGCCGTCTTCATTAACTCTATAGTTAATAAAATTTAATTAAGTATGAAATTATTTTTTGCATAGTCTAACTTTGAAAGTTCATTGGCCCGAGTTGGGTTTGTCCATGAAGGACGAGGAAACTCCTAATTTGAATAATATTTTAATTACTCGAGGAAAAAAAATTGAAGTTAAATTTAAAATTTGAAAATAAATAATAATAAATAAGATTATGATGCACATCATATTCGATATAGAATAATAAAATATATTAAAAAGTGATTTTTATTTTCAAATAAATGAATCCATGGTTCATCTTGTTTTCTAGTAGCTTGCAAAGATTTGAGTAGGCTTTTGTAAGTTTTCTAAGTAACAATTATGTAAAACAACAAATTTCGGTTTAGTTAGTAAGGATTTAGCTCATATTTCGTAAAAATGTGAATTCGAATCCCGCTGCCGATGTGAGGACTTCGTTGGTGGGTAGTATGTAAGTACCTCTGTAAACGCTCAAAGAGCCTTGAGGCTTTACCTGACCTTAGTGATCCTCCGGGACCCAACTCACCAAAACTTTTATTTATCAAAAAAGGTAATAATTATGTAACATAGGGTGGTGGATGAGGTGATTCGCCATTCATCGCGAGATGCGAGGGCATAGTTGATGCTTCTCGTGGGCTACACTATATATCCATACAAGAGCTCCACGTATGTCGACATGGTGTACTTGGAGGCCTTTCGGTGACCTCACGACGTGCAGAGAGTACGAATGAGGTATTGTTGCCTTGTAAACTTACACGATCACTAATGCGACGCAAGGTTGCACAGGAAAAAGCAGATGGTCGATATATAATCCTCTTGTAGGTGTTTACACCCAAAATATTCCTAAGTGTCAGCCGAATTCAACAGCAGCCGACTGAAGGGAGCTAGTCGAATGGAGGTCAGTCAATTCACAGGTCAGCCGAATTTGCAGCTAATAAAGCCAAAAGCAGGAAACCAAGAGCTAGGCAAAGGTCTTGGGCTTATTGGGTTGACATGAAGATATTGGGCCTATTGGGCTAGCATGAAGTCATTATTTGGGCCAGGTTCTAGAATTGCTCCATGAGCCGAAAGTAATGGAGATGAATTTTGAATTAATTTAAATTCAAAATATATTAAGATTCAGAGTTGTCTCCAGGATTTTAGGAGCAGAGCGTGGCAATGAAGAGATAAGAACAAGCTGAAAGAGCCGTTGGCTGAGAAGTAGCCATGAAGTGATAGTGCGCCTTGAATTTAGGAGCGTGGTTAGTGGAACATGGCACTACTCAGCCGATTAACTGTCAACTAGGATATTATTGTTGTTAGCCATCTGAACGTGGCAAATAGGGGTAGTTCTTAGTTGTTACTATAAATACCCAAGTTGTACATAATTTTGACACATCAATCAATACAAACAACTTATTTTCTCTCAATCACACTTTATGTTTACATTTACGTTCCTGTTTTGAGTTTAGTTCACTTACTTAACCCTTTCTGGAGTGAGTCAAGGGACCCATAGCTGGGAAACAGATTATCGTAATCGCTTCAAGAAAAGGGAATCACTGTTGTGGAGTTAGTCAATTCAGCAGCTAAGTTACATTCCAGTCAACAAAATTGGCACGCCCGGTGGGACCAAAGGAGAACGAATTAACACAGTCGAATCCCCAGGTCAGGATTACCATTGGCGAATGCACTTGCGATCTGATAGGAACCTAAGCAGCATGGAACAACCTATGTCAAAGAAGAACAATCCCAAGAAGATTGTTGAAGGGAATCCCTCTCAAGGAGTGCCTACTTCAACAGCTGAGCCAATGCATGTAGTGGCAGACCTTGAGCCTACAGATCAACCATTGGTGATGTCCACTTCATTTATACACTAGCAACTCGATTTGGGAATCAATAATATCATGTACCAAGTGTCACAACAGTTGGCTGATATTGTGAAGCCCATGGTGCATAATGAATTACGGCAGGCCAGAGAGATAGAGGCTAAGAGGGCTCACTCAGGCGAGAGCTCTATCAATTCTGCTATTCCAACGCAAGTGGGGTAGACCAATTCAGGTTTATCCGAGCACGACCTCGGTAGGAATACAGCAAGTTCAGCCTACCTATGTGCAGGCATGACCTACTCAGGTTCCGCCGAATATGGGACAACAGGTACCTTTTAATCCAATTAATTCCCAGCTTAGTACTTTTGCCACTTTGAACACTGGAGGTCAACAAGCGGTGAATAATACAACTAACCAGGCTAATATTCATTTTGGACAGGTGCAGATGGCTAGGAGGCCACCAGATGCAGTGGGGCAAATTGGAATGTCGCAAGTAATGCCATATGTGCAGCCATATGGCACAGCTATGCGGGCAACTAACCCACAGTACACTGGGGGGCAACCTCTTGGCACAGGAGGAGGTGTGATGAGACCACCTGGGAGTTATGTCGGACAGCAGCCATGGAATAATCTTCCACCTGTATTGGCTAATCCCCAATTTTATCCACCTTATCCTGAAGTATCTGTAGGCGCTCAAATGGGGTCAACTCCTTCAAGGGAACCTGGTTTAGTGATGGAGTAGTCATGGGGACAAATCCCACCTCCACCATTCAACACAGGTGTTCCAGGGACTCAATACAGGGTGTTGTTAACACACCAATTTGTCTATATTTATAGGGCATTTTTAGTATCTAATTATACCATTTTGCACTAATTAATGCACAAAGGTACTCATTTATGTCTTATTATGCAGAATTATCATGAAGACACCACTCGGAGCAAAATATGCGAAAAAGGACCAAAAACTGGCTAGTTTTGGAGAATTTTAACACTACTGGACAAGCGGTACGGCCTGGCCTACCAACCGTACGGCCGTACCTAGAGCAAAACCTTAGCAGGGGCGTACCCCCTCGATCTGTACCACCTGACGCCGATAAAATAGTCCAATACGGCCGTGCCAAAGGCAGTACGGCCGTACACAAGTGATGTCAGGGCAACAGCACGCATGGGTACGGTCCAGTGTCATCAACGGCTTCGATACGGCCGTATATATATGCGATGCTGCACGTGCCCGTCACGATCAAGGTCAGATTTGAAGCCAGATAACCTAATTCGCAGCCTAGTCTATAAATAGGGGCTCTTAACATGTTACAAAGACCTTTTGACAAATTTCTAAGTCAAAAGCCCTCAATTGAGATCTAATCGCAAACCCTTGCCCATTCCATCGAATCCTTGTCTCCTTGAAGCTTGGTACATCTCGAATCGCTGCCGAAGCTTGTGAGGACACGAAGAACGTGCTTAAGGACCGTCGTCATACCGAAAGGGTGTCTCGGTTTAGAATTTATTCTCTTTTTATGGATTATTCTGATTTCATATCTGAGTCTATGTTATTATCATTAGTAATGAGTAGCTAAACCCATCACTAGGGGTGATGGGGGATCCTTTACAATACTCTTGATGTTTTGTTATTTAATTATATGAGTTTCTATTTATTGTTTGAGTATTTTATTCCTATTGTGCTTAATCTAATAAGGCCTGATCAACCTTTATCTAGTTGGCTTAATTGTGGTAACAGGATCATGATTAGTTAACGGAACTATAGGATAAAAGAACTTGCTTTATACGCCGGATAGGTTAGAGCTTGTTTCTAATCAGTTGTTAGATTAACAAATCCACCTGAACTTAATGCTCTTTCCCTTAGTTATTTTCCTGGACCAACGGAGTAACTAGTTGGGAGGAAGGCTATTGTACGCGAGGATAGCCTCTAGTAATTTAGAGTGGGTGGTTAGTGCTCTTTCATGATAGATAACTCATATCAATTGATTAATGAACTCGATGGTAGAGTGTTGGTGAACCTGGTTCCCCCTAGGTTTTCCATGACATTGTTAAATCGTTCTTGCATTCAATCTGTTATTGCTTTAATTTCGATTACTTATTCTACTCGCTTAATTACAATCTTTGTTCGCCTAATAGAATAGAATCATACTAATTCACTGGTACTCGCTTATTCTCTGTGGATTCGACATTCGGATTCCTAATTATACTCCACTTTTATTACGAGTTACGATCAGGTGCACTTGGCTGAGCCGCAACATGTGCCAGTTAAAGGAAGCGTGGAGCAACCATGGGCAGTTAACCCATCTCTAATGCCAAATCAGCCAGGTTATGCCAATTCTCCAGAGCAATTATCCCAAGTACATCTCCCAACATGGAGACAACAGCCGCAGGCAACCACTCCTAACTTAGGGGAAGTGAGACCAGGGGGTTCTCAGTTGCTGGACCCAGTTATGATTGCAGATACCATTAACAAGTATTTTGGTGTGCAGCTGAAGCCTCTGGATAGGCCAATCTAGAGGAAATCATACCCTGAATGGGTAGACAGATTAGTACCTCTGCCTAGGGGATACGAGACTCCAGATTTTGCCACTTTCTCTGGAGAAGATGACAAGTCTACTATGGAGCACATAGGCAGATTTACTGCTCAGTGTGGTGAAGGGAACCAGAATGAGTTCCACAAATTGCAGTTGTTCTCCTTGTCACTTACAGGGACATCATTTACATGGCACTCTTCTTTACCACCTAACTCTATACAGACAAGGGCAGATATGGAGAGATGCTTTCATGATAGGTTCTACTGGCCTCAACCCAAAGTCATTGCGGCTGACCTCATGAACCTAAGACAACAGGTAGATGAGTCGGCTGCTGATTTCGTGGAACGGTTCAGAAAGATAGTTGGAAAATGCTCAGTGCAGTTCTTTGAGGAAGAATATGCAGCCATGGCCATTAGTAGCATGCATCCTCAACTCAAAGAAAGGCTAGTTGGCCAAGCTTGCACTGATTTGAATCAGCTAGTTTCCAGGGCTATACGCATTGAACAGTTCATCCAGGAGAAAGAAAAGAGGCGAGCAAGTAGAGGGAGAGGCCCTCAGTTGTTGTCTATTGTAGATGTTGAAGACTCTGATGATGATTCAACCGATTCCACGACAGATATCATGGCAGCTGAGATAGTGAAGGGTAAAGGCTATTCCTGCCCAGCCCTGAGGGCTGCCAAAGGAAAAGAGTCAAAGTCAGGGAAAGGTAAGGTGGAATATTCCATTGATATTTCCAAGGCAGACCAAATCTTTGACTACTTGCTCAAAGATAAGCAGATTCGGCTGCTGGATGGGTACAAGATCCCACCAGTTGAAGAGCTAAAAGATAAGAAGTACTGCAAGTGGCATAACTCCTATAATCGTGCAGCTGCAAACTGTATGGTTTTCAGGAAGGCCATTAAAAAGGGAATAAAGGAAGGAAGATTCAAACTTGCAGATAAAGGGATTGCTGAGATGACAGTGGATACTGACCCATTCCCCGCCTTAGGGATAAACACGGTTTCATTTTCAAAGCCTGAAGATACATGATCTTGCCACAAGCGAAGGATATCTGTTCAACAAGTTTGGAGGCCAAAAAATGAGCTAGTTGAATCAAATAATAGTGATCGGTTAAAACCTGAGGCAGTCAGGACTTCTGTTTTTGACAGATTGGGGAATCCTCAGCCGATCATAGAGCACAGGCAGGGAAAGAGACCACCCAAGCCAGGGCGGCTCACTCAGGAATTAGTCAAACATTATGTGAAACATGGTCAAACTTCAACAGAAAGATCTGCTAATGCCAAAGGGAAGGCACCCATTATTGAAACTGGGGGGCAAGATCGGCTAGCCATTAATGGAAGGCCATCTTTACCCAAGGTTGATGAGGAGCCTATCCCTAAAGACAAAAGAAGGGTTGCTGAGTTTACCATGGAATAAGGCATGTCTTTTCTGAAAATAACAGCGAGAAATGATGAAAAGCTAGGGCCATAGAGAATGTTGAAGCCTCCTGCTAATGTCACAGAGGGGCATTGGTTCTTGAACAAGTATGCCAAAGATAAAAAGGCAATACCAGTTGTGCTGACAAGAACCCAAAAGAGAAGAATGCAGAGAATGAAATCTGTCCAGAAGATGAAGCAAACTCTGCAAATGCTAGCTGATGTCAAGAATAGGGAAAAGAAAGAAATTCCCTTGGAGACTGTAAGCAACATGCTGGATAAAGCCTTTCCAAAACTAGAGGCTGGTGAAGATAAAAAAGATGAAGTGCCCCAGAGCATGAAGCCAATCGATGAACAAGATCCCTTTCCTGAGGCTAAAGGCTTAATTGCTTCAGTTGATGTGGATGATGAAACAATCACCATAGAGGGATCAGTGATTCCAGAGATGCACTGGGAGGCAGATGACACCATGGAAGATTCCTTGTTGGATCTCTTGTTCAATGAGGAAGGTGATGGCATGTTAGCTGACATAGAGGCCATTAGTTTATTTCCTGAAGAGTTTTAGGCAGACAACCCCCAACTAAGAAGTTTAATGGGTGATGTGTTTGCTGAAGAAACAGAATGGGCCACGTTAGCTAAACCATCGGCTAATGAGGTTACCAAGATGGTCTTTAAAAATCCTACTGGGGAGATATCTGAAACCTCTGTATATCAAGGCCTACATTAATGGAAAGATCTTTGGAAGAGTGTTTGTGGATGGTGGAGCTGTTTTGAATATAATGCCCATTGCAACCATGAGGAAACTTGGGAAAAGTCTAGAAGACTTGGTTCCCACCAATATGAAAATGTCCAACTTCATGGGGAAGCCATCCACAGCTCTTGGTGTCTTGATAGCCGAAGTGACTATAGGTCCCAAAACCATCAAGTCATCTTTCTTTGTAGTTGATAGCAAGCCCTGCTACAGCATAATTCTGGGTAGAGATTGGATTCATACTAGTCAATGTGTGCCTTCTACACTGCACCAAAACCTGATGTTTTGGGTTGGAGACAATGTGGAGACGGTCGAAGCTGATAAGAACCTCTTCTCAGTTGAAGTAAAGATGCTGGAGGCATTGTTCTATTCTCCACACCCAGGGCCTATTGCTGTTCTAGAAGATTATGAAGAAGGGGTTGGAAGACATGCAATCTCACCAATGAAGGATTCAAGTTGAAATCTTGGGCCTAATCACGGCCTAATACACAGGTGATTAATGAATAAAGAATCACAAGTACTTGAAGACTTGTTGGGTCGGCTGGAGATTTTTAGGGCCGAGTCCAAGGTGATAGATGCCATGATGGAGGAATATGACACTGAGAGTGAAGATGATGAAGAGAACTTGCTCTTCAGGAGAGAAGGCACGGCAACTGAGCCTGACAAGGCACTTGCAGCCAAGCCTATGGAATTGGATTCTCCTCTTCATAAAACTGCACCTGCTTTTGAGGCAGAAGACCCTTTGATTGAGATTAACCTGGGCACACCAGAGGAACCCAGAACAGTCAAAGTGAGTGGGTTACTTGAGGAAGACAAACGAGGCAAGCTAGTTGAATTGATCCATCAATACAAGGATTATTTTACTTGGAATTACTATGAAATGCCTAGTTTAGCCAGAGAGTTGGTAGAACACAGGTTGCCCATCAAGGAAGGGTACAAGCCTTTCAAGCAGGCCCCTCGCAGGTTTAATCCCCATTTAATACCTCAGATCAAAGCTGAGATTGAGAGGCTATTGAAGGCAAGCTTCATCAGGACAGCTAGATATGTAGAATGGTTGTCCAATATAGTCCCTGTGATCAAGAAAAATGGCTAGATAAGAGTATGTATTGACTATAGAAATTTGAATTTGGCAACACTAAAGGATGAATATGTCATGCCTGTGGCTGGCATGTTAGTCGATGCGGCAGCCACTCATGGTATTCTCACCTTCATGGATGGATACTCGGGGTATAACCAGATCTTCTTAGCAAAAGAAGATACCCACAAGATAGCCTTCAGATGCCCTGGAGCTTTGGGGATATATGTGTGGGTGGTCATGCCTTTTGGACTTAAAAATGTTGGGGCTACTTATCAAAGGGCTACGAACACCATTTTCCATGACTTGAATGGTAAGACTATGGAAGTATACATTGATGATGTGGTTGTCAAGTCCAAGGACTTTGAATGCCATCTGGCAGAATTAGAGCAAGCTTTGAAGAGGATGCAGGCCCATAAGCTGGAAATGAATCCTGCCAAATGTGCCTTTGGAGTTGCAACTGGCTATTTCTTAGGATTCCTAGTCCACCATAAAGGGATTGAAGTAGACAAAAACAGGGTGAAAGCCATCTTGGAAGCTAGACCTCCTAGGAACAAGAAAGAGCTTCAAAGTTTAATAGGCAAGATCAACTTCCTAAGAAGGTTTATAGCTAATTCGGCTGGGAAGATGAAGGTCTTTTTCCCTTTGTTAAGGCTAAAAGATACACATGACATGACATGGGGAAAAGAACAAAAACAAGCATTTGAGCAGATCAAGCAGGTGTTGGCCAATCCTCCGGTGTTAACACCCACAATGTCAGGAAGACCGCACAAACTATACATAACAGCAGAAGAAGAGTCAATCGGCTGCTTGCTAGCGCAGGATGCTGATGATGGAACAGAAAGAGTTGTGTATTATCTTAGACGAATACTGAATGATGCAGAAACTAGATATACCCTTATTGAGAAATTATGTTTATCATTGTTCTATACTTGTACAAAACTAGAATATTATTTATTGCCTAAAGAAATATTAGTTTTGTGCAAAATTGATATTGTTAAGTATTTGCTTAATAGGCCTATCTTACAGGGTCGACTGATGAAGTGGGCCATTAAATTAAATGCTTTTGCGCTAAAATATGTTCCTTTAAGAGCAATGACCCCTTAGTCGACCAAATTGCATGTATCAAATTGAGACCTTGGGTTTTGATGTTTGATGGCTCAAGAACTCAAAAAGAGGTAGGGGTTGGTATAACCATTACAAGTCCAACAGGCAAGAGTTGGAAATTCATGTGTCAGCTAGATTTTGGTTGTTCTGATAATCAAGCAGAATATGAGGCATTGATTTTGGGAATTAAGACCCTGGCAACCATGAAAGCAAATTATGTTCAAGTTATGGGAGATTCACAGTTAGTCATCAAGCAGCTGACTGGAGAATATAAGTGCAAAAATCCCAACTTGAAAGAATACTATGAAACGGCTAGTAGGTTATTGCGCCTGTTTGCTGACGCCATGGTGTATCACATTCCCAGGGAGGAAAATGAAGGGGCTAATGACTTGGCTCAACAAGCCTGAGGGTACAAAGACATGATAGTTGAAGTGAAACATGAGGAGTATCCATTGTTGGAATGTGCGCCTATAGATATGATCGACTCTTGGAAGAAAGAGTTAATCAACTACCTAAAAAATCCTTCAAGTAGTACTGACTTCAAACTTAAGTAGAAAACACTTAAGTACGTGTTGGTGGATGATGAACTCTATAGGAGGGCTATCAATGGAGTATTACTTACATGCATCAATAAGGATGAATCCATGAAAGTTATGGGGGAAGTGCATGAAGAAATTTGTGGTTCTCATAGGGCTGGGCCCATTATGAAATGGTTAATATATAGGCATGGGTACTATTGGCCTACCATTACAGTTGATTGTTATCAATATGCCAAAAGGTGTGAAACCTGACTGCTGCATAGTCCAATACAAATGGTGCCAGCTGAGAATTTACATCCAGTAATAAAACCTTGGCCATTTAGGGGATGGGCAATGGATCTGATAGGTAAAATCTACCCACCTTCTTCCAAGAGGCATGTGTTTATCATAGTTGCGACTGACTACTTTACCAAATGGGTAGAAGCGCAGACGATGGTGAATGTGACTCAGCAAGGCACTATGTTTACTGGAGAGAAAGTGGTGGCCTTTGCACAGCAATTGGGATTAAGATGATTTATTCATCCCCTTATTATGCACAAGCTAATGGACAAGCAGAGGCTAATAATAAAATTCTTACTGATTTAATCAAGAAGAATATTGAAGATAAGCCCAGGAAATGGCATGAAATGCTAAATGAAGTATTGTGGGTTGTAAGGAATTCCAAGTGCAATGCAACTGGATTTACTCCTTATCGGCTAACATATGGACAAGATGCAGTGTTGCCATTAGAGATAAATGTGACTTCACTAAGAGTAGCAAAGCAAGGCCTGCTAAGCCTAGATGAGTACCAACAAGCCATGCTTATGGAATTAGATTCAGTCGATGATGATTGACTCATGGCTTTGAACAGAATTGAACGCAGCAAACAGAAAATGGCCAGAGCCTACAACAAGTGTGTGAAAGCAAAGAGGTTTGTTGAAGGAGACCTTGTTTGGAAAACCATATTACCTATTGGGATAAAAGATCCTAATTTTGGGAAATAGTCACCAAACTGGGAAGGGCCATTTATTGTTAGTAAAGCTTATAATGGTGGTGCTTACCGGCTAGTTAACATGCAAGGCGAAGAACTAAATAGAAGTATAAATGGGAAATACCTTAAAAGATACTACCCTACTATATGGCAAGGCATATTGAAGGAATAAAGCGAAATTGATTCAAAAAAGGTAATGTCTTGGTAACCACAGGTCGGCCACCTAGCCAAAATACTCAGAAAGAAAATAAAAGAGGACTTTAAAAAGAGGCTAGGTAGCTGCTGCACTAGGCGAACCAGCTGCAGTTTCTTCAGTGCACATTGAACCTTGTTCGGATGCAGAAGGATCTGGAGTTGTAGAGGGATCATCTGTAGCCGAAGGGGCAGCAACCTCAGGGGTAGGATCAACTGGGGTCTCCACTACAGGTACAACTGGATCAATGGATTCATCTTGCTGATTGGTTGAGGTATCGCTGCAGCAGGCACTTCTTTCCACTTAGATTCCTCTAGCTGCTGCTTGAAGGAGTCCCATGTCCTGTTGGCCTTAGCCAAACCATCACCTCCAGTCCTCAAGTAATTTTCCAAATCAGCCTTCTGGGCAAAGAGCACTGCTATCTCACTATCCAGATAAGAAGATTGAGTGTACAAGGTGAGGCGCTGGTCAGAAAAGGAATCTGGCTTTTGCTCTCCCATTTCCTTCATTATTTGGTCTAACGCAGCTGTCAAAACGGCTAGCCGATCATCTATGGCCTTGCATTGAGCCAAGGCCTCCTGGCATTCTGCCTCAAAGGTTTGACAAGAGGCTTGGAACTGAGACTTCTTTTCCTAAGTTCCCTCAGTCTTTTGAGATCATGAGAGACTATGTCATGAATCTCCTTGGAGCATCCATATTGGTGAGCCAAATCATTGAGTTGAAGGGCTATGGCGTTATACACTTCTTGACTAGCCGCATGGATGTCAGCCGAATTGGCCAGTTTGAATAGTGAAGTTCTTAGGGCTACAACCTACTCCCTGCTGGTTGGTATTTCTCCCATCAATGTTGAATTCACTCTCCCCAAATGATTAGAAATGGGAAAGGAAACCATTGGAAGGGGATCAGCTGAAGTGAAGTATTTTGCCAATTCCTCTTCAGAAACTTTGACCAAAGAAGCTCTAGGTGGAGAGGGTGCAGGAGGAGTATCATGAACAGGCTTTGCAGTAGGAGGTGGGACAGAAGAAGTCTTAGGTGCCTGAGTATGTCAACAAATGGTTAGTCGACAAACAGATAAACAATGGTTCATTAAGATAAAAAGAAATCGACTATACCACTGGGGCAGTCTGTGAATTGGTGCCTTGAATAGACTATGGAATGTTAGGAGTAGGAAGCACTACACGTGGCCTCTGAAAATATCAAGAATGGTTAAATTCAGGCTGATAAAGGAAGTTTGAAAAAACTTTGGGAAAGCTTAAAGAGAAATTTACCTTTGGCTGCTTCCCCTTGTCAGCCGAATGAGCCTTTTCTTTGGGCTTGGAAGGAACTTGGGTTGGCTCCTCTATGGTAATGCCAGGACCCCTTGTCCTCTTTTTAGAAGGGGGAGTGGTTTGATCATCCTCAACAATGATGACCTTGGGTGTTGTTTTAGCCGCCAAGAAACAATAGAAAAACAGAGATAAGTTTGAGGAAAAGCAAGATAAATAGAGGAGTTAAGGCCAAGATAACTTACTAGTTCAAACCACTGGAGTCTTGATTCTGGAAGATGTCCTTTTATGAATCTGAGGCCTAGACTTAGTAGGAGAGCTCTTAGGCTGAGCAGTTGGCCTAGTTTCCTCCCTTTTTGGATCATCACTCTCAATGAGGACAAGTCTTGTAACATACTTCTCCAACCGATCAGGAAACAGTTTGTTAGTCACTGATGGCCACCAATTTGCAAAAGTGGAAGTTTCTCCAGAGGTAGGAGTGAAGGCAATCCACTGGAAGGTCTTGATTTTGGCCAAATTAGTCATGGCCACTTCCTCCACATCATTGGATGAAAAGCTCAGCCGACCAAAACTCCCAATCTTGGAATCATAGGGCAAAGGCACATGCTGCAGAAGCCCAAACTGCCTAGCCACGTAGTTGGGGTATTAGAACTCTGCAGAAGACTTGTTGTTTCTGGAAGTGGGCTTAAGGCCACAGAGCAAATCACGAGCTGTGAAAACTATGCTCTAATTCAGCTCCATCTCATCATGTTGTTCGACTGGGAGGGCTTCATTGGTCGAAAAGATCCAAGAGGGCCCAATACCCTTCTCCAAGACAGGGCGCCAGTCAATCGATATGAGACTTTCTCAGCCACATTGAAGGCATAAGTAGACTCACAAGGGGTGAGCCTAAGCTGAGTCCCCAAAATCCTCACATTCTGAGGAAGAGTGTGTGGGTTGAAACAAGCTCCAAAGTACAGCATAATCCAGAGTTGAAAGAACCAAAGAGGTCCTTGAAAATTCTTGATATCCTCTTCTCTTTGCAGTCAATCCAGAATGGTGAAGAGGCAATGGTAGAGGTAAGAGAGGAAGAGAGATCCCCATGATAGCTTCCTATGTGAGGTGATAAGAGCCACATAGAGTTGCAACTCTTGTACCACCGCAATAGAGCTTGAGCAGAGGAAGTACTTGTTGAACCAGTATAGAAGGAAGGCATTGTGCTCTACCTCAGTGATTGTACCTTTTGTCTTGGCATTATGATCAAGGAAATTGGAATAACCGGAGGTGTTCTTGGAGAAATTAAACCCCAATGCTGGAGTAGGAAAGGAATGCAGAGCTGGAACCTCATCCCCAACAAGAGGAAGTCCCAATATAGCCAACACGTCCAACAAGGTTGGAGTAATCATACCCCAAGGAAAGGTGAAAGTGTTGGTGGGGACGCACCAGAAGCCGAAAAAGCCATATAGTAGGTCCAAGTTGAGTGGGATGTCATGCCTAGACAGCATAATCATATCATAAAGGCCCCATTGCTTCCACTTGTCAGATTTGGCCTTTTCTAATATGTTAACCCAGTCGACATAGGGTTGAGTCGCACGGGGCCAGGATCGGAGATCAGTTGGCTTAGACTTGGTAGTAAACCAATCACCAGAGACTGGTAAGCCATAGAGTGACGGAGACATGTATTATGTCAAGAAAACGGCTCCCTCTTGTAACTCTGAAAGTAGAAGGATTTAGGGATAGGAAATCCTGAATTTCAAAAAGAGGGGATTCAAAGGAAGGATCAGAAGCTGATGAGGGACTTGGAGAACGCTCAAGGCTAACAGAAGCAGATGATTGCTCATCATCATGCTCGTAGGAAAGGTTTTGAGAGTCAGAAGCTGAAGACATGGTGATGGTGATCGCAGGTAAAAGTTCACAACGAAGAAGGTAAAGCTACAGGGTAACAGTGCTTTCAAAAGGTAATTAGGGTAATTCGGCTGAGGGATATTTAAAGGAGATTCTGATTACTGTTGATAGAGTTTATTGAAGAATAATCAGATGAGATAGAGTTAGTCGTTGCTCATTTAAAAGTTTGTTGCAAACGGATAACTTGGCATTAATGATTTGGACGGCGTTTGACAGTAATCATTCTGTTGCATTAGCCTAAACTTAAAGTTTAACAGCTAAAGCAACGTAGGGGGCAATTGTTTACACCCAAAATATTCCTAAGTGTCAGCCGAATTCAACAGCAGCCGACTGAAGGGAGCTAGTCGAATGGAGGTCAGCCGATTCACAGGTCAGCCAAATTTGCAGTTAACAAAGCCGAAAGCAGGAAACCAAGAGCTAGGCAAAGGTCTTGGGCTTATTGGGTTGATATGAAGATATTGGGCCTATTGGGCTAGCATGAAGTCATTATTTGGGCCAGGTTCTAGAATTGCTCCATGAGCCAAAAGTAGTGGATATGAATTTTGAATTAATTTAAATTCAAAATAAATTAAGATTCAAAGTTGTCTCCAAGTTTTTAGGAGTTGGGCGTGGGAATGGAGAGATAAGATCAAGCTGAAAGAGTTGTTGGCTGAGACGTGGCCATGAAGTGATAGTGCGCCTAGAATTTAGGAGCGTGGTTAGTGGGACAGGGCACTACTCAGCCGATTAACTGTCAACTAGGATATTATTGTTATTAGCCATCCGAACGTGGCAAATAGGGGTAGTTCTTAGTTGTTACTATTAATACCCAAGTTGTACATAATTTTGACACATTAATCAATACAAACAACTTATTTTCGCTCAATCGCACTTTATGTTTACCTTTACGTTTCTATTTTTAGTTTAGTTCAATTACTTAACCTTTTCTGGAGTGAGTTAAGGGACTCATAGCTGAGGAATAGAGTTTCTTCCTTAGCGTAGTCGCTTGAAGAAAAATGAATCACTGTTGTAGAGTTAGTCGATTCAGCGGTTAAGTTATATTTCAGTCAACGGCAGATAACCTGACAAACCATTTTTTTATTGTTGATTAATTATTACTCAATAAATAAATGAATTCATGGATCAACCCTTTTTGTAAGCTTTCCAAACTAAAGCCAAAAAAAAAAAAAAAAAACTTGCATAAAAGTTTGATTTTGATGTTGCCTATAGTCAATCAGCATACCAGCGATTCATCACCAGTAAACATTGATTCATCATCACTGCGCCACACACCACTTCGACCAACCACCAAACCGAGCATCCCTGATCTCCCAAAACAACCAAGCCTGACCACGAATTTTGCGGACCCACTTCGCAATGCCCATGTGAGTTATGTCGAAACCGTTGCACCATGTGGTCCTTTGAGCGCTCCACTATCGTGATCCTCTGCCATGGTTGTCGCCGAAAGGGCCTTTGTGTTTTAAGCTAAGGGCTGGGGCGCCGCAAATCTTTAATTTGGGGATTAGGCTTCTTAATTTAATTAGTTTAAAATATAAATCAAAAACTAATTTAACAAAAAAATGTTATGTTGAGTCACTGCAACCTGGACATCACAGCATTAAAAATGTAGCATTGGCTATGTGTAACTTTGTCATTCCAGTCTATAAAAAAAATCAAGGTAAGGGTCAAATCTAAAAATGGTGAATAAGTAAAGGACCAAAGTTACGAGGGATATTTTGTACGGAACAAACACACATTTCAACCTACAAAATATTATACATATAAAGCTTAAATCAATTTTTTTATAAGTTTAATTGATAAGCACCGATGGTGTAAAAAATTTTACACCGTCATCCAATTATTTCTCACTGTTGTGCCACTTTATTATATTATTTATTAAAATATTTCAATAAATATCTACATAGTGAGATATAATTAGACGACGGTATATATCAATTAAACTCTTTTTTTTAAACAGGGTATGTTCACATATATTTTAACCTTTATATATGTTTGTGAGCTAAAACCTTTTTTTTTTGACACAAATAAAATCAACTCATTTCATTACAAATAATTTCAGCAATATATCTAAAAATATAATGAAAGTCACTACGAGAAGCATATGAGGTAGAAACTCGTGACGAAGAAAACACTATCTTATGTAAAAACAGTCCCTAATTAAGCATAGTCTTAAAAAAAATGTCACATTAGCCTCATGGCAGCTTCCACTCTGAACAATTAATATGAGCCATTAATCCGAAAGTATTTTCTCTTTCAAATTCTGTTGGATCTTATCTTTTTTTTTTTTTTTGTTTACTAGTATGCATTGCATGGACTCCATGGAATATACCAAAAAGGAGAACAAACGCGCAATCGATCCCTTTTTATTCTAACACGTGGCTGCGAAAGAGGAGGAACACCTATGCAATAGTTGTCCTTCTTGTACAGAATCCGTTATTACACAAGCAAGCATCGCTTTCCCGACGCGATTCAGCTACGGAAAGTGGAAATACCCATTCAACTGTATTTAGTAATTCTAGTGGTCAAAGTCTATTCGGTGAGTTGGCTCCTCCTCGTACCTACACAATTCCCCCAGGTTACGTCACACTAACTGCTCAAGTACCCAAGCCAAAAAATCTACCCAACGAAGGATTTGGATTCTCTGTCCTCCTGAATCCCTGTCAAGCGATCTAGATTATCCGATTTTGATTGGTTAACTTATAAAACATGTAGATTTAGACTTTTATTTAATGTAAATAAATTATTGATTTTAAAATCTAAAACATCTTATCTTAAACTAATGGCTCTCAATGAATTGACTGTGTGACTGCGAGATTTCCTGACCGAAGGAAATTCGAGTTCCTCTCACAAACATACATGACAAAATAATTTAGAAAATCTCTCATGGTGAACACTGTAGGAGTTTCTTAACTCCTTTTCATTGGGATCATTTGTGTTACGTCAGGTTTAAGAACTCTATTTATTTTTTTATTTTAATAGTGTAATAAGTATCACAATTTTAATAGTGTAACTTATTTTATACTACACACATAGAAAACAAATTTTTATTCATAAAAACTTGGATTTTATAGAAAAATCGTTCTTATATATAGACTTCACGTTAACAGATTCCAACATTTGAATTGGGAGAAAAAAAAAAAACCTGTTCTTTAATATAATAACTCATTTGAGAACACAATTGGAGATGCTCTTACAAGACAAAAAGTCGCATTAATCAAAAAATTAAAAAATTAAAAATATTTATGAAAAAAGCATAATCTTTGTTATTTATGTATATAATGATATTTTTTTATTTTGTTTTATTTTTATTATTAAATTACACTGATGTTCATGTAGATATTAAAAAGGGGATCTTGATAAGTGATAACGTTGCTCTTACGAATCAATCCATAGGATCCCTCTCTCTCTCACTCTCACTCTCACTCTCACTCTCACACTTTCTCTGACTCTCTTCTTATCACTTTCCTCTGTCCCTTTCAGAATCAGTCAAAACCAATCCCCAACTGTCCAACCAGCTGTTTCCTTATAGTTCTCAAAAATCCAACTCACACACACACAACACACACTCTCCGTGTTGCCTGTTTCCTTCAAAACACAACCATGCTTCCCTATATATATTTAATACACCTTACTCTCCACTCTCTTAACTTAAACACCAAAATCACTAACACACTCACAACATAACAAAGCCTATCTATCTACTACACATATATACAAAGTTCAGTTCCCACTTTCCTTCCCAAAACTCTTTTTCACTCACTCTAACACATGAACAACCACTCTTTCTATCCACACCCCATTTCCTTGGACCCGTCATCTCTCGGGATGATATTTTCCGATGAGGAGGTGATGCTGGCCGCGAGTTACCCGAAGAAGCGTGCAGGGAGGAAGAAGTTCAGGGAGACTCGCCACCCGCTGTATAGGGGTGTGAGGAGGAAGAACTCTGATAAGTGGGTGTGTGAAGTAAGGGAGCCAAACAAAAAGACCAGGATATGGCTGGGGACTTTTCCCACACCAGAGATGGCTGCTCGGGCCCACGACGTGGCGGCGATGGCGCTGAAGGGCCGCTACGCCTGTCTCAACTTTGCAGACTCGGCGTGGCGGCTCCCCGTACCCGCCACCGCCGAGGCTAAGGATATACAAAAGGCGGCCGCACAGGCTGCCGAGGCTTTCAGACCAAACAAGACTTTTAAGACTAATGAGAGTGTCTCCGCGGTGGCAGCGTCCACGGCCGAGGAGCAGTGTGTGTTTTTGATGGAGGAGGAAGAAGAGGCAGTGTTGGGGATGCCAGAGTTGTTGAGGAATAAGGTGCTTATGTCTCCTACACATTGCTCAGAGTATGAATATGAATATGCTGACTTGGACTTTCAAGATGCTGATGTGTCACTCTGGAGTTTTTCTATTTAATGTGTTTGGTTTATTTTTTGACTTTGGATTTTAGAATGGAGAGTGTCTGTACTGTACTTTTTTTTTATTAGTAGTACAGATACTAAATATATAGGTGGAAATTGAAAAGGACTAGAAAGATTTTCTTTTGTAACTTTTATATATGTGAAAGTAATCAGGCATAAAGTGCATTCTTTTATATAGGAGGAAATTGATTGAAAAGGACTAGAGAGATTTTCTTTTGTAACTTCTATATATGTGAAAGTAATCAGGCATAAAGTGCATTCTTTTCTATTTATATATGAAAGAGGAATGAAGAATCTGATTTTGGAATGTCAATGAGGAGAGCAATAAAGGAGAAGAATATACCTTTTTTATGTTGCACTTTAACAATTCACTAGCCCTTCATTATCACAAGTTCTCATGATTCCCTTTTCTTAAATGTTGCTAATGTTATAGGAAACAGAATGGAAATGGATGACTTTTATTTTTCTTTTGAAACCAAAGTCATTCTTTCTTGCCTAGTGGCCAATTTGATGACTGTTGAAGGGTGTTTTGATGACCCTTTCTCTTTTGAAAAGAGCCAAAACAAGTTACCAATTTTGACAAAATGCACAAAATCTTACTAGACCAAGAGAATTGTACAAGGAAATTGAAATATGTTGAATTCATTTATGCCTTCACCCAAGACAATACTTGATTATTTCCCAGTTTGATTTTGGGACCTTCAAGTTACTTTCTATGAACTACCAAGTTACAAGGTGAATATCTTTTGTGTTCTCAGTTTCTTTATTTCTTCTTGAAGAAATGGTGAGGAAAGGGACAAGAGAAGTAACAAAGTCATTGGAAGAAAAAAAAAAGATTTAGCAAAATTTGCAATGATTTAGCAATGAAGAAATGGTGTATTGCAGCCAATAATTAAACATCTAAATACACAAACTGTTAAGTGAAGCTGATACTGCTAATGAAGTCCTTTCAAGCTTCAATCAAGAATCATCAAAGGAACTTGAATGGTCATTTGAGTTTACTACTTAATCAGAGGCTAGTGATTAATAATATATGTCCAGCAACTTCCTCAGGAGTTTTATTTAGAAAGGTATCTAGCTTCTTTAGAGGACTCTCAACTTCTTTTTGTTCCCATCTTGAATATGTGATTGAATCTTCACAGCCTGGAGCATTTATAGTCTTCTCTAGGATCGAAGCTCCAATCTTTTAACTTCAAGAGCTCAAGTTGTGTTTTAAAAGCCACTCAAAGTGGGGAAGTTTATGAACCAAAATGCTTTTATTTTTTTGCCGCGTCTACGGTGCACCATTTAAAATTGGTGTACCGGTGCAGCAAGGATAAAATTGGCAATACAAAAGATGAAAAAGAAAACCCTTTGAGACAGGTTGGCTCCTATCCTGTCAGATGCCAAAGACGTCGTACTGTCACCTTTTTTCTGTTTCATCCATCTTCTCCATTTTCTTTCACACCCCATTGAAGCTTGACTGGTATAGACCTTCACAGTTTTTTATTTTTACGTTGTATATATTATTTTACAATGTACAGATTCTATTATGACCAGTAAAATTTAGAAGCACTGCCAATCCTATATATTGGCCCTGTATAATTGTGCAGCTTCAGCATTTTAGCATGACTCGTGAGTGAGGCACATTTCACTTGCGTTCATAAGTAATCCTCCTCCCTGCAATTTCATTAATCCACTAAACCAGTATGGATTTCATCAATTTAGAACCAACCCTCTCTTCAGATGTCACTATACAGTATAGATTCCATCAACCCTCCAAATTAAGTTGTTTCCCTTGCCATTTGGTCCCAGAAACCACAGCCTCCTCCCTGCGATTTGGTCCCAAAAACAACTCACGACCTCCTCCCCAACGCTTTGTCACCTCGCACAAAGTTTCCCTTGGCCACACGATTTGGGGTTATGGGTTGCGGAAACAGCGTGTGGATTCTGTTAATGGGTGCATCAAGTTTTGGTGGAGAGAACAGAAGAACAGGGTTAAGCTTGTAGAGAGAACGTGAATGGGAGAAGTGAGTGCTTTCAGTAAAATGGTACGACGCGAGAACTAGTTTTCGAAAAGCATTACAAAAAAATTCTGGAAACTGGTTTCCAGAACAGTAAGAGATGTTATTGGAAGGAAAAAAAAAAAAAAAGGAGTGCTATTAGCTAGACCCTGACTGTACTAGCTCTGAATATAATGAGTATACCCATGCCAAATATGTGAATATCAGTTTACATTAAAAAATGTCTAAACTACGGACCCATAAAAAAAATGACTAAAATCAAGTATTTCGGAGTAACACATGCACTTGGTCAAAAAAGTCATTCCATTTCTTCTGGAATGGAGTGACTACCAACGTATATCCTTTAAATTGTTTTTCTTTTTACTCTATTTTGGTGAAGATGGTGTTAGTTATTGTTTTAGAAAGGGACGTAGGGTGGAATTTGAAAAGGTGTGGAATGCATTGCAAATTTAAATTTCACTAAGAAAGTATGCCTCATACATGAGAAAACAAAAGTTACGAAAGTAAAAAACATAGAGAAACCATCGTGTTAAGCATTTCAAATAAATGCAACACGAGGAAAAGGAAACAGTTCTAATGTACAAATCAAAGTAAGCACATGACATGTCCTTCATCTGATCCACCCTCTGTCCATTATGTCAACAATACTACTTAACCTTCTTAAGGAGAGCAGAGGTTCTAAACTCAGCATCATCCCTTGTATAACTCCACCAAAGGAATGTGAGAGGAATGTTTGCTGCATTCCATAAAGCATGAGAATCCACATATCCCATGTAAGGTGGGAAGTCATATGTCTCCAAAAACATAGCTAGGGCTCCTCCTACCACCACTGTCCATAATTTCCGTTGTGCCGGATGGCTGGAAACACCGGCCCAAATTGCCCAAATAAGAAGCTGGACAACAGCCATCAAAATGCAAACTTTCGTGTTCAAACCTGGTAAAAAAAAAAAGTCAATGCATCAGCTCATTACCCAAGAACAGTGCTGCATGATTTCTGCTTGGTCTCATTACCCAAGCTCATAGTTTTACTTGGTCTCATCCACCACCTAACCAACTCTCCTTAATGGTGCTTCTATAAGTATTCTCCAATGATTGTATTTCTAATCCTGTCTTGACTTTTGTCGATTACCATTGTTAGCATAAAAATCACAAGATGTGTAACCTAACAGATATTTCATTTAAAAATAAAAGATTACCACAAGTTTGTAGAAATTCAGATACAAGATACTAGTTATCACAAAAAGCAATCAAGAAAGGATAAATCATGACTCCAGTGTGGAACATAAAAAGTACAAGATGTGCAACTCGATAGACAGCAGTAGCGGCAGCACTTCATTTAAAAAAAAAAAACAAAAGATTACCATAATTAAGTTCGTAGAAATTCAGATACATGATATGAGTCGTCACAAAAGCAACCAAGGGAGCAGAAATCATGACTCTTGTAGCCTCATCCCTCACATTAAAAGCTCGCAGTATTGCTAGAATGAGGGAAAATCCAAGTAAGGCCACAGCAGAAGAATAATACAGCTTCTCTGTTAATTCCACAGCTCTACAGATAATGAAGTTTGAAATACACATCAAAACCCAAAAATAAATAAAAAGATAAATCCATATATAATTCATTGATACCAGGAGTCAAACTTAGCATAATTACACTTTCAAAAACTCTTTGTAGAATGCGAATTTAATCAATCCAGCGTTGAATTGAAAATACTCATTAAGCAGATCAAGTCTATAAAATTTCATACAATTCAAAAACTATTTGATGCTTCATCGTATGACTTTATATTAACGTATTATATGTTATTTAAAATATATGTAAATGTCGACTATCAAATTATATACTTGTGAATATCCAAATTGTTTTAAAATTTGCATACACAGTCATCAACATAATATAAGATAATTCAATGGTTGAATTGATTAAATTCACATTCTACAAAGAGTTCTTGAAGGTGTAATTATGCTAAGTTTGACATATATATAAGCCTCGCAATGCTGTGTGTGAGTGTGTAACGAGCTTTAGGGTCATTGTGATGTAAAATTTCAATTGTTTTGTCACAACTCACAATACCATTTATACAAAGTGCAAGAAAATCAATATTAAGGCACCAGAAAGAAACAGCAACCGAGCTTTAAAGGCTGGTATTTCAATACTGAATCATAATTTTATATGTACAGCCCAGAAAATTAAAGGAAATCATAAAGTGAACAACTGACCTACTATGAAACACAGCACTCCACAACCATGAATTCATAGATAGAATGCCATAGATATGCCACAAGCCGGTGTACTCATAGTAAGTCTTCTTATCTGGCCTCAAAGGCAACTTGTAGTATACAAGAATGAAAAAGGATACCCAACCATGAAACTGCATGGCAAGGTTAAGGGCAGACAGAGCAACAGCCACAGGTTCCTGAAACCATATATAACATATTCATGCTACAGTAAGAAACAAAAACCAACTTAGCACTATTACCCTTAAATCTTTCACAGGAGATTCATGAAAGAACCTGAATTCCATAAATGCGCCGAAATGGCCATTGTCCATGATACTTGACAGGCTTTTCACCAAGTTTTGTTCTTTCTTCCGCTCTAGCTAGCATGCAGTGATACCTACAGTCAGCGCGACAGTCCCATTGTTTCCATCTCAGGTAAAGGGGTTCATGCATATACCATGGACCATCAACTGGTTTTCCATCTGATGAGAATTTACAATGTTGAAAGCATCTATCCCCTACACATCCAGTTTTCTCACACTGCTCCACACAACCTCTGAAATTTAAATAGTCACAACCAAAATTGATCACATGGTAAGAATTGAGCATAAATTAATCATTTTACTGTTATTTGGTATGGAAACTACATAATACCAGCACTAAATTTGTTAGCATACAGGTCAATGCTGGATCAATCAGCAGGACATGTATGGTTTTTGCATCTGCCAATGTGTTCCTCACTCACTTAAAACTGAAAAGTGAAAATACTTAAGTTTCACCATTTCTTAAAAATGCCTAACAAGTACAATTTTATAAACAAAGTGAGAATTCATGAGGTACAAAAGTTTCAACTCCTTCATGAAAGCACAAATAAGGGAACAGATTAAACCGCATAGGGAAAGTATGAATGCGTACAAACCCTGTAGCAAGGTAGTCACTAAAATTCAAGTAAAGTTTTGATATTTATTTTGAAGTTATTATATTATTATTTTATAGATATGGTATTATTAATATCTTAATGTCTATTTTATAATTGATAGTAAATATGAAAATGAAAAGAATAAATGGGAAAAGAGGAGAAAAAACCAAAGATATAGTGAAGATGTTATATTTTAAATGAAGCCAAAAACAACCCAAATTCTGAAAGGGCCCCGCTGGGGGGTGGGTTGGCGGGAACAGCTTGGTACTTTAAAGCTTCCACTACAGCTGGAACCAAGGAAGGGCCACTCATTGTGGATCTATTTTGGGCAGCCTTACTTTGCATTTGCAAGAGGCTGATTTTGTGACTCAACACAGCAACAACTCCAACCATTGTACCAAGGCTCCCCTTCAAAAAAGCGCTGGGGGGGGGGGTTGTTTCAACCATGCCACCTAGAGGGGCTTCAAAGAGCAAGCCACTGTCAAGACGGCAGAGAGGAACCAGCAAACACCACCCAACACTAACAAAAAAAGAGGAACCAAAAGACCAAAGCAGCAGTAGACTAAATCAGAGACAATGTCAAATAACTTGAACCAAAGAAAGAAAGAAAGAATGAAAGACCACAGCAGGAGATGGGAAATGTAATGACGGAGTTGAAATTTTGATCGAAAGGAAAATGTGACAGGTGAGCAAGTTCCACATATGTCATTTAGGGTTTAGACTTTAGAGGAAAACAGGTTCTCGAGTTAAACTTGAAAGTGAAAGGAAAAGAAATGGAAAAAATAGTCAACCAAAGATGTAGTGATCTCACACATGATCCCACCGATTTTACGGGCAATGATCTCACACAATCTAGTGACAATGTGTTCTAGAGCATGATCAGATCGCATATGCTGCAAAAAAACATAAAAGCATGCGATCTTACACGTAAGATCACAATTTTGACTACCATGCCCGGTAGAGATTAGTCATAGGTATAAGAGATTATTATTTGATGCTTTGAACATAAGTCATGATTGATGCTGCATAAGCACGTTGACACCTGATATTCAAATATCAAAATGCCACACTGCCTCCACACCAAGGAAAGGAAGAAGTTAGAAGAGCGCACTAACAAAGTTGTAAAGCAGGATAATTAAGTTGTCTTCCGAATGTGTTACATTTAAGTTTGAATATTATATCGCATTAGAAAGCTCCAGATTTTTTGAACTTCGATGTTTGAAGTATGAGCCTTGTGCAAGACCTAAATGGTGATGAAACCCAATCCAATTCTAACAACAGCAATAAACCAATTGATACTAATGCTTCTACAGCCCAATAAATACAATTACTTGGAGATTAAAGCTACCAAAAAATCCATATTCAATTCGAGTTTTTGGTTTTTTTTTTTTTTTTCAAAGCAACCAATAACAGAAAAGATCAGCCCACATAACAAGTATACAGGTCTATCTCTTGTTGTTATCTAAAATTTGTTTGTTTATTATTAGGATTATAATATGTCATTAATTATTATAGAAAGAAATAACCAAGTATCCCTACAATAATTATATATCAGTCATTGTGGTGCAACCATATTAGCTCAAGAATCAATCAACTAAGGAGTCCAACTAGGCATGCCATCAAAGATAACAATAACATTGAAAAGGTATGATATCTAATTTATGAGAAGCTCATTCTTTAATGATTGAATTATCGCAAATATATATTCACGAACAATTTAAACATTTTAAATGCTCTAAACTTAAATTTACTCACATGTGCTTTACAAATTGCTAGTTTGCAATTTGAAGGGAGTAGGTCAACTCATGTAATTGCAAGCTGCGCAGTATAAAATGTTATGTGAAGGTATGTCAGAGCACTGCTTTCAATGTGCCCATGAAAACTATCAAAATATTGGAACAAGATCTTTAAGGTCTATTTGATAGTGTTTTTGTTTTTCTTTTTAGAAAGATATTCTGTAAAAGTTTTGGAAAACTGTTTTTCAAAACAAAACAAAAAAATTCTATTTGAAAACAATTTTAGTGATGAGAAAACAAAAAATTTGCTTGAAAATTTTATTTTGAGAACATGTTTTGAAAGTGGAGGGTGATGGGCACGCCGATGGACAATACTGGGCGATGACAGTGAAGGGTGCTACTGTTCGGAAACTATTGATGTTTTAGCCTTTTCTTTTTGTTTGAAAACTATTGATGTTTTAGAAATTGAAGGTCTAATTAATTTTTCTTTTCCAGCTATACCCTTATTTAGCAATGATAAGAACAATTATTTCATATAAAATAAAAAGGATTATAGATAGATTGATGGCATTTGATTTTCTCAGTGTTCCAATAGTGGATTGTCAATGAGGATCAAATATGGGTATTTTAATCTAGATATAAAGATATTCCAAATCAATTATATATTTCTAAATCTGTATGCACTAACCTTAAATATCAATAGTTATGGAACACAGGTAGTAGTTATGAAACATAAATGCCCCCACATGCTTTCTTGAACATCTCAATTACAAAGATCCATACTGTTTATTAGTAATATTATACTACTTAACTACTTCCCATCATGCTAGCACAACATTTCAAATTCACAAAGTAAGATCAACCCAAAAAATAACTGTGATCATGATAGGTACTGGAACTCAGTAAAGATGTCTGCAAGCAAGAATGCATTGAACAATACAAACTGTTCCAAACAAAAATAAGGCATTTCTCTCAGTTACAGAGAGAGAGAATTCCACCTATGGAAGCAATGGAACTTCCACAAATCATTAGAAGCAATTGACAAAGCAATCCAAATCCAAGAAAAACAACACGAAACTATTCACATAGTACAAAATACAATTATCTCAAAAAATTCTAATCTGAGTAATCTCACACTCACACTCACACTCCATGCTTAACAAAATGATATCAAACCAACAATAAACAAAAAAGGTGCATTATTATTCATTGATTTCATTCCACCTACGCAGGCACTGAGAATCCATGCAATCAACCCCAAAAAAATAAAAACAGCCAAATAATAGATAGATAAATTCATCTTAAAAATTCCAATTCCACACCACCATAAAGATAATTCCAAATAATACTTACAAATCAACAAGAAAGAGAATTCCAAGTTCCAAAGATTAAAACACCAAAGATTAAGTCCCCAAAATCCTATCAAGCGCTTAGAGTGAAAATTCTGAGCAAAATCTTCGATTATTCTTTTCTTTTCTTGAAAATAGATGATACGAAGAAGAAATGGAAGCGAGAGAGAGAGAGGCTCACTTGTAAATCGGATCGGCGTCGCCGTCGCTGGCGGCGAGGGGGCGGAGGAAGGAGCAGAGAGCGGTGAGGAGAACGAGGGAGCGAAAGAGAGCCATCGGATTCGCGGGAAAACGAAGTCAAAGGGAAGGTTCCGGCAATATGGGAGAGGAAATTCCGGCGAGAATCGACGGCGATTTTTGCATTGACGGAGGAGGGTGGTTGGGGTTACATTCACGGCGGAGCGCCGTGGCGGCGGAGGTGGTGGTTGATCTCGAAAGGGGAGGGAAGGGAGCGAGTCAACTCGGAGCGAGTTAGGCGAGTGGTGGGTGTGCTCGTGAGGAGATGATGATGATGATGATGATATCTCAGAGACACATTATTATTTTATCATTTTTTATCATTATTATAGTTTTCGGTAATAAATAACCTCGTTGTGTCTTCAAAATTAAATAACGGCTTTCAAACACACTATACTAACTACTCTCTCCGCAGTCAAATATAAGGAAAAAAATAATAATAATTGTGTGCCAACTAATTCAATCGACTTGCTGTTGGGACAGAAAAATTGCACAAAAACCCAAAATTTTGTCTCTCAGCAAACCAAAGAACAAAAAGTTGTACCAAGAACAAGTTACCAAAAGACAAAAAATATCTACTTTTAAAAATATCCAAAAGATAAAATTATCTACTAATTTCCTTCAGAAAAAAAAAATCCTAATAATAAGTAAATACTCTCTCTGTATACAAACATACATACAGTAGAATAGCAACTTAATTTAATGTAATAATTCCGAAAATACTCTTAAATTAATTCAATTTTTGTTGATAAAGTTAACTTTATTTTTCAATAGAATAGCACGCTCTCCATGATTAAGGCTAGGTTAGAAAGTGCAGTTTATTTTTTATATGAAATCAAGAAAATTAAATGAACTTAACTTAACTTAACCTGAAGGAAAATAATTATACTATAAGGGAAGAGATGGGTTTCTTAGACAAAGAAAAGGAAATTGCTCATATCCGAGATACAGCGGCCAAATAGAGGGTCGTGATTCGTTACATGTCAAAAGTAATTCCCCAAAGGTTTAATGAAGGGGATCAGGTGCTTCGAAAGGCTGACACCAGTGGATGCAATGCGACCAAGGAAAGGTTGCCCTTAATTTCCATATAGAGTGACTTCTGGCTAGCACAAAGAGGGGGCATATGCTATGGAAACTTTGGATGGGAAATTGTTTTTGTGGACGTGGAATGCGTGTAACGTCGGGTTACAACTAAAAATATAATCACACCTCGAGGTGAAACATAGCCCTATTTGACGAGTCGTGAAAAGAGCATCGGTGCCAAGTTCACCAGAGGAGCAAGTATCCCTCCCTGAAACTCTAAGGAGTGGGAAAGAGAAGCGGATCCGAGGAACAAGGATCCATCACGAAACTCTAAGGAATGGGAGAGAGAAGCGGATCCAAGGAGCAAGGATCCCTCCCCAACACTCTAAGGAGTGAGAGAGAGAAACAAATCCTAGGAGCAAGGATCCTTTTGTGAAACTCTAAGGAGTAGGAGAGAGAAGCGGGTCTGAGGAGCTAGTGTTTGTGGTTTGTTTGAGTTCTTAAAACTTAAGGTCTGTGATTTTTTAGGGTTAGTATTAATATTAATGTCTTTGCTTGTTTTTGTTGTTCGTTTCATTTGTACTGTAGTGTGTACAACAACAACGTGTCCTATTTGGGATTGTAGTATTTGTATGAGACACAACTTATTTGTGTGACCGATGTCGATTGGTTTGATATGATGTAATTGTCGTTTTGGCTAGGGCATGCCCATGCAATGAATCTGTTATCCTTGACAAAAAAAAGATAACAGATAGCAATAGCAATTTAAAATAATTCCAAGCTTCACAAACACCGACAGAATGCTAGTTGCCTTAATGATATTGTCATGAGAGATTTTACGGACCTGGATTGGTTGCAATCAGTGACTTGGTGCAATCACTCAATCCATCACCATTGGATTTGCTTTTGATTCAATCTCAACCCTTGATTATTTTATTTAAAAAAATAAAATAAAAATATAAGAAGAGAAAGATAGTGGATCACGAGTGCACCATATCTCCATTCAGATTTCACATTAGATCTCACACCAAAACGGGTTGGCTTGACTGGACTGGAGAATAATTAAGGACCGAAAATACAAGTAAATAAGTCATATATAAGAATAATTATATCTGAAAAGAGTAGATTATGGATTTCCTTTTTTTTGATAAATAACGGGAAAATTTCCTTTACACTTATAACTGTTGTAAATAGAAAATAAAGTAGAGAGACAAGACAATAGAAATATAGACTCAAAGACCGGTTCTTCAGGAACCAGGATTCAAAGGCTAGTTCTTCAGGAACTAGCTATAATCTTTGTATTGATAATATGATCAAGTATGTACAAGGACAAACCTAATAGCCCTATTTATAGAGAATGGGCTACTAGTTATGGACCAAATTAAGGGATATGGTAAAGATATAATGAGATAACAAATTGATATAGTCATCCATCAAATCAACATATTTATAACACTTCCCCTTGGATGACTATACACTATGAACATGCCTCATTAAAACATTGCTAAGAAAAACCCAATGGGATAAAAACTTAACGAAGGAAAAAGAGTACAATATTCATAGTGACATACTTCCCCTCGAAAATACATTATTTATGAATGTCCTTTAAATTGCTTATCGACAAGCTTATTGAAAATTGAAGTTCACAATGCTTTTGTGAATAAATCTGCTCAGTTGTCATTTGATCGAATCTTTTCATGATGCATTATCTTCTTGAAATGTTGTTGGCTTGTCATCTTCTTTCATCAGTTTGCATGCTCCTCTAATATACTGAGTCGTGGTTCTTAGTCATATGCATTCACAACTTGCTTAATGAAGAGTCAATATTTTTGAATGATTTGAGGAGATGGTTGTGATAGTTTGCTTCACAAAATGTTAAGATATACCTGTTTCTCCACATGTGTAAACATCACCTGATTGCGATTGAGTTTTATGAGGATCAGAAAGAACGAAGAACTTGTTTGACTTCATTCCAATGTCTTCGGGTTGGTGCTGAACAAAATCTGGCTAACAAGTTCACTACAAAAACTATATACAATCTTGTGCTATTTGCAATATAAAAAAGTATTTCAATAACAACATGATATGGTACTTCAGGACCAAAGTTCTTTGTTGCAAATGCTCGAGCTGTAGGCCGAGACAACACCTTATCTTTCAAAACATTTTATTTGAAGATATTTATTTATACCATCTATAGTTTGGAACAAACTCAAGTAATTTCTAGAATATTAATAATCAAAATTCATATCAATCATATTGAACAATGTGAGAAAAAAGAAATAAACAAATTTACCCATAATTGCATCATGTATGTAACTCAAACATTTCTTACCAATATGAAATGTTTAATATGATAAATAAGATAATATAAACTATCAGTATATGTAAATCCAAATAGATGATTTCAATAGTTTTAATCCTTCCGAGATTTTCAATATAGAGACCACTCTCTAGTTAACCATAAGCTGTAATAACACATATTCGTGTCATGAGAGTTCAGACTTCAGGTCCATTAAAAACATCTTTTGAATCTCAAACTATAGGTTCAAAGTCCTCATATTTCCAAATTAAACTGATTACATCAGTCAAAACATTTCAGATGCTTTAGATCCTTCATGGTTATGCTTCATGCATATTTATAATTCTTTAGGATTATGCTTTAGCTATCTTCAATCCTTCAGGGATATGCTTCATGCATTTTGAATTTTCAGAAGTATGCTTCAGGCATCTTAAATCCTTCAAGTATATGCTTCATGCATTTTGAATTTTTCAGGGGTATGCTTCAGGCATCTTAAATCCTTCAGGGATTTTCATATATCTGTCATTATCCAATGACCCATATAAGCAAGCTGTCACTACACTCATTTGATGTATGTCAAGTCCTTCAAAGACTGCCAAACTAATACAAAATCTATAAGTAATTGCACGCATAACAAAGGTTGACAACTTCAGGTGTCTGGACTACTGGTCCAAATGTTTTCTGTTTGGCAAATAAGTCTTGCTCGGCTTGCATTATTTTAATTCACTTTGGTCAATCAATTTAATGTCGACATTTCTATATGATTCGAGCTTCATGCTCATCGTGATTAATAATTTTATAATCAATTGCTATTGCATAAGCAAAAACATATCAACAACTTCACATCTTCCCCCCATATTTCCAGGGTTTAATGAGATCTCGTAATTTGCCGGTACCGGAACCACTTATGGGGTTACTTAACTGGAAATATGGAGTTGTTGATTCATATTGCGTTTGACCTCTTCTAGAGTGTCAATGATCTTCTGGATCATCACTTTGAATTTCCCTTTTTAGGAATAATATCATTTGCACCAATAAGTCTACAACGCTTTTAGCGTACTTTAGATTCATGGGTTGCCATACTCGCTAGTTGTCCTGCAGGGACAATTAATTATGCGATAATATTTGCAACTAACACAAGTGATTTAGAGACTTTTTGGATGTTTGTAAAGATATCTAGTAATTGGTTTGTAACATTTTACAAATGACTTATTCTTTGAACTTCAAGTTCACATTGATTTGTGCGTGTATCAAACATGGATAATGTTTGTATCTTACAACAAACTTCTTGTGCTTTTATTCTTTTATTTTTTTCTTCCCCTGATGAGGAAAACCGATTCATCAAATATATGATAATAAAATATATGTCAAGATATCACAATATCTAAATATACATGAAACAATGCACAATTCAAAATTGCCGAGCCATATAACCATCCAATAAATTATGAATTGTATAATATATAATTGTAAATTTATTAATCAATGCATGTTATCATCATATGTATCCAATTATATAACATATAATTGACATTTAAAAATATTAGAATAAATAAACTAATATTTTGCACTCACACCATGCTTTCAAACACAATATATTCAAATGTTTCAGCTCTTGTATATATTTAAATAATATATATTATTATAACTACTAGTTAAAAAATAATCAAATAATTTAATTAACAGCAGTAAGTGACACTAAATTTTCAAGTGATAATTAAAATTAGCTTCAAAAGATTTGTTTTGCAATACCTTAAAATTTTTACTCATATATATCTCATATTATAGTGTAGCAAAATAACGACGCTTTTTGTTTCTCAATTAATTATTTTTACATAATAATTAAAATATTTCCTTTCAAAGGATTAGTACATAAGATAATATATATCACCCAAAAAATAATAATAACTTGCAAACCAATCATATCTGAGCATTAAAAGAAAAGAGTAACTATCTTTAGCACGAGAATGACAAAAATAATCATCAGGTAAAAAGGATTATATGATCCTTTAATAAGTATCCATGTGTATTTTCAATAATACATCGCATCATAGTTGAACTGGGATGACTAAGACGATCATGTCAAATCATAAAAAGTTGTAAGATCTGACCACTTCTAGTGCATATAATTTAACACTGTCATCCTTACTTTTATAAAATATAATCAAACGGAAAATCTTAAAATTTCTCTAATATGAACTTTTAAAACAATAGAGATATTTCAAATCTCTCTCATTTTTTGGTTTCAACATGATACTTATTGCGATATATATCTTTGAAACTTAATAGATTTCTTCGGGATCTACTAAAATATAACGCATCATCAATGGATAATTTTATTCTATTTGAGGATATATCACATGCTCTTCTGGAGCCTTCGATCATATTTGCAATACCAGATACAATATCAACATTAATTTCAGCTAATGTTAATTGCATAAAATATTTCTTAATACAAATAATTGTGTAGGTTTTGCCACTGTCTACTAAATATTGGTACTTCAAGACCAAAAAGAGACTCTAGTTTGTGCATTGATCGTTTTTAATTGATTATCGTGGATCCAATATTGGTCATTCGAGACCAATTTCACAATTACTTGAAATTTTGTATCGGTACTTCAAGACCAATTTCACATTTACTTGGAATCTTATATTGGTACTTCAAGACCAATTTCACAATTACTTAAAATTTTGTATTGATACTTCAGGACCACTTTACGATCAATCTATATTTTAAATTACTTGAAATCATGTATTGGTACTTCGGGACCAATAAAAGACAAGAATGTTTGGCTATTCATTTGCTTTGGTACTTCAGGACCGATCGTGAGACAAATCTTGCAAACATTGAAGAATAGCGCATTTTTAGTTTTAGCGTAAAAAAATATGTATACATAAATTCTTACCTTAAAAAAAAGCATACATAAAGGTTGTTACACCGTTGAAGACTTGATCGTGCTTGGTAGCAATTGGCGTGAATACTATTTGCTTGATGTTACACCTGAATGTACTCTTCAGCTTTCATTTAGTGTTGAGAAATGTTATCTTATTATTTCTTCCAGTGACATAAGATTTCTTGCACTTATATGCGTGTCTTTTTGAATTTCAAGCAAACAATTCAACTTTTCATTTCATGAATCAACTAATAAAAAAATTTCTCATTTTTTTTTAATCAAAAATAGATATAACCAAATACATAGTATTTGTATGACAATGATCAAATGCATAACTTTCATAATCAAAATTTGAACACCAACATGAATTTAAAAATCCGCATTTCAAATTTAAAATACATAACTGTCATATTAAAGGTCATATCTTTATAACAACAAATTTTGAACGATTAATTAAAGATTGTATCTTTATTCAATTAGAAAAATAATATCTTTATATAACAACAAAATTCCCAATATATAATTAAAGATCACATCTTTATATAAAATAAGGATAAAAATTCTAAAAATATATGAATCACAATAACAAGAATTGCAATATATCACATACACAAAGATCCAAATTTATATGAAAACATGTAAACAAATCAATGATAATATCTTTTGCAAAGAACACATGTTTTTGCAAATGGTTAGACTAGTTCTTCAAGAACTAGAATTTAACTACTAGTTCTTCAGGAATTAGGATTCAAAGGTTAATTCTTCGGGAATTAACATGTAAAGATCTCATCTTTAATATGAAAATAGGCAACGAGATTCAAATGTTAGTTTTTCAGGAACTATCTTGTAAAGATACAATCAATAAAGATTTTTTTTTTCACTTTTCTTTTGTTTCAAACTGTATTAAGATCAAATCTAGTTCTTCTGGAACTTACGTAGCACTTAAATAATCGTGATGTTCTTCGAGAACTATATGCAGAACTAAAAAAATTATGAGGTTCTTCAGGAACTATACGTAGTGTTAAAAAAATTTGTAAAGTTCTTCAAGAACTTTTCGTAGCGCTAAAAATTTATAAAGTTTTTCATGAACAAATCTCGTGCTATAAAGTTCTTCAGGAACTTTTCTATCTAATACACAATTTCATTAATGGTCTAAAAGTCTACTTCTTCAGGAACTATTCCACAAATTTTCATATAATGATGACAAAAAAACGTACAGTTTTGTGCAATCCTACTGGAATGCTTGAATATGAAATTCTTCCATAATTCTATCAATATTCTTATACACAATATGATAATCATATAATCAGACAATATGAGAATAAAATTTCCATGAAAAAACCCAAATAACATGAAAAACAAAAATCTTAGAAAAACATGGTCCTCCAAAGAGTGTGAGAAAAAAAATGAGTTCTTTCAATAAAACCTCTTTAAGCAATTACCCGTATGGTAGAGTTTCGTGCTGATAACGTGTTGTAAATAGAAAAGAAAGTAGAGAGACAAGACAATAGAAATATAGACTCAAAGACCGGTTCTTCAGGAACCAGGATTCAAAGGCTAGTTCTTCAGGAACTAGCTATAATCTTTGTATTGATAATATGATCAAGTATGTACAAGGACAAACCTAATAGCCCTATTTATAGAGAATGAGCTACTAGTTATGGACCAAATTAAGGGATATGGTAAAGATATAATGAGATAACAAATTGATATAGTCATCCATCAAATCAACATATTTATAACAATAACGTCAATATTGCTAATAATATACTGACACCTATATTTTGGTCCAAAAATCACAATCACCATTTCTATGTTCAAGGATGGACATATATAGATCCAAATCTTCATAATAAAACCAATAATGTGGACTGGTTTGCAAAACAGAACCATAATTATTTTCCCACATCCGGTTTTAAATTTGCTGAACCCGTTTAAAACGGTTGTTTTAAAATCTATTTTATTCAGTAAGAAAAAAAAACATTGTAGACTGGTACCACTTATGTAACGTAATCAAGTGAAGATTCAATAACAAAATGTAAATTATTAAATGAGTACAGCTTCTCCTTAAATTCTTGCATAACCTTAAGTATGGCCGGCCTTTGACTATCAAAGTAGAAACTCATCCTCTCCAGCATCATACCATTTTCCATAAAAAAAAAAGTTAGCTAAAAATATCTCATGCTTGTCTCCATTAACATTTTCAAATTTCACAACCCGGAGAGGTGCCAAACAATCGGGCACAACAGCAGACTTCAGAAGCTCTTCTGCAAATTTAGATATTCCCTAATGATTAATCATCAAACAAAGTCCAAACAAAGTCCAAATCAAGAAAATTAAATGAACTTAACTAACATCTTTAATCAATGTGAAATTATGTAATTTTACTTATATTGTATTTGAGTTCGGAGGGAGTAATTGTGTTTACCCATGTAGACGCACGGGTCTGAAAAAAATCACAAAAGCAGTGTAAAATTTTGGAATAAAAGAAATAAAATAATGTTTCAGTGGGAAAAACAATTAATGGGAGTTTGACACGTTTCTATTAAGTGTAGTTATTTTCTTAAATAAATTATATTATAGATAGAATAGATAACAAACCCTATATACCTAAATATTAATTTCTCCATTCATAACTATTGATGCTTAATATTATTGCATTTAGATTAAGAAATACTTAATTCATGTAAAGTATTATTATTATTATTATTATTATTATTATTATTATTATTATTTCAGGATGAAAGTATTGTTATTAATTCTTATTAATAATCTACATTTGTCTTTATGTATTTTTTACTTTTTTGGTATGCAGTATACAGACTTTTTACATTGTCAATTAATCATAAACTGTCATATCATTAAAATATTTTACTTTAATTATAACTAACTTAAAAGTCACACATAAGATGATTTGTGATTGGTTGATAAGGTAACAAATTTTACACTAATAGTGCATTAAAATTAAACTATTTTTTGTGCAAAATTTATTATCCTTATATAAAGGTTACATTTTGTTGCAGATGGAACTATTCATATTTGGGGAAGGAAAAAAGATGGATACCCTAATGTTGGCTCTGAGAGGACGGTTCTCGTCAATGTGACAACGTAAGGAAATAATCTTCAGCGTAAAAAGGGCACATGAAACGGCACCCTTGACTTCGACATTATCGTGTCCACCAAGATACATATATGCAACTGTTCATCACAAATCATTCTATAATCTCAATTGAATAATTGTTTTAAAAATTTAAAATATGATAAAAGGATAAATATGCTGACTGGATCGAGAATGGTAGCGGTTTGAAGACCCTAACACTATGATTGGTTTGGGTGAAAAAGAAGAAAGAGGTTTAGAGAAGAGAGAATGAGAATAGAAGTGGCTCATTTCTCCTGATTGGTTTGAAGAGAAATAGTGAAGAGAGAATAAAATTTGGTCGGCCCCATTGCTATTTCATTTCTCCGCTAAATTGCGAAGAAACGAGCGCCACTCACTTTCCCGCCATACCCTTATTCTCGTTCCCGCTTGGTCTTCCCGCTCAACTTTCCCACTGCTTCTCCTTGCTTTATTTCTTCCTCTTCGTCATTTCTGGCCGGATTCTACTCGAGACCCTTCAGCTTCTTTGTCCTCTTTGTTTTACTTCTCTACTCCATTTTTGCCCAAATATGAACGCCCTTGTCGTGCTTCTTCCTTCCTCGACGCCATTGCTGCCCAGATCCGACAGCTAAGGACTCCACTGATAGACTTGCGTCATCTCTTCGCCACCCCTTCTCCGACAGCAATGTTCTCCACTGCTATCCACACCAGATTGAAAGGCACTCCATGGTCAGATTAAGAACACCAAAAACATAGGTATGGGTTAACTCTTTTTCTCCATCTCCATGGCTTTTTTGTTATATATAGATGAGCGTTGTTGTTGTGTTTCAATGTCTGGCTTGGATAGTTATGTGCTGGAAAAATTTTCATTCTGTGTTCAATATGTTGCTGCATCGACTAGAGGTAAAGGTGTATCCAAGTTTGAACAAATTAGGCTTACTCCTTTTCTATTTAATAATAATATTTCCTTTTGCCTTTGCTATTTAATAATATATTTCTTTTAAAAATAGGGTCTTAGATCTTTCACGAGTGATGCTTTCAATTTTTAAGATTGGGAAAATCCTTGATTATGTATTACAGATGTGGTTCTCAAAATTATTGGTCATAGCACTTTTTGTTTCAAGCTCCAACAATGGTCATTTTGTACTTGTATTGTTTTTGCCACTATACTGGCTTATTGCTTTGCTATTATGCTTGTTATTACGTGGCTATATATTCATTCTTTCTCAGCTCTATTTTATTTTCATAGTGTAGGATGCTTGCTTAAATTATGTCTTCGATTAGGCCAAATTAGGTGACATAAGTAGATTCTTTACTTTTATGATATAGAAAATTAGTGTGCATGTGATGTTTAATTTAGTTGTTCCAGTTATGTTTGTGTATTCCTTGTTGATTATTTTGTTTCTATTGATGGATAGTAAATATAAAACTTTGAAGAATTGGTACATTTTTGGGTATGTCATCATATCCTCATTTTGTTAATTGTTTTATACATGTATCTTGCAATGAAACATCTATTCAACAATTGTTCCTTTGTGCTGCATGTGGGAAAGACTTTTTTGATATTATCATATGGAGAGAGTGACAAATCTGGATAGTGTTGGACAAGTCAGCAATGATGACCAAATCGAAATAATAGATGAAGTAGACTTGGATAAAGATGAAATGATTGATATTGGAATGCCGGTTCAAATGAAAATTTTAAGTCATGCCCAAAAAGAGTTGGAAAGGAGACAGTATATTGGTTCTGTCGTCTTACTGTGTTGTGTTGTCCATGCATTGCATTTGCATCAATTGTTATCAAGATGTTTGCATAGTCGAGTCACTAATGAGATATTTAGTGCAAACAGAGAAGAGTCAAGACATTATACGCATGGGGCCTGAAGCATTCATGGAATTGTATCAAAAATTGAGAGGTACTAATATAGTAAAGGATAATATACGGTCTATGGTAGAAGAGGAAGTGGCAAAATTCTTACATATTATAGGACATAATGCTAAAACTCGTACCCTGCCTTTCTTCTTTTATCGTTTCGGAGAGACCGTTAGTCGTCACTTTTACAAAGTGTTGCATGCCATCCTTGCATTAGGGGAAGAATTTTTTGTCCAACCATCAGATGCAAATGTCCCACCACAAATACTCAACAATAACAGATTCTATCCATTTTTTAAGGTACTATTATATTTTATTTAGTGATAGTTACGTTAACCCTTTAAGTCCATCCCTTGCACAAGTAACTAACTAAATGATCTAAGAACCAAGGATTGCATTGGAGCTATAGATGGTACACACATTCGAGTAAAGGTCCCAAGGGTGGAAGCCACTCGTTTTCGTGGAAGAAAAGAGTATCCCACGCAAAATGTTTTAGCCAAATGTGATTTCGATATGAAATTCACATGTGTTAGCTAGATGGGAAGGAGAATCTGACTTTAGAATATTAAAAGATGCTTTAACTAAGGAAGACCCGTTATTAATTCCAGAAGGTTAGTGAAAATTTTAAAAATAATATATGTACAAGTGTTGTGCATTAAACCTATTTTGACTTAATATTTGAGTTATAATATGTATATAATTTTTGTAGGAAAATTTTATCTTGGGGATGCGGGATTTATGCTAAAATGCGGGTTACTAACACAATATAGAGGTGTTTGTTATTGTAACGACCCGTTTCCGGACCGCTACCGAGCTACACTAAACCTGTATGCGATGCGTTTTAAATATGAACTCTTGTGCCTGGTATGAGAAATGCGGTATTTTTCATACCTCAAAAGATGGTCGAGATGGTGATATATGTCGAGAAGATGATAAGAAACAAGGTTGATGAAGAAAGTTTATGCAGAAGCTCAATGAAACTCAAGGTTCTTCAATGGGGGTTTGGAGAAGAGGAAATTTAGAGAAGAAGAAAGAAGAAACTGGAAAGTGAGTGTTTAAGGCGGCTAAGCGTGATATTTATGGCGGTGGAGGAAACTAATCATGATATTTATCTACAGCTGGTGGAAAAAAACAGTTTGGTCTTATCTTTCATAAAACCACAAATAAGCGACACCTAGATTTTAAAGTAAGATATTAAAAACAAGTAATTACTTTAATAAAACATAATCACAACAAAATATACTAATTAACGCTAAATAATATTCGTAAAACTACGAGTGTTATCATCTCGACACGATGTCGACCAGGATGCTCGTGCAAGCGTCTCTATTTCGTCATACAACCTCTGGCATACGATCTCAAGACGCGGTCTCGACAGAGGTCTCGACGCGAGGTCTCGATGCGATGTCCTAATACGAGGTCGAGATCGTCCTCGGGTGTTACAATCTCTCCTGCAAAAAAATTTCGCCCTCGAAATTGCAAATAAGTTACTACCCATGAAGAGTTCAGTCACCGAGTCTTCATCTTCTCTTCCGGCTCCCAAGTCGCATCTCGCCTTCTTGATCCCACACAACTTTGACAGTTGGATCTCTTTGTTCCGCTGACATTCGACTTTCCGATCAACAATTCTTGGCCGGTGATGCTTGAAAGATAGGTCATCCTTAAGTTGAATCATATCCAGGCTCGATAACATGAGAAGCGGTCGGAAATATACTTCGCAATCGTGAGACGCGTGAAAGACATCATGTATGTTCGGACAAGAAGATTGTAAGGCAATACGATATGCCACCGGACCAATACTGACGAAGAACTCGATAAGGTCCAATAAATTTAGGGTAAGTTTCTTGGATTTGATCGGCTCGACCAACTCATTAGAGCTGGGGGTAACTCAAGAAATACATGGTCTCCTTCCTCGAACTCGAGTGGTTGGACGTCTTTGGTCTGCGATAACTCTTCGGCCGACTTTGAGACGTTTGCATCCTATCTCTCGATCAAACGGATCTTCTCAAGAATCGGCCGGATCATATCCGTCCTACAACGGTAACTCTCGCCATCCTGGTACCAACAAAGAAGCGTGACACTTTCGCCCATACAAGGTGCTTCAAAAGGTGTCATTCCAATACTTGCATGGAAACTAAGTATTATAGGTGAACTCACCAATGGTAAGACATTGTCCCAACTTCCTCGGTGATCTAACGTACATGCTCGCAACAAATCTTCAGCCGATTGTATCGTTCTCTCGGTTGACCGTCACCTGGGGATGATACGCCGAGCTAAGCTTCGAGCTTGGTTCCCATCGCTTCTTGCAATTCCTCCAAAAATGAGGCGTGAACCTGATCTCGGCTACACGATTGAAGAGGGTATACCATGTAGTCGCATTATCTCCGTGATGTAGATCTCAGTCGCCTTTTCCACGCTGTATGTCGACCACCGGTAAAGAATGAGCAGATTTGGTCAACTATTTACGATCACCCAAATCGAATCATTCTTCTGCTCTCGTAAACCTTACAACTTGAAATCCATGGAAATACTATCCCATTTCCATCTTGAGTGCGTCAGCGATTTATCAGCATTCCCAGGTCGTTGGTGCTCCACCTTCGGCTTTACGACACGCGTTAAACACGGCTACATACTCGACCACTTTGTTTCTTCATTAGGACCACCAAAAATGCTTCTTCAAGTCTTGAGCACATCTTCGTAACTCCTGGTGAATACTAAATTGCTCTTATGCGCCGTCAAGTATTAACTTTCGGCTCCACTACGTTAGGTACACATATCGGCCATTGCATCTTAAGATGTTGTCCTGCTCCAACTTGGAATTCTGTCGCCTTTCCTTTGCGCGTTTATCAATCGGACGCTTCTCTTGCGGAGCTCGTCATGAACTTTCTTTGGTCTCGGATCTCGTCCAACAATCTGTTAGAAATGGTAAGCATACCAAATCTCGACCTTCCCTGGTGAAACTTCCACATTCAACTTCAAGTCTCAAAACTTCGAGCATCTCCGACTCCTTGATCATCATTGCGGAAGCTAGAACGCTCTTCCTACTCAACGCATTCCGCTACTATATTAGCTTTCCTGGATGATATTCCAACGTAAAGTCGTAGTCCTTGAGAAATTGTGCCCATCTTCATTTGACGCATGTTGAGCTCTTTACGATCGAACAGTACTTCAAGCTCTTATGATCAAAACAAAGAAAGGTGCTCCCCATAAAGATAGTGCCTCCATATCTTCACCAAGAAAACCACCGCCCGACCAAATGCGTGAGTAGGTAGTTCCTCTGTGAATCTTAAGTCGCCTCAAGCATATGCTACCACTTTCCTGTTGCATCGCTGACGCATCGATCCCTGGTGTGACCCACATCACAATACACCTCGTAAGGCTCTTCGGTTGAGGCCGGAAAATCAACACAGCGGTTGTCAAAAGCTCCTTCAGATCTTTGAAAACTGGATTCACACTCCTCACCCAAGCAAAGGTTGATCCTTCCTCGTAAGTCGTAAGAGCGCGACAATCTTGAAAAACCTTCAATGAATCTTTGATAATACCTCTAAACCAACAAAACTTCGATCTCTGAATCGCTTTCTTTGTTCCCACGCTTAACACGACCTCAATCTTAGTTGATCCATGACTATCCCTTCTTTGAAATCACATGTCCAAGAAAATTCACCTCTTCGCCAAAATTCACACTTGGATGAGTTCGCATAAAGTTGCTTCTCACGCAATATCGCAGGTACTCGACGTAAGTGTTCTTCGTGCTCTTCTCGGTTCTTGAATAGATCAATATGTCGTCGATGAACACTACAACGAACTGATCCAAAAGCGATGGAAAATCCTATTCATATAGTCCATAAACACATTGGGCGATTTGTCACTCCAAACGGCATCACTAAGTACTCATAATGCCCATACCTAGTCACGCCGTTTGGAGACATCTTCCTCCTTCACGCTGAATCGATGGTAGCCCGACTTCAAGTCTATCTTTGAAAACATCGCGCTCCCGAAGTTGATCCATCAAGTCGATACGCGGGTAAGGGATAGGTTCTTCACGGTAGCCTTGTTGAGTTAGCGATAGTCCACGCATACTGGATCGCCCATCCTTCTTCTTGACCAACAACCTCGAGCTCCCACGGTGCGACACGCTCGGGCCGTATGGTGCTTTGACTCAAATGCTCAATCCGGGGACTTTAGTTCCTTCATCTCGGCAGAGACATCCTGTAGGGCGCTATTGAAATAGGTCCTGCCCTCACGGAATCGGTCGATGGAGAACTTCGACCTCTGCGATCGGTGGTAACTGCACGCTCTTGAAAACGCCCCAAAGTCACACACCACGGTGGTACATTCTTCACTTCGATCTGGGGAAACTAACAGCCAGGATACATGTATTCCCTAGTTCCTTCTTTTCAAAGAAACTCCAATACGTTGAAGAGAAGATAATTGGAGACTTCAAGGTCTGGAAAAATTACGGTTTTACGGGCACACCAAGAGGACATGGTGGTACGACAACCAATCCATCTCGAGGATGACATCTAAGCCCTTAAGAGGCAAACAAACCAAATTGACCACAAACTTTCTACTGTGATAACCACTACACAATTAAGACATGCGATGTTTGTGACTAAGGTTTTACTTGTTGGGGTCGTAATCACCAATTGAACGGTAAAAGGCAGTCACATTGATTCAAATGGTTCACCACAATCGGAAGAAATAAAGGAACGGGTTGCACTAATCAAAGAGGACTGATAAGGATTTACCATCTCACATTCACCTTAAATAAGGTCATAAACATTGTTCGCTTCCTCGCCACCATGCAAAGACTCGCTTTGCTTTAGCTACACGCTTCCTTTGCCTTGCGCGCATGCACGGCTTACGCTTTAGGTGTGGGACAATCCTTGGCAAAATGTCCCGGCTTCTTGCAGCTTGAAACATATATTCTCCTTCGAGTGGATCACTCACATAATGTCCTGGCCTTCCTGGCGATAGCAAATCACCTTGATACCGGTCCGACCTCCACTTCGCTTCCTGGGTCATCGAACGACATCGTCCTATTATTGTTGTTCCTCCGACAGGTCGGTATGCCAAGGCTTCTTAAGTTGCTTTCCTTTCGTGCAAATCTCGTCCCATGCCCCGAGGTCTCATTGGTCCACTGGGCGAGTCTTCTTCTTGTGGCTTGCTACTCCTTCTACCTCGACACGATCTATCACTGACTCTTGAGGTTTCAATCCTCAATGATACCACGACTGGATATCAAAGACCTCGTTGGAACCTCTCACTTAACCATCTTTGGTCACGGTCACTAAATGGGTGAAGTACCTTACGGCTGACTGAACAGCTAACGACTGCTTTCCTGACCACCGAGCAACACTAAACCTGTATGCGATGCGTTTTAAATATGAACTCTTGTGCCTGGTATGAGAAATGCGGTATTTTTCATACCTCAAAAGATGGTCGAGATGGTGATATATGTCGAGAAGATGATAAGAAACAAGGTTGATGAAGAAAGTTTATCTGAGAGACTTTCAATGAAACTAAGGTTCTTCAATGGGGTTTGGAAGAAATTTAGAGAAGAAGAAAGAAGAAACTGGAAAGTGAGTGTTTAAGGCGGCTAAGCGTGATATTTATGGCGGTGGAGGAAACTAATCATGATATTTATCTACAGCTGGTGGAAAAAAACAGTTTGGTCTTATCTTTCATAAAACCACAAATAAGCGACACCTAGATTTTAAAGTAAGATATTAAAAACAAGTAATTACTTTAATAAAACATAATCACAACAAAATATACTAATTAACGCTAAATAATATTCAGAAACTAGGTGTTATCATCTCGACACGATGTCGACCAGGATGCTCGTCGTGCTGTTTCCTCACCATACAACCTAAGATACGATCTCGGCACGGGGTCTCGACAGGAGGTCTCGACGCGAGGTCTCGATACGATGTCCTAATACGAGGTCGATATCGTCCTCAGGTGTTACAGTTATCACTTGAAGGAGTATTCAGCTCGTGGCCCACAAAATCCTTGAGAAGTATTCAAACATTCTTCATTTCGAAATGTTAGAGAGAGAACTTTTGGTGTGTTAAAAAAGAGACTTCCCATTATAGCTGGTGGCACCGAACCACATTATTCCTTCGAAATAATGATAGATATAGTACTTGCTTGTTGTATACTACATAACTTTTTAATAGATGTGGACATTGATGAATCCTTAATCGCTGAAGTTAATCGTGAATTGCTTCAAAATGACATAGATAGATCTCAAACGCAACAATGTGATGAGGATTACAGACAAGAAGCACTTTTAAGGAACAATATTGCAACGAAATATGGAATGCATATCAAGCTTGATGTAGTTGTGTCATGTTTATGAGTTAATGAGTTAATGTTTGCTTGTATTAATTTTAGTTCGGACGTATTGTATTAATTTTAGTTCGGACATTTCATACGTTCTTATCATGTACTTCTTCTTTCATTTGAGCAATTTTTTTTAACTGAGCAATTTTTTTTTTCCAGTTTGAGTAATGATTTTCATTTGAGTAATGTTATGGATTAATTTTTTCTAGTCATTGTTAAATGAAAATATGATGGACATTATGTTATCTTGTTTCTATTGAAAATATTTGTATCTACATATTGGAAAAATGGCAAAGGAAAAGGGTCAAAGTGCAGAACCCAGTCAAGGTGGTAAGGAAATCTTAAGGTGGACTGATGATATGGATCAAATATTATTAAATGCTTTGATGGAGGAGGCTAATAAAGGGAATAGGCATGATGGAGCGTGGACAACAGAAGTATACTCTAATGTCGTAGATGCTTTGCGGTCTCTTGTTGCTCCAAACATGACAAAGCAACATATAAAAAATAGGATGAAAATGTTGAAAGATCATTTTGCTGAATCATATGATCTATTCGATAGTTTAAGTGGATTTGCATGGAATTCGATGACCAGGAGGTTTGAGGCAAAGGACGAAGTCTGACAAGATCTTATAAAAGTGAGTTTTTCCTTTTTGTTTCAGCCAATATTATCTTTTTATTATAAAGTACATTCTAACAACTAATGATGTGATTAATGATAGGAAAAACCACACGCTGTCAAGTGGAAAACCATGCAAATTAAGCATTGTGATGCTTTGAGAGAGCTTCTTGGGTCTGATTGAGCAGGGGGGAAAAACCTGGTACTCAAAGAATGAAATGCAATCGATTAGAAAAGGAAAATGAAAGTGAAAGGGACAACATTGATCTGAATGACTCGACTGATGACGATACTTACATTCCTAACCATGATACTGGTGTGTTTTATGAAGGGTGAGAGGAACCCCCTAATGTTGACTCATATAGTCCAGCTTATGGGCTCTCACATCAGTCTACCAGGGCATCTGGTACTCGAGGTACGAAGCGTAAGGCTCAAATGATGGATTTAATGGATGCTTAATTGGAGAGAATGACAAATGGAATTGGACTCATGGCTGATGCACTGAATAAAGATAATTGTATTTCTAAACAATTGCATGATGTAGGAAAGCAACAAATAGCAATAGCTGAACAACAAGTTGCAGCTATTGAGAAGCGCAATGAAATTTTACAACATAATAGACCTCGAGTGTATACAGGAGCAGATGTATAGGATATGTTGTCTGAATTGAATTTGCTGGAATAATTTCGTTTGCAGTGCTATGAATTTCTTTGCAGTGATGTCAAAAAGAAGGAGCTGGTTTTTGGTGTGCCTCCTCACTTGCGCCTACAGGTTCTCTTTCAAATTATGAATGTTACTGGGCACCATGTAGGCAGTATGTAGCTACCTCATATCATCGATTGGTGCCTACTGGTTTTTTTTTTTTTTTTGTATAGACAGTATGTAGTTAGCTGATATCATTAGTTGGTGCCTACAAGTTCTTTTTAGTATAGGCAATATGTAGTTGGCTCATATCATCAGTTTTGGCTACAAGTTCTTTTTTGTATAGACAATATGTAGTTGACTCATATAGGCAATACGCAATACATGCCATTAGGAGGGTGTGGTGCTTTTGTGCTTGAAAAACAAGTTATTAATTAGATATTGATATGGAGATAGGTGCTATGTATGACATTTCTTGCTGTTTAAATGACTTTTGGAAATTGGAACTCGGTTTATCATTTCAACAAATGATATTTTGTTTTTATGCCTTCTTTGTGAATTAATTTTTCAACATCTGTAAACTTGCTTATGCAGTAACTCGGTTTATCATTTCAACAAATGATATTTTGTTTTTATGCCTTCTTTGTGAATTAATTTTTCAACATATGTAAACTTGCTTATGCAGTAGGACTATTCTCTTTGCATCTAAGTTGTTCAAAGTAGTTTTACAGTAGACTTTGTTACTGTTAAAACATATGTGTAGATCTAAAAAGTAGGCATAGCAATAGAACTCGACTCGAACCCGTAGGTATCCATCCGACCCCGACTCGAGTTTGACGAAAAAAACCCGCTTTGACCGGGGTGGGGTGGGGTTGGGGATGTCGATACCTGCCACCCCACCCCGATTCGAACCCGACCGACTAAATATAAATTGTTAATTTTTATTTTGTTTAATGCATGTATACTCATTCATTTTTTTTCATATATTTTGTTTATTTTTTATTTAATCTCTTTTCAATAGAAAATTTTATTTTGATGTTTTTTATTTTATTTTATCATTGTATAATAATTATGATTTTATTTTATTAATTATCATAAATATAATTTTTTAATTTTTTTACATATATAGAGCGGAGTGGGGGGCCCGCGGGAAAACCTGACCCTATCGGGACGGAGATGGAGATGGAGAAGGCAAAACCTGAACACGTTGGAAATGGGGACAGAGGAGGCAAATCCTCCCCCCGACCCAGCACGTTGTCATGCCTACTAAAAATGCATTATTTATGAGCATATTGAGTTATGGTTTTTCCCCTTTATGAGATGGTTAAATTTTTCCCCTTTTGTCAAAAAAATAGTTTTTCCCCTTTCTTTTCATGTGTCTAGTGGTGTTGGAGATGATTTTAGTAATGAATTATTTTAACTAGTTTTAGATGCTATAGGTGGAATCCCTCTTTGATGCGAGCAATTATTTTATCTGACTTTAGTAAACTCTTAATGTTGTTTGTTGTAACTTGGTTATGCTATATGGCGGGAATTTAACCCCTTTAATCTATTCAATTATGTACTTTTTTATCCTGTTACTGGTGACTTTTCAGCAAGAAAAATTTGTTGATATTAGACCATGCGTTTGATGCCACAATAGAAGGCCAAAAAATCAAATTACAGCACAGGCTAATATGACACCCACCATGGCAGTTGGTGTTGATTGTTATAATACTCACATAAATATTGTTGCAGTGATGTTACCACTTCAAAAAAAAAAGCAACATTGCAATATCAATTTTTGAAACTATTTTATTTTATATATTTTAAATATAATTAATTTCAAAATACCCAACAAAAACTTTGAATACCGGTTACTATTACAGGTAACTCTAACGAAAAAGAATGTATGTGATAGTTGACGTTGGCCCAGTAAAAAAAACAGTTGACATTGATGAGTGTCTGTTATAGTTGTATGGCAAGACAATAGTCAAATCTCATTTCATGAGCATGTGCAGCTTCTAAATTAATTCTCTTTGTGTTGCAAACTAATTCATGAAATGGCTAAAGCCAAATCCAACTAGTATACCTGCGTGAGCAAACACAAACAATTTGGTACCCAAGACTTATTGGGTCCTTCAAGATTAGTATACCTCTTCTCAAGATATATGTTCATGTAGTGACATTGTAAGGTCTCATAACCAGAATGTTTTCAGTATGAACATATAACCTTGGCCTTTTGAGCATCAACATGAAGTCATGAATAATGTTTTATGCATCTAAAAGCTTTCTAAAGATATGTCCAACACTGTAATAACTCCTTGTGCCGGTTTTTCTCTGCTAGGGTTTCCTAGAGAGTGTGGCGGCGTATAGTGCATCTGACATCCCATCATTGGAGCAGCTTTTCCCATCATTGGAGGTGTTTCTTCTTGCGTTTTTTCTAACAGTTTTGCGCTGATTCTCATGGCTTCTATATCCAATAACACGTCGCCTAATCAGAGGGAAAGTGACAAACATCCCACTTTGCCCGATTCTGATGATGAGGAGGACGTGGTTCTTTTTGATGAGAAGGACGTCAAGAAGGAGTCTCGTTGTGTCAACAGTATCATCGCTAAAATATTCAATGAGAAACCTATTCACACGCCTTTTACACTGCTCTCTCAAGCATATGGTGTAACCCTAAAGGTTTTCGTCATGAGGAGGTTCTTGATAAACTATTTCACATGTTCTTTGATAACCATACAAGGATGTCTCGTATTCTCAAGGGCAACCGGAGTGGGTTTTCGTGAATTCTGGTATGGTGACACCCTGGAGGCGTGATGTCGAGCCACGGGAGGTGGAGTTTAGAAGGGTACGGTGTGGATCCATCTCCTGGTCTTCCACCCCACCGCCGTACCAAAGCAATGGCACGTAAGATCGAGAGCGATCGGAGAAGTGGTTGATCGTGAGTTTTTCAAATGCAGATAGAAGCAAGGTCCTCAAAGTTCAAGTCCTCCTAGACATTCGAACCGATCAAGAAAGGCCTCAACGGCGTTGGAAATCTGATGGCGTTTTTGGGTTGACTTGTGCATGAGAAGTTACCCGCAATTTTGCTTCTATTGTGGGAAGATAGAGACATGGAGAACAAGGGTGCATGGTGGGCAAGATGATGCTGATGGCTCACAAACCTAAAAACCTTGGCGGCTTGCATATCGTTTTAGTCGTAGAATACAGGAGCAAGGTGTTGATATCAAGCCTGGTGAGAGAAGTGATAGTAGGAGTAGGAGGGAAGCTCCCAGATGAGTTTTTGGTCCAACTTTGCCTCGATGTCGATGAAAGAAGGCGAGACAGATCAAAACTTGAAGGAGGCACCCCTCTGCATGGGTGCAACGTCAGGATTGAACAAGTCTAGCGAGAAGGATAATGAGGTGGAAAGCGGTGTTCAGGTGGAGGAGTCTGGCAGTGAACAACAGCAGCCTATTTCAACTCATGTGAATGTGGGGGTTGTTGGTGCCCATTCGGAACCTATGTCACAGCAACACATGACCCCAAATGCTGGAACTAGAGGTTGGAAAAGAGTCACAATGGAGAGGCCCAGTACAAAGAAATCATCTGATGAGGCTTCACAGGTTGGAGAAAAAAGGAAGAAACTAGATGAGTGCACTGATATGGAGATTTCATCCCCAAAAAGACATGTCCCTTATGATTTTACACAATCTGGCAGAGCCTGGTGAGCAGCCAGGAGCAATGAATGTCTTAGCTTGAACCGCCGAGGGCTTGGGAACCTCGCAAGCACGCTCGCGTTTCCTGTAAGAAATTATTAGAGAAAAAGATCCAGTGTTAGTATTCATTTGAAACTGTGAGAAAGATTTTGAGATGAATATCAAATTTCAATGGTTACTGCAATTTGGTTGCTGTGAGTTGTCAAGGTGAGGGGAGGGAACGAGCAGGTGGTGTGGTTTGTTTGTGGAAGGAGGAGATTATAGTGGACTTATTATCCTTTTCGCTTAATCATATAGACATGATGATCAAGCAGGAAGAGGGAGAGACTCCTTGGAGGTTTACGGGTGTGTATGGCTTTCCTGATACATCATCTAAACACAAAACCTGTGAACTACTGCAGGATCTAGCACGCTTACGATTGTGACGATGATGGTTACTAACGGGGTGATTTCAACCTGGTGTTGGCTCAAGAAGAAAAGGTGGGCGGAAATGATGCAAACTATCAACTGATCGATTTATTCAGAAACACCCTTCAAAGGCTGAATCTAGTGGATTTGGGGTATGAGGGCGACATGTACACATGGTGCAACAACCAAGATGGGGAGGGGCACATTAAGGCTCGGCTAGATCGAGCTATTGCCTCCTCGGATTGGCGTTTCTCTTTCCCTCGTGCCTTTTTGCTTAATCTTCTTCGCCATGCATCAGATCATATGCCCATTTACTTGTGCATGGAGCCGAGGAAAAATAATAGAAGAAGAGGTAATCAAAGGCTAATGAGATTTGAAGATTGTTGGATGCGTGACCCTAGCATTTTGGATGAGATTCGGCGTTCTTGGCAAAATAATAGTCAGCAGCTTATTTCAAAATTCCTGCTTGTGTGGAGGCTCTGAACAATTGGGGACAAGACAAATTTGGAGAGGTGCCTCTTAAAATTAAGGAGGTGAGGAAGACTGAAGCCTTGCACCTAGTCTCACGAGAATGGGGTTATGAAAGAAATTTCACTCTTGGAAAGGAATTTGGATGATTTATTGAGAGTGAGGAAATTTGGTGGGCTGGCTTCGGGCTATGTGGCTCAAACATGGAGATAAAATACAAAGTTTTTCCACCAAAAAGCCTCTCAGAGAAAAGCTAGAAATTGGGTGGATTGCATTTTTTGATGATTACGTAGAAATTCACCAGAGGAAGAAGATATTGCTACTCTTTGTTACCAACTACTTCATTAACTGCTCTCCTCGAGAGGATCCTAGCCTTGATTTCCGAGGCGATTGAAGTGGTTAAGGATAAAGTGAATGCGGAGATGAAAGATATTCTTGATGCCGACTTTACTCCGTAAGAAGTTTTTCAAGCCATGAAACACTTAAAACCGAGTCGCCCAGGCCACGATGGGATGCCCGCTTCTTTTTATCAAAACTTTGGAGCATAGTGGGAGAAGAGGTGACAAATATGGCGCTTTGGTGTGTCTGAATGACGGGCGTGAGCTCGACCAATCTTAACTATACTTTTATTTGCCTCTATCCCAAGAAAAAAAAACCCAAGTACGTGTGATTTCAGACCCTGATTTCTCTTTGTAATGTTGTCTTTAAAGTTATTACTAAGACAATAGCTAACCGTCTCAAATTAGTTCTCCCTCTTATTATTGGCAATTTTCAAAGTGCTTTTGTCCCTGGTCGCTTTGATCATAATGCTTTAGTAGCTTTCGATTCATTTCACTATATGAGGAAAAAGAAAAAGGAAAAAGGCTATGTTGGTTTGAAATTAGATATGTCAAAGCCTATGACCGCAGTGAATGGAACTTCCTTTCCGCAGCTTATGAGTGCTATGGGTTTCTCTCAAAAGTGGGTTTCCTCATCCACAATTGTGTATCTACAGCTTTTCTCGTCTTTAACGGCAGCCCTTGTAGGAATTTTTTACCTGGGAGAGGGCTTAGACAGGGTGACCCTATATCCCCGTATCTTTTCATCTTGTGTGGTGAAGTTTTTTCAGGTGTTCTGATTAAAGCCTAGGAAAGAAGAGCGATACATGGCATATCTAAATTGCAAGAGGAGCACCGATGATTACCCATCTTTTCTTTGCATTTACGGGGCCTCATCTTTTGCAGAGATACCCAAAAGGAGGCTTAAGAGGTCAAGAATATTTTGGAGTTATACCAATCAGCGTCTGGCCAACTTATTAACTTGGACAAATCCGAAATCTCTTTCAGCCGAAATGTGCCAACAGACAGAAAAATCATATTCCAAGGATGGATGCAAATTAAGGCAGTAGAGTGTCATTCCAAATACCTGGGCCTTCCAACTTTCGTTGGTCGATCCAAACAACAGGTATTTAATTTTGTCCAGGATAGAGTTTGGAAGGTTGAAGGGTTGGAAGGAAAGGTTTTATCCACCGCACAGAGAGGTTCTTATCAAGGCGCTTGTTCAAGCCATTCCTACATACATCATGTGTTGTTTTTGGCTCCCCAAAGGATTATGCGAGCACATTGAAAGTATGAGTAGTAGATTTTGGTGGGGAAGCAAGCAGGGAGAGAAGAAGATTCATTGGATTAATTGGGATTCATTATGTACCAACAAAAAAAGTGGTGGAATGGGGTTTAGAAGTGTATCGATTTTAATGTAGCTCTTTTGGCAAAACAAGGTTGGAGAATCATTCAAACCCTGACTTTGCTAGCCAAATGCTTGAAGGCTCAAGTTATTTCCTAGAGTTGAGTTTCTAAAAGCTCCTGGCCATTTGCCAAGTTTTACTTGGAGGAGTATACACTACGCAAAGAAGACCTTGGAGAAAGGATGCCTATGGAGGGTAGGAAATGGTGGTGCAATCAATGTTTGGGATGACAATTTGGCTACCATATCAGCCCGGATTCAAAGTCCGGTCGCCATGAATCGTAAATCTATCTGGGTATCTCAATTGATTGATCATAATGATAAATGCTGGAATTACAACCTGGTTTCATCAATATTCTTGCCTGAAGCACAACAAATCTTGCAAATCCGCTTTGCCTCTTCAAGCTCAACAAGACAAACTGATTTGGGGCCCAGATAAAAAAGGTTTGTTCTCAGAAAGTCCTCGCTACCACTTTATTCGCTCGTACTTCATCCTGCGCAGGGCCGCCAGTGAACTCCCAAAGAAGCTTCAACCCATTGGTCGAGAGTTTGGAGCTTGAAGACTATTCCTCATCACTCTCATCTAGTGTGGAGAATCTTGCATGATAAGTTACCCTACTTAAAGAAGCCTTATTTAAGCAGTGTCCCGTAGACTCCCTCCTCTCGCCTTGATCGATGCCACGATAGTTTGGAGACAAAGATCACATATTTTTATGGAGTGTCAATGGGCCCAATTGGTTTGGTTTGCTAGTCCTTTGGGTATAAGATTCGATGAACATCTCGCTAGTGGCATCCCTTTCAAGGATTGGATGGTTTCTATCATAAATTCTACAAATGATGATGTGCTTGCAACAATATTTTCCATCCGCTATAGTATTTGGTCCGCGAGAAACAGGTTGTGCTTTGACCAAGTTGTGCTCACCGCCTCAATTAATTACCTGTGCTATCAATGCTCGCAGATTTTAAGTCAAATTTTTGGAGCACTGAGCCTTCCATCTCGGCCGAGCTTAACGCAGTGAATTTCCAAAGACTGGACTCGCCCCAATCACTTGCTACAAGTTAAATGTTGATCTTCTGGGCCTTAAATGACAAATGGGTATTGGAGCTATCATTAGAGATCATTCAGGTGAGGTAATGGCAAACAGTGTAGATGGTTGATTCCTTGCCTAGATGACGTCGTGGTAGTAGAAGCATTAGCCTCCGAATCGTTTACAATTTGTTTGATTTGTTCCTTCACCACCGTCATGCAGATCGACTCTACGGTGGTCACGCGGCTTTTAATTCTGGATCTCACAACAACCACTACATGGAGCCAATCATTCAAGACTGCAAGCATCTCAGGGATTCCTTCTCCATTTTTAATTGTAAACATATTAGACGAAATGCCAATCAAGCTGCTCATGGCTTGGCAAAATCTGCCTTAGCTAATAGCGATAGAATTTGGGTGGAAGAAACCCCAGATTGTATTTCAAACATTATTTTCCACGATGTTTCATCTTTATCTGTTGAATGAAAGCAGTATTTCCACGTCAAAAAAAAAAGATATGTCCAATTTAATATTCCTTTTTTTTTCATCTTACAGAAAGCATGTTTTTATTGAAAATTTTATGCAGAAATTATGAGCATAACAGTAAGGATTCAAGTAAGACACATAACTTTTAAATACTCAACAAGAGACACAAAATTCTTATTTTCAACACAAGTGTGTTCAATACGAGCGAATGTGTGGGGTGCGCACAGATAAAAAAGGGGAGGTAGCATTATGATTGTTTGACCAGTAATGCAAATTTTTTATATCCTGATTATTTCAATGTTCAGACCAAGAACAATAAACATAACACGTGGTAATATTTATGGCATTTGAACATAGTTATAGCAAGCTTGAGGTAGAATACATAAAAATAAAACAATTTATTAAACTCTTCCCTCGATCACTGTCAAGTAGTCTTTGTAAACACTCAACAACTACCCTGACAGTAGTTGCACCTTTTTGATAAATGTAATCACTGTTCAGTAGGTAGCATGTCAGATTTCCTTTCCTAAGATACACACATTTGTACTTGGCCATTCACATGGTTTTTTGTTTATTTGACAACACTCAGCATATACTACACTTCACCTAATTCTTTTAAATTAATTCACTTTAAAGAATTTTTGAAGCATTAACCTTGATATTCCAAAGAAAGAGAAACGTAACTTTTTGAATAAAGCAATTAGTTCTGTTTCAACTCTTTATCCACTTGCTTAAAAAAAACTCTTTATCCACTTTTATTGGTTCTTGAATTAAATATGAAACAAACCAAAAGAAAATGCATTTCATAACAAAGACCACAACAATTAAAAACTTACCTCGATCATAGTCTGTTGCTTGACTTTAATTGCAAATGCACTTGGGGAAGCTTTTCATTGGACCGTGAGTGGAGTTGTCAAAATCATGAAGCACACCAAGATTTCAAACTTCCAGCCACTTACTTTTAACCCCTTGTTTACTTGTCACGTGGTTCCCTTAGTAGCTGATTCTCCATCTTTAATTTCACCGTTTGCACATTTGGACTTTTCTTCCTTTAATTACAGTGACCTCAATCGTGCAAATGAAATTTGCCATGACTTGGTGCTTTTCTTTTTGCATCCTCTTATTTGATCTTCTTCCTCTTCAACATCTTCTGCTTTTGTCACATATACAGACTTAGTCTCTTTGCAAATCATCCTTCTGAAACGTGTTCTTCAGCTTCATGGTTGGTTATCACTTCTTCCAGAATCTTCTTCTCTTCACACTGTTAAGTGTGTTCAACCCCAAGAGCCTATGCTCTGATACCAATTGAAGTGGCACAAAGAGTCACAAGAAGGGGGGTTGAATTGTGACCCTTTTAAAATTTCTAACCTGAAACTTTGAGGACATCCTCTCAAGTTGATACTTGGAGATGAGACAGTTAGCATAAAATAGTTTCAATGAACATCCTCTTAGATAGGTACGCTTCATACAACATTTTTAATGAAAGTCCTCTTAGATGAGCAAGTTTCATGTAGTATGAGTATTATGCAGTGTTGTGCAGAATGAACCTCCTCTAGTGAATATCTTTATGTTGGCTTAAAACAGTTTTAGAAAACATTCTCAACTTGAGTAGGTTCCACGTAGTGAACTTACTCTAGCTGTGCAGAATGCATGTAAACGTGAGTAGGTTCTGTTTTAAGCATAAATCAATGCGAGGCTTAGTGGATGATGCAGTATGAGCAAATTGTAAAATATGCAAGAGATAAGGATAGAAAGCACCACACAGAGGATTTTTATAGTGGTTCACCCAACAACCATGGGCTACATCCACTCCTCACCATTAGTGAGATTTTTTCACTATTTTCCAAATAGTACAAGTGGATTATTCTTTCACACAGCCTCTCCAGGCTGCCTCTGAGTATTCTTTCAAACAGCCTCTCCAAGCTGCCTCTGAGTATTCTTTCATACAGCCTCTCCAAGCTGCCTCCTAGTATTCTTTAGCATAGCCTCTACAGGTTTTCTCCTTCATCTTCTATCCATTGTTTTCCTCACCAACACTCACCCATCCTAGGTAGCTTGATAGAAAATATCTTCCCAAGACTTTTCTCATCAACACTCACCTACCCTAGATAGCTTGGTAAAAAATACATGGTAAAGAACATTACAAAGGGGTTTGGGATTTATTACAACTTGGTTACACTTTGGTAAGTGGATATAAACAATAAAACAAGCTAAGCACACTCTCTTAGATATCACAAGATGTTAAGCACATATGAACAAGAGTGTGAAAGAGGAGAATAAAGGAGAGCAATGATTGATCTTGATAAGGCTTGTGTTTATCTCTCTTCCTCTTTGATTCTGATGCATTTCAGCTACTGGACACTCCTAGAGTGGATGAACTTTGAAGAGCATAGCTGAAATTGCTTCTACAGTAAACTTGCTCATAACTTGAGCAAGTTCGAAACAGGGAGAGCAAGATGAGGATAATGCAGAATCTGCTCAAGCTCAGTGTAAACCCATTCTCTCTCATTTTTCCAGCTGCATTTTGTATTTAAATAGAGGTCCAATGATAATATAGCCGTTATAGAGCTACTGAAAATCCTTGGGGAAGTATTGGACAGTGTGCTGAGTGTTTTCTGCATAAAGCATATTTGCTTTTTACCTACTGTCAGTCTTGTCCCCTGTCACTTCTGCTTTTAGGACATTCTCTTGCTGAGCTTCCTCATTTGCAGCAGTAGCAGCAACTTCCTCTTGCATTCAGTGAATGTTCTTAATTAAATGACACGGTGTGCAAATTATAGCAAGTCTTTGATGCATTTAATTTATCCCTCTGTTGCTGAATTTGTTTGTGAAGTAAATGAGAGTAAGTTTGAACTTACTCACACAAACATTTGCTTTGAACACTGCAGCTTGCATTCTTCTATTTTCTTCTCCACTGTGTGACATGTAACCAGCCATATTGCTGTCTTTTGTGTTTAAATAAATATCCAATGATGATATAGCCGTTGCTACAGTGTTTGGCACATTTCCCACTTGATTTGACACTTTTTTACTGCATTTTTGTACTTTTCTGCAAGCTGTCATGTCACATTCTGCAACAGAATTTATTTAAAAACATTCTGCAGTAGAACTTACTCAAAACCTTCTTAGGACCTTCTCATTTCAGCAGAACATACTCTTCTCAGCAGAATCTTCTCTTGTGCAGTAACAGAGAGTAAGTTTGAACTTACTCACCCTGATGCATTTAATTTATCCCTTTGCTGCAGAATCTGTTTGCGCAGCAAATGAGAGTAAGTTTGAACTTACTCACCCTGAGTAAGTTTACAAAAACTTTATTTTAATTTCTGAAACTCATCTTCTCAAGAATGATGTCCAATGCCAATTCATCATTATCACAGAATCTTATGTTTAATCTCCATTGTCTTCTTGCTTGACATTATGAATCCTTTTCTTCTTGATGTGAACTTCTTCATGCGGATTCTTCTTCCATGAACCTTCTCTTCTTGATTTAATTCTTCTCTCTTCTTATCATGATCTTCCTCTTCTTGCTTGAACCTTTTATACTTGCTATGAATCTTCTTTTTCTTGCTTGAGCCTTATATACTTGTTTTGAACCTTCAGGTGCTGTGATGAATAAAACTCTAGATGATAGTTTTCTCATCCTCCTCTCATAGTTTTGTAGTAGCCTTCTCATATCTTCATGAAGATTATGATGCTACTATTGTAATCCTCGATGCTACTCTAATTCTTCAATGGTTAAGTAGATATAACATACACTTTGTTGATATGAGTGGCCTGTCGATTGTCCACTTCTGATATTCATGTTCTTTCAACAAAACTCAAGTGCAAATATCAATAGATCACCATTCAGAAAACTTAACACTTAGTTCAGAAGGTTTGTTGTTATTAAAACACATATCAAAAGGGTTTTGATCTCAACATTATAGACCTTAGTTAACTTATTACAGCTTAATGGTAACCGATTACACCATGAAGTTAATCGATTACCGTAGTATAGTTAACTGATTACTAGTTACATGTTATGGATTTTAGTCTAAGTTATGGTGTTAACCGATTACCTATAGTAGTGTAACTGATTATAAGTGACCAGAATGCCTTAGACACTAGGTGATGATATTGATGAAGAGTTTATGGATGTAGTTAGCCTACTGGACCCCTTAAGAATTTTTATGGTATTCATGAAGGTTATTAATGACCTTAGGTGAATGATCTAACACGATAAGGCTTAGATTTAGATTTCATGAGCTAGGTGATGACCAATAAACTACGAAACGATGCTGACAATATGACGCTACCACTACAAGAAATAGCGGGATTACCGACGGCCAAAAGCCGTCGGTAATCCACAAATACCGTCGGTAATAAAAAAATTCCGATGATTCTGAAGCGGACATTAGCGTAGTAAACTAACAGCGTCGCAAATACTAAGCGGCTTTAACCCGTCGGTAAATTTCAGCGGTTTTCTCTGACAGTTTTAACGTCGGAACTTGATGCCATTTAAAGCTGACTTTAAGCCGTCGATAAGTTCGACGGTTTAACCGTCGGTAATTCGATGACATTTCCGGCGGCCATGGTAGTAAAATCGAACTTAAATTTTTTGAAAATTGTTTAAATATTTATTTTTATTAAAAAATTATTTACTTTTTAAATTATTTAATTTTAATTTCTGTAATCAATTTAATTTATTTATCCATTTAATTAACGATTACTAGTTATCACATTTAATAATTAATTTCTTTACTGTATTTAAAAATGTAATGCGATAACATAACTATAAAACAAATTAAAAAGCGTAACAAATAAATAAAAAATTCGACGAACAAAAGCGGTAATAAAAATATCAGAAAATATAAAAAATATCAATACAAACGCAACTAATAGTCACGATAATCATGATCATGATCCATATCACTATCTGCATCGCTTCGACGCATGATCACGGTACTATGAGAGGCGGAGGCGGAGCGATGGAAGGCGGTGGCGGGCTAGCAAATGGTACGAGATCCTCCCATTGCGACTGAGCCAAAATGGCGATCGTCCGTGGGCCTCCTCTGTGGATGGCGCGATCCATTCTTTGCTGGCCCGTAATCGCTGGCTGCTCGGCCATAGCGCTTGACTCTGCCGCTCTCAGCTCGCGGCGGTAGCTGCTGGGCGACTACTCCGTGAGAAAAGCGGCGAGCCACTCTTATAGTTCTTTGGCGAGTCGCCCGACACCGTATAAGGCGACCCTTCTTCTTGCCGCTGACAACATACGCCCCGAGCCATCGGCGCGGTGGATCCTGCAGGCTGCGGGGCGGGGAACATGAGGATGTCGAGATCTAACACTGAGACATCCTGCGCCTCAAGCTCCTCTGTCAAACATAAACAAATTAGTCAATTTTTATTGTAATAAAACAATATAAACATTGTTAAAAAACTATTCATTATGTTTTATAATTACTGGTCGCCTCGACCGCTCATCGACAAACTCGGTACCTTTTCTCCTAATTATGAGTTGCGATGGAGCTCGTCTGTGAACCTCCCTTTGCAACCTTGTGAGGCGTAATTATTTAATAAAAAGCTAACTAACTAAATAATAATAATAATAATAATAATAATAATAATAATATAAAACATACAAGTCATTTGCGTCTTTGCTTTGGTGACCAGAACCTCCAGTATGCAAGCTCCCACCCTTTTGCAGAGGCTCTATTCTTCTTCTAACTTAGCCTTGAACTTCGGGGAGTTCGGTGCGCTTGTAGCTTTGCCGGATCTCATCTCTTATCCAAGTGGGTGCCCATTGAGGCGGGCATCTCTAGCATATCGATAGGCGGTGGGAAGCCTTCGTATGGAAGTTCTTCTTGATCTGCTCCTCCTGCTCTTCCTTCCAAGAAACCACTACTCTGTATGAATATAATACGTTATTAAAAATAATTGAGATTCATGAAATAAAATAATACGCCTTGCAACAAAAAATAAACAACTTACTCTGAAAGAATTGAACATGTGCCTTCGCTCGACCGTCAGCGTCCCAGGTGGAGCGATAAGGCGTGGTAATTTTGCTCGATTACTTAGTGATAGCATGGTGGCTTTGTGGAAGGAACCTAAACAATAACAACATACCAAACAAGTTAAAAATATATAGGTTAAACTTTAATTTTAGTCACTTATCTTTTTTAGTTTTCATTTAAGTCCATTAAGTTATAAAAATTACTTCAATTTAGTCCTTTCTTTTTAATTATTCTTTTTGTCTTAGGCAAATACCATCTTACGTGGCAGTTTGTTTTATTTTATTTTATTTTTACCTTACATGTCGGATGGTGATTAAATCTAAGAAAATATGAATAAATAAGCGAGAAAAGACGAAATTGATGTGATTTTTTGAAGTTTAAGGGACTTAAATGAAAACTAAAAAGATAAGGACGAGTGAAAACTAAAAAAAAAGATAAGGGGCAAAAATGTGTATTGAACCTACATACTCACACCTCTGGTGGCACGATAGCGGCTTCGGCCATTATGCGACATCGAATATCATGGCGACACTCATGCTCGTCCTGCTCTTGCTCGACCTCCTCGTCTCTTGAACCAGTGCGATCGGTGCCTGGCCCACACTATACTCTGATCGGACACATGAGTGTCAGACGCCGTCTCAAACACAAAATGAGAGGAAGATCACGGCAAGTGTCTGCTTGGAACTGGGGTGGGCATCATGTAAATGGGTGTCGATCGCGATCTGAAGGTCCTGCATCTTGTGTAGGTGCCCAATGTAGCGTAAATTGCGTAGGGGGCCGAACTCATTTGAGCACTGTAGGCGTAGATGTATCGATTATGTGTGGATGACAACATCGCTGCCAGCATCATCAATCCTAATAATGTTCGGCCTCGAAGCGGCGAAGTCGGCAATGATGCCCTTCCGTGGTTGACCCTACTTTGGGTGGTCGGAAGTCGAACTGAACCTCACGATGCCATATATGTCTATAGAGCAGTTAATAATACTTGAGTCATGAAATATTATATTTAAACATAACAATATTAAAAATGAATTCCAAAATAAGCAGTTATATGAAAATAAGCTGATAAAATAAAATATGTTGTTAGACATTAAATTCTCTAATTGTAAAAAAGTTAAACAAATTTATTACGCCCGTTACGCCCCACTCTGCTTGGCATCGTCTTGAGATCTTGATGGTTACGCCACTTCTTCATTTAATTCCTCATCTCCATTTACATCTTCATATGTGATTGGATGTCACGTAGTCGAAAATGTAGGTTGACCGTTTACTACGTTGACATGAGACATCTCAATCCACTTGATAAGCCACTTCTTCCTGTGGATCATGCTTCAATCGACCCTTGGTTTTGTCTTTATTGCGACACACTTTGCGACCTTGTTTGTCCCTTGAGTTGGCGGATAAGGGACATAATACACTGTCTTACATGTTGTGCTATGATAAGCGGATCAAATATTTGGTATCTTCTACTCATGCATATGTCAACATATTATATTTGCGATCCATTCTTGTGCCTCTACTTGTGGATCAAACCAATTACAATAAAATAGCACTATTCTTTTAGTATAGTCTAAAGTATTATGCGCTTGACTCCATATATATATGTTGAATCAGTAGTAAAGTCGTCTTCACCTCCTACGTGGCACCTTTACATAAACTGTATTACTTGTTTTCCCTCTTGTTTTTGATTGAGTTTGAAATTTATGTAGTTTCACAGAATCGTGTGCCATTCTTTTACGTGATTTAGGACCATGAGATAAATTTCTCGAGTGTTCGATTATAGGCGATCGACTCAGCTATACACTGCGTATACATGCAAGTGATTTAGGGTTCCTTTTTGCAAACAATCTTTTGTATTTTCAAACAACAAATAGTTGAAATAGGACTAAAAATACATGCACGGCTCTAAACCACGTTGGGAAATATTCATGAATATAGGCGAGAAGAGTCTTGTTGGCTTGGAGCTTAGTTAACAAGAATGCCACTGAACAAGTCATTATCAAACAAATGATCATGAATAGGTGTGGACTAAATAAATTGAAAGTGGTCAAAGTATACATCGTAAGATATGGTGATACTTGACGATTGATCAACAACGTGAGCGTGTCTTTGACTTCGATCTTACTCGTTAACCAGGACTTGACTCCTTTCCGGCGTAAACGGCCAGGGAAGGCAAAACAATGATAAGGCCGGTAGGTGTCTTTCACTTTCAATTTCTATTTCATTCCCTATTATTTGTTGGTGTCGGCCATGAAGTTCGTAAAATAATGGGAGCAGAAATGAATTATCTCATGGTGTAGTAAGTTGCCTGAAATAGATCCTTGACCACTGGCCTTATTTTCTGGCCAGTTTTGAGTCACCCATAAATCTCTGAGAATAACAAGGTTGGTGATCAACATTTAACGGCGTTGAATAATTATGTTAAAGAATATTTGATTATATTACCTTTCGAATGGATACATCCATACGTATTGAGCAGGTCCCACTAAGCCTAGCTTCATGTGCAGATGCCTGGGAGATGTTCCATAGAGTCAAAGAAACCAGGAAATATTCTCTCGACTTACAAAGAATATTGGTATGTTCTGCTCCATCTTGATAAGATCATCATCTCTCAATGTTGCGAACACAAATCTTTAAAAAATTGGTGAGTTACGTAAGTGGATTTAAAATATTTGTGGCCAGGAACTAAATGCAATAGGAAGTAAACACTCCGTGAATACATGACAATCATGGCTTTTCATCCCCGATCATTGTTCCTTTGTTCACATCGACACATCTTGCCAAATTAGAAGAATAGCAAATCGGCATTGAAGTTCTTTTATCCGCAAACCGGTGGCACATAGCTTCCTCAGCGATTAAAGAGTAACGGGCTTTGGGTTTGAGATTTTCCCATTCGACTAAATCGTCAAATGCAAGTCCTTTAAGCTTACGGTAAAGTGGTAAGTCGATCTGGCCTTATCATTGTCTTTCGTTCTTCCTCTAACGTTCATCAACGTAGAAAAAACATTGTCAAAAAAGTTCTTCCGATGTGCATAACATCAAGGTTGTGTCTCAACAAATTATCTTTCCAATACGGAAATCCCAAAAAAATACTTCTTTTAGTCCAATTGTGCCATTGTCCATATCCTTCAAATCGATCCAATTCACAAAAAATGCGTGATTTTTGGCGGATCCATAACTACGGTAAAAATGCATTGGGATGTCAACCTCAGAGGCTGGGCCATCTAATTCAACTTCCCTCCCTTGAAAGCGTTCTTATCGTCTAAATGGATGATCTGTTTGGTAAAAACACTGATGTGAGTCAAACCGAGAACTCTTCCCCCAAATTTCAAGGTAAAGGCCTTTGTATGCTCCATGCAATGTAGACATGCCATCTTACCATGAGTACTGACAGACAACATGCCATATCACGGGGGAGTCATTAATGGTCCACGTAAAGTGCCCTCGTTGTAAAGTTCTTCTTTCGTGCAACATCAAAGTCACAGCGCCATTCCTGACCTTTTGAGATCGTCGAATGAGAGGCTGTAAGTAGATGTCAATACCATCTGTTGGATTATCCCGGACCCGTTATAATACAAGTCAAGAACATATAGGGCTTAGAACATGCCGCATATCGAGGAGGAAGATTGTATGGGGTAACAATAAGCGGCAGCAAGAATAAGGTTTAGCCGTTGATTGAACATATGGGAGTAAAACCATCGAGCATAAGCCAAGTCGTACATTACTTGGATCTGCTTTGCAAAATCGAGGATTCACCGATCAAAGTGCTTCCAAGCTTCACCATCACAAGGATGTCGCATATACCTGGGTGCTTTTATTCTCATAGTGCCCGGAGTCATTTTGTCGTGCGATGCAGTATGTTGTAAACATTCTCTGCTGACCTTGGAATAATTGGCAAATAAAACATTGCCTTAGTGAGCTGGTTTTTGTCTACCACTTCCCATTATCAGTATGTGACATATACCTTGGCTCTCACCACAATTTGCATTCAACCGGTAAATATCGTTTTTACCAAATTCATTGTCGTAATATAACATACACCCTCTCACACAACAATCAATCCTTTTAGATTCCAACCCCAATTTGGACACTAAGCTTTTAGCCTCGTAATAATCTTTTTGGCAAACCATCTCCCGATAGGTGGCGAGTCCAACATCATCTTCGTTCACGAGATCAAGCACACATCAGTAGCACACCAGTTGGACTTGAGAGCTAAAAGTCTCACACATTGATAACCCAGAGTCGCGGACCCTTCAAACAACGGCTTATTTGTTTCTAACAAGAGATTATAAAATCTTTGTGCGATCTCATTTGGAAGTTCATACTGTGTCATCATCTGTGGGCTCCTCGAGATGATCGTTGACCCCGAGCATCGCGAGCCATATTTTGCATCGGTGATCTGCTCACCATATATCCGTATCTCGCAGTGCTTGAAGCACCTGTGCAATTATCGACCCACTAATCGACCGAGGTAACTCTTCACCATGTCTAGTCCAAATCGATGGTGGGCGCCAAATGTCCAACTCTCTGCCAGTGCGGCGTGACCTCTCTGGGCTCTTGATCTTCTGCGATCGCATTTAAGACACGGACACCTAATCCCTCCATTAATTTCGAAATCTTCGTGTGTGCCATTGCGACTTGAGCGAAGTGATCAATCCCAGTCAAAAAAGATTGTTTCAAACCCCCTCTTCCGGATACAACCTATAGTACATCCAACTACGACTCGAAGGAAAAAAATTCCATCTTACGCATGTCAAAAAAAATGACAATTTTAGCGGCCGCGACATTCTTACAACGCTCTCTTTCTTTAAATGGTATGACCTTATCCCATTGAGGAAAAACTTTTTCAGAACTCGTATAATAGTCATTAGTAATTCTCATATCTTATACTTGACAAAATTTCGACATTTCCCATTGGTCTCACGAGTACACAAAATGATCGATGATTAGGAACAAGGCAATCAAGTATACCAGGAGAACAAAAGGAAATGAATCTGGCAAATTTCATCAAATATCGAAGATCGAGAATCAAGCAACATGACTATTATACAAGTAAAGAAAAAGTTTTTTCCCATTTGTCAGAGCTTGGACAATTCAAGGTTCAATATACAATGAACACGTGGTATCTAAAAGAGTACCTGCGCACTCAATAATATATTGAACCTCAAGCGGGGAAGCTAAGGCTTTTCTCCGATACTAATAACAACAATCAAACATCCATTTCATCAATAATTAAAAAGTAACATGTTGAAAGTTGACATCCTCTTAAAGGATAGAATTAAACAAGCATCTGAAGCGGCAAAGGAAGCATAAATCCTTTTAACAATTTTGTTTTCATAGTGGTTTGGCTTAGTATATGCCATGCAATTAGAGCTCCTATATATGGTCACATCTACCATACATCCTAATCCTTTAATTGGCCAAAAAACAATCATTTACATTCTGAGTTAAAAAACTAGCCTAGGACAGAATCTACTACATTAACCACCAAGGAGTTGATGGTATCTCTAAACAACATAAAATTGGTTACTTTATTATTTTTAAAAAAATAAGATCATCACATAATTAAATTCATCAAATATAGGATTTTAATAGTTTATAATTAGTATACGTCGATTAATTTGGGAATCAATTTCCTAAAATTCATGTCTTTGTGTAATAATATATCTTTCATATGTTAAATTTTTAGTTTAATAAGCGTTGTTTGTATTTACTGATATAGTATATAGTTATAATCTGTAAATATTTTGGAGATTAATATGGTTACTATCTCCAATATAAATTGGTTTCTACAAGTATAGCGAGCGTAGCATGAACATAGGATCAGAGATTCAACTTCGAAATTGAGTTTATGTGTTTCATGCTAAATGAATAATCTAAATGCTACCTTACACTAACATAAAATATACATCAAACAAAATTCCCTCTGTGGAAAGTAAATCGAGTGATTCCTTCTCTCTTTTACTTTCCTTGACTTAAAGAAAAAGTATCGGCGTATATTATCGAGAAAAGAGGGTTTGAATCAATTAATGAAGTTCATTTTCAAAACATCATTAAAAAAAAATGAAATGGGATTTTTTGAAACATAGGAAAAGGTGATCTATTGAGTCATTTATCACGAATCCAAAATATTATGATTATGAAGAACTCAACGGGACCCTTAGATTAAGTCAAAAATATTATCTAGGCGTGAATAGATTGACCTTAAAACAACAACGATTAATTACGATTGCTATAAAACAAGCTCGTATTTTATCTGCGTTACCCTTTCTTATTCCGGTACCTTTTGTTAATAATAAAATTACTTCAATTTAAAAAAGCGAGTGACCACTAGAACTACTCTTGTTTTAAAAAAATGTTTTTAAAAAAATAGAAATTACTCTTCAATTGAATTCAATTTTGAATCGAAAATCAATTTCAATGTGGATTGATATCTTGTTCGAAAACTACGACAACTATACATCACTTCAACATAAAACATCCTTTGTTAGCCAAAACACACATCACCTCAAAATTCTCTCTGCGGAGAGAACTATGAAACAAATCAAATAAATATGTCGGTGTGGGGTCAATGACCAACCACTTTTCCATGATGAGTCAGCGGGCATTTAGTTAAGTCATACCTAATTCTCGAGAACAAGAGAGTGTCCACGTCCTTGATGTAGTGGCAGTCTCGGGAGCAATGTCGTGGCCTCGAACTAAAAATACAGAAAAAACATAAGAAAATTTTAACTAACAAGCTACCAAATAGCAATCAACAAAAATGAGCGGGATACGAACAACAATCATGTTATAAAATAATTCCAAATAAACCCCAAGTAAGCTTTTTGGCTTTCACTATTTTTATCAAATCATTGAATTCTCAAAAGCTATTTAACCTCCTCATGTAAAACATATAATAGAGCATAATAGAGTGGTGGTGGTGGTGGTGGTGGCACTTTGGTTTCATGAACAATCGTTGAAGCGTTGGAATAATTGGAACTTAGGCTTAAGACAAAATTAAATAGAAAAGCACAAATGTAAAGACATACATCATATATTATCCTAATACATTTATCCAATTAAAATGTTAAAGCGTTCGAAATACTAATGTACATAACATGCATAATATAAAATAGAGGCTAGCTAGTAGCGGCTCCTTGAGGGTCCCAAAGGACAAAATGAAGCGGTAGAATCCTCAGGAAGATCGGTGGAGTATAATGCTGCTCACGGTGGGAGAATATTTTGGTGTGGGCCAGTGTAATCTCTAGATTGGATAATACTCGGTGAGGTGAGTGTAATCTCTCAGGTGGAGAATACTCGTGTGGATGGAGTATACTCCAAGATCTCATCGTCATCGCCGGGGAACTGAACAATGTATGTCCCTCGATGAGCATCACCAGAGTGCTACAGGCCTCCTGCAGGATCACGTCTTTGGTTCATTCGAAATCACGATCCTCGGCCACGATCATAGTCACGATGACAAAGCTATTTCGATACTCCTCGCGAGATATCGCCGGCCTCCTAGAAGGCATAGGAGGATCGCGATGCTCGGAAGCATAGGAGGATCACGATGGCGGCGAGCATCGCGATCCTCAATCGTCTAAAGCTATTCCGATACTCCTTGCCAGACATCATCGGCCTCCTGGAAGCCTACCTCACCACGGTTTCCATCCCAAAGACATTATGCATTTGTTGTCAACATTAGGTCAGTCATGAGCATATAAAGCTGAAAATAATCGAATTACAACAAAGCGAACAAAGGCATAGGTTTGAGTATTTAAGACTTTATTCCAATATTTTTCAATATTTTTCAAATCATGATGCTAACAAAGCGGGGATGCCAACTAGACTTGTTTTTTCCTTCTAATTAGCATGCTTAAGACAAACTTTTAACCTTGGACATAATATAAGTATCTAAACTTTTAAAACAACTAACAATCCACAAAATCAATAAGAAGCGAGCACAGTCAAACAACTAACAATCCACAAAATCAATACTTGGCAAACGACCATAAACAACTAATAATCTCACGCGATTACTACTCTTGCAAAGCTACTAAAACAAAAATCAAATACCAACAACGGGAATCTGAAACAAACCTTGGTTCCCAAAATCACGAGAACCAAAATTGGAGGTCAAGCCACAAAGAATACCTGATGCACCAAAACCTTCAAAATCACGTCAAAAACCTTGAAATCACTTCAAGAACTTTCAATCGTTCACGAAACATCGAAAAGGAACACGAAATCAATTTGGGATTAGGAAGAAAAAACACGAACAAAGAAGGGCGAGAATAGAGGCGAGAGAATGAAGCGGTGGTGGCGGTGCGGCCGGACCGCAGTCTTTGTGGAGGTGGCGCGGAAAAATCTGTGGAGGTGGTGGCGGCCAGGCCAGCGTAGTCTTTGTGGAGTGGCTGGCGAGATGGTGTTACTGTGGAAGTGGCGGCCGGATAGAGAGAGATGAGAGCGAGAGAGAGAGCGAACCACGGTGGTGGTGGTGGTGGCGGAGGAAGCCCAGCGGTGGTGGTGGCGACTAAGGCGTGGTGGTGTGGTAGCGCTGGTGGTGGTGGTGGTGGAGAGAAAGAGTGAGCAGTGTGAGAGAGAGAATAGAGAGAATAGAGTGGTGGTGATCGTGGCGGCCTGGTGGTGGTGTGGGCGTGGTGGTGGTGGTGGCGTAGTGGTGGGGCGGAGGAAGAGGGGAAGTGAAAGAGAAGAGGGATGAAGATGGAGGAGAATAGTGGCGAGGCAGAGAGAATAGAGAATAGAGTGGTGGTGGTGGTGGCGGCTGGTGGTGGTGTGGGCGTGGTGGTGGTGGCGGCGTAGTGGTGAGGCGGAGGAAGAGAGGAAGTGAAAGAAGAGGGATGAAGATGGAGGAGAAAGGGAAGGCTGGCCCGATTATTATCGCACATCAAGCGGCTTTACAAGCCGGTCTAGCCGTCAGATGGCTATTCGGCATTGCAAGCGGGTTTTTAAGCTTCACAAGCGGTATAAAAGTCGGTATTTGAAAATAAGCGCGTAAATGAAATATCTTTGAAATTACCGGGGCATTGGCCGTCGGTAAATCAGCGGACTTGTTGTTTCTGCAAACGGCAGCGGTCGGAAAATCAACGTTAGCAAGCGGTCTGGCGTCGGTATATATGCCCGTCGGTAAATCCGAATTTTCTTGTAGTGTATGATGCTGACGAGTTGAAACGATGATGTGTCACTTGTCTACAATTGTTGTTCTTGCTGAGGAAAGTTGGAACAAATGCGATGTTAAATGAAGGATGTTTGGATGTTATTGTTTTGTTTGTGCATTCATTGGAGGTTTTCAAGTTCGGGGGAAAGCAATCGATGAGACACAACAGTGGAGGTTACCATTCGACCTTGAAGGCATGTGAGCTTAGTGTGGGATGTTACCACACTATCGACAGGAGTTAGCTACTCTCTGTCATGAGCGATCTACTCAACCAAGCTGGACTACCTTGACGAGCCACTATACGTTATCAGGAATAGTGAGTGTATTCAGAGGGAGGATCATGCTGATCGATGAACCACCCATTTATGAACCCGAGTACGGAGCTTGTATTCGTCTTTCCAGAGTTTAGTAATGGATCCAGATGTCGTGAAGTAGTCGATGATGTTATAATTTGGCATTGCATTAGCATTTATTGAGTCGTTATTGTACTGACTGATGGATGATTAATTTGTATTTGGTTGTGCACCTGCTACTTTGATGCTTCATTACCCTTACACATATTTTTGAGATGATATTTCATTCATGTGTTGTGTATTTTGTCTATCTGTTCCTGTTCATGAACAGCGGAGGAGTCTACTGAGGATGAGGTTGCGGCAGCTGAGCTTGCTGAGTTGGAGGCTACAGTTGACGAGTGATCTGATGACCGATCTCGTAGTAGTTAGGACCTTAGTAGTTTAGTTGCCTATTTTGATGTACCTTGGGGATTTTATAGCTCCGGTCATGTGACCTCTAGGATGGGTTTATTTCCTCGCATGATTTCTCCTGGATTTTTCTTATTTACCCATATTTTCCGCATGTTGTCTTTTGATCGTGTGATACTTTTATACCTTTTTATGTGAAGACTATGTTTGACTGTATTCCAAGACTTCTCCATTTGTCCAGCCAAAAAAAAAAAAGACTTCTCCATTTGTTGAAGTATAGTAAGACTTGCTTTACGGTGGTCAAGTGTAAATCCGAGCTGTTGCGAATAATCTCTTCCTCTATAGGATACAATACTGTGAGTGTCTTCTTCAATACATTACTAATGTGAATGACAACTATATAATAATAGCTACTAACTAATATTATAACACCCCAATTTTATTATTAATATATGTGTATATGTGTGTGCATATATTAACAATTTTGTGTGTACTTGTTTTAGTAATTTGCATATTTTAATGATATATTATTATTATATTAGTTTTATTTTAATTAAATATTAGCATTTAATTTATTATAACTATTGTAGAATGGTAAGCTTATTTTTTTATAACTAGTATAGAGATTTACGTCAAAAAAAAAATGGACAGGTTAGAGATTATTTTTAAAAAAAAAAATTGGTCTAGAATGAAAAGAAAATGGGTCGGACCATGTTGATCGCCCATTCCTTGTTTTCTTCAAAAAATTGTTGCTGCACCCCATTCTCTTCCCACGGCACCCCCACTATTAGGGGTGTGCAAAAAATTTGGTTAACCAAACCAAACTGATGAATTGGACTGCACCACAACAAAAAAGTCTAGCCCATTTAAACAATTTATTAAACCAACCCGAATTTTAAAGTCAGTCCAGCAATCCAACCCATATTTACTAACCATATTTTTAGACCGGTTTTTTTAAAAGGGACAGACAACACTTATTGGTCTTAAGCCCAATGGGTAACACCAGCTCCTCTGCTCAGGTTCAGCCTCGTCCCCCTGACGTCACTGAACTTCTCCGACTTGTCGAGGATCTCTGAGAGAAAGAGTCACGCCTCAAGATTGAGCTTCTTGAGCACAAGCTCCTCAGAAAGACCATCGCCATTGTCCCCGTTCTCGAGAACGATATTATTGCAAAGGACAGAGAGATTGAAAGCAATGCCAAGAAAATGGAGCAAATGCAGGCAGAGAACTAGAGACTGAGGAAGGGGCTTGAGGAATTCAAGCTCCAAATCGAAGAAGAAAAAACAGAGAATCAGAGAAAAACAAAAAGCATTGGAGGATGAGATAGTAGAGCTGAAGAAATCGGCGTCAGAGTATAGTAGCAATAGAGCTGAGGCTTTGCAAAACGACGAGGTTTCTTTCTTCTTCTCCTTCGCGTAGGTTTCAAGGGCTGGTGGAGGTGTCAGTGAGGTCTACTCTTATCAAGAGCTTGAAGAAAACGACGTCGTTTTTTCCTTTCTCAGTTACTCTCTTTTTTGATTGATAATACAGATTCTTTGTTTGGATATTTGGCTCAAAAACCGGTTTTAAACCGGATTTGTAATTAGTTTACTGAAACTGCACTGCTATTAGAGAAATACTTGGCTCAGTTTTAATATCCAAACCATTAATCAGGTTTATATTTGGATTGAGTGTGATTTCCTTAAAAACCACACCATGCACAGGCCTACCCACTATTCTCACTTAAACACTGTTCATCGTCCTCAAAGAAAAACATCGCGCAGCTGATCTGAACTTTTAGAAAAACTCTCCGCCGTATTCCCTCTTTTTCCAATTTCTCTCTTCGATTCCTCACTCATTAGGCCACGAAAAATTCCAAAAACTTCATATTTCTATACAAAATCACCCACTTAATCCATTTATGGCCTTATTTCGGCGATTCAAGACTGAAATCTCACCGTATTTTCCCCTTGGGCGGACTGTATTTCGCATTTTTCGGCCACCACAGCCACCGGTTGGGAAAACGGACATCGTTTTCGGATTCCTCGCGTCGAAACTTTTGAGAAAAACTAGTCCTTTTCTCGTTACGTCAAAGTTGACAAAGTGTCTGTTTTGCCCGGAGCCGCTACTCAAGGTCTCATTTTTTGCCACTCCAGTGATCGTAGTGACGAACGGATACTTGCATTGGACTCTTCGAAAAACATTCTTCCACCCCGTCAAGTCAGAATTGTAAACCGAGACACTTCAAAAATTGACCTTTTTCCTCCTGTGCATTTTTCAGGTGAGCAATCTGCCTTCGGATGAACCTGATTTTAAATACTCTATAAATTATTTATTTAATTTGTTTTAAGGTGTTCATGTTTGATAATTGATTATTGTTGTGTGATTGGTTGTGGTTATCTGTGACGTTTGGATGTCGGCGAGCACTCGGCTGTGACTTCCGGCTAGAACGGAGAGTAGAGATCGTGGAACGGGAGCTGTGTAGCAGTTATTGGACTACTTGGAGTCATGATCGGAAGAAAAGAACGACGAAAATAATTGCAAGATTTATTAAGGTGAGTGTTTCCTTTGTTTGGGATACCCTGTGACCCCGAACGTGTCCTTATGTGTTTTGTGCTGTTACCATTGTATGAACAATGGTGTAATTGTGAATATATGTAGTTATGTGAGTCTGGGTGCATGTTCATTGTAGGAGCAATGAAACAAGCTGAATAGTATGAGTATGTGTATACTTGAAGGTACTTGACTGAATTTACATGTGGAAATAATTGATAACTTTGTGATGACTATATGTTCAAATATATATATTAATTATGATGTGATGATCCTCTACTTATAACTTGATGATTGGTTGTTGGATTGGATGCTGCAGCACTGAGCTGCAGCAATTGTTGTATTTAAATTATGCGGAAATTATGAGGAATTGATATGTTGTTTTCTAGCTTAGTCCCACTTAGTTTTTCCATTTGGATTGTTTGTTTGGATTAGTTTTGGATTAGAGGGAACCTCGTCGACGTATTGACGTAGTGGTACCTCAAGATTGACACATAGGCCGGTTGCCAATGTGATTGGTTGTGATTACGGTTTAATCACTAGATTGGATTGACACATAGGCTGGTTGTCATGCATTATTTATGTAGTGTTTTTTGGATGGTGAGCAAATGATTTCATGGGGAACAGTTCAGAGACGGCCATGAGGAGCTCTGCTCGGCCTTGAGGGTAGTTGCCAGTAGGGGATCTTACGTAAAGGCAGTGCACTGTTGGGGCGTCCCATTTATACACTGGATCACCCTGACTAGACTCAGTCTGTATCTCTGGGTGTTGAGGGCACTCTCATCCGCTCACCCAGAGTGAAAATGATCCTGAAGATTTCGACAGAGTAGATGCTAGGTTCGCATTAGCCGGTTGCCAATATAGGATCGTTAACCAATTAGCATTTGTTGTTAAGATTGACTTGGCTTCGTGCTTAAGCTATGTGCTTTTGAAATGGAACTGACCTTGTACTTGTATGAATGGAACATTGGTTGCTGTTGATTTAATGTGGTTTGCCTTATGTGCCAAATGACTCAAGTTGTTTTATGGTTTTATTATGCATGCTGCATGAATACTTGCCTCTTTTGCATGCCTTGCTTGTTAACTGTCGGGTGCGTATGTGTGGGAACACTCGCTGAGATTTATATCTCATTCATTTCTATTTTTTTCAGTTAACTGGCTGGGAGTATGAAGATGGTTAATTGCATTGAGATTTGGAAGTGTAATTGTAAATATAGTATATATGTATTGTATTAAGTTTTGTAAAGGTATTTTAAATCAAGTTGTGACATTGTATAATAATTGTGAAAGGTTTTGTATCGACGAAGAAATGTCGTTGCGTAATGGTTTTAACGTTTAAGGTTTTGACCCGTATAAATAAATGGAGTTTAGAAATTTTGAATTTATCACAAAAATGATTCTCGTACATTTCATATTATTTATGAACTGATTTATAAACTTAGTTATTTTATCGGGGGAAATATTTTAATTGTTACTCTCAAAACAATTCGTTTTCGAGAAAAAAAAAATCTAACTTTTTCACAAAACAATTTCGAATTTCTATTATTTTATAATAATATAAACGTGAGATAATTGCGGCGGTGTTACAAATATAAGAGTAATACTAAATAGTACGAAACAAATCATACGAAAACCTCCTCCCTTGTATTATAATGCCACCCACACTGCTGAATAGTTACAAATAAGTAATGACACATTCGCTTTTTTACGTTCGTTTTTTTCAGTCTCGTACTAAATAGCACCACTCCAAATATAATTAACCATCATCTAACTAATTATTAGAACTAAACTGAGAGTTTAATAACTTTAATAGCGGGTACCGTGATTGATTTTTCTGATTACCGCGTCGATTGGAAACATCACCTTTGTAAACTAATTTTCACAACTGTGTGCTTTGTTCACTGAGATTGTATATCTCATTATAGTATTGTTTTCAGTCTTGAAAGGAAGATTTTGGGAACGTTGAGAAGACACTCTTTTCAGGTGGATCTTTTGTAGTTTTCCTTGGTCTGTATTTGAGATATTGTAGATTATTTTCGGGCTATGTTGAAGGTTTTATTTATTCTGGGTTTACTAGAAGGCGTCCAGTTCCAAGGAACCTTGTATTATCGTTAATTTTATTTTTATTTCATTTTTCTAGATGTACGAAATTATTACCTTATTTTTAAGAAAAAAATTTTCATAGATTTTTCAGATTACATTTACGAATGATAAAATATTTATCTTCAAATTACATTATTTTCTCGAGACTTTACTAAATTAATTTCATGTAATCGGAAGCGTAACAAAATATCATATTAAAATGGTATAAAAACATATAGCAATTAAATTAATTGATATTAATTACAATTGATTGATGTTTAATAAACTTGCACTAATCAGTGAAAAATATAATAAATCTCTACCCTTTGATTTATCCAACATTGGAAATCAACTATTTTTCAGTTTGCCATTTTTAGTCCAAAACAGTGTTGTTCAATTTAGGCTCTATTTAGTAAGGTTATTTTGCGAGCTTATAGCGGATAAGCTTGTAGAAGGTGTTTGGTAATATTATAGCGTTTTTTTTACTAGCTTATAGCGTTTTTTTTTCGAAGTAGCGTTTGAGCTTATAGCTTATAACGTTTCATTTTTCTCTCATTTATATTAAATTATTAACCCATGTATTCTCTCTCTCATTTATTACAAATGTCCTTTTATGTCATTTTATATTTATCAGCTAGTTCAACCGCTAATTTTACCAAACACTTTAAATTCAATCTGCTAGCTTATCCGTTATCAGCTATCCGCTATAAGCTTATCCGCTATCAGTTATCTTATCCGCTATCCGCTATTTTTTTAGCAAACAAGGCCTTAGTGGGTCTCATACAGTGTTGGAGCACTATATGTTAAGGTTTTTGCGATTGCAACTCACAACAGAGAATTGAGTGCACGATGAAGATGGAATGTGCTGTCGAGGTTGCATGGGTTAAGAGGTTGTGCCGGACATGGATGAAGCCTAAAGAGATGCTTGTTGAAAGAGAAGGAAAACTTCTTCAATGTGAATGTGGAATGTTGTTTTGGGCTGGAAATAAAAAATTAAAAATGAGTTGATTTATACAGGTAGATTGATCTAAGAGTTGATAGTAATCTGACGGCGTGAATGTGTGATTTCCCTGACTGCAGGGAATCCACATCCGTTAAACGAGTGAATTGTGGGCTTCTGACATGTATACCCCGCTCTAATTAAAAGTATATGTATCTTTTTTTATATCCATGTGATAGGTGCGAAGTATCCGTCGTTGTTAATAGTGAATTGTCTCCGTCGGGAAACCTGAAGACACACAAGGTGGGTAGTCCTCTGCCAGCCAGTTTTTTCATTAACAAGAGGCAGAATTCGAACCCTTGACCACTTTTTTAAGGGGCCCGAGCCCTTACCACTCGGACCAACATAAGTCGCTTAAGAGTACATGTATTTGTATCTACGTTATACTACATCAGCAATTTTTTTTTGGTACAACTACATCAGCAATTTTATTATTATTTTAAAGTTTTTTGAAGCATGTTTTAAAGTTTTTCAATATTTTAAAATTACATTCGTCAAAAACATATTTTAAAATTACAAAATCCACCCATCACCCTTTCTCTCACCCCCAGCTCCTCATCTTTCTCACCGAAATCACATTACTGAGATGATTCACGCCAAGCCATCCAAACATATGCCCCTTGGAATGCATGAATCACAACGCTAGTTTTTATAAAACTAATTAAATTAATTAAATAATGTAATTTCGTGTAATCAAACGATTTGAGAAACAAAATCCTTTTGCTTTATTAACAATTAATTTAAATTAATTTATGATTTATTTACTTATTTATTTATAAACTTCATATCATCATATTAATAACAATATTATTCGATGATAATTTCAATATAATTTAAGTTAACTCGAATGCAGGCTTATTGTTTTAACAATACAAAATATTTATTCAAAAAAATAAATAATAATAATAATAATATTATTATTATCAACTATATTATATAAAATAGAGTTTTGCCACGTAGGACTATGTCACGTATCAAAACCCTATCATTCCAATTCCCGCCCAAATGCTATTATTTTAATTTAATTATTATTAATATTTATCAATCTTAAATACAAAATTTATTCGATCCATAAATACACCGATAAACATGATACGTAACATTATTATTTCACATATTGTTTGATTTCATCATTAATAAATTTAGCAATATGCATTCTTGTCATATTTATTATTTGTTATTTGAATAAGTATATTAATACTTTCCTATTATTAATCTGATAGGTTTTGACATTCAAATATTTCATTAATATGATTGATTATTCACCATAATTATTCACTTTTTAGAATATCCAAATATCTAAATATCACAGTTCATGTGTTAATTCATTGTTTACTATTTTTTTTTGATAGAAAATTGTTTACTATTTTTATCCTAACCATAAATCATTGATTGTATTGTTACTATTCAATACATTTTTAGTGGAATAACAATATTTGATGTCAATATCCTGATACTATTTTAGTATTATCACTATTCCAACTATATAAATCAAAAACCTTTTCTAATTATTACTGCATTATTTAAAAATTATATTTTTCTATACACAATGTCATTGCAAAATATGTTTGCCGCTTTCGATGCCATTGCATACATTAACAACAAATATGCGAGCAAGATATGAAAACTGCGGGTAAGAATAATTTGGCTATGGAGATTTCGAAATTTTAAACAACAGCAAGAACCAAAATTATTTGAATTGTTTGTCAAGTCGAACAAGTCATGCAAGCAGTTCGATATTAAATTGAAAATAAGTGAGTGTTGGATCTTGATATAGATCTGCAGACTGTTGGCTCATCACCCACCTATTACATGGGTTAGGGCACGACTATGGAGAATGAAGGAAGACATGTTTACAAGGGTTAGGAAATGTTCATTTTCTAGCCATTTTTTTTCTTTATTAGCATACTTAATAATTAGTTAAAAATGAATAGAAATTCTAATAATAATTCTAAATATGAGTCAAAGATAAAATAATTCTAAATATAAATTTTAATACCACTTACTACAAATTTATGTAAAATATAATACTTATAATAATTCTGAAACTTATAATAATTCTATTTATAATATTAATTAATTATTATATTAACATTAAATTAATTATATAATATTTAATATGATTTTAAAACATATATTTAGATAAATATTTAGAGGAAAATAGTTATATCTATTTATGAATATAAATAGAGATAACTATTTATATTCATAAAATAATTCTAAATATAAATTTTAATACCACTTACTACAAATTTATGTAAAATATAATACTTACAATAATTCTGAAACTTATAATAATTCTATTTATAATATTAATTAATTATTATATTAACATTAAATTAATTATATAATATTTAATATGATTTTAAAACATATATATAGATAAATATTTAGAGGAAAATAGTTATCTCTATTTATGGATATATATATATATATATATATATATATATATATATATATATATATATATATATATATATTTGAGCGGTGCTATTTGGTAAGAATAGCAAGCCGCACGACACGCACTAATTGGTTTTGAAAGAGATAGATATTATTAATTAAAAATAGAAAAATATATACTCTCGTTTTGTCAGCAATCAACATGTCATTCGTGCACACATGAATTTGTATGAAAAAGTATTTTCGTATGTATTTACACATTCATATCCATACCTACTAACATATAATTTTATAAAATTTAAAAATACTAGATAAACACAATAAAAAAATCTAAAATTATACATACATTTGTAAATTGTGTTAGTCGCTACCCGTGCAAGACATGGGTAATTACACTAGTTATTATGTATACAATACACAAGAATGCTGAAAGTAAAATTTCGGATCTTTACTTTTATATACACTAATTTTTTGAGAAAAGAAAAGTTAAGCAATTTTATTAATAATAAATAACACAATTTATCTGGTAACTTTATTATAATGTTGGTAGATAGGAATATATGTAGTCATTCCAAATAAAATATAAGCAACTGCACGAACTTTTTTCCTATCAAACTCTACCAAAGAATTATGAACATGAGAAGATAAAAATTGGAGACTAATACCGTGATGTACAATACAGATATATATTATAAGCATGAGATTGTATCATCCAAATAAAAAAAAAATATATTTGGACATCAAAAGAAAATAAATAAAAAAATAAAACAAGATTTAAGATTTTATTTTGTTCCTTTCAAAAAACAAAAAAACAAATCTTTTGTACAAATGAAAAAGGAGAAAAAAAAGAGATAGAAAAGGATAAATTACACATGTCATGATGTCCAATGAAAATGAAAATGAATATAAACTCCTTTCTTTCTCCTTCTCCTCCCAACTCTTTCTTCACATTTTCTCAATGGCTTCTCTAACACCGTTGCATTGCCACCCTCCCCTTTCTTATTCTTCTTCTTCTTCTTTCAGAACTTCGAAACAAACACTCTCACTCTCACGCGTTCTCATTCACCCTCTCAAATTCCAATCACGACGCATATCTCGTCTTTCCACAACAGCAACTCTCTCCTCGCCGCCACGCGCTTACGTCACCGGACCCGCATCCGACCCGAATGTAGCCGACCCGGATCCGAAGCTTGACGGGTCGGTTCCCGAGGAGACGAAGCCACCGAGGGTCGTAACTTGGGAGCTTCTATCTACTCTTCTCGTCAAGCACAAACTGCGCCTCGCTGTTTCGGTTGCATCTCTCTTTGCCTGCACCACCTGTACCCTATCCATGCCCATTTTTTCCGGTAATTTTGTATTTTTTTTATTGCGTAAACATCACACACCTTTTATTTGTTTTATTACAATCCCTCAAAATATATAATATTCAGTTCAATTTTTATACATTGAATTTGGGCTGTGCATCCACTTTATTCCTTTGTAAATCTTGCCATAAGTCAAATAAAAGAAGATGAAATTTACGAGTTTTGGTAAAATTTAAAAATTATTTGATACGAATAATTCTAATATAAGTACATATTATAAGATTACATGACTACATATGTCTAATTTATTTTAAATTTGGTGTGTATGATTGTTGAGATAATATTCTATTGGAAAAAAAAAATTATTGTTGAGATAATATCATAATATTCAATGGATAGATTGATGAAATTTTAAGTATACAACAAATTATTAAGCAGAGTAACCATGGTGAGACTAAACCGAGTAAGTGAATTCCCACTTTTTAAAATTGAGAATCATTATCTGTCAAAAAAAAAATTGAGAATCATTACTTTTTTTAATATACTCTACTCTTAACACATTCAATATTTCTTGTAAAAAAAACACATTCAATATTTCATTTTTAAATTTTTTTATAAAATTTTTATTCCTTGATTACATTCCTTTCTTATTATTTTATAATTATAGAATTTTAAATTTAAATTTATGTATATCTTTATCATAATTTTAGATATTTTATTTCTTAAATAGTTTTCAAATTGTTTTATATTATTTTCTATTCTATTGATCAAAGAAATATTATTTTCTATTCTTAAGGACGAAAATTGCACTCTAGTGCTTAATTGTATATTTTATAGGTCAAAATTAGTTCCATCTTAGAATTTAGATAATTAATTAGACTGAGTTTAGGGTAATTTTTGTATTTTAAGTACTATTATCTGGACTCATTTATTTTGTAAGGTTTGACTCTTTTATTATGGGTGCATGTGTACTAAATAAAATATCAATCATTGAATTTTTCATGAACATAAAAAAATTGTAGAAAAATGAAAACTCCACTCCAATTATTATGATGTTCAAGGAGTAATAAGCTAAAAAATTTATTTTTGTAATTTGTGCTTGTTTTCTGTTTTTTTTTTATTTAAATTTCTTTGTTCTCTAATTGCTGCAGCTACATGCCACATCAAATGTGCTTATGTAATCTCTTTATTCCCTGTTTGTTTGATCATACCAGTAGGATTGTTGTAACTTCGATTTAATGTTAGTCAGACTCCTATGGCCTGTTGTGTTTAACAACCTTTTGGGTTGGTTTTGTTTTTGCAGTATCAGAAATTAAAGCAGTTAGGTGCTGTCTTTTATCTTTGTATTCCTTTTTATCCCATGTTCATGTATGATTTCACTATTAATTATGTTATATGCATTCTTATGTGTTGTTGTTTTCTTAGGGCGGTTTTTTGAAGTTCTTATTGGTGCTAGACCCGAGCCGTTATGGAGACTTCTCAGTAAGATTGGAGTTCTGTATGCCCTAGAGCCACTTTTAACTGTTATTTTTGTTATAAACATGAACATAGTGTGGGAAAAAGTTATGTCAACACTAAGAGCTCAGGTCTTTGGAAGAATATTGATTCAGAAGGTAAATTCAAATCCATATAACTTTCCTGTTCATTTTTATTCTTTTTCTTTTTCTTTTTCTTTTTATTTAGTTCTCTCTGATAATGCTTGGATATAGTTATTTGTTAGAATGTTTAGCTGTTTGAATTATTGGATAGAAATTAATCATATGGTGTCCTTTTTATTTATGCAGGTTGAGTTTTTTGACAAATACAAGGTATGTATTTGGAATCATTTATAGTATATGTGCTTTCATCTTTCTATGTCTGTTAATCTCTTGATCTATTTGGGTTGATAGCTGGGACCATGTGCAGATAACCTCTGTTTTGTCATTTTTACCTGATTTTTGTGCATGGTATTCTATTGTCCTTGTGTTCCTCTTTCTCTCGTTCCTTGTGTCTTAGCTTGATTCTTTTGCTCCCAATCTTTCTCATCCATTTAAGTAACTTAATCTCTTTGCAATCCCATTCTATTCGTATTAATATATATTTTTTAAAATAAAAAATTTCATTTTACTAAGCTATATAATACTACTTTGTTTCTTTGCTTTATAGGATGCTAACAGAGTAGGTGCAAAACCTGTTGCACTTTCTTGGGTTTCTTCTTGTAGGTAGGTGAACTCACTGGTTTGTTAACATCTGATTTGGGTTCTCTTAAGAATATTGTCAGTGAGAATGTTTCAAGGGATCGCGGATTCAGGGCATTATCTGAGGCAAGCAACTCTACACCAATGAGGAAGTGAGCTTTATATTTCTCATGTTTAAGCGTGTGTATTATTTGTTCCTTTTTCACTTTGTTGGGTTGATTTTTCTTCACTTCTTGAGAAGTGGCTTTTGTACCACAGTTATGTTGTTTGCGTATGGAAGAATTGCTTTCTTTTTTAATTTTCACTTAGGTTGTATTGATGCATATTTTGGTTTGCATTTTGCTGCTCACGTTCATCTGTTCATTACTGCTTCTGTTTTTCTTGTACTTGCAGGTCATTGGAACAATATTCATACTTTTTTCTTTATCCCCTCAACTAGCTCCAATTCTGGGTGTTCTGATGATCGCAGTTTCCATTTCAATTGGTAAATTTCTATTGTATTTGATCATAACATTAATGACCAAGTTGTTCAAGGTTTATAACACTGTTATGGCTTATTAATTATAACCAGCAAAAATATGACAATCCACGTATTGCTTCCTCCTTTCCTAAATGTTAGGGCAACACACGTCATAATTTCATAAATAGTTTACTTATAGCTTGAATTATAAATACATAATAATATGATAAAAAAATTGATTCTTTCTGGTTTGCTGAAGCTGTCTACAAGAGATCAACTTTGCCTGTTTTTAAAGCACATGGGATGGCCCAAGCATCGATGTCCGATTGTATAACAGAAACATTTTCTGCTATTCGAACAGTGAGTTCCCAGTAGTTCATATTATGATAATAGACATTTGTGCTGAGCATTTTAAAGGCTTGGATTTGTAATTTACAACTGAAATGGTGACTTACATACTTATAGGTGAGATCCTTTAGTGGAGAAAAGCGCCAAATGTTTATGTTTGCTAACCAGGTAAGATTATTAAAGGAGCGCTAGCTGTTGTCAGAAATGTATGACACCCTCTAGATACTTACGTGTTAATTATGCGTTCCATACAGGTTCTATCTTTTCAATCAAGTGGGATAAAGCTTGGAACTTTCAAATCTCTAAATGAATCCTTGACTAGAGTTGCTGTTTATATTTCTTTAACTGCACTATATTGTCTCGGAGGAAGCAAAGTTAAGGCGGTAAGCAATTCTAGCCTATGATCATATACATCTTTCTTTTATCACTTCTTTTCCAAGGATTTTCCACCATTGAAATCATTGACAACTCTTTCTGAGCTGCTATTAATTCTTGCTATCAGGGTGAACTCTCCATTGGAACTATGGCATCTTTTATTGGATATACTTTCACATTAACATTCGCTGTAAGCAAATTGGGTTGTTGATTTCTTGTTTTGCTTTATTTTTCCATCTTCTCTTTGCTGCTGATATTATATTTTTCAGGTTCAAGGATTGGTTAATACTTTTGGAGATCTTCGTGGAGCTTTTGCTGCTGTTGAAAGGATTAACTCTGTTTTGTCTGAAGTTCAAGTTGATGATTCCCTTGCCTATGGCTTAGAAAGAGAACTGAAACAAAAAGTAGTGAATGATGAAAACTATAAATTGTTCTTCTCTAATGGCTCTCCTGAGAACAACCAAAAAAATTATTCGCATTACATGTCAGCATTAAAAACATCGAGCAATTTGTTTAGCTTAGCTTGGTCTGGGGATGTTTGTCTTGAAGGTATCTCTATTGTAATTTTATTACCCCTTAAGATGTGTTGTTTTAATGTATGACATTTCTATATCAACTACCATGTTTGCTATTGTTTTCGTAATTGGACCTTCCTCATCGTACTTTTTCCTTTCTAGTTATGAGATGAACTTCCAAATTTTCATAAATAAAAAGTAGTGAATGATGAAAACTATAAATTGTTCTTCTCTAATGGCTCTCCTGAGAACAACCAAAAAAATTATTCGCATTACTTGCCAGCATTAAAAACATCGAGCAATTTGTTTAGCTTAGCTTGGTCTGGGGATGTTTGTCTTGAAGGTATCTCTATTGTAATTTTATTACCCCTTAAGATGTGTTGTTTTAATGTATGATATTTCTATATCAACTACCATGTTTGCTATTGTTTTCGTAATTGGACCTTCCTCATTGTACTTTTTCCTTTCTAGTTATGAGATGAACTTCCAAAGTTTCATAAATAAATGGATTGATTTTCTTTTGAGAGACTTTGACTGCATACTGATTGCTTTATGGTTGTCAGTATATTTAAATCATACTTCTCAAAGATTGAATTACAGTGAAAGGAGCCTGAGGAAGACATATAAACATTCATTTTTAGTTTTAATTATTTACATCCAATTTGATATGTGAAGCATAAGCACGCGTGCACAAGTACTCATACTTTATTCTTCCAGATGTGAACTAGTTCCATTATAATCATGAGATGGTTAAATATTACATTAGCATAATAGATATGATTTACTTTGTGATGTGTACTTTTTCCTGCTCTGTCAGTGACTGCCTTTGTATTTTACTGCAGATGTGTATTTCTCTTATCCTTTAAGGCCTGATGTGGAAATCTTAAGTGGCTTAAATTTAAGACTAAAATGTGGAACTGTAACTGCACTGGTGGGTGGTAGTGGTGCAGGCAAAAGCACAATAGTACAGCTATTGTCTCGTTTTTACGAGGTTTGATTTCTATTTCAGAAGTTGTAAGTTGAAATTTCATTTAATTTCTGCTTCTTAAAAATTACATGGATCAAGTGACTTTTATTTCTGTAGCCAGCAAGAGGTTGTATAACAGTTGGTGGAGAGGATGTCCGAACATTCGACAAGAGTGAATGGGCTCGGGTTGTCTCCATTGTAAATCAAGTATGAAAACTAAAAAAGGAAAAAGAAGTTCATCTTTGATATCAAACATATTGCTTCATTTCTAATAATATTTTGATATTACAGGAGCCTGTTCTGTTTTCGGTTTCTGTTGGAGAAAATATTGCATATGGGCTTCCAGATGAAGATGTTTCGAAAGACGATGTGATTAAGGCAGCAAAAGCTGCAAATGCTCATGACTTCATTATTTCACTTCCACAGGTTGGTTTGTCTTTTAGATATGCAAATGATTTTATATAGATACAATTGATTGATAGATTGTTATCTTATTGTTGTTCATTTCTGGAAAGGGCTATGATACACTTGTTGGTGAGCGTGGAGGCCTACTGAGCGGAGGACAGAGGCAGGTAAAAACATAGAGTAGAGGTTACATATAAAGCCATTTCCTTGCATGAGAATGCATGTTCACACATGGATACATTTAGAGGTTATTGACTCCATTGTTTATAAATTGCAGAGAATTGCCATTGCCCGAGCTCTCTTGAAGAATGCTCCCATCCTTATACTTGATGAGGTGATATTTTTTTTATTATTTCTTTGAAGTTGTATGCACTCTTCATGTTTCATTTTACACAAACAACTAGATATATACCCACACGTTGCGTGGGTGGAGAAATGAAAGTAATTTAAATTTCATGCTTAAATTGATCGGAATATTGAAAAATAATTAAGTTGATTGAGTAAAAAATCATTTTTCAAAACAGATTTGCTACAAATATCATTTTTCATTCTCAGCTCTAGTCAATTTGACCACTCTACGACCTATGGGGAATTACGATTTAGGAAAGTTAGCTTTTAGGGTTGAGTTAGACTCAAACCAAAATTCTAAGATGGTATCAGAGCCAATCTTATCTGTTATTGGGCCAAGATCTTTATTATTCCACCTGCATTTGTCCATGCTCCAAATGTCCTGTCCCTAGGCATGAGGGGGTGTGTTGAGATCCCTTGTATTCCACCCACATTAGTCCACGCTTCAAATGCACAGTTCTGAGCGTGAATGGGTGTGCTGAGAGTTATATATCAACTAGAGATATGACCTAAGTAGTATTTATTAAATTTAGGCAGTCCTTACCTTACAGGCCGGTTTTGTGGGGTTGAGTTAGTTTCTAAGCCAAAATTCTAAGATTTACAATAAAAGGTATCATAATAGGAAGGAGCATATGTATTATCTTCTCTTAATGTATAGATATTAAATCTCGACAGTTATGTTAGATGAGAGTATCATTCTAAGAGTTGAGAAAAGAGAATTGAGAGATGAAGAGACATTGTCTCTCAGGCCAGGCCAAAGATTTAGAAACTTTGTTGATATGGTGGAAATATAGAGATGTAATAAGCTGATGTGGCAGCTTTATAACTCGCATCTCAGCTTGCGTCTTGGCATTTATATATTATAGTAAATAGTGGATATTAGACGAAGTTGGATTCACTGGGAGGAAGATCAATATGCAGCCATGTAAAACCTTTCCTGATGTTCTTTAAGCTGACATCAATCTGACACTATATATGCATGCCCGTCTTGATTTACATATTCTTTGCTGCTGCAGGCTACCAGTGCACTGGATACCGTGAGTGAGCGCTTGGTCCAAGATGCTCTCAACCATTTGATGAAGGGGAGGACAACATTAGTAATAGCTCACCGATTAAGCACAGTTCAAAATGCCAATCAAATTGCACTCTGTTCAGATGGGAGGATTACAGAACTAGGCACCCATTTTGAGTTATTGGCTAAGAAGGGCCAATATGCTTCACTGGTTGGCACTCAAAGGCTTGCATTTGAATAAAATTATTATGATCTTTAATATTTACTGTTATACCAAATAGCAATGCATGACACATGGAGCTGGATAATTTGCCAGCTTGTTGTGCTTTCAAACTAAACAAATTACCTTTTGCCGCAATCGCCTGCTGACACTTGGAGGTTTCAAAAGGGGGTGCTGGTTTGGTTGAGAAGTTATCATAGCAAAGAGAGAAAAGAAAAAAGAAAAGAAAAAGGAATGTAATTAATGAATGATTGGCTGTAGCTACCCACATGTCATGGCATTTTGGCGTGCAAGGCCTCATCTTAGTTCAACAAATCGATATTACGATTTGGAATTATAAGTAAGGTACACCCAACATATTTTTAGGCCTAGAACGAATTTTGATGTGAGACATTTTTATAGCTAATAATATTTTAAGTGAGAGAGAGTAACAGAAAAATCAAAGGCTAACAAAAATAAATGTGGTTTTTGCTCAAACAGGAATCAAATCTCATTCTCCATGGACAAAACATACATACGCTAGCTATCACGCTAGGCCAAAAGTTTTATAAATACTAATAGTAAATAAATACTTTATCGGTGGGCCTAAAACACGGGTTTGAACTGTTTTATGCTTGGGGCGGCCTTTATTATAAGATTTTATATTTTCGTTGTTATTTTAGGGAATAGCTAAAGTCACCTCCTATTTTTGCTAGCATGTACCCACTATGTGGAAGTTTATTTCTGGAGGTGTATCATTTTGCCGTTTGAAGTTTTGTTTTTGGAAAAATTTGAACAAATTATACCGTGCGGAAATAAACTTTCGGGTAGGTTTGAGTACATGCTAACAACCAACAGTAGAATAATGGTTTATTGTATTAGGCTTCACTCCCTTTTTTGGATATATTAGAATTGCTATTAGACATTAGACAGTGTTATGCATGACTTATCAGGTGACAGAGCTATTTTTTAGGTGAAGGGTCAATCACTCAAAAGGTATTCCCACGTCGACAGCCAGAGACTAATCCTTTCCAAGGCATAGGGATCACTGAATTGGGTTTTGCCTCTCTCAACTAGACTTTTTCCATACACACGACTGAGATCGAATCCAGGACAACACGTTTAAGGAATCCAGCTACCTGCTAATTGTGTCGTACCTTGTAAAATGGCTAAAACGGTCCAAATAAATGCACCTTGTAATATTTCACATTGAATTCCCAATGTGCATATAATGAATATAAATAGGTTTTCACAATGTCCAAGTCTATTTATGATATATAGAATTTGAAGTGTGAGTTGTGACAATGACGCCTCATCTCCCTCAACTTATTCATCAATATTCTATTTATAGTAAAACACTTCATTTGCTCCTTCAACTTAATCATCAATATTAGCTAGTCAACTAAACTTTTTGGTTGAATTGCCAATCCCTTAATTTGTACTCCTTCTCGACTCGATTATAAGGAGAAAAAAATCATGTATTTGGTCTAAAATATAAGAAATTTTAACTACTTTTATCCTCTTTAAAATTGTTTATATTTTAGGCCAAATGAATGGATTTTTTCTTCTTCTTATAATGGAGTTCGGAGGGAGTATATGTTTTGTGGTTTAGTCTATGACCTTTGAGTGACTACTATGAATGTGGGTAAAGAGTTACAAGTCTTACTCCATTTGCATTTATAGTGAGTTTTTTCATATCCTTTTGTTACCAAAATGAAGGAGCATCAAGCGTAACATTGATTGTTGAAATGAATAATCATCTTTATGGGTTCATGTTCTGTGGTGGAAGCTGAGTTATTTATGGGGCATTTATAATGACATTAAACTGGTTTGAGGAAGAGGATTTTGCAGAGTGAGAATTGAGACTAATTCAAGTATTGCATTTGCGGTCACCTTGTTCTACAATAATTGTGATCATAGGCACCAGTGCTACCAATTTAGCTATTCACAGTTATATGTATCATATTTATTAATCTATTTTGACAAATCCTTTGACTATAAGATGAGCTTTCTTCATTAATGATTTGTAAATCTCCTAACAACTTTCAACTTTAATTCAAAACTCCTCGCATGAATTGAATTGAAATTGAATTAACAATATGGAAGTATATAAAGTTAAGGATACTCACTATTTGTACAGCCGAAAAAACAATGAAAACATCCCTTGCCACCAAAAGTCTGAACTTTATTTTACACCAACAGTTGTCCTCAAACAATTCAACTCTAGATGAAATTGGGCTTTGTAAATCTGTTTCCATTATCATTTTATGCTTTGTTTAACTTTGCAATTCAACTCTATTCTTGCGATTATATTAGAAATCAGTTTGGTAATGATAATGCTGTTTAAACTATCACTGCATCAATATACATCAATTGTAGAAATATTTGAGAAATCCATAGTGTTTGGTAGTTGTTTAAACTATCATTGCATCAATATACATCAATTGTAGAAATATATGAGAAATCCACAGTGGGAGGAACGTGAATACTCCTAACAGCTTCGACAAAAGAAATAATTAAAAAAAAACTCAAAGAAGCTCTCGAATAGTATATTTGATTATTGGATAAATTCTATTGGACACATAAATTTCTGGAACAAACTTAGTGTCTAATATCAGGGTGAATCTATTATTGCTTAATTAGACCGGTTTAATATCGCTTGATTGGTCCATTGCACTTATGGACACCCGTGCGTTTTGCACGGGTTAAACACACTAGTTTATATGATGAATCTGCTACCGTAGAGTGGAGACATGTCTTGAGGGAAGTTAATCAAGTTGATGATGGTTTAGCGAAATATCCAGTTGATCTCAATGTTTCCAACAGGGTGTTTGATGTTGCACCAGCTGATGCCAGTTGTACTTTATTTCCTCGTGGTTATTAAGGTTTCAAGCTCCCTTTCTTGTACCCAAAAAAAAAAAAAATCTTTTCACCAACTGATTTTCTTTCATATAGTTCTAATTCATATTAATTTAACAAATCCAATGCTATAATTATTTGATTTAGAATTGGCTTTGTATAACATTTTCTTTGTAATTTTTTCATAGCCAACCATTATTAAGAAAATTATCTCATCTTTTAAGAAAGTAGAAGTAAATTATATTATAATATTGGTTTAATACTGAAGGCAGTAGGTATTTTTTTTAATCATTCCATAACCTTATTCATAAATGAAACAAAAATTGTGCATTCTAAGTTGCTGTACTGAATGTACACCAATATACTTTGGGAGATAATTCTGAAGACAATTTCCAAAATTTGCAACTTGGAAATATTAAATTAACATGAAAGGAGGTTGACTGTACTATTATTATCATGAATGAGAAGTCCTGGCTATATCTATATGACTTTACATATTCCCATGTTAATATATAATAACTTATTCTTCTATTTATGTTTTTTTTATCTATTAGTATCTCTAATTACCAATTTCCTTTTTCAAAAAAGTTGAGGCAATTGCTCAATATGGAATGAGATCTTAACTATCTTAAGATGAAGAAGAAATGGAGATAACAGCACTTAAGTCTGCAAGACACTCAGTTGGAAGGCCAAGGAAGGAATTCATAAGGAAATCATCAATAGGATCAACTGTTGCCACACCAACCAATCTGCATTTTCCCTCTTCATCCAATCTCTTGCCTCTTCCACTCTTCATAGTCCCCTTTGATTCTTCAGATGTCAACACTGTCTTCACCAGCAGTGGGGGAGCCTTATAGATGCTACCAGCAGAAAACAAGAACTTGGCCTTGAACTCAAGATCAACCTTGAAAACAATTTTAAAAAATAATAATTAAACCATTAGCATCCATATCATCATTTGGGAGGTCATTGAACTAAATTTAAGGGACACCTATGGCATGTTAGAATAAGTGCTAATGTTCACTGAAAAATTGTGCACATAATCAAGGTTTTAAATTGGGATTGCAATCGCGGTCGTGTCACGATCTTTGATATTGCTGAGAATCATGATCAAATAAGGCTGGTACGACCCCAGTTGTGATCGCGGAGACATCAGAAACCATTATGTAGCGGCCACTAAGCGGTCAAATACGACTTATGCGACTCTGATTACAATCACAATAAGGTCGCCCAGAGACATAAAAAATGATGATGTAGCGGTCACAATCACAGCCGTGGACTCATTTTATAAAACCCTACACAAGATGTACAATCTCTAGGACACACTCTAGAATTGAAGTAGTATGGCTTACCTTGCCAGATTCTTGATTAATACTTCCTTGGAATGCTTCTGGAACAATATCAATCCTCAAAAATGGTGGCAAAGGTAATCCAAGAAACTTGGTTGTAGAGCTTGTCAATGGTGGAATATACAGAGTTCCAACATCAAATGAAACAAGAAGGTCATTGTTATCTGGATTATTCTCTGTTGCCTTTGCACCACTCCCAGTTCCTATTCCTCCTTCGGCATCATACTCAAAGTCAGGATATCTTGAAATTCCAAGCTTGCAAGCTCTTTTTGTCTTGAAACTAATAGTGTAAGCCTCAGTTGTTGGTGTTTCAATGGTTTTTTGTTGTTTTTCACTTGAGATAGAGGAAGAGAAGATGATGGTGTTTCTTCTTCTAAGCTTTGCTTTCTTGGTGTAAAATTTGCATGGTATTGGTGTGCTTGAGAAGTTTATCTTAGAACTCATCTAGTGTCTTTGATAGAAAGGGAAACTGAATTCTAGAATTATATTATTCTTGATGAGAAAGTGAAAGTCCTAGTGGAATTACCAAAACTATAAAGCTCACTCTATGAAGCCACTGAAAGAACATGAGGCTGGTTTCATTTGTGGCTATGAATATCTTATCTTTGAGCTTTGTGTGATCTCAAAGCAACACTTGGCACCAGGAAGTTCAATGGTATTGAGTAGGTAAAATAAACAAAATGGATGATGGTCCATATATCACCCTTTTTTTTATTCTGAAATTTGAATTATTATTTACTATGCTCTTTTTTAATTAAATCAATTCATTTAAAATTTGTAAAATCAATCTATAGATCTGTGTAATTTCATGAAAATCAGTCTATTTTGAATGAGAGAATGAATATATAAAAAAATAAAATAAAGTTAAGGATCAAATCTTTAGTCGTTTTTTATTTTACACTCAGAGAAAAATAAACTTCAATAAAAATAAAGAAAAATTTCGATTTCTTAATTATTATTTTATTTATTGACATAAATAAACCTTTATATATTGAGTGTTTCTAATTGTGATGGAGAATTAGTTACTTTTCGTTGGTGCTTTAGCAAACAACGTTGAAAACTGAATACAGCTTGCGACACAATACGTGTTCGTATTGTACGGATACCCTTTTTATTTTTTATAAAAAAAATATTTTTAAATTTTTTTTTATCTGGTTAACGAAATTCATTTATCTGGTTAATGGTTCTCATTATCTGGTGAATGCCAACTCTGAAACTTAACACATTCCATTTATTTATCCGGTTAATGAAGTTTACTTATCTGGTTAATGGTTCACATTATCTGGTGAATGTCAAACTCACGTTCCATTTTTTTTATCTAGTTAACGAAGTTCACTTATCTGGTTAATGGTTCTCATTATCTGGTGAATGCCAACTCTTAAACTTAACACATTCCATTTATTTATCTGGTTAACGAAGTTTACTTATTTGATTAATGGTTCACATTATCTGGTAAATGTCAAACTCACATTCCATTTATTTATCTGATTAACGAAGTTCATTTATCTGGTTAATGCAATTCATTATCTGGTTAATGACAAATATTTTTGTAACCAGTTAAAAAAAATCTAAAAAAAAATTGAAAAAAAAAATTGTATCAATACTGTACGGACGGTGTCACATTGAGTGTTCAAAAATAGAAAGGAACAAAATGAGGACGACTTTCACCACCTTTTTTTTGTCAGTAGTGTCCTTTTATTTTATTTTATTTTATTTTATCGAAAATACCCCTACCCTCCCCCTCCCGCTTTCTGCGTGCCCCATCCCTTTTCCCCATTTTCTGAAAACTCGTTCGTGTCCGAAAACTCATTATAACGCCCGGAAACTTGTCAACGACCAGTAATATCTGGAAAATTGTTTAATGTTCGAAAATTTGTTTAATGTCTGATAACTCATTTCGATGTTCATAGACTTCTAGAAACTTGTTTTAATGTCCGAAAACTCGTATAGGACTAGAAACTCGTTTTGCCTACTGGAAACATATTTTGGAAAGAGGAAAAAAAAAAATAAAGTAGGGGAGGGGGACAAATCGGAACGGTGGAGGGAGGAGAGGAGGGGGAAGGGAATGTGAGAGGTGTGGGAAAGGGCTGGTGCCTACAGCAATTCCCTTAAACTTATGTAAGTTTGATAGTCTATGGACTCAACAAATTAGGCCACATAAAATTAAGCCCATTAAATTAAGTAGCTAATATAATTTAATATAATTATGTTAAATATGATGCCCAAATTTTGAATAGGAATCGTGAGCTTGCTAACAGTTTCAATTTGAGAAATTTGTTAATTGTATATGATGCTATCGTGTTTGACCCGTGCATTGCACGAGCTATATGTTAATGTTTTAGTACGCTATAACAAATTTGATATTATGTGACTGTTTTAAGTGAATAGCATGTACATGTTATCCTGCACTTATTTTTTTTATATTATAAATTAAATAATTTATAATGTGTGTGTTTGTGGGATCTACTGTTGCGATGCATGAGTATACAGATATGGATCCAGATTCCCCGCAGTCAATCTGTCAACGTGTTGGCAGCTGTCTGATCAAGATTAAATGGTCCAGATTTTAAGCTCAGTAAATATACATCTTTATATATAAATCGTCTGATCAAAATCAATGGTTGAGATATCCAACTGTGTGAATGCGCGAAATATATATCTTTATATATAAATCGTCCGATCAAAATCAATGGTTGAGATATCCAACTGCGTGAATGCGAGACTACGTAGAATTCAATTCCATACAGATATGCGTGGAATTAGCAATATGTGTTTAAAATAAGTGAAATATTATATATTAATGTTGCTCATAAACAATTGTAAAAGAACCTGAATATAGAGAATTATATAATATTTGATCACCGCATGGTATAGTAATTTTAAATTTACTAATTAATCTTATATACTTATAAAATAGAAACAGGTCATTTTTATTTTTTTAGGTATTCTAACAATACTTTCCTAAAAAAAGGTATTGTAACAATATTAATAATGGTATTAATAACATAATATTTAATTCATTTATAAAATAATACGTACACGTAATAGGCAGCTCAGAAACAAACAATGGTGTATGATTTGGTAAATATAAAATTTTAAAACATATTATACGACTGGATTTGTTTTGGGTATATCTTTTAGCCTTCCAAAATTTTTCTTGTAAATTTTGAAAGATATTTACTTTGATTACTAAATCTTAAGGTTTAATTTTAGTAAATATGATTGTAGGAGAATAACAAACCATGAAGATGAATGGAGAAGAAGACTTTCCTACATTGGGAGCTGATATTCACTGCGGTGCTCGATATAAAGAATGTTGAGACGACGAAGAAACCCCAGATCAACGACCTACGAAAGAAACAAAATATGTGAAATAAATGAGGTCGCAACCACAATCTCATTAGAATAGAAATTATTTCAAATTTGAATTAAAACTTTCACACACACATATTTAATCTTTCTTTTAATTGTTTTTTAAGAATTTTTAGAATCAATCACAATCAATTTGGCTTAAAATTTGATATCTTGCAAGTGCATTATACAGGTCATAACCTTTTATGTTCAATATTTGACTCGTACCATGCACGGATAATAAATCGGGATACGAACGATGTCTTTAAACTATAATTATAAAAAAGAAAAAATATTTTATTAATAATATTATAATTTAACTCCAATAAATGCTTGCATTAAAACAATCAATTCCATCATCATGATCAATATACAATTTTAAGACAATTTAAAAGTAGACAAATATTATGCAATCAAAAAATTGATATTGTATTGCATAGAAAAAAATTGATATTATGCATTCAATTAAAAACTTTCCGTTTGAAAATCCTATCAAGTTCTTTAAAATTATAATTTTAACATGTGACTTTGATTCTTTCATATGATAAGTATATTCTAATTAAAAGTGTTAATACCATTATTAGAACCAAACAATTAAGTAAAAATTATAGAATAACACAATATATTATTATTTTATATAATTTATTAAAATGATCTTTTTTGCCAATAAATATTATATATTATGTAATAAAAAGTATAGATTGAATATTTATAATTACAAATTTATTAAAATATTACGCACTTAGTAATCAAAGTTATTGACTCGAAAAAATACTGAATTTGTAATCTCAAAAAAGTATTAAGATATTCTTTTTTTTTCAAAGTTAAAGATGACAAATCTATTTTTTGTGGTATAACTTAAAATCTTTATTTTTATACAATAACTTAAAATAAGATCTGCATTGATTTCTTAATACCAATTTCTTCATGATTTGATTTCTAAAAGGAGTAATGTTGTATTGTCATGGGTATTTTTCTAATAGTCTATCTACTATTTTATATAGAAAATGTTAAATAAAAATCATATATATTTAATATATAAAAAATATGAACAAATATAATAGTTTTCATTTAAGACGATTTAGAATTTTTCAGCATTTGTTCAAATATGGCTAATAGTTAAAAATGGTAATTTTAATAGAGGAATCAAAGTGTAAATTAATTTTTTGATATAAATGCAATATATTGATTACATAAGATTTTGTATTCAATTGTCATAGACCATAAACGTTATGTGATTAAACGCATTAATTATAATTTATTTGATTTTCTTTCTCAGTCTTTTATTTTTGCATTTGATTATTCCCATTACTTTTATCCCTTTGGGTGTGGGTTCGAAACCTCCATAAGGCAAAAATATTCCTTAAGGGGAAATAAAGTCCTATGAGTAGTACTACGGGTAGCCACGTGGGTCTAGTCCACTGGTCAATAGTCCCGGCTGTTACAATGAAAAGGTAGTCCCGGGTGTTACAATGAAAAGCCGTCTTTTATTGTAACAGCTGGGACTATTGACCAGTGGACTAGACCTATGTGGCTACCCGTAGTGCTACTCATAGGACTTTATTCCCCCTTAAGGAATATTTTTGCCTTATGGAGGTTTCGAATCCACACCCAAATGGATAAAGGTAATAAGAATCCACCTCCCTTTTTTTTGTTGCTTTGGAACCGAACCTAATAATAGATTTACAATAATTGCACTTTATTATGGAACCGAACCTAATATCCATACCTCTATTTGATTGACACATGTGATTTATTGGTTTGGAATAGCTGCTTTGGAAATGATTCAAATAAATGTATAATAGTAAGATATATAAGATAAGATGACATATTATATACTATCACCATATATACTATCACCTATTAAATTAATGACGGCTAAGCCGTCGGTAAATTGGGCGATTCTATTTTTCTGCATTTAATTTCTTGGACGGTGTTTTGTTAGTGAAGGCTGCACCGACGGCTAAGCCGTCTGTAAAATTGATACTGATAGGGTTAATTGGGCATCTGTTTTCTCTTTTCATTTTCATCTTCCCTTCCCTCTCTTCCTCTGCGGCTGCGCCCTTGTGCTTCTCTTCCTCTCCTCCGCGGCTCCTCTGCGTGGCTGCACCCTTCTACTTCTCTTCCTCCTGATAGCTCCTCTGCGCCCTTCTTCGTTCTGCCATTCTGCGTCTCTTCTTCCTCTTTGCCCATCGACAGAACCAGGCACAGCGACTGCCACTGTGCCACGCCTGCACATCTCTGCTCGACCACTACCAAACCTCTCTGTCTCGTTTGCCTCCGCCGCACAGGCACAGCTCCGTCTTGTTTTTGCTCTGCCTCACATTTCAGATCTCAGCCACTCAGGTATTGGTACTTTTTGTGCTTTGGTCCTTTTTTTTCTTGCTTTGGTTTGTTCCTTTTTGTGTTGTGGTACTGGTTGTTGGATACTAAATTCATAGACTAGCGTCATTTTCATTTACCTAAAGATTGGAATTTGATTTAGCTTGACTTATGTGGGAATTTGATTTGCTTTGATCCTTTTTGTGTTGTGAATTAGACTACTAAACTGAGAATTATTCACTTGGTCTAATTGGTTTGTTCTTTGTTTTCTAATTTACTGAGAATGACCCAGTCAACACTTAAATGATATCAAGTGGCTGCATGAATCTATTGAGAAATTGGTTGACTTTTTCTACTTGTATTGGGTCATTAGTTTGCCTTAGCTTCAAGAAAGTTAGGAGACACTGTTGGAATCAAGTGGATTCAGAAACAATAACCCTTAATTGGTTTGATGATAACAAATGATTAAGAGAATAATTTATTCTCTAATGTGTTTGCTAGTATGCAGAAATCACTATTCATTAGAAGAAGTCATCTCAGAAGACTTAGTGAAATCTTGAATTTAACATGTCTAAGTGTGGGAGTGATCCTCTGTTTTTATGCTGACATCACCTTGTGAAGCCTTGCTCTGAAGTTAGTCAACTCTGTTGAACAGTCAACTCTGTTGGTGAACCGAGCTCTGAAAACTAGCTCTGATCTTGGTCAACACTCTGATGGCGGTCATCACTCTGGTAGACCACATTCGATTGAGACCACATTCTGTTTGGTCAACGCTCTAGTCATTGGTCAACACATTCAACAGACTTTGGTTAGTCTACACTATAGAAGTCTTCGTTCATGTCCACAAGACTTTGTTATGTGAAAGCCCATTGAATTCTACGCTGAAGAACTCAACTCTGTTTCAAGCTCACTCTAAAGTACAGTACTTAACTCTGGTGAACAGTGTAGCTCTGTTAGGAAACAGACTGAAGAATATTTAAGGCTACTTCAAGTATTTAAGAGACCTCATTGATTAAGCATTTTAATGTACGAGATATCAAAGGTTAAAAGGAATGTCAACGAATTTAATCATCAAGAAAACTTGTTATCGAAGTGTCTAATATTCAAAAAGCTCACAAGAGACAAAGATTCTGATTTTGTGTGCAGTGCTCAGAATGCTTTATACAGTCTGGAAAGCAATGTGACCTGCAAAAGCCACAAAAACGGGATCTGAGGTTTTGACCTAGGGTAAAAAGAGACGTTGTGTAACAACGGCACTATTCTCAACCCTAGCTATATATACCTTACTTCAGTCACTGAAGTAAGTTAACGATTGAAAAGAAAGTGAACGCAACAAAGTACGAAGTGATCATACTGTGAGCGCCTACAATCTTATCAAACTTAAAATCACTATTTTCTGAGACAGTGAGCAACCAAGAAATCTTCCAAGTCTGTGGGATCACATTGAACAAAGCACTTAACTGTTTTATCCTTTCTGTTTGAAAGTTATTATTTGAGCTAAAGTTCTTCATTGTAAATCCTCTCTGTGAGAGTTATCTTTGTATTGTTTCAAAACTCCTTTGAACTTGTATTAAGCCCAGTAGTGGCTATATTCCTTAGAGGCTTGACTGTACTAAGTCGTTCTAAGAAGTTGTGAGTATAGCCAGTTTGGCAGTATTATACTCTCAAGTGTAATCAGGTTGATTATAGTGGAAAAATCCTTCAAGTGTGTGAAGGGACTAGACGTACCTATCAGGTGATAGTGAACTAGTATAAATCACTGTGTTACTCTCTTCTCTCTTCTCTTTACTTACTGCACTGTTTTATTAAAGAGTTGTTTAGAAAAAGTTTTTCCTAAACACTTATATTTGCAAAAAGTTTTTAAAACCCAATTCAAACCCCCACTTTCTTGTATTTTTGCCACGTTCAGACACTGCCAATTAAAGTTATATTGATTTTTGACCTTATTGCACTCTGTAATCATTAGCATCTTGAGATAAAATGGATAAACCAACTATTCTATATATATATATAGAGAGAGAGAGAGAGATTTGTATATGTAAATCTAATCGGTGCTCTTGTTTACTTAAGATAGGTGAGAAATATTTTGTAATGATACCTGATGTTATTCATACCTTCAGGACATTATTGCTATAGAGAATTCATTCGCTGAACATATAACTTCACTCATCCTTCATTTTCCTGTACCGACAATTTGAGTGATATAAATACTTTATTTAAGAAGCTTAAATCCAGTTAATTTAAGGCTGGTTAGTAAAAATAGGCTTTTTACTTTAAAACAATATATCTTTTTGGCTACTGTATGAATCTAATAGGTATGAACAGAGATGATGGATTCTTGTGATTATTGTCTTTTTATATCCGTGGTTCAAGTAAATGTGTACACACAGTACAAGGGAAAATTTTGACACTACAAATGATTAGAAGTTTGTATACTCCTTGACATGTTAACTGGTTATGAGTTCACAATGAATTGTAGCTTTCTGTTTGAAGAATAACTGCCAGTTACCACCCATGTGATGTATTTGTCGACAGTCTCCAGGATAGTAAGTTGCAGGAATGGTCTAAGTTATTCAAAATCAATGATTTTAACATAACGTTTTAGTTCAAATCAAAACATACAAAAGCAATGTATTTTTTTTAACAAAAGGCAATAGCAATTTTTAGAATTAGAAAATAAGATGATGATATCACTCGTTATTTATGTTCTAGTTTTTTCTTTTATTTTCATGGTTGGTTTAAAGAAAAGACAATTTCTCTGACATCTTGAAGAAGAAATTAGCTAGGAAGATCAATTAACAACTTTTGTAAATCTAAAGCACTCCATTGTTTTTTTGTATGTAAAAGGGAGTAAGATTAATTAATCAACCCGAAGGGGTTGAACATAGGAAAATATTATGTGAAATTATTTCTGAGGACCATGTAGTCTGTATAAGGAGAGGTCTACTGTTTATTTATTTAATTTGAATTGATTAGTATAGTGTTGAATTACCTCCCTTGAAAGATGAATACAAGGAAAGGTCTGATGTTCATTTATTTAATTTGAATTAATCTAGTATAGTGTTAAATTACCTCCCTTAGAAGATGAGTACAATGAGAGGTATGTTGTTCATTCATTTAATTTGAATTGATGAAGTATAGTGACACATTTCAGAAATGGATGGTTACCCTCCAGATCAGAGTTAGGTATATGATAGGCTTTATCCTAGTAGAGGAGGGGTGAAACCAAGCTTTGCAAAAGGGGTTGAAGAGTTTATACTGAAGGCTAGAGCACAACCTGAAGTTGTAAGTAATGGTGGAATCAGATGTCCTTGTGACATTTGCAAGTTTAGGGGCATATTGTCTGAAGGAGAAGTCAAGGTCCATCTGTATAGTGTTGGGTTCCAACCAAATTATTGGTATTGAACTGAGCACGGTGAAAAAGCGCCACGTGTTCACCCAGTAAATGTGTCTAGTAGTAGTGGACAAATGGATAATGATGATCCGTTCATGCTAATGCAGCATATGGTCGACGATGTGTTTAGGCCTAGGTATGACTTCCAAAGTATGGGTGATGTGGGTAACGAGGAAGACGAGAAAGATATTCATAAAGAGCCCCCAAATGCTGACGCTCAAGACTTTTATGATTTGGTAACTGCTGCAAACGAGCCCATATATGAGGGTGCTTCTGAGTCAAAACTTTCAATATGCGTGAAATTGTAGGCATGCAAGACAAATTGGAACATTCCTTAAAAGTGTCTTGATTTCATTGCAAGTATGTTGGGAGACATGTGTCCTTCAAAGGAGAAATTGCCAAAAAAAATTTACCAAGCAAAAAGATTGGTGTCTATGCTAGGTTTGGAATCTCAAAAAATTGGTTGTTGTGTTAATGGGTGTATGTTGTATTACAAGGATGATAGTGCAGAACGACAACGTAAGTTTTGTCAAGAACCACGGTATATTCCCCATAAGACTGGGATGGATAAGTACAATGATATTCCAGCAAAGAGGATGTTCTATTTGCCAATCACTCCTAGGTTGAAAAGACTGTATGCATCAATGGAGACTGCAGCTGAAATGAGATGGCATTCTCACAATAGATATAGGTCAGGCATTTTACGTCATCCATCTGATGGTTGTAACGACCCTCATTTTTTTTATTATAATTTTTGTGGCAGTTATTTTAATTGATTTCATTATATGTTTGTGCATGAAAAGAGACTTTTAATTTAATTAAATGATTTTTTTTGAGAGTTGTTAATAAAAAGAAAGGGGAGGGCGTATAATGCCTTGGGCTAGCATCTTATATGCATAGTTATTTTCCTTTCCACCTACCTAGTGGGCCAACACCCATGGACTCTCTCCAACCCAACCCAAATAGTAGAACCTAGGGCGTATGAAGGCATGTGACGCCTCAAGCCAAGCCCTAGCGCCTCCAAGCCTCTCTCTCTCAAGTTGATTCACTGGTTCTTTCTCCTTTCTAGCTCCAAACCCTAGCACCACACAAGCTTGAAGGAGGCATTCCACGTTTTTCTTCTCTTACATGATTCGATCACCAAGGTTAGGAGCAACTCCATCTTTGTTCTTCATCTGAAATTAGGTAAGTCATGACTCTTCTCCTTCCTATGTTGCGCCTCCTAGAAAATTGTGAGTCTTGGGGATTTCCAACGTTTCTTATAGTTTTCTTTTACATTCGTAGCAAACTCACCGTAGGATTGATTCGAGTCATCATCATCCCTCTTTCACTAAGGAATTTCGCAAGGACCAAAGGTAAGGGGAGATTATTGAAATTGGGGATATTCGAGGGAATAGGTGAAGGGGTTGTCCTTGAACCCCGTTGTGTGTTAATTAATTGAAAAAAAAAAATTCTATTTTTCATGTGTATACATATTTATGCTTGTTGCTTGAAAAATCGATGTGGCTGCCATGGTTGTTCATACATGTTATAGGTGTTAGAAGATTTTCTGTTTTGATGCCTAGGAAGTGCTTGAATTATTAGAACCCCAAATTGATATGTTCGTTAACTTTAAGTGATGATTTTCAATGTTAAATTGTGCATGAGTCTTTATAAATGATTAAAATGGACGCTATTTTATGGATTTTGTTAATGGAAAATTTTAGAATAATTTTAACGTACTTCGTTCATATTTTAATTTATATTTTTCTTTGTGGAAATGTTACCGTAACTATTTTGGAATTAGAGAACCGGATTAGAACCTTAAGAACTACTCCTAATTAGTAATAAAGATTTTTCTCCAAGTGTTAGTCTTGATTGTGATGTTCCTAAATATTTAGAATCGAAGAAAAATAGGTGAAAACGTATGTGAAACAATATGTAGCGCTGCTGTTGTTGTTCTGCTGCTGTTGTTATTTTTGTTGCTGTAGCGCTGCTGTTGTTGTTCTGCTGCAGTTCTGTTTCGCTGTTGTTGCTGTTTCTGTTGCAGTTTCTGTTTTCGCTGCTGTTGCTGTTTCTGTTGCAGTTTCTGTTTTTCGCTGCAGTTCTGTTTTTGTTGCTGTTGCAGTTTTTGTTGTTGTTTTTGTTGCTGTTGCTATCTAAAGTACTGCGAAAATTCTGTTTTAGGTTGCTGTTTTTATCTCTGTTATGTGCTCTGCAGATTTTTAACTACATGATTAAGAAATAATTATGCTTAAGACAAGTCATGGATTTCCTATAATTATTCCTTGATCCGTTTATTATTTTGTGACGATGGTTGTGAAAAGTCCACACTTGTGGCAATGACCTTGAAAGGATAAATGACATTTTGTGCAAGTCACCTAGCTATTAGTAGCCATAATGGGACTTGAGTCATTCCTTGTGAGATGATCCTAGCCATATGGGCCATGATGGATTGTCGATGAAACATTGAACTATGACGTTCGGAGGAAACCCGACCTTGTGTGTTTGTTTGTCATACAACCCTTGTGACAGGATGGGGAAGTACCATTGAAATGAAAGGTGGAGGCCATTATGAGGGAGCCTGCGTGGCAATACCTCGGCCTAGAGGGTGAGAAGCCGAGTTTGTGGTCCCTAATAGTTTGAGGGTCGCGCCTTGGGCTGGGGACCACTTATCAGACTTAGCTACCCCGGCCAATCATAGGACATTATCATCCCTAGTTGAGAGTATGCGGTAATAGAGTAAAACACCCGCGAGGTGATCTCTAATAAACCAAATATGTACTCCTAGGAGACTTCCCAGAGTAGTAGATGGTACCACATGCATAAGAAGTAGTGATGTTAGCATCTGCATTATTTTCTTTTGATAATTATGTGGCTATGAGAAATGATGAAATTTGTCTGCGTGCATTTGTAGATGATATGAGATGTTGTTACTACTTTATGTGAATAATGTTGTTACTACTTTATGTGAATTGATTGTTATAGTGTGGTGTGTGTATATATATATATATAAATATATTATTTATTTATTCACCTTTTTCTCTCCAAATATCACTTTAACTCGATTTCAATGTACTCACCCTCTATGGTTGTTTGTCTCTTGTCCTCCTATTTTCAATTGCAGACACTACTAATACCAGGACACGTAGCTAGTGGTGAAGGCCTCTTCTGAGAATTATTTTATAGTTTTAATTGAACATTTTGATTGAGACGTTGAGTCATTTATGTATTTTATTCTTGTAGTGTAAGTTGGGCTAAGTCAAGCTCTGAGGCTATGTGACACAGGTTTTTCTTTTATTTGGGGGTTCGTATATCGCTTGGTTTTATTTTTATTTCACAAGTTCAAATAAGATTTCTTAGAGAAGTACTTACTATGCTTGTTGTTACTAAATATTTGCAAACTGAATGATGTCTGAAATTGAATTACTCATCGAGTTATCCGTTGATCCTTTTTATATTTTATTTTCTTATTTATTTTTATTTAACGATTTTCGAAACGGGGATTAGAGTGTCACATTTAGTGGTATCAGAGCAGTTCGGTCTTACCGGACTGTGTATGTGTCTATTATGTTTCTCTGTGTGAACTCTGTGTTTTGTGCGTCAATGTTTGATTTATTTATTTATTTATTTATTTAGTTATGGGTTGACGTTGCTTGTTGCATCCAATTTGGTTCTGATTGGTGCAGGGAGTAATGGCGGGTAGGAACGATAGAGCTTTAGCGGATGCACTCGTTGCCATGGCTCATTTGTACAAGGAATTCGAATAGGAATGCTAATGCCGAGAGCTGAATTTAGAGGATTGGAGCAATTCCAAAAGAATGACCCACCTACCTTTAGGGGTGGACATGATCCCGATGGTGCCCAATCTGGATACGAGAGATGGAGAAGATCTTAGTGCTATGGCGTGTGCGGATGCTCAAAAGGTGACTTTTGGTACCTTTAAGCTTCTTTGAAGGCGAGAATCTTGGTGGGAGAGTAGCCCACGTGTGGAAGCTGCACCGGAGGAGTCACTGGGAAGCCTTCAAAGAGATTTTCTTGGAGAAGTACTTTCACGAGGATATCCGTAACCTAGGAAGGAAGCTGAATTTCTAGAATTGAAGCAGGGTAATATGTCGATGAAATGAGTATATCACCAAGTTTGAAGAGCTGTCCAGTACTATCACCCTTATGTGGGAGAAGCGGGTGAACGCTCAAGTGTGTGAAATTCATCAATGGATTTGCGACCGAAGTCAAGCTAGCCATTAACTACCAGAGAATTCACAGTTCCTGAATTGATCCACAAATTGTAGAATGTGGGATGAGGACAACAAAGCTAAGGTAGCACACTACAAGTCGGTTGGCTCCCGGAAGGATAAGAAGAAAGACAAGAGAGACTTCCAGAATCGGGAAAGCCATACCCAACTCAGAATGGACGGTTTGGACATAACCGTAATGGTAACCGCAATCAATCTTTCCACAAACTGCGGCACAAATGTTTGGCGGAGGTGGAGGAGGCCTTCGACCCTCTGCGTTGCATGAAGTGTGGCAAATGCGGACATGCCCTCATCGAGATTGTTACGAAAAGCAAATGATCTGTTTCAGCTGTGGAAGGCCAGGACATATCGGAAGGAGTGCGAATCAAGAAAGAACCAAACGGGAATGGAGGCGTAATTCCCAACCCAACCGACCTAAGCCAACAGACGAGTCTTTGCTCTCAACGTGGCTGAAGCGCAGCGTCGGACAACCTTATCCAAGGTGCGTGCTTCATACATGGATCTCCTTTAGTGGTACTTTTCGACTCGGGTGCTACGCACTCCTTTGTGTCCGATGAATGTGTGAAAAATTTGAATTTGCCTGCTTTCACCCCTACCCTGTGAACTTGAGGTTGAGACTCAAAGAAATGGTAAAGTCAGAACTTCTTTTGCTTGTCTAGAATGCCCTTTGTCCATAGGTGATAAGGAATTTGTGGTTGATTTGGTTTGTTTGCCTTTGAGTCAACTTGATGTAATTCTTGGCATGAATTGGTTAGCTACTAATCAAGTCATCTTAAATTGTTTTGAAAAGACTGTTTGTATTCCTCGATCTGCTTGAACCAGAGATCATCGACTCTTAACGGCCAACCAAATGCAGGCATGTTTGAAACAAAATGCCCAAGTTTACATGATGATAGCCTCTCTAAAAGTCGAAGACCAAGTCAGGATAGATGGTATGCCTATAGTGAGTGAGTATTCCGATGTGTTTGAAGAAGTACAAGGATTGCCTCCAGAGAGAGAGACCGAATTTACCATAGACTTAGTGCAGTGCACGGGACCCATATCTATAGCTCCTTATAGGATGTCTCCATGAGAACTAGTTGAGCTTAAGAAACAGTTGGAGGAGCGCTAGAGAAACAATTCGTGAGGCCGAGTGTATCCCCTTGGGGTGCACGGTGTTGTTAGTCAAGAAAAAGGATGGGAGTATGAGGTTGTGCGTAGATTACCGCCAATTGAACAAGGTAACTATTAAGAACAAGTATCCCTTGCCTAGGATAGATGATCTGATGGACCAGCTAATTGGAGCCTGTGTGTTTTCTAAGATAGACCTTAGGTCAGGTTATCACCAAATCCGAGTGAAGTCTGAGGACATCCCAAAGACTGCATTCAGAACCCGTTATGGGCACTACGAGTACCTAGTTATGCCGTTCGGTGTAACCAATGCTCCTGCCATGTTCATGGACTACATGAACCGAGTCTTCCACCCATACCTTGATAAGTTTGTAGTGGTCTTCATAGATGATATCTTAGTGTACTCTAAGAGTAGGGAAGAACATGTGGAACACTTGAGGATAGTATTACAGACCCTTAGGGAGAAGCGACTTTATGCCAAGCTTTCTAAGTGTGAGTTTTGGTTGGAGGAAGTGAGTTTCCTAGGACATGTGATCTCAAAAGGGGAATAGCGATGGGCAGTCTAAGGTAGAAACGGTGCTGAAGTGGGAATCACCTAAATCAGTGACTGAGATTAGGAGTTTCTTAGGCCTGGCAGGATACTACCGTAGATTCATAGAGGGATTCTCTAAGTTAGCCTTGCCTTTGACAATGTTGACCAGGAAAGGAAAAGCTTTCGTGTGGGATGCTCAGTGTGAAAATGGATTTCAGGAGTTGAAGAGGAGATTGACTTCTGCCCCAGTTTTAGTACTACCTAATCCAAGTGAACCTTTTGAAGTGTATTGTGATGCATCTAAGTTAGGACTCGGAGGTGTGCTTATGCAGAATAGACAGGTAGTGGCCTATGCCTCTAGGCAGTTGAAAACCCATGAAAGGAATTACCCCACTCATGATTTAGAGTTAGCCGCTGTGGTGTTTGTGTTGAAAATATGGAGACATTACTTGTATGGTTCTAGGTTTGAAGTGTTTAGTGACCATAAGAGCCTTAAGTATCTTTTTGACCAGAAAGAATTGAATATGAGACAGCGAAGGTGGATAGAGTTTCTTAAGGATTATGATTTTGGGCTTAACTATCACCCCGGCAAAGCCAATGTAGTGGCTGATGCTTTGAGTAGGAAACCCCTACATCTTTCCGCTATGATGGTTAGAGAGATGAGTTTGATCGAAGAGTTTAGGGATCTGAGCTTAGTTTGCGAGGTCACTTCTAAGAGTGTGCGACTAGGAATGTTGAAAGTCACTAGTGGATTACTGGAGCGGATTAGGGAAGGTCAGAAGACCGATCAACATCTTTCGGACCAGAAGGAGCTTATCGCTCAAGGTAGGGATATAGGTTTTAGTGAAGGGAACGATGGGATTTTGAGGTTTCGAGGTAGGGTTTGTGTACCTAATGTTCTTGAGCTTAAGAGAATGATTTTAGAGGAAGGGCACAAGAGTAGTCTAAGTGTTCACCCCGGAGCAACTAAGATGTACCAAGACCTTAAGAAAATTTTCTGGTGGCCTGGAATGAAAAAGGAGGTAGCAGAATTTGTCTACGCCTGCCTGACTTGTCAGAAGGCCAAGATAGAGCACCAAAAACCATCTGGATTCTTACAACCCTTGAGTATTCCTGTATGGAAATGGGACAGTATAGCAATGGACTTCGTATCAGGACTCCCTAGGACTCCCGCAGGAGTAGATGCCATCTGGGTTGTTGTGGACAGATTGACAAAGTCTGCACATTTCATCCCTGTGAATATGGAATACCCTTTAGAGAAGCTGACCAGGTTGTACATTAGGGAGATAGTGAGGTTGCATGGCGTACCTTCTAGTATTGTGTCTGACAGAGACCCCAGGTTTACCTCTAGATTTTGGGGAAGCTTACATGAGGCTTTAGGAACCAAGCTCAAGATGAGCTCTGCTTATCACCCTCGGGTGATGGTCGATCTGAGCGAACCATCCAATCATTAGAGGACTTGTTAAGAGCTTGTGTCTTAGAACAAACCGGTAGTTGGGATAGCTTCTTGCCTCTTGTTGAGTTTACCTACAACAATAGCTAGCATTCCAGTATTGGGATGGCACCCTATGAAGCCTTGTATGGCAGGGAGTGTAGGACTCCCTTGTGTTGGTATGAGACCGGTGAGAACCTTGTGTTGGGCCCTGAAATAGTTCAGCAAACCACTGAAAAGGTCAAAATGATTCAGGACAAGATGAGGGCCACTCAGAGTAGGCAGAAGAGCTATCATGACAAATGAAGAAAGGATTTGAGATTTGAAGAGGGCGATCATGTATTCTTGAGAGTCACTCCCAAGACTGGGGTTGGCCGGGTAATGAAGTCGAAGAAACTTACTCCTCGTTTTATTGGCCCCTACCAAATTTTGAAAAAGGTTGGAGAAGTTGCCTACCAGATTGCCTTACCACCTTTCCTTTCAAACCTTCATAATGTCTTCCATGTGTCGCAACTCCGTAAATATGTCCATGATCCTACTCATATAATTGAACTTGATGAAGTACCATTGAAAGAGAATCTTACCTATGAGGTACTACCAAGGAGGATTGAGGGCCAAGCCAGTCAAGCGGTTGAGAGGGAAGGAGGTTCAGTTGGTCAAGGTTATTTGGGGAGGAGGCAATGAGGAGAGTGCTACTTGGGAACTCGAAAGTCTGATGCAAGCCTCTTATCCACACTTGTTTGACCACGGTAAGTTTAGGGGCGAAACTTTTTGTAAGAGGGAGGATGTAACGACCCTCATTTTTTTATTATAATTTTTGTGGATTATTTTAATTGATTTCATTATATGTTTGTGCATGAAAAGAGACTTTTAATTTAATTAAATGATTTTTTTTGAGAGTTGTTAATAAAAAGAAAGGGGAGGGCGTATAATGCCTTGGGCTAGCATCTTATATGCATAGTTATTTTCCTTTCCACCTACCTAGTGGGCCAACACCCATGGACTCTCTCCAACCCAACCCAAATAGTAGAACCTAGGGCGTATGAAGGCATGTGACGCCTCAAGCCAAGCCCTAGCGCCTCCAAGCCTCTCTCTCTCAAGTTGATTCACTTGTTCTTTCTCCTTTCTAGCTCCAAACCCTAGCGCCACACAAGCTTGAAGGAGGCATTCCACGTTTTTCTTCTCTTACATGATTCGATCACCAAGGTTAGGAGCAACTCCATCTTTGTTCTTCATCTGAAATTAGGTAAGTCATGACTCTTCTCCTTCCTATGTTGCGCCTCCTAGAAAATTGTGAGTCTTGGGGATTTCCAACGTTTCTTATAGTTTTCTTTTCTGTTCGTAGCAAACTCACCGTAGGATTGATTCGGAGTCATCATCATCCCTCTTTCACTAAGGAATTTCGCAAGGACCAAAGGTAAGGGGGGGAGATTATTGAAATTGGGGATATTCGAGGGAATAGGTGAAGGGGTTGTCCTTGAACCCCGTTGTGTGTTAATTAATTGAAAAAAAAATTCTATTTTTCATGTGTATACATTTATGCTTGTTGCTTGAAGAATGGATGTGGCTGCCATGGTTGTTCATACATGTTATAGGTGTTAGAAGAATTTCTGTTTTGATGCCTAGGAAGTGATTGAATTATTAGAACACCAAATTGATATGTTCGTTAAATTTTAGTGATGAATTTCAATGTTAAATTGTGCCTGAGACCTTATAAATGATTAAAATGGACGCTATTTTATGGATTTTGTTAATGGAAAATTTTAGAATAATTTTAACGTAATTCGTTCATATTTTAATTTATATTTTTCTTTGTGGAAATGTTACCGTAACTATTTTGGAATTAGAGAACCGGATTAGAACCTTAAGAACTACTCCTAATTAGTAATACAGATTTTTCTCCAAGTGTTAGTCTTGATTGTGATGTTCCTAAATATTTAGAATCGAAGAAAAATAGGTGAAAACGTATGTGAAACAATATGTAGCGCTGCTGTTGTTGTTCTGCTGCTGTTGTTATTTTTGTTGCTGTAGCGCTTCTGTTGTTGTTCTGCTGCAGTTCTGTTTCGCTGCTGTTGCTATTTCTGTTGCAGTTTATGTTTTCGCTGCAGTTCTGTTTCACTGCTGTTGCAGTTTCTGTTTTTCGCTGCAGTTCTGTTTTTGTTGCTGTTGCAGTTTTTGTTATTGTTTTTGTTGCTGTTGCTATCTAAAGTACTGCGAAAATTCTGTTTTAGGTTGCTGTTTTTGTCTCTGTTATGTGCTCTGCAGATTTTTAACTACATGATTAAGAAATAATTATGCTTAAGACAAGTCATGGATTTCCTATAATTATTCCTTGATCCGTTTATTATTTTGTGACGATGGTTGTGAAAAGTCCACACTTGTGGCAATGACCTTGAAAGGATAAATGACATTTTGTGCAAGTCACCTAGCTATTAGTAGCCATAATGGGACTTGAGTCATTCCTTGTGAGATGATCCTAGCCATATGGGCCATGATGGATTGTCGATGAAACATTGAACTATGACGTTCGGAGGAAACCCGACCTTGTGTGTTTGTTTGTCATACAACCCTTGTGACGGGATGGGGAAGCACCATTGAAATGAAAGGTGGAGGCCATTATGAGTGAGCTGCGTGGCAATACCTCGGCCTAGAGGGTGAGAAGCCGAGTTTGTGATCCCTAATAGTTTGAGTGTCGCGCCTTGGGTGGGGACCACTTATCGGACTTAGCTACCCCGACCGTCAGGACATTATCATCCCTAGTTGAGAGTATGCGGTAATAGAGTAAAACACCATGAGGTGATCTCTAATAAACCAAATATGTACTCCTAGGAGACTTCCCAGAGTAGTAGATGGTACCACATGCATAAGAAGTAGTGATGTTAGCATCTGCATTATTTTCTTTTGATAATTATGTGGCTATGAGAAATGATGAAATTTGTCTGCGTGCATTTGTAGATGATATGAGATGTTGTTACTACTTTATGTGAATAATGTTGTTACTACTTTATGTGAATTGATTGTTATAGTGTGGTGTGTGTATATATCTATATATATATATATATATATATATATATAAAATATATTATTTATTTATTCACCTTTTTCTCTCCAAATATCACTTTAACTCGATTTCAACGTACTCACCCTCTATGGTTGTTTGTCTCTTGTCCTCCTATTTTCAATTGCAGACACTACTAATACCAGGACACGTAGCTAGTGGTGAAGGCCTCTTCTGAGAATTATTTTATAGTTTTAATTGAACATTTTACGATTGAGAGGTTGAGTCATTTATGTATTTTGTTACTGTAGTGTAAGTTGGGCTAAGTCAAGCTCTGAGGCTATGTGACACAGGTTTCTATTTTATTTGGGGGTTCGTATATCGCGTGGTTTTATTTTTATTTCACAAGTTCAAACAAGATTTCTTAGAGAAGTACTTACTATGCTTGTTGTTACTAAATATTTGCAATTGAATGATGTCTGAAATTGAATTACTCATCGAGTTATCCGTTGATCCTTTTTATATTTTATTTTCTTATTTATTTTTATTTAACGATTTTGAAACGGGATTAGAGTGTCACATTTAGTGGTATCGAGGCGATTCGGTCTTCTGGATTGTGTTTGTGTCTTTTATGTTTCTCTGTGTGAACTCTGTGTTTTGTGCGTCAATGTTTGATTTATTTATTTATTTATTGATTTAGTTATGGGTTGGCGTTGCTTGTTGCATCCAATTTGGTTACGATTGGTGCGAGGAGTAATGGCGGGTAGGAACGATAGAGCTTTAGCGGATGCACTCGTTGCCATGGCTCAATTTGTACAAGGAATTGAGAATAGGAATGCTAATCTGAGCCGCTGAATTTAGAGGATTGGAGCAATTCCAAAAGAATGACCCACCTACCTTTAGGGGTGGACATGATCCGATGGTGCCCAGAACTGGATACGAGAGATGGAGAAGATCTTACGTGCTATGGCGTGTACGGATGCTCAAAAGGTGACTTTTGGTACCTTTAAGCTTGCTGAAGACGCAGAATACTGGTGGGAGAGTAACCGCCCACGTGTGGAAGCTGCACCCGGAGGAGTCACTTGGGAAGCCTTCAAAGAGATTTTCTTGGAGAAGTACTTTCCTGAGGATATCCGTAACCGGAAGGAAGCTGAATTTCTAGAATTGAAGCAGGGTAATATGTCAGTAGCTGAGTATATCACCAAGTTTGAAGAGCTGTCCAGGTACTATCACCCTTATGTGGGAGAAGCGGGTGAACGTTCGAAGTGTGTGAAATTCATCAATGGACTGCGACCTGAAGTCAAGCTAGCCATTAACTACCAGAGAATTCGACAGTTCCCTGAATTGATCCACAGCTGTAGAATGTGGGATGAGGACAACAAAGCTAAGGTAGCACACTACAAGTCGGTTGGCTCCCAGAAGGATAAGAAGAAAGACAAGAGAGACTTCCAGAATCGGGGAAAGCCATACCCAACTCCGAATGGACGGTTTGGACATAACCGTAATGGTAACCGCAATCAATCTTTCCACAAACCTGCAGCACAAATGTTTGGCGGAGGTGGAGGAGGCCGCCCGACCCTCTGCGTTGCATGAAGTGTGGCAAATGCGGACATGCCTACCGAGATTGTTACGAAAAGCAAATGATCTGTTTCAAGCTGTGGAAGGCCAGGACATATCGGAAGGAGTGCCGAATCAAGAAAGAACCAAATGGGAATGGAGGCGAATTCCCAACCCAACCGACCTAAGCCAACAGGACGAGTCTTTGCTCTCAACGTGGCTGAAGCGCGGCGTCGGACAACCTTATCCAAGATGCGTGCTTCATACATGGATCTCCTTTAGTGGTACTTTTCGACTCGGGTGCTACGCACTCCTTTGTGTCGATGAATGTGTGAAAAATTTGAATTTGCCTGTTTCACCCTACCCTGTGAACTTGAGGTTGAGACTCCAAAGAAATGGTAAAGTCAGAACTTCTTTTGCTTGTCTAGAATGCCCTTTGTCCATAGGTGATAAGGAATTTGTGGTTGATTTGGTTTGTTTGCCTTTGAGTCAACTTGATGTAATTCTTGGCATGAATTGGTTAGCTACTAATCAAGTCATCTTAAATTGTTTTGAAAAGACTGTTTGTATTCACGATCTGATTGAACCCAGAGATCATCGACTCTTAACGGCCAACCAAATGCAGGCATGTTTGAAACAAAATGCCCAAGTTTACATGATGATAGCCTCTCTAAAAGTCGAAGACCAAGTCGGGATAGATGGTATGCCTATAGTGAGTGAGTATTAGATGTGTTTGAAGAAGTACAAGGATTGCCTCCAGAGAGAGACCGAATTTACCATAGACTTAGTGCAGTGCGGGACCCATATCTATAGCTCCTTATAGGATGTCTCATTGAGAACTAGTTGAGCTTAAGAAACAGTTGGAGGAGCTGCTAGAGAAACAATTCGTGAGGCCGAGTGTATCCCCTTGGGGTGCACGGTGTTGTTAGTCAAGAAAAAGGATGGGAGTATGAGGTTGTGCGTAGATTACCGCCAATTGAACAAGGTAACTATTAAGAACAAGTATCCCTTGCCTAGGATAGATGATCCGATGGACCACTAATTGGAGCCTGTGTGTTTTCTAAGATAGACCTTAGGTCGAGTTATCACCAAATCCGAGTGAAGTCCGAGGACATCCCAAAGGCGCATTGAGAACCCGTTATGGGCACTCACAGTACCTAGTTATGCCGCTCGGTGTAACCAATGCTCTGCCATGTTCATGGACTACATGAACCGAGTCTTCCACCCATACCTTGATAAGTTTGTAGTGGTCTTCATAGATGATATCTTAGTGTACTCTAAGAGTAGGGAAGAACATGTGGAACACTTGAGGATAGTATTACAGGACCACTTAGGGAGAAGCGACTTTATGCCAAGCTTTCTAAGTGTGAGTTTTGGTTGGAGGAAGTGAGTTTCCTAGGACATGTGATCTCAAAAGGGGGAATAGCGATGGGCAGTCTAAGGTAGAAAGCGGTCTTGAAGTGGGAATCACCTAAATCGGTGGTCGAGATTAGGAGTTTCTTAGGCCTGGCAGGATACTACCGTAGATTCATAGAGGGATTCTCTAAGTTAGCCTTGCCTTTGACAATGTTGACCAGGAAAGGAAAAGCTTTCGTGTGGGATGCTCAGTGTGAAAATGGATTTCAGGAGTTGAAGAGAGATTGACTTACGCCTCAGCTTTAGTACTACCTAATCCAAGTGAACCTTTTGAAGTGTATTGTGATGCATCTAAGTTAGGACTCGGAGGTGTGCTTATGCAGAATAGACAGGTAGTGGCCTATGCCTCTAGGCAGTTGAAAACCCATGAAAGGAATTACCCCACTCATGATTTAGAGTTAGCCGCTGTGGTGTTTGTGTTGAAAATATGGAGACATTACTTGTATGGTTCTAGGTTTGAAGTGTTTAGTGACCATAAGAGCCTTAGGTATCTTTTTGACCGAGAAAAGAATTGAATATGAGACAATGAAGGTGGATAGAGTTTCTTAAGGATTATGATTTTGGGCTTAACTATCACCCCAAGCAAAGCCAATGTAGTGGTCGATGCTTTGAGTAGGAAACCCCTACATCTTTCCGCTATGATGGTTAGAGAGATGAGTTTGATCGAAGAGTTTAGGGATCTGAGCTTAGTTTGCGAGGTGACTTCTAAGAGTGTGCGACTAGGAATGTTGAAAGTCACTAGGGGATTCTTGGAGCGGATTAGGGAAGGTCAAGACCGATCAACATCTTCGGACTGGAAGGAGCTTATCCCTCAAGGTAGGGATATAGGTTTTAGTGAAGGGAACGATGGGATTTTGAGGTTTCGAGGTAGGGTTTGTGTACCTAATGTTCTTGAGCTTAAGAGAATGATTTTAGAGGAAGGGCACAAGAGTAGTCTAAGTGTTCACCGAGCAACTAAGATGTACCAAGACCTTAAGAAAATTTTCTGGTGGCCTGGAATGAAAAAGGAGGTAGCGAGAATTTGTCTACGCTGCACGACTTGTCGAAGGCCAAGATAGAGCACCAAAACCATCCGGATTCTTACAACCCTTGAGTATTCTGTATGGAAATGGGACAAGATAGCAATGGACTTCGATCGGGACTCCCTAGGACTCCGCAGAGTAGATGCCATCCGGGTTGTTGTGGACAGATTGACAAAGTCTGCACATTTCATCCTGTGAATATGGAATACCCTTTAGAGAAGGTGACCAGGTTGTACATTAGGGAGATAGTGAGGTTGCATGGCGTACCTTCTAGTATTGTGTCCGACAGAGACCCCAGGTTTACCTCTAGATTTTGGGGAAGCTTACATGAGGCTTTAGGAACCAAGCTCAAGATGAGCTCGCTTATCACCCTCGGGTGATGGTCGATCTGAGCGAACCATCCAATCATTAGAGGACTTGTTAAGAGCTTGTGTCTTAGAACAAACCGGTAGTTGGGATACCTTCTTACCTCTTGTTGAGTTTACCTACAACAATAGCTATCATTCCAGTATTGGGATGGCACCCTATGAAGCTTTGTATGGCAGGAAGTGTAGGACTCCCTTGTGTTGGTATGAGACCGGTGAGAACCTTGTGTTGGGCCCTGAAATAGTTCAGCAAACCACTGAAAAGGTCAAAATGATTCAGGACAAGATGAGGGCCACTCAGAGTAGGCAGAAGAGCTATCATGACAAACGAAGAAAGGATTTGAGATTTGAAGAGGGCGATCATGTATTCTTGAGAGTCACTCCCAAGACTGGGGTTGGCCGGTAATGAAGTCGAAGAAACTTACTCCTCGTTTTATTGGCCCTACCAAATTTTGAAAAAGGTTGGAGAAGTTGCCTACCAGTTGCCTTACCATCTTTCCTTTCAAACCTTCATAATGTCTTCCATGTGTCGCAACTACGTAAATATGTCCATGATCCTACTCATATAATTGAACTTGATGAAGTACCATTGAAAGAGAATCTTACCTATGAGGTACTACCAAGGAGGATTGAGGACCGAGCAGTCAAGCGAGTTGAGAGGGAAGGAGGTTAGTTGGTCAAGGTTATTTGGGGAGGAGGCAATGAGGAGAGTGCTACTTGGGAACTCGAAAGTCCGATGCAAGCCTCTTATCCACACTTGTTTGACCACGGTAAGTTTCGGGGACGAAACTTTTGTAAGGAGGGAGGATGTAACGACCCTCATTTTTTTATTATAATTTTGTGTGATTATTTTAATTGATTTCATTATATGTTTGTGCATGAAAAGAGACTTTTAATTTAATTAAATGATTTTTTGAGAGTTGTTAATAAAAAGAAAGGGGAGGGCGTATAATGCCTTGGGCTAGCATCTTATATGCATAGTTATTTTCCTTTCCACCTACCTAGTGGGCCAACACCCATGGACTCTCTCCAACCCAACCCAAATAGTAGAACCTAGGGCGTATGAAGGCATGTGACGCCTCAAGCCAAGCCCTAGCGCCTCCAAGCCTCTCTCTCTCAAGTTGATTCACTTGTTCTTTCTCCTTTCTAGCTCCAAACCCTAGCGCCACACAAGCTTGAAGGAGGCATTCCACGTTTTTCTTCTCTTACATGATTCGATCACCAAGGTTAGGAGCAACTCCATCTTTGTTCTTCATCTGAAATTAGGTAAGTCATGACTCTTCTCCTTCCTATGTTGCGCCTCCTAGAAAATTGTGAGTCTTGGGGATTTCCAACGTTTCTTATAGTTTTCTTTTTTGTTCGTAGCAAACTCACCGTAGGATTGATTCGGAGTCATCATCATCCCTCTTTCACTAAGGAATTTCGCAAGGACCAAAGGTAAGGGGGGGAGATTATTGAAATTGGGGATATTCGAGGGAATAGGTGAAGGGTTGTCCTTGAACCCCGTTGTGTGTTAATTAATTGAAAAAAAAATTCTATTTTTCATGTGTATACACAGAATGCTTGTTGCTTGAAAAATCGATGTGGCTGCCATGGTTGTTCATACATGTTATAGGTGTTAGAAGAATTTCTGTTTTGATGCCTAGGAAGTAATTGAATTATTAGAACACCAAAATGATATGGTCGTTAAATTTTAGTGATGAAGTTCAATTGTAAATTGTGCTGAGACCTTATAAATGATTAAAATGGACGCTATTTTATGGATTTTGTTAATGGAAAATTTTAGAATAATTTTAACGCATTTCGTTCATATTTTAATTTATATTTTTCTTTGTGGAAATGTTACCGTAACTATTTTGGAATTAGAGAACCGGATTAGAACCTTAAGAACTACTCCTAATTAGTAATAAAGATTTTTCTCCAAGTGTTAGTCTTGATTGTGATGTTCCTAAATATTTAGAATCGAAGAAAAATAGGTGAAAACGTATGTGAAACAATATGTAGCGCTGCTGTTGTTGTTCTGCTGCTGTTGTTATTTTTGTTGCTGTAGCGCTGCTGTTGTTGTTCTGCTGCAGTTCTGTTTCGCTGCTGTTGCTGTTTCTGTTGCAGTTTCTGTTTTCGCTGCAGTTCTGTTTCGCTGTTGTTGCTGTTTCTTTTGCAGTTTCTGTTTTTCGCTGCAGTTCTGTTTTTGTTGCTGTTGCAGTTTTTGTTGTTGTTTTTGTTGCTGTTGCTATCTAAAGTACTGCGAAAATTCTGTTTTAGGTTGCTGTTTTTGTCTCTGTTATGTGCTCTGCAGATTTTTAACTACATGATTAAGAAATAATTATGCTTAAGACAAGTCATGGATTTCCTATAATTATTCCTTGATCCGTTTATTATTTTGTGACGATGGTTGTGAAAAGTCCACACTTGTGGCAATGACCTTGAAAGGATAAATGACATTTTGTGCAAGTCACCTAGCTATTAGTAGCCATAATGGGACTTGAGTCATTCCTTGTGAGATGATCCTAGCCATATGGGCCATGATGGATTGTCGATGAAACATTGAACTATGACGTTCGGAGGAAACCCGACCTTGTGTGTTTGTTTGTCATACAACCCTTGTGACAGGATGGGGGGAAGCACCATTGAAATGAAAGGTGGAGGCCATTATGAGTGAGCCTGCGTGGCAATACCTCGGCCTAGAGGGTGAGAAGCCGAGTTTGTGATCCCTAATAGTTTGAGTGTCGCGCCTTGGGTGGGGACCACTTATCGGACTTAGCTACCTGACCGGCCACCGGACATTATCATCCCTAGTTGAGAGTATGCGGTAATAGAGTAAAACACCCGCGAGGTGATCTCTAATAAACCAAATATGTACTCCTAGGAGACTTCCCAGAGTAGTAGATGGTACCACATGCATAAGAAGTAGTGATGTTAGCATCTGCATTATTTTCTTTTGATAATTATGTGGCTATGAGAAATGATGAAATTTGTCTGCGTGCATTTGTAGATGATATGAGATGTTGTTACTACTTTATGTGAATAATGTTGTTACTACTTTATGTGAATTGATTGTTATAGTGTGGTGTGTGTTTATATATATATATATATATATATATATATATATATATATAAATATATTATTTATTTATTCACCTTTTTCTCTCCAAATATCACTTTAACTCGATTTCAACGTACTCACCCCTCTATGGTTGTTTGCCTCTTGTCCTCCTATTTTCAATTGCAGACACTACTAATACCAGGACACGTAGCTAGTGGTGAAGGCCTCTTCTAATTATTTTATAGTTTTAATTGAACATTTTACGATTGAGACGTTGAGTCATTTATGTATTTTGTTCTTGTAGTGTAAGTTGGGCTAAGTCAAGCTCGAGGCTATGTGACATGTTTTTCTTTTATTTGGGGGTTCGTATATCGCTTCGTTTTATTTTTATTTCACAAGTTCAAATAAGATTTCTTAAAGAAGTACTTACTATCCTTGTTGTTACTAAAGATTTGCAAACGGAATCATGTCTCAAATTGAATTACTCATCGAGTTATCCGTTGATCCTTTTTATATTTTATTTTCTTATTTATTTTTATTTAACGATTTTGAAACGGGATTAGAGTGTCACATTTAGTGGTATCGAGCTGATTCGGTCTTACCTGATTTGTGTATGTGTCTATTATGTTTCTCTGTGTGAACTCGTGTTTTGTGCGTCAATGTTTGATTTATTTATTTATTTAGTTATGGGTTGGCGTTGCTTGTTGCATCCAATTTGGTTACGATTGGTGCGAGGAGTAATGGAGGGTAGGAACGATAGAGCTTTAGCGGATGCACTCGTTGCCATGGCTCAGGCTGTACAAGGAATTCAGAATAGGAATGCTAATGCCGGAGCCGCTGAATTTAGAGGATTGGAGCAATTCCAAAAGAATGACCCACCTACCTTTAGGGGTGGACATGATCCCGATGGTGCCCGTAATCGATACGAGAGATGGAGAAGATCTTCCGTGCTATGGCGTGTACGGATGCTCAAAAGGTGACTTTTGGTACCTTTAAGCTTGCTGAAGACGCAGAATACTGGTGGGAGAGTAACCGCCCACGTGTGGAAGCTGCACCCGGAGGAGTCACTGGGAAGCCTTCAAAGAGATTTTCTTGGAGAAGTACTTTCTCGAGGATATCCGTGAACCTAAGGAAGCTGAATTTCTAGAATTGAAGCGAGGTAATATGTCAAGAATGAGTATATCACCAAGTTTGAAGAGTGTCCAGGTACTATCACCCTTATGTGGGAGAAGCGGGTGAACGTCAAGTGTGTGAAATTCATCAATGGATCGCGACCAAGTCAAGCTAGCCATTAACTACCAGGAGAATTCGGCGGTTCCTGAATTGATCCACAATTTGTAGAATGTGGGATGAGGACAACAAAGCTAAGGTAGCACACTACAAGTCGGTTGGCTCCCAGAAGGATAAGAAGAAAGACAAGAGAGACTTCCAGAATCGGGGAAAGCCATACCCAACTCCGAATGGACGGTTTGGACATAACCGTAATGGTAACCGCAATCAATCTTTCCACAAACCTGCGGCACAAATGTTTGGCGGAGGTGGAGGAGGCCCTTCGACCCCTCTGCGTTGCATGAAGTGTGGCAAGTACGGACATGCCTACCGAGATTGTTCTGAAAAGCAAATGATCTGTTTCAACTGTGGAAGGCCAGGACATATCGGAAGGGAGTGCCCGAATCTGAAGAAAGAACCAAATGGGAATGGAGGGCAGAATTCCCAACCCAACCGACCTAAGCCAACAGGACGAGTCTTTGCTCTCAACGTGGCTGAAGCCGCAGCGTCGGACAACCTTATCCAAGGTACGTGCTTCATACATGGATCTCCTTTAGTGGTACTTTTCGACTCGGGTGCTACGCACTCCTTTGTGTCCAGTGAATGTGTGAAAAATTTGAATTTGCCTGTTTCACCCCTACCCTGTGGACTTGAGGGTGGGACTCAAAGAAATGGTAAAGTCCGAACTTCTTTTGCTTGTCTAGAATGCCCTTTGTCCATAGGTGATAAGGAATTTGTGGTTGATTTGGTTTGTTTGCCTTTGAGTCAACTTGATGTAATTCTTGGCATGAATTGGTTAGCTACTAATCAAGTCATCTTAAATTGTTTTGAAAAGACTGTTTGTATTCACGATCTGATTGAACCCAGAGATCATCGACTCTTAACGGCCAACCAAGTGCTGCATGTTTGAAACAAAATGCCCAAGTTTACATGATGATAGCCTCTAAAAGTCGAAGACCAAGTCGGGATAGATGGTATGCCTATAGTGAGTGAGTATTAGATGTGTTTGAAGAAGTACAAGGATTGCCTCCAGAGAGAGACCGAATTTACCATAGACTTAGTGCCAGTGCACGGACCCATATCTATAGCTCCTTATAGGATGTCTCCGCAGAACTAGTTGAGCTTAAGAAACAGTTGGAGGAACTGCTAGAGAAACAATTCGTGAGGCCGAGTGTATCCCCTCGGGTGCACCAAGTGTTGTTAGTCAAGAAAAAGGATGGGAGTATGAGGTTGTGCGTAGATTACCGCCAATTGAACAAGGTAACTATTAAGAACAAGTATCCCTTGCCTAGGATAGATGATCGATGGACCACTAATTGGAGCCTGTGTGTTTTCTAAGATAGACCTTAGGTCAGGTTATCACCAAATCCGAGTGAAGTCCGAGGACATCCCAAAGACTGCATTCAGAACTCGCATGGGCACTACGAGTACCTAGTTATGCCGTTCGGTGTAACCAATGCTCCTGCCATGTTCATGGACTACATGAACCGAGTCTTCCACCCATACCTTGATAAGTTTGTAGTGGTCTTCATAGATGATATCTTAGTGTACTCTAAGAGTAGGGAAGAACATGTGGAACACTTGAGGATAGTATTACAGACCCTTAGGGAGAAGCGACTTTATGCCAAGCTTTCTAAGTGTGAGTTTTGGTTGGAGGAAGTGAGTTTCCTAGGACATGTGATCTCAAAAGGGGGAATAGCAGTAGACCCGTCTAAGGTAGAAACGGTGCTGAAGTGGGAATCACCTAAATCAGTGACTGAGATTAGGAGTTTCTTAGGCCTGGCAGGATACTACCGTAGATTCATAGAGGGATTCTCTAAGTTAGCCTTGCCTTTGACAATGTTGACCAGGAAAGGAAAAGCTTTCGTGTGGGATGCTCAGTGTGAAAATGGATTTCAGGAGTTGAAGAGGAGATTGACTTACGCCCAGCTTTTAGTACTACCTAATCCAAGTGAACCTTTTGAAGTGTATTGTGATGCATCTAAGTTAGGACTCGGAGGTGTGCTTATGCAGAATAGACAGGTAGTGGCCTATGCCTCTAGGCAGTTGAAAACCCATGAAAGGAATTACCCCACTCATGATTTAGAGTTAGCCGCTGTGGTGTTTGTGTTGAAAATATGGAGACATTACTTGTATGGTTCTAGGTTTGAAGTGTTTAGTGACCATAAGAGCCTTAAGTATCTTTTTGACCAAAAGAATTGAATATGAGACAATAAGGTGGATAGAGTTTCTTAAGGATTATGATTTTGGGCTTAACTATCACCCCAAGAAAGCCAATGTAGTGGCTGATGCTTTGAGTAGGAAACCCCTACATCTTTCCGCTATGATGGTTAGAGAGATGAGTTTGATCGAAGAGTTTAGGGATCTGAGCTTAGTTTGCGAGGTCACTTCTAAGAGTGTGCGACTAGGAATGTTGAAAGTCACTAGTGGATTACTGGAGCGGATTAGGGAAGGTCAGAAGACCGATCAACATCTTTCGGACCAGAAGGAGCTTATCGCTCAAGGTAGGGATATAGGTTTTAGTGAAGGGAACGATGGGATTTTGAGGTTTCGAGGTAGGGTTTGTGTACCTAATGTTCTTGAGCTTAAGAGAATGATTTTAGAGGAAGGGCACAAGAGTAGTCTAAGTGTTCACCCCGGAGCAACTAAGATGTACCAAGACCTTAAGAAAATTTTCTGGTGGCCTGGAATGAAAAAGGAGGTAGCAGAATTTGTCTACGCTCGACTTGTCGAAGGCCAAGATAGAGCACCAAAAACCATCTGGATTCTTACAACCCTTGAGTATTCCTGTATGGAAATGGGACAAGATAGCAATGGACTTCAGATCGGGACTCCTAGGACTCCCGCAGAGTAGATGCCATCCGGGTTGTTGTGGATGATTGACAAAGTCCGCACATTTCATCCTGTGAATATGGAATACCCTTTAGAGAAGGCGACCAGGTTGTACATTAGGGAGATAGTGAGGTTGCATGGCGTACCTTCTAGTATTGTGTCCGACAGAGACCCCAGTGTTTACCTCTAGATTTTGGGGAAGCTTACATGAGGCTTTAGGAACCAAGCTCAAGATGAGCTCGCTTATCACCCTCAGGTGATGGTCACCCTGGCGAACCATCCAATCATTAGAGGACTTGTTAAGAGCTTGTGTCTTAGAACAAACCGGTAGTTGGGATACCTTCTTACCTCTTGTTGAGTTTACCTACAACAATAGCTATCATTCCAGTATTGGGATGGCACCCTATGAAGCCTTGTATGGCAGGAAGTGTAGGACTCCCTTGTGTTGGTATGAGACCGGTGAGAACCTTGTGTTGGGCCCTGAAATAGTTCAAAGAAACCAATTTGAAAAGGTCAAAATGATTCAGGACAAGATGAGGGCCACTCAGAGTAGGCAGAAGAGCTATCATGACAAACGAAGAAAGGATTTGAGATTTGAAGAGGGCGATCATGTATTCTTGAGAGTCACTCCCAAGACTGGGGTTGGCCGGGTAATGAAGTCGAAGAAACTTACTCCTCGTTTTATTGGCCCCTACCAAATTTTGAAAAAGGTTGGAGAAGTTGCCTACCAGATTGCCTTACCACCTTTCCTTTCAAACCTTCATAATGTCTTCCATGTGTCGCAACTCCGTAAATATGTCCATGATCCTACTCATATAATTGAACTTGATGAAGTACCATTGAAAGAGAATCTTACCTATGAGGTACTACCAAGGAGGATTGAGGACCGACAGGTCAAGCAGTTGAGAGGGAAGGAGGTTCCGTTGGTCAAGGTTATTTGGGGAGGAGGCAATAAGGAGAGTGCTACTTGGGAACTCGAAAGTCTGATGCAAGCCTCTTATCCACACTTGTTTGACCACGGTAAGTTTCGGGGACGAAACTTTTTGTAAGGAGGGGAGGATGTAACGACCCTCATTTTTTTATTATAATTTTTGTGGCAGTTATTTTAATTGATTTCATTATATGTTTGTGCATGAAAAGAGACTTTTAATTTAATTAAATGATTTTTTTTGAGAGTTGTTAATAAAAAGAAAGGGGAGGGCGTATAATGCCTTGGGCTAGCATCTTATATGCATAGTTATTTTCCTTTCCACCTACCTAGTGGGCCAACACCCATGGACTCTCTCCAACCCAACCCAAATAGTAGAACCTAGGGCGTATGAAGGCATGTGACGCCTCAAGCCAAGCCCTAGCGCCTCCAAGCCTCTCTCTCTCATGTTGATTCACTTGTTCTTTCTCCTTTCTAGCTCCAAACCCTAGCGCCACACAAGCTTGAAGGAGGCATTCCACGTTTTTCTTCTCTTACATGATTCGATCACCAAGGTTAGGAGCAACTCCATCTTTGTTCTTCATCTGAAATTAGGTAAGTCATGACTCTTCTCCTTCCTATGTTGCGCCTCCTAGAAAATTGTGAGTCTTGGGGATTTCCAACGTTTCTTTTAGTTTTTTTTTTTGTTAGTAAACTCACCGTAGGATTGATTCGGAGTCATCATCATCCCTCTTTCACTAAGGAATTTCGCAAGGACCAAAGGTAAGGGGGGGAGATTATTGAAATTGGGGATATTCGAGGGAATAGGTGAAGGGGTTGTCCTTGAACCCCGTTGTGTGTTAATTAATTGAAAAAAAAATTCTATTTTTCATGTGTATACACGCTGTAACTGTTGCTTGAAAAATCGATGTGGCTGCCATGGTTGTTCATACATGTTATAGGTGTTAGAAGAATTTCTGTTTTGATGCCTAGGAAGTGATTGAATTATTAGAACACCAAATTGATATGTTCGTTAAATTTTAGTGATGAATTTCAATGTTAAATTGTGCCCGAGACCTTATAAATGATTAAAATGGACGCTATTTTATGGATTTTGTTAATGGAAAATTTTAGAATAATTTTAACGCATTTCGTTCATATTTTAATTTATATTTTTCTTTGTGGAAATGTTAACAGTAACTATTTTGGAATTAGAGAACCGGATTAGAACCTTAAGAACTACTCCTAATTAGTAATAAAGATTTTTCTCCAAGTGTTAGTCTTGATTGTGATGTTCCTAAATATTTAGAATCAAAGAAAAATAGGTGAAAACGTATGTGAAACAATATGTAGCGCTGCTGTTGTTGTTCTGCTGCTGTTGTTATTTTTGTTGCTGTAGCGCTGCTGTTGTTGTTCTGCTGCAGTTCTGTTTCGCTGCTGTTGCTGTTTCTGTTGCAGTTTCTGTTTTCGCTGCAGTTCTGTTTCGCTGTTGTTGCTGTTTCTTTTGCAGTTTCTGTTTTTCGCTGCAGTTCTGTTTTTGTTGCTGTTGCAGTTTTTGTTGTTGTTTTTGTTGCTTTGTTGCTATCTAAAATCTTGCGAAAATTCTGTTTTAGGTTGCTGTTTTTGTCTCTCGTTATGTGCTCTGCAGATTTTTAACTACATGATTAAGAAATAATTATGCTTAAGACAAGTCATGGATTTCCTATAATTATTCCTTGATCCGTTTATTATTTTGTGACGATGGTTGTGAAAAGTCCACACTTGTGGCAATGACCTTGAAAGGATAAATGACATTTTGTGCAAGTCACCTAGCTATTAGTAGCCATAATGGGACTTGAGTCATTCCTTGTGAGATGATCCTAGCCATATGGGCCATGATGGATTGTCGATGAAACATTGAACTATGACGTTCGGAGGAAACCCGACCTTGTGTGTTTGTTTGTCATACAACCCTTGTGACGGGATGGGGAAGCACCATTGAAATGAAAGGTGGAGGCCATTATGAGTGAGCTGCGTGGCAATACCTTACTAGAGGGTGAGAAGCCGAGTTTGTGATCCCTAATAGTTTGAGTGTCGCGCCTTGACTAGGGACCACTTATCGGACTTAGCTACCCCGACCGTCACCGGACATTATCATCCCTAGTTGAGAGTATGCGGTAATAGAGTAAAACACCCGAGGTGATCTCTAATAAACCAAATATGTACTCCTAGGAGACTTCCCAGAGTAGTAGATGGTACCACATGCATAAGAAGTAGTGATGTTAGCATCTGCATTATTTTCTTTTGATAATTATGTGGCTATGAGAAATGATGAAATTTGTCTGCGTGCATTTGTAGATGATATGAGATGTTGTTACTACTTTATGTGAATAATGTTGTTACTACTTTATGTGAATTGATTGTTATAGTGTGGTGTGTGTGTATATATATATATATATATATATATATATATATATATATATATAAATATATTATTTATTTATTCACCTTTTTCTCTCCAAATATCACTTTAACTCGATTTCAACGTACTCACCCCTCTATGGTTGTTTGTCTCTTGTCCTCCTATTTTCAATTGCAGACACTACTAATACCAGGACACGTAGCTAGTGGTGAAGGCCTCTTCTCGTAATTATTTTATAGTTTTATTTTGAACATTTTCTGATTGAGACGTTGAGTCATTTATGTATTTTGTTACTGTAGTGTAAGTTGGGCTAAGTCAAGCTCTGAGGCTATGTGACACAGGTTTTTCTTTTATTTGGGGGTTCGTATATCGCTTGGTTTTATTTTTATTTCACAAGTTCAAATAAGATTTCTTAGAGAAGTACTTACTATGCTTGTTGTTACTAAATATTTGCAAACTGAATGATGTCTGAAATTGAATTACTCATCGAGTTATCCGTTGATCCTTTTTATATTTTATTTTCTTATTTATTTTTATTTAACGATTTTCGAAACGGGGATTAGAGTGTCACAATGGTGAAGCTTGGAAGCATTTTGATGCGGTGTATCCAGACTTTGCAAATGAACCAAGAAAAGTAAGGCTTGGTTTATGTTCTGATGGGTTCACACCTTACATTCAGGCATCTACAACCCCATATTCATGTTGGCCGGTTGTTGTGACCCCATATAATCTCTCCCCTAAAATGTGTATGACTAAACCATTTATGTTTTTGACTTGCCTCATACCCGGACCATCTAATCTGAAAGAAAAAATAGATGTGTTCTTACAACCTTTAATAGATGAGCTGCAACAGTTGTGGAGTGAGGATGTTTTGACTTATGATATCTCTAAAAAGCAAAACTTTCAAATGAGGGCATCCTTGATGTGGACAACTAATGACTTTCCCGCATATGGTATGTTGTCTGGGTGGGGTACACAAGGTAAATTGGCATGTCCCATATTTTGTAAAAAGAGGTTTACAAAAAATAGGGTTGAGAAACATGGGCCTCCTGCAATACTGACATGTGATATCATATGGAATTGGGTCAGTGGGGTTCCAAGTGTGGTAGAAGATGGAGAAGTTGATAAGTTACCTGGGTATGGACGTAGTCACAATTGGAACAAGCAAAGCATATTTTGGGATCTTTCATACTGGAAAAATAATTTATTAAGGCACAATCTAGATGTGATGCACATAGAGAAAAATGTATTTGATAATGTGTTTATTACAGTCATGAATGTTAAGGGCAGAACAAAGGGCAATGAAAAAGCAAGAATGGACTTGGCCCTCATATGCCAGCATAGTGACTTGGAGTTGATTCCAAAAGCCAATGGAAAAATGATAAAACCAAAGGCAAATTATTGCCTTTCTTCAGATGAGGCAAAGAATGTGATGAAGTGGATTAAGGAGATTAAGATGCCAGATGGGTATGCTTCAAATTTAGCAAGATGTGCAAATATTAATAGAGGAAAAAATGTACGGGATGAAGAGTCATGACTGTCACGTATTTATGGAGTGTTTGCTCCCATTTGCATTTAGTTCATTGCCTGACCTTGTGTGGAGACCACTTACAGAGTTAAGTCAATTCTTTAAGGGCTTGTGCAGTAATAATTTGAGTCAGGATGATTTGATCAAATTAAATGAAAATATTCCATTAATCTTATGCAAACTTGAAAGAATCTTCCCACCAGGATTCTTTGATTTAATGGAGCATCTTCCATCACCTCCCGTACGAGGCAACGCTTGGTGGTCCAGTTCAATATCGATGGATGTATCCATTTGAAAGGTATTCGTTGATATCTGCAATTATCTCTCTCTCTATATTGTCATATCTTTATTATAAGTCATTCTATATTTTTATTGTCAAACCCTAACTCATATAAATATATCTTGAAATAAGATTCGTACTTGATAGACTTGATTTGTCCTTGTATCGTGTTCGACAAAATTCTGCTACACTAGAAACATGGTGAACGTAACTATTTTAAAATAAACTCTCATTTTAGACAATTTTCGTATTTTCTTAGAACAGGGCCAACGAGTAATCTCTTGAAATACTGAAATTCATGGTGAACGTAACTACTATCTATTGTCCTATATATATAAGAAAAAGTTCAAAAAATAATTTGGTCATAATTATAAAAAAATGTCACAAGTTTAAGATATATTAATTGCTAAAGTGACATATATACCCTTATTTCATTTTACTATAAATCCATCTATTCGCTATATGAGTGGGTGTAAAATATTTAATGTGAAGGTTATATTTGAAACAACCTTTCAAAATTATAACATTAAATAAACTTTATTGGTTTTGATGATTTTTGTTTTTTTCTCTTATATATAGGACCAAAGGTAGTATTTTAATATAGACTCGCATTTTAGACAAATGTGATTTTACCCATGTTTTCTTTGAATAGGGACTAAAGACTAATCTCTCAAAATTTTGAAATTCATTTGAGCTGACCTCTCCAAACAAATATTTTTTCAAACACATAAACCATAGATCAAATTCTTAACTAAATGCTTAAAAAATCCAAGGTAATTAAAACTGGACCGGACATTGAACCGGAGAGGGCCAGGGTTCAGGGTTTTTGGGTCGAACCGGGTTCAAATAAAATATTATTTTTTAAATATATATATACAAAATATATAATATATATACATAATATTTCAATTTATACATAAAATAACATGTCCTAGAACTAATAAAATATTATTTTTTAAATATATATATATATATATATATATCAAATATATAATATATATACATAACATTTCAATTTACACACAAAATAACATGTAGCCTAGTGGTAAGGTGGCTTATTGTGGCCTTGAGGACAGGGGTTCAAATCCTGTCGAAAGCAAAATCAATTTTTTTTAATATAAAGGCAATTAAAAATTTCAAAAAAAACCTTCTGATTCGAAGCTGAAGACACGGATAGCATCAAAACAGGAGTTCGTTCCCTAGGGTAAGCTCTGCTAGGGTTTGGTGCGGCGCGAACGATGCTACCTTCGGTCCTAGATCTGCTAGATTCGTTCCGGTGTAGCAGCGCCACGTCTCAACTTCTGCTTCCTGCCGGCGCTATAGGTTCGGTCTCCTCCACTCTCTTCCTTGCTTGGTTTCCTTTCCTTTCTCTTCTCCTCTCCTCACCACCACTCAAAATGCGGTTCCCCTCCACCCTATCCGTTCGGCCACCACTTCTCTTGTAACCTCCATGGTGCTCGCTGTTGCTAGTGGTGATGGTGGTAAGCCACCGCCTCCTTCGCAGCTGGAGGCCACTCGCCCCCCACCAGAACCGCCGGACGGAGAGCAAGCAGCTCCTCCTAACCCTGAAGCCCCCCCACCCTCCACCGGAACCTCCAGATCTACTCGATGGCCTTCTTGAATGGGATCCCTTCTCCAACTGTCACCACAAATCCGCCTCCTCCTCAACCACCATCTACACCCGGTTATTTCATTGGAGTTCCAAAAGCCTGATTTTATCCCGCTATGTCCCTGCCAAAAAGTGCACTGCAGATCTGGTTTTAGCAGACATGACCCTATTGATCTATGGGTTTTCAAATACCTCTGCAGTGAAGCTTCTTACCCCACAATATGTGCAACATCGTGATGCTCCTGAGGCAAACCCAATGATAGATTTCATTTTTGAGCACCATGGCACCAGATCTGGTGGTTGCATGCAGAGGATGGCCACCAGCGAGTCCAAGCTGTTCAGTGGCTCCAATCAGGTCGAAAAGAAGTCTTCAGGGGCATTTCAGTCTTTTGGCTTTGAGAACATCCTTGAAACCCTAATGGGCTTGGCCCAGTATGTTTTAAGTGCTAACAGGGTCTGTGGAGGAGGGTTTGGACTTGGATGTTGCTTGTTGGCCTTTTAGTTTTTTAAATTATGTGATTGGTAGAACTCTGCTTTAAGTACTTTGTAGACTAGATGTCTATTGTATCAGGAGCAGCTCTTGTACTTAATTGTTGATCTTAGGAGATTGCATTAATCCTGTATTGTACCCTATTAGTGGGCTTCATGTTTGCACTTGATGTAAGGTTTTGAGGACTTGACCCAGTATGAATGAAATGTTACATCGTTGAAAAAAAAAAAGGGATTCAAATCCAACCTTAATACATACTAGTACTAGATCATGGACCCGTGAATAAATTGGGGAACAAATATTGCATAACCAAAATTGCAACATTTATACAAAAGAAAGATGGCATTGACTTTTGGCTTAACAGATGAGGACAAACAAACCTACCCACTCTCCACTCCCCGCAATCCGAATATCGCGATGTGCAACGAATGATTAATCCATGTTGTGTGAGTTGTCACGGCCAATTAATTACAACCATCATTACCTTCCTAGATGCTTCATCAAAACATATAATTCCACCAAGAGTGGCCCCGTGACAAATAAACACGGACACTAGATTCATGTTACCCACTTTACAAACACATCAAATACTCCTGGTTTTTTTTTTTTTTCAATTCATACTTAAAGATACATACCAGAATTTCCTCCAATCATCACACAATCACGCAATCTTGACCATTGGATGAAAATCAAACAGCTTGTATTAAAAAAACTTGGAATATGAGCCGTTCGATCTTTATCTAACTACAAGATCTTCGACTAGGCGATTACAAAGAATCTAATTCCCTAAAAATACTGATGGATATTAGCTACAGTCAATTATCTCTATCTCTCTCTACTTACACTTTTTTCTATTTTTTTAGACAAAGCAAATCAATTGTTGTGAGTGTGAGAAGAACCAATCCAATAGTGGTGATGTAGTTGACTGCGGTGACGGCCGTGAATCCAGGTCCCGCAAATTACATAACATGAGAAGGGAAAAAGTGAAGGAGGAAACACAAGACAAGTGCAATTAATACAGTACCACTTCTCAATCAGACACATCATTAAACCACCACCAAATATAGTAAACAAAAAACCTTGCACCAAACACAAGATAGTAAACAACAATACAAATCATGTTACATATACAATGGCATTAGGCAGGCAAAATTTGCACAGGCATGCCTAAATTTAGGCACAACATGAAGAAGCTGTTTGATTAATTAGTGGACAAAACTCAACTCTATCCACTTAGCAGACAAGAGAAGATCTCAAAGATGTAGGGAGTTGAGTGCATGATGACCAACGGATCACTGATTCAGTCACCACAAGGTCAAGTTGCACACACTCACCAAGTCCAATTGTCCTGTTTCTCTTACTGTGCATTCCCAATGCTCTATGTCCATTCATTCCACCTGCCCTTTTCGTCTCTACAGGCTTGCGATCCGTTTCTTTAACATCATGACGAACACAAAGTGGAGAATCTGGTAGTAGAAGTAATTTTCCCAAGTTTGCTTCTGTCATGAATTGCAAATAAAATCAAACCAAGGAGCTAAGAAAATGTAAAGACCATATATGTAAAGAGTGGCTCAGACTGGCCGATCTGATTGAGAATCGATCATGAAACTGGTCCGATCCACAAATAGGATCGAAACAGGGTGGTTATCAATGGCAGATTATGGCGGCCAACCAAAAATCCACCATATAAACATGGCGCTGTGGCCTATGGCAGATATAATAGGCGTTGCAGCCTATGGCAATTGGCACAAAATCCACCATGCCGCCATGGCAGAAATTTGACAACACTGGATCGAAAATGCATCAGAACCAGTGAAAACCGGTTTGACTCGGCTGATTTGGTATAAAAACCGTGACTCGGCCAGTTCAAGTCATCTTTTTTGTTTTTGTGCAAGTGTGCATCAATTTTGTACGACTATAAATGAATTGATATATTAGATATACAAAATTTGACAAAATTGTTAATGAATATTAATATTACTAAGGAATTATTTGTTCTCTTAAAATAGCTAATGGTTATAAATGTTCTATACCGGTTTAACTGATGACTCACCGATTTGACTAGTAACCTATTGACCTAATACCCTAATCGAGTTAATGACAGGTCCGAGTTTTATAACATTGGTAAAGACAGTTAAAATGAAAAATTATAAACATACCTCCAGCAATTGCATTTACATCTGACATGTTAGCTGAGCACTCTAATTTACAACACTTCTGCTTAACAGCAGGACTGGGGCTGAGAAATGAAAAGCTAAGCATGGAGGAAACAGGTGTAGAAAATTCCAAACTGGTGGAATCGCCCGTGCTCTGAAATGAAAACCCACCAGAAGCTAAGCAAGGAGACACTGGTTCCGCCATGAAAGAAGAGAATGATGATCTGCATGTAAATGTAGGTGATTGAGCATCACAAGTAGGCGATCCGTTTCCGAAGCTGATGTCCTGATTCCTGGACATAAAAGAGGCAGAGAATGAGCCGCCACCAACATCCCATTCTTCACTACTTCGGATTTTATGTTCACTTAGTTGTTCAGGATTTGTTTGATTGCTTTCCATCCAGCAATGATCTAGAAAGGGAAAGTTCAGATGAAGATTAGAAAATACATTCATTTGATTTTTTTACCTTCCTCTCTTCTTCTTCTTCTTTTTTTTCCTTTTTTTTTTTTGTCGTAAACAATGCAGTTCTAAACAGACACGATAAATAAATGAAAGAAAAGGATGGCATTTCATACCATAAATAACCCCTTTATTCTTTTTATTGTCAATAGCTTTTGGAATCATGACACAACTTTATTGCTAAACCATTTTCCATAATGTAACATATTCTTGATTCTCCAATTAAGTTATCATGTGTTTAATATGTAGTAATAATCATTCTACATTTAATTATTTCTTAATATTTGGGGCCCATGTAGTCAATGGCGGTTAGCGACCGCTATTTGGCCACTATTGGCGGCGCTGCAGCCGCTACTCAAAACCACAACGCAATGGGGTTTCGCGTAGCGCCTAGGGGCTGCTACGCCACGATAGTGGAAGCAACTGCTGCTATTGACTACATTGACTACAGAGATTTGGGCAAGGCCTATCTTAACCTCAAAAACCAGCTCAAGGGGTGAGGATTGTCCAAGTCTTATAAGGACTGTTTTGGCCATATAACTAGTCGATGTGAGATCTCAACATTTTTTTAATGGTAATCTATATCTCACTTAATTTGCTATTATCCTTCTTGTCTAAAATGCTCTCTAACTGCATTGATGAGTCTAAATGTAATAGCTTCAGCAGATAGTCATTAACAGGGGGGGGGGAAATGAAGTAACTTACTTAAAACCTCGTGCGCAGTTAGCCTTCGAGAAGGTTCTGTACACAGCATTCTCCTGATCAAATCTTTAGCAGATTCGGAAATGCAACCCCAGGGGTCTGATGGGAATCTCAGGTCAGCTGCCTTAACAGCTTCAAATATCCGCGATTTGGTCTTTCCCCAAAATGGAGGCATCCCACTCAACAGAATATAAAGAATAACCCCTGCACTCCACACGTCGGCAGCCTGGTTATATGCACCAGCCAGTACCTCTGGTGCTATATAGAATGGACTACCGACTAACCCGTGCAAACTCCGTCCTGCTTAAACAAAGCCAAATATTTGAATATAAACACTACACATATTCATAGCAGCAAAGGTAATTGCATAGAAGATTAATAATCTGCAACACGTAAAGGAAGCAAAGAAAGCACATACCAGGCTTAATGTAAGTTGCAAGCCCAAAATCTGCCAATTTAATTGGAGACGACGAAGCTCTCGTTGCTAAGAGAATGTTCTCGGGTTTCAAATCTCTATGAACAACCCCATTTTCATGACAATACAAAACCACCTGCATTAAATGCCTAAAGAGAACCCTAGCTTCAGTTTCAGAAAACCGTCCATGCTTCTCTAACCGGTGAAACAGCTCTCCTCCAGCACAAAGCTCCATCACTAAATGAACAAAATCTTCCTCTTCGTAAACTGCCTTGAGATCCACAACATTCGGATGTCCGGATAACCTAGCCATTATCTCAATTTCAAGTTTCACACTCCTCAGATCATCCAAAGTAACCAACCTATCCTTAGCAATTGATTTGCAGGCCAAAACCTCTCCTGTCAACTTGTCAGAGCATTCTCTTATGACACCAAATTGTCCCCAACCCAACTGTTCCCCGAGAACGTACCGATCTTTCAAATTAGAGGTATCATTTGTGTCTAATATGGTCTCAGTCAAGCCTGCTACTTTGTAACAATTGTATGAAGTAGTAGGTTCTGTGCAGCTGTTGCTCTTGGCAACAGCCATACCAATTCTCTCCCCTCCTCCACAAAACCACAAATATCAGCAACAATGTAATTTACTAACCCTAACAAAAACACTGGTTGAATAGCTGAAACTCCTGGTTAAGGAGACAACACCACCAGCCTCTTTTGACAAAATAAAAACACAAATGTCAACCTTTAGTTTTCTTGCTTACACACCAAAATCCTCCCTCTCAAAGTCAAAATGTTTGAACAAGTATAACAAGGTTGATACACCATGAATCTGAATCGGTCACCTATCTCCCTCCTTTTTCCAAATTACCTGATCTGCAAAACAGTGACAATGAGACTCACACCAACAACTTCAAAATACCAAAAAAATAATGCAAACTAAACATGTTAATAGCAAATAACCCCACCCACCACCCCCCTTTTTTCCTCTCAGTAATCCCTTCTGAGTTCTGACTCTGATCACACAAGTTACAATAATTTGAAGATTCAAGTTTTCCCAGCTTTAAGTTTCACAAAAAAAAAAAAAAAAAGAATTGGAAACAGAATCTTCTACTAGCACTTTCACACCAGAAACCCCAAAACAAAAACCCCAAATTTTTGTTGTTGTTTGTTTTGCTATTCCAACTTGAATCACACCAACCCCATTAATTAATCCTTAATGAACTCTAAAAGGTCAAAAGCAGCAAGACCCAGAAGCCAAAAAGAGCTAAAAAAACAAGTGAAAACAGCACAAACCCAATTAGAATTAAGAATCAAGTCAACAAAACTAGACAACCCCAGATCCAAGTACTCACCGGTTACAAAGGAAAAACATCAGAGATTCGAAAAGACTGAATTTTGAAGAGAGAGAGAGAGAGAGAGAGACCGTTGGAGCAGTGGTTGAGCTCCATAAGAGAGAGAGAGAGGGAGCAAAGCAACCATGGGCTCCAACGGAGGAGGGACCAGTCTGTGTCTCTAACACCAAACACTAGCAATTGGAATAATAACAATTAACACTTATTTTTTTTGTTTGTTGGGTTTTTTTTTTATTTGCTTTGTTTGGTTGTGATTTTGAAATTGAAGGCCTCCTCGGACTCCAACACCGCCTTCTAATTCAGTTTAATAAAATCTCCCTTATTTCTTTCCCATTCATTCTTATGATGATGATGATGAGATTCTCTTTTTCTTTTTTAATTTTAATTAATCGTTAATTAATTAATTAATTGTGTTTTTTGGGTTGAGTCGCTTCTGGCTGACTTCAAAGAATTTTGTGGTTTATGTTTTTGTTTTCTACTTTCTATTATTTTTATTTGTGTTTTTAAATATAAAAATATCATTTTATTTTTCTTTTTAAGATTGTTCAGATATGAACTCAAGAGAGAGAAACTCACGGTGGTGGATGAGCGGAAGAACGACACAACTTTATGGCAGAAGGAGAAGGTGAATTGTTCCGGCAGAGGACGACGGTACCTTCAAAACACTTTGGCGCCTTGACTATATGATTGAGATGAGTGAGAGAGTTTAGAATGAGGCGTATTTTGGTTGATGATTACACCAAACTTATATAGCTAATGTGATATGAGTTTATCTTTTCTAACTGAATTAGTTAGATTGTTATTCACGTGGATAAAGTCTTAACTTCGATTAGTCTGTCTTATCAGGTTGTTGGCATTAACCATGGATATCATTTTATTTTTCTTTTTAAAACTGTTAAGATATGAACTCGAGAGAGAGAAACTCACGATGGTGGATGAACGGAAGAAGAACGACATAGCATTATGGTAAAAGGAGATGGTGAATCTTTCTGATGGAGGGCGATGGTTGTGACAATCTTCAAAACACTCTGACGCCCAAGTCGATATATGATTGAGATGAGCAAAAGGGTTTAGAATGAGGCATATTTTGGTTGATGATTACATCGAACTTATATATCTAATCTGATATGAGTTTATCTTTCTAACTGGATTGGTTAGATTGTTATTCACTAGATAAAGTCATGTCTTCGGTTAGTCTGCCTTATCAAGTTGGTATTAAACCATAGATATCATATATAAGTAAATGTGCGTCTAAGTGGGGCCATGTGCATGAGTCATGAGGGTAGAGCATCTGAAATATTGATTCAAATTCAAAAAAATTGTATAAGCAATATAAATATCTAAAAAATAAAAATAAAATGATACTTTTGTATCAAAACATAGAATAAAAATGTAAAATAAATAGACCAGGCTTTGTTTAGATGGGGGGATAAAATGAGAGGAAAGGGAACGAGAAGAAAAAAATAGAGAGAAGAGAAAATAAAAATAAAATAGTAAATTTGTTTGTTTGGATGGATATATTTTTCTCTTTGTTTATTTAGTTGAATAAAAAAGAAAGAAATAAAATGAATATTTGATATGATGTCTATGTTACTCTTGATAAAATGAGGAGAATCAAATTGATTTATTTATTACTAGTTGAATGGAAGAGTAGAAAAAAAAATTGATATGATGTGTTTTTTTTATAAGGTGATATGATATGATGTGTTTTCACCTTTAATAAATAAATGGAAAAAATTGACTGAATTATATGCTAAACGAAAGAAACAAGTAAATTGGGAAATTTGAAAAAGGTGAAACGATTTCTCTAAATTTCATATTCGTTCTCTATTTTTTTTTTCTTTGACTAGAATATTCGTTCTCTAATTGAGTAGATAAAACTTCGATGTAAATCTTACATCATTTTATTTTCTATATTTTTTTCCACAATCAAAAAAACAATATATGTTTATCTCAATTTTTACACTTAACTTTTCTTGCTCTGTTTTCTCTTAAAACAGAATGTATGTGAGTGACAGATGAGATCAACTTAATAATTTCATATAAAATTATATAATTTAAATTTCATTAATAGGTTTAAAATGTGTTTGTCTCGAACTGGTAAAAATAATTTCAATAAAAATGGAAATATACATTTACGGAATATTCATTATTTTGATATCTCATAGTCTAATGTTATTTTCGTTTTGGCTGTAGAGGCTTCTTCTGAACCATCACAAACATGATCCTAACACATAATTGATAGGCTAGCTAATAACAGATGAATTTATAGCAAATAGTAGATAAATTAGTTGATAGTGGATGAGCTTATAGTTGATAGCGGATGAACTAGCTAATTAAATTTAAAGTGTTTGATAAATTAGCAATTGAATTAACTCATAAATATAAAATGACATAAAAGAAATTTTAGTTAATCCTTAAGTTTTTTCAATCAATATTAAATATGACAAAATATTTGTAAAATGTTATTAAAATAAATCTATGTTAATTAAACAAATATTTAGATACAGACAAGTTAAAAATTATAAATTCATATTTTGATAATCTAATTTTTTTATTTATTATCGCTAAAATGATTTTAATTGGTTAAAAAGATCGCTTTAAATTTTCTTTTCATAATTTTGTTATGCTTTGTAAAAATACACATATTATGAAAATATATGCAATAGTAGACATATATGTAGTTTTTTTACCTATATGTGCCCACAAAAATATATGTAATAATAGACATATAAAAGCAGACGTTTTTATGGAAAAATATACACCAATAATAGATGTGAGAGTATAAAGGTTAACATTTTTATTTTATTTAATGGAGAGTAGAGGATGAATTTAAATAAAATAATAAAAAAATATAAAGAAAAATAATGTATAAGTTATAAATTCAAACACTACATCAAGTAGTGTCCGTAAAAGCTACAAGCTAATGAAAAAAAATGCTATAAATTAGTCAATAAAATAATTTATTAGCTCTATTTCTCAATCTACTATGCGCTAGTCAAATTGGCTATTAGCTGGTGAATGAGGCTCGCTGAATTGAGCCTAAATTACATAGGTTTATAATATATGCAATTTTATCTTAAAAAAGAGTTCAATTATTGATTAATAATAACAAAATAATATTGTGCATACGTAGAAATTACATAATAAGGATGAAATAGTAGACATCATAAACACACTGTTTTGACTGCATTCTTTTTTTTTCATTTTAGTAGAATATTTAAGGGAGAATATTTAAAAAGACAAGAAATTGATCGGTTTAATTGTTAGATCTCTTTATGACTCTACTTTTAAGTTACAAATCAACTATATTATATAAAATAGAGTTTTGTCACGTAGACATATGTCACGTGATAACACAAGAGACATTCAACTTCCTGCATAAATTTATTTCATATTTTTATTTTATTTTTTATTTTTGTTTTTGTGGAAACTATTTAATAACTTACCTATTTTTTTCATGAGTATAAATTTCAGCATCCTATAAAAATCACAGATTTATCAAATTATTACTTTTTTGATGATATCAAATTATTTCTATAAATCATATCAATATGATTTGTAATAAATTCAAATCTTTTTAATTAAAATTTTAAATTAGGTTAATTTATTTATGAAGAATATTTTCATATGCCATCTATTTACTCATTCATTTATGTCTCATTATTTTTCTTTTACACGCTTTCTTGACTCCTCTATTACTCCTTTTATTTGGTTGATTTATTCATCTTCTCCTCCTCCTCCGCTTCCTTCTTCTTTTTTTTATCTCGACTCTTCAACTCTTCTTTCTTTGGCATGTCTTCGTTATTTTTGTTCTCTCTCTTTAACTCTTTTTCTCTCATTTTTTGTTATCTAACTCATTCTTAATTTTTTTTGTTTTAGTTATTCTTTTTCTATTGAGAATATAGGTGACAATGTTTGTCTTCATTCTTTTAAAGGAATTAATTCTTTTGTATGGTATATATTCATTTCTCTATACATGTTCTATTCCTTCTTCATTCTCTCTTTTTATTGCAAACATATTACTCTATAACATGCAAGTATTTGTATGCTTTACATGACTTCTTTATGTCTCTTCCACTGTGACCATGTCTCCTCTTTTTTCTCATGCATATAACGAATAATATTGTCACCATATAATTTTTCTCTTTCTCTTTCTCCTTTTGCAAATTGAGTCTCTATTTTTTTTAAGTCGATGATTGTGTTGACGCGTCAAAGATCAATGCTAATGGTTTTATTATCGACTCATGGTCTTGGTTATTGGAAACTAGAATTTCAAATGAAGGTTATAACATTAATGACTACAACCGGTTTACTTTTAAATAATAATTATAATTCTATAATGCATCTTTTAAATTTATCTATTTATAAAATCAAATCTTATGTTGATATATTTAATTTGGATGTGTAAAGGGTTGGAAATCAAGTTTCAAATAATAATAAATGAAGGAGACCTTATTTTTTGGTCTAATGTTTGGGAGAACTTTTTCCAAGTAAATTTTCATGTCTATATAAAATTTTCTATTTTTCTTAATCGATATTTTTTTTCATATTTGACTCTTATGAATAAGAATTCATAATTGAAAGAATTTTTCTCCTAAAGAATTTGAGTATCGTCCTTTAATTTATTTATCGATGTCATCATTTTTTTTATGGGATCCAATTTTTGTACCTTCTCAATTAACAATAATAAGAAAATCATAAACATATTTCCTTTCATAACTTACCTTTTTTATATGAGTATAAATTTCAGTATTTTATAAATATCATATCAAATCTTGATATTTATCAAATTATTACTGTCAATCATATTAAATTTTTGGAACAAAAACTTATTACTTTCAATGAAATTAAAATAAAATCTAAATAAGAATAATAATAATAATAAAGTAATATTTTAAATTTGCGTCCCAATTCAATTTTATTATTATACTCATTTTATCCTATTAAAAAGTTTGTTAGTAGAGGTTTAATCTAATTGAAATATTCTATGACAGGATCCCCGACTCAGTGCAAGACAATTGCTTCAGCCTCAGGCCTATATATATAAAATAATTCTTCTATTATATTATATAAAATAATATTTTATTGACGGTGTTAATACCATGCAACAAACATTAAATTCATAACTTTTTAAAACTTTTTTATTTTTTTATTATTTTCAGCAATCCTAATTGAAGTATTGCAAAATATATATATATATATATATATATATATATATATATATATATAAAATCAAATATTACTTTAATCAAATCACAATAACTTTTCAACTAATACTATAATACAATAATTTTAATATTAATTATTTTATTGCAATGTTAAGTTAGTTTGTTCATAAAAAAATATATCATAATTTATTTATTTTTTCAATTTACTGATTAGTTAATTAAATTTAATAACAATTAAATAGCCAAATAATTTTTTTTTACATTTAATAATTTATACATTTAAGTCAATTTTTTATAATTTAAAAATATAAAAAATTCTTTATCAAATAAATATGCATAAGAGTCCCGTAGAAGGCATGGGTTACATAGCTAGTAGCCTTCAATAAAAAAGTTACTAATAGCCATTAATAAATATTCCATAAATAAACAGCCACTATTAAATATTGTGTTTAATTTTTCTAGCATAGGATGAACACCTACAAAGCAATTAGGGTCCTATTTAAAAATACTAGGAGATGGGTGGAGGTTGAATTTGAAGGCAGGATGGGGAAAATGGATAATTGGGTTAAGGGTGTTTCCTCAAAGACCACTTAGCTAAAGATCTTCCGTATAATCTTTCATTTTGCTCCTTTAATCAACCATATCATTCTATCTACATTTATTTATATATTGATATTGATATTGATTTCGGCAACCACTATATTCGGATTGTAACCTTATGTGTGTGCATTAATACATTACTTTTATGATTTATTATACTTTCATTAAATCATTGTCGCATATGTTAGTAAATATAATTTTTTTTTATGTGTATGCTCAAATCATTTAAACGCTATCGAGTCTTGGGTGTGGCAAAAACTCTATTGGGAGGGGAGAACCACACGGACCGGTAAAGCCGGGAATAAAAAACACGTAGCCAACCAGGTTCCCCGGTGTAGACTAATCACCGGCGAAGCCGGTGGAAACTGCGCACCAATGACATGGTAACAAAAAAAAAATCATTTAAACGCTAAAGCATTTAGTTTTGCCCATTTTATTTTACAGACCCATATTTCGCACGATTCCACTATTGATAGTAGAGAGAACAAGAGAAAATAGAACTTTGCTTTATCAGAGAAAATGAAAATGAATCAAACGTTAGAATTAGAATAAAGATTGTAACTAACCAACTAAATTATAATTAACTTAACTAACTCCCTTTATACGTAACTAGAGCATGGACCGTGCGATGCACGGATGAAATATATGTGGAGAGTAAAAAATTTTGTTACAATAAAAATAAATTATATCCAAAATTTGAAAATAGGAGGATAAAAATAAATCCAACTATTACCGCATATCTTATAGCAATCCAAAGCTTCACATCTTCCCTTTTTGAATACTATACTATTCTTATTCATTAATTATTATCCATGTTTTTCTAAATAATACTCTTGTAGTAGAAACATTAAAAAGCCTGATAAGAATATAATTGTTACTGGCCAGTTATCTTGTTATCATCATCCAGGTGCATGTTAGTGCTGTTGATAATCCATCAGAAGCATCATTTTTTGAATCTTTTGAATGGTAGCAATATGTACTATTTTTAATTAAAACTATATTAGTTACTATCATTATTATTTGATAATATAACAATAGAATGCAAAAATGCAACTATATATATTATCAGCAAATATTTAGAGGTAATGCATACTGTTAACCATTAAAAGATGGTTTATAAAACTTTGTACTACAAACCTTTTCCAGGTTCACGTTTGACTCACATATGTAAAAAATTCTCTTCCATATAAAATCACAATAAACCAAAACACCAAACTTCGATTAACAGGCTTGAGTTTTCTACTAAATTGAAGATTTAGAACTTTAAATTAAAGAGCCAAACAAAGATCGAAATTACATTAATCATAACAAAAGCAACACAACCAAATTTTCATGATAGGACTGCAAAACAACTAAAAAACTGATGAAAATCCACGTCTAAATTTTTAAATAGAAAACTAACACTTCTGGATAATTTAACAAAACCAATCAAAATAAATCCTTCAAATCACAAATTACAACTCAGTTACTCGTTCACTTGGTTCCTTCTTAACAACTTTCATCTTTGGAATCAGTGCTGGAGTTTTTGCAGATCTTCTGAGATCAAGTCCCATAAATGTAAAAGATGAGAAAAATGGTTAAAAAGCTATAGCTATCCTCTGCTTATTGCGACAGTTCAACTCCGATATTAGAGTCACCCCCTACACTAAAAAAGATGGACAGCTTCACTTGCATCACCCAAATAAGAAAAAAGTCAACAATATCCAAATAAGTTGGTATCAACTTTGATGTAGCAACGGGAAAAGAAGACTGCGGTACTGTTCCCAAAATCTTGGGAAATATCATTCTTCAATTCAGGTTCTTCATAGTCATGATCATCCTAGTAAAATGAAGCTCAACTTAGTATGTCGAATTATTGTTTGTTTAAACAACCTTGATACCATGCCACATCTTATATTTTTCAACCAACTCTTTGTCGCCAAATATCGTTTTACCTGCATAATAAGTCTGCTAATTATGATCAATGTTTCATTGACTTATCTTAGTTTTAAATAAGACATTGTCCGTTAGAGTGTGAAAATCAGGTGGACAATAAGCAGACACCTTTCCCTACAAAAATAGAATCAGCAACAGTGAAGCATAATATAAACACCATTCAATGAAATAAATTATACAACACAACAAAGTAGTTAAGTTTATGAAGTACAACCTTTTCCATGGTTTCGATCAAACCTGCTGCTGACTTTCCCAAGTATTGAGCCACAACACGATCAAACATCACAAAAGTAGTTGATCCAGAGTCATTGCTTACTTTCAACTGTAACTTACACCTGTGTATGGATAAGTCAAAATATATATTAAACTAATATTATATTTGAAAGCTTTTTTAGCATATAAAGGTATGTGTACCTAGGTACTGCAATGACAATCTTATTACAAATATCACGTAAGTGTTTAGGACCAACAACTTGATCCTTTTTCGAACACTTTTTGCAGGATTGGGAGAACCACCATTTGCAGTGTCAATCTCATTGACCCTTGCCATAACAGAGCTGAAACCCTTCAAGAAAAGTTATAAACAAAATGAGTATGTTGATGAAAAAATTATTGGATATTTACTGTATTGCAAACAGCTCAAACATATGGTGACTTTCCTTGGAGCCTCAATAACATCTAAAATTGTCATTCTATCACTCTATGTCATCTGGAAGAAAATAACTTCAAAAATTCAATCACTTAGCAGTATATATTTGTCTATAAACCGAGCCATCCAAAGAATAAAACTTGAGCTCAAGTCTTAGTGTAAGAGAAGTTGATCTGTTATAGTTTCTTTTAATTTTACTATGTTCATGATTAGCCACTCAGAACTTGCTATTTGCTAAAATCGTTAACTGCTTATTAATTGCTAAACTAATAGTGAAAGTGAATTATGTAGAAGGAAGGGAAAAAATGAAGAGTAATGAGCATACCTGCATATGCTCTTTGGTCATATGAAAAAGTAATTCTGGTTTAGTACTTAGCACTTTACAAATAGCCTGCTCTAACTCCTAAGATAAAGTACCTGTGAATCATAAAGTTTTTTTGGATCAAGGACTGAAACAACAGCAAGTCATCTTCACACCACCAAATTCTACAATAATGTGATCAAGCTTCCTGAGGTGTTTCTACTCATGTCAACAACATTTCACTTGTCAAAAGAAAATCATAAAACAGCCTCCTGTTGGTTGTATTGATCCATGAAGAAAGCAGACATTGGACATAAACATTTTGAGAAAATTTATAAAGAACTTGTTTGGTATTTATAAACAACATGCTACTACCACTATTTTGTCTATATCTAAAAACCCATTTAAAAGCTGGAGAAGACAATTATTCTGCATTCTGTTGCAGTGGTGGATGTTATTCCCCTTATTTCTGGTTGCTCTGATTCTTCCATCAATGAGCATATTAATCTCATAATGGTATTTAATTAGCAAGAAAATTATGCATAACTCATCACTTGAAATTAATTTTTTGCATTATAGACTCAATGATTTGTGCATCTATTTATTAATGAAAATAAATTTATACAATTTTCTCATTCTCATTCAGTAACATAATTTTGGCCCCCTTCTCATTCAATTCAACTATAATTTTATATCTCTACAATGGGATCATGGAGTTAAATTGTATATGTGTCTTGGTTTGAAAGCTACAATTCTAACAGCCTACCGATATAGTCAATACAAATAGTGGTGTTGCACTGTTGCTTCGTATTCCAATATGTACTTTAGGAAGTGGCTAATGGCTAATTAAGTTACTAGATGAAATGTTAATTACGTTTTTACCCTGTAATTTAGGCGGGATTAGAGTGCTGCAGTGACATCTTTATCTTTACTTTTATAGATAAAGATAAAGAAAGATAAAGATTCCCCCTCTCAAGTTGGTGGAATAAGCCATCAAGATCCAACTTGTAGATGAGATGATGAAATTATGATCTTGACAGCGGCTTAGTTAAGGGGTTTGCTAGTTGGTGCTTAGACGGGGCATGAAATAAGTTAGAGGAACGCAAAATGAACATGTTCACATATAAAATCACAATCAATATCATCATGTTTAGACCTCTCATGACATGTAGGATTGCTTTCTAGCTATACAACATATTTGTCATCACAAAAAACCACAGTGGAACTAGGGGAAACTTCAAAGGCTCTCAACAACTCCTTAAACCAAAGTAATTATGAAGTAAGGGTAGTTAAGGCTCTATATTTCGCCTTTGCAGAGGATCCGACAGCAATGGCTTGGTTTTTTTCCACTTCCATGCAATCAATGAGAAGACTACAAGGAATAAGAGGCCTTGACCAGGGGAAGATTCTAGATACTGCAAGACATAATGAATTGCTTGGAGTGAGGTGTGCGAGGCTCAACCATAAATCAACATAGTTTATTTATAGCATATATGACATATGAACAATATATAGTGAGATACATTAAGTGACCTATCAATATAAGATACAATTAGGCATCAAGAAGTTCCTTACCATCAAAATCATTACAAACATTTGAATCCATTAGAAGAGAGAATGAATTTGTTGAAATGAATTTAGTGTCTGTTAATAGTTGTAAGTTATACTTCCTTTGACATAGGTGGATTCCCTGAGAGGATTTGTCAATCTCAAGTCTAAGAAAATACTTTAAGGTTGCCAAGATTTTGAATTCAAGTGTCATTACAACAACAATTATATTTGCTGAATTAATTACTCATTGCCTTGAAGCCTGTTGAATCCCATATAGAGATGTTGTGAGTACCATATAATTTTGTTTTCCCTTGATAGGATACCCCTAAAGGAAGTTGCATATAGACTTCTTCAAAGAGATTACCATCCAAAAATGTATTATTTATATCGAGTTATACCAATGCCCAATGATGTTGCATTGTAATTGATAGAAGAAATCTCATGGAGGTAAGATTCTCAGTATCTGGGAAGTCAATCCCAACCCATTGAGTGTAATCCTTTGCTACAACTTTGCCTTGCAGATCCAATGAACCATATATTTTGTACTTGACTTTGTACAATCACTTGACACTTTTTTTTGAAGAGCAAACAAACCACTTGCAACTAATTGATGTTGTTGGATGGTCTAGGTGTTGTTGACTTCTAATGTTGTCAGCTCTTCGACCATGGCTTTTCGTCATTCAGGGTATTAGATAGCTTGGTGGTAGAATTGGGGCTCATATATGGTGGAGACTTGGAGGATATAGTCTCTATATGGATAGGATGGGTGGTTATAAGTCGGGTGATATTGGACTTGGTAAGTGACATTACAGATAAAGTTTTGCTAGGAGGAAGGAGTAGGGCATTGAAGATGGGTGTGGTGTCGGGGTTGGAAGGAGGTCTTGGTGAGAGGTAGGGAGTGTTTGAAAATAAAAGATTTCTTCATGAAAAACAATATCTCTGGATATCAAAAAATTTCTGGTGCTGAAGTCATACAGTTTATATCCCTTGTAATTTGAAGGGTAGCCAATGAACACACAAGGTGAGGCTTTCAAGGAGAATTTGGTTTTGTGCTAAGGAATGATAAAGGCATAAAAAAAACAACTAAACACCTTTATTGCATTACAGGTTTGCGGTTTGTGGTAAAATAACTCATATGGTGATTGATTCTACAAAATAGGTAAGTGGTAGGAATTGCGAATCAAAACCAATTGCATTGAAGATATTTCCACCAAGGACCCAAGTGAATGAGCATGATTCAATGTTTATGAGTTATACCTTTTTCAACCTAGAATCATTGATATATGTCACAAATCATAGTAGCTTCAACAGAACAACGAAACCTCTATGCAGTCCATGTGAACAAGATCACAAATGTCCCATGTCACAGTCTTTAGAGTTCTTGCGTAGTGCTAACTGCAGGCACAAGATTCAAAAACAAAAGAGACTTCTCACACTCTAAGTCGGAGTGTGACTAGAATTTTTAGTGAGTCAGTCTCGCTCTAAGCAATACTACTTGTAAACAGTAACTCCCCTTGTTCCGTAAAACAAAAGTGTTCTGACATAACGCTTACGAGCTCATACATTATAAGTCTGGTTCATAGGACTACATGCACCATGGTCGCCTTGAGAAGCACTTATGACACTCACACAATGTTCTGTGTTGTGTTCTCATAGAGGGCCAAACTGGTACATTATTACTTAATATATATACATGTGTAAAAACTTGGTATCTCATATCATACATATCTATGATATGTGAGATGTGACCATCAGTCTACCCACACACTAGTTTCAATGCATTATCATCGTCCTTATTAACAACAATACTTGACTAGAGATATTTAAGAATAATGTTCCACATTCTAATTCTAACACCGGTAGTTTTACTACGGCTTAATTATCGCTACTGTATTGTAATTCCCTGTATTACGCATTAATATGCATAATTAATATTTTGTATGCTGTTAATCAAGTGGATGAATTTAACTAAAATGAAATTATATTTAGGACTTAATATATTATATTAAGTCACAGTTAAATTTTTAGTTCAAAATTCCACCGTTTTTCGGTCGCATTTTGAACTACCCGGGTAAGTTTTTGCCCGATTGAAAACTCTAATTCGACCCGAATATTTAAATATTTGGGAATTTGATGTTTTATAATATTTCTGATTTATTAGAATTTTTTGGCAATTTTACTTAATTTTTTTTTAATAATGTATTTTCTACGCGCCGGAGACGCGAGACACGTAAAAACGAACGCGCGACAAAACTGGGAGCTGAGAGACCCTAGGGAGAGGGCGAGTAAAATCAGAAAATATATGATTAGATTATGTTAGATTTTAAGAGTGACATAAGGATAGGGTGATGTGATTAACTTACCTTAAATGTTAAAGTTTAGTTCCATTTTTTGTAAGAGTTAGTAAGGTTATGGAGTTAACTTGCTACCATAGATTTGATCAGATTTTTCCACTCTCTTTTGCAAGATTTCTGGTCGAAATTCTCATGCCTTTGGGTGACCAATCCATCACTTTTCTTGTGTCATTTACTAGGCACAAAAGGTGGAAAACAATGGACATTATCCATGATGTCTCTTAGCTAGTCTTGAATTATTAAGCAAGCCAAAATCTGCTCCTTTCCAATCAGTTTGAGAGAGGGCTTCTTAGGGTCTAGTAAAGGTCAAACACTCCATTTAATTCACTTATAAGTTGAGAGAAAAATAGAGGAAGAGTGCTAGGTTTAACTTGCCAAAAATGATAAAGTTTGATGCCATTTTTAGTAGAAGGAAGGAAGGCATGGAGCAAGCTTGTTTTCTTGGATTTGCTCAGCTCATTACTCCTCATTTTCTGCTCCTCATGATCGAAATATCCAGCTGGTTTTGAGTAGGAAACTCTTCCAAAATCATTCACCAAAGATCTTGTGGCATACTTGCTTGATTTCCTAGTTTTCACCACCTTTCCTATGATCACTTCAAGCATCAAATCCTCTTCTTTTGAACATCAAATCCTCCTATTTTATGGCTGGAAATCAGCCCTTTTTATGACCAAAATCCTTCCTAAAATTCAGTTACAAGTTACTAGTTGGAACCATAAGTCTTTACCTTGTGGTCTTGCATAGTTGTACTTGTAAAGGCAAAACAATTAAATTTTTTTAATCCCTTCCAACCAGCTGGTCATGGCCTATATAAAGGCATGAGGACCACCATTTTTCAGTTACATATGGTGTGCTTTGGTGCCAAGGAATAGAGGAGAGATAGTGAGAGAAAGTGAGGAAGTGTTGTTGTTACTTTGCTCAAGAAAAAAATTCTGCACTTGCATTCCTTTCTTCAAGTTTCGATCAGCAGCTTTTCTTGGTAAGAATCATCACTTTCCTTCCTTCTTAAGTTCCATTTATGTTACTAGTAGTTGGCCATGATCCCTACTTGAGTTTTTCCAAAACAAAAGAGAAGTTTTAGGCCATTTATGATGTTGTTTTCCTTCACTAGTTGATCTAGTTCTTTAAGCATGTGTTCTTTTCCATTTCAAGCATGACGAGAAGCCTAAGACATAGATGAATACATGTATATATGTGTCATGAATAGTCTAGGGTGAAGAACATTCCTTAGAAGTTGTAGGATGGGTGTTTGGGTTATAGTTTGGAATTGCATGCTTAAACTTGTTGTTTCATGTTTTTGCCTAGTCTTGAAGTAGAAAAAAATGGGTTTTGGTGTTGGATCATGTGTTTAGATGTTAGAATAAATGTTTTAGGTTTATTTAATTGCTATTGAAAGTGTTTTGGAAGTTTAGTAAGAAAACTAGTTATGTTTTGTGAAAAATGAGTTCTTGAGGGACCAAAATAGCATGTTGAAAATTGATTAAGTTGTTCTTTAATTTCTAGCATTATTATGACCATGATTCGGGTGTCTTGAAAATAGTTTGATTTGAAGGAACTCTTGAAACTCTTGCTTTTGGGAAAATGTTTAGAACATGTCTTTAAAAATGCTTGAACTATGTTGTGGCTATGACTTGATGTTTGTTACCTTGAAAAATAATTGTAAATGACTTAGAAATGCTTATAATTTGTTAAAAGAAGTTTTTGCAAAACCCTTTTTGGAAGAGGCTTGATTGAATTTGGAATTTGGATTGAGTAAAGTTTTATGAAAAACCCTTGAAGATGTTGGAAAATAGGAATTTGGTTGTTTTGCTTAATTCTTGTATTAAATGATTTAAATTAGATGTTGGGTGTTGTAATTCTTCTTATTTAGAAGTTTTAGAATCTTTTCGTAAACTTTGTTGATGTGACCGTGGGGCCTATGGGGATTGGAAAGGAAGTTTTGTGTTTTGAAACTTAAAACATGTTAATTGGTTGTTGTTATAGCTTTGAAAATTTCCGGAAGAGTTTAATTAGTGTTGCAATTTAGTTCGAAATAGAAAAGGGAATGAAGGAAAAACAAGACTCTCTTGCTTTTTTTTCCTTGTGAAAACCGTGGCCATAGGATAAAGTCTAGGGCACTAGTTTGGGTTCTAACTTAGTTAAATAAATTGATGGGTTAAAGGTGTGAGGAAGTAGACTCGTAGAGCGAAGATCTTACATCAGAAGGAAAGCGTCTACGGTAAGGGCAATTCTTAGATATTGTTAAGGATTATGTTTTATATGTTATGAGTAAGGGCTACTTCTAGATATCTCTAGGCTTATGTTTCATATGCTTTATATGCTTGTATTTTACATGCTTATGTTCCATATGCTTATGTGTAAGAACATCTTTAAGTGTGTATATTAGTAATATGTGAATTAAGTATGTGACAATATGATGAACAATGTGATGGAATGATTTTCTTGAATGATGACTTGTGATTATGATTATTGTGTTGTGATTATTGACTATATTTGAGAATATATTGTTAAATGACTGTGATAATTTGGAGAAGTGCCAAAAGCACGTGAGTTGGGTTACCGTCACATCAACGTCAAATAAATCTTGGATTTTGAAATAAAAACTAAGAGGCATTTTATTAAAAACAAAGAGACACTTAAAAATAAATCTTTCTAAAACCCTAATTAGTAATGGACTAACCACCTTTTCATTAAAAAGAATTAAGTGAGAGTTAGAATAATTAAATTAATTATTTTGAACTATTAGTGGATTTCCAATATAAATCATTTCATAACTAGTAGGAGATTTTCTAAAGAAAAGAGACTTAGGACTATAAAGGGAGATCTTGAGCCGAAAATATGGGGTTTTAATTAAGGGAGTTAGTACAAGAATAGATGATCTCGGACACTCCATGTGAGTGATCCCGTCGAGGTAAACTAACTATGATGATAGAGTTGCTTGTTCATGCATACATCGATGCCAGAAGAGAGGTGTCGTAGAGTCGCGCAGACCTAGGTGCGAGCACGCATCGGCGATTAAAGCGGAAAGCGGGCGTTGTGTCATCGTGGGGATTGCTGGGCACAAATCCTGCGGGAATAGCGTTTGAGAAAGCTCTGGTAGCGGACTCCAGAGCTCCTAAGGCCCTTGCGAGGGTGATAATCCGGAATCATGTGCATTGGCATATAGACTGACAAATAGGGATTTGTGGTGCATCTTATTTTGTGGACTATTCGTTATGATATTGTGTTATGCTTGCCTATTCGTATGTGTTGTCATTATTTATGTCTTGTTAAGAAGTTGACCCTTGCCCGTGGTTCTTTCAATTAATGAATGTAACCCAGACGATGACGACAATCGGTGACCCGCTAGTCATGTCGCCCATGACGACATTTGAGTTCCGGACTCGGGAGCCGGGTCGCTGGGAGGTAGACCACGCCTCAGGCCAGGTGACGTACACAGGGAACGTGGTCGAGACGATGCATACCGACAGACATACTACACACATAGGGATCACGCACCGAGTGATGTGGTTTCCGGTGCCCTTCGCACGCATAGTAGCTGCTTGGATAGACGCACACCCTGATGGAGACACCTCAGCTTCAAAGGGCATGTCCGAGATTCCACGCCGGACCACTTTTCGCAGCGAGCCTCAGGCTACGGATTCAGCGTTACGCGCTACTCCCCTTAGATTTGTACGGTGCATGCGACCCAGGAGGATGGACGTCGGAGCACCCTCTTCTCACGCCGCTGTAGACCCGTCGGGTTCCCCTGCTAGATCCGTATCACCCGTAGAGTATACTCCCTCGTCTCCGATTCCTATCCCTGAGACTACTCCCTCGGCGGATCCTTCTGTATGCCCTCGCTGTGGCCAGGTAGGGTGTGGATCCGGAGGTTGGATCATAGATTCATCTGACGAGGAGGATAGTACTGGGGATGCACCTCTCGATATCCCTACTGTTGACGCCATTGGTGACGACGACGTCATTACGCCCGTGGTAGACGATATGGAGGAGGATTCGATGGTGAAGGATGAGGAGGAGGAGGAGGGCCTCTATGAGTGGCGTGCACCGCCCTTGGTAGTTCATTTTGAGGCGGGCCGAGATCACACGGCCGCCGCCGCTTGAGTTAGCGTGTTGATCGACCTTAGTGTTTCTTATGTCTGAGTGCATGCATTTGTATTTTGGGATTATGTCCGTACTTGTAGTAGTTTAGTAGTCGAGTGAGGCTCTACTTTTGGAGCAGCCCTCTGCGTAGGTGTCTGCCGGGAGTACCTCAGATGTATGAGTATTTCTTATAGGAAATTCATATGTCAGATGTATTCCTATTTTGATGTTGTATTTTGTAAAACCTTGTAGGATGTATTGCCTCAGGATTTTATATATGTATTCCAGACGTATTTCCTTTTATTTTCTTTGTATGCCATGTTTTGTCAACACTGTATTTACTCTGTCATGTTATTGTGAATACATGCCTTGACAGGATGATTTTGATGATTGACAAAAGGGAGTTTTGCAAATAGTCAACCGTGCAAAAAGTGGAAAAGAATACCAAGACGCGTATCAAGAATGATTGTTTCTCAAGTCTTTGGGTTCTGGGTATTTATTTATCTTTATTAAGACAATTTGTAAGTAGTAATAAAAAGCTCTCAATTAAAATTAAATCACACACGCACAAAATATTTTGACATGCATATCTCGTGTCGGATGTCGAAATGAGGAACTTCGGATGTCGAAATGAGGAGGAAGTCGCGTGTCGAGCTACGAGGAAGTCGGATGTCGGATGTCGAGCTTAGGAGGAAGTCGGCGTGTCGAGCTCTGAGGAAATCGGATGTCGGTGAGGAGGAAGTCGGATGTTGAGCTCGAGGAAGTCGGGTGTCGAGCTTATGAGGTCGCGTCACAGGAGTCTCGTGTCGGTGATGAGGTCGCGTCTCGAGGCTATGAGAGCCGAAATGATGAGGAGGTCGTATGTCGAAATGTGGTTCAGGTCGGTGTGCCTAGGTCTTTGCCGAGCTGCTCGGAGGTCGTATGCCGAGCTTTGTCGAGGTCGCAGTGGAGCCGTGTGGCGAGGTCGTCTGTAGTGCCTTCGTGAGGTCGCCCGCCAAATTGTCTTCCTGCAACGACAAATCCTTTTAATAATCAACGCAACGGGCAAATCTTCAACGGGCAAATCCTCAACGGACATATTTTTTAAGTGCGTGAGACGCTCCTCGGTCGGTCTATAAATATACAACGCTGTGCTCTTTCTTACACACAACAACAACGCAGTGCTTAATTTTTGTGCCAAAAACTCTGTCAAATATTTTTCATCACTCACACTTATTTGAGCACAATTTTCTGAGAGTCTTTTTATTCTACAAAATTTGAGTTGTATTATTTGAGCTTCAATTTGTTATATCTGCACTATTGAGTGTATCTTTTTAAATCTCATTTTATTTGTGAAAATCATTTATTTTTGGGTAGGAATCCCAAGGTGTTCATAGAGAGGTGATATCTCTTGAGCGTATTGCTACAGTTTAGAGTTGTAAAGGTTTCTAGCTGAACCTGATTTAAAAGCTAGTGTCTTAGTGAAAATCCCATAGTGGTTTGCTTTGGGGGACGGGACGTAGGCCAGGGGTGTTAGGTGGTGGATCCTAGATAATTTGTTGTGTGCTTTTTTACTCCTTATCTCTCTACTTTTCAGTCAATTAAATTTCTGTACTTTATTTTATTGTTATTTATATCTTACTATTTACTTTATTTTTAACTCGTTTGCAATTTATTCTTCAAGTGATTTATCTATTTCACATAAATATTTCCATGACTCATAATTAGCACTTATTTCTCCAAAAGTTTTTGAAAGCATCGTTCACACACAATTCACCCCCTCTTGTGTTTGGAGTCACTTGTCAACAAGTGGCATCAGAGCTAGACTCTTGTATAAAGGACTTACCCGTCTCAAGAGAATGACTTCAAACAATAACGAGGGAACCTCCATGAACAGACCCCCATTTTTCAATGGTGAGGGGTATGGTTATTGGAAGGATAGAATGCAAATCTTTCTTGAGGGTGTTGATCTTGATATTTGGGATGTTGTGGAAAATGGTCCATTTGTCCCCACTCAATCAATTAATGATGCAGTGGTAGACAAACCAAGATCACTTTGGACCGAAGATGATAAGAAAAAGGTCGATACAATTTGAAAGCTAAGAACATCATCACTTCTGCTTTAAGCTACGATGAGTTCTATAGGGTCTCAAATTGCAAGACTGCTAAAGAAATGTGGGACACCCTTCTATTGACCCATGAAGGTACTACCGAGGCCAACTTATGTCTCATGGCAAAACACGAGGAGGATGAGGTAAATGCTCTTGAACTCGAATCTCCTTTAACTTATGATGAGCTGCTTATTGCTTGTGAAGAATTAAATAATGAAACGATTAAACTTGGAAAAATTGTTCTTTCTTCTAAGAAAACCATCTCTTCTCTTGAATCAAAAATTGAAATTTTAAACAAAGAGATAGTGATTCTTAAAGAAAAACAAGTTGCTGTGATTGAAACTTCTCCTCCCATATCTTGTGAAAATAAAAAAGATGAAGTTTTAAAATGCAATGAGTGTAGTGTTTTGAAAAATAAGGTTGAGGATTTAAATAACACTCTTGCAAAATTTACAATGGGAAGAGATAATCTAAACATTATTTTAGGAAACCAAAAAGGTACTTTTAGAAAAGCTGGTTTAGGTTATCATCCAAAAATTCATGAAAAATCTTTTAAACTCTTCAATCACAACAAACCCTCAAGTAGTCCTTTCATTAAATGCTTTCACTGTGGTAGAAATGGTCACACTGCCTCTATTTGCAATATTAGAAAGAATAAAAATGTAGTTGGCAAAAATATGTGGATTCCAAAGGGCACCTTGCCCAAGACTAACTCATATGGACCCAAGATGGTTTGGGTACCAAAGGTTAAAATATGATTTGTTGTTGTAGGTGTGCTTGAAAGCCAAGGACTTAAATTGGTATCTTGATAGCGGTGTTCAAAGCACATGACAGGAGACAAAAGCAAGTTCTCCTCATTGGTACCTAAGAATAGTGGTTATGTCTGGTATGGTGATAACAACAAAGGTAAAATTCTTGGGATTGGTTCTATTGGTAAGAGTCCTAATCCCATTATAGAGAATGTCTTGTATGTGGAAGGTTTGAAACATAACTTGCTAAGTATTAGTCAACTTTACGACAAAGGCAATAATGTTATATTTGATTCTTCAAAATGCATGGTCGTAAATTCTTTTAATAAAAATCTGATTTTAGTTGGATCTAGAATTGGAAATATCTATATGGTTAATTTAGATGAACTACCTTCAAATGATGCATCTTTGTCTTTTTAGTAAAGAGAATGAATCTTGGCTATGGCATAGAAGAATGGCTCATATTCACATGGATCATCTTAATAAATTGGTTCGTAAAGACTTAGTAATTGGCTTACCAAAGCCGTTTTGAAAAAGATAAACTTTGTGATGCATGTCAAAAAGGAAACCAAGTAAAGGCATCTTTCAAATCTAAAAATATTGTTTCTACAAACCGGCCTTTACAACTTTTCCATATGGATTTATTTGGCCCTTCTAGAACTAAAAGCTTTGGTGGCAATTACTATGCTCTTGTTATTGTGGACGACTATTCTCGCTATACATGGACCTTATTTATTTCTCATAAAAATGACACTTTTCTGCCTTTGAAAACTTGCTAAGGTTATACAAAATGAGAAGGGACTTAACATTGCTTCCATTCAAGTGATCATGGTGGGAATTTGAGAATGAAGCATTTGAAGCATTTTGCACGAGAAAATGGCATTGATCACAACTTTTCTGCTCCAAGGACAGCGCAACAAAATGGAGTGGTTGAAAGGAAAAATCGGTCTCTTGAAGAGCTAGCGAGGACGATGCTCAATGAGACTAACCTTCCTAAGTACTTTTGGCGACGCCGTGAGCACCGCTTGCTATGTGATGAATCGAGTTCTTATAAGGCCGATCCTTAAGCAAACACCGTATGAACTCTACAAAGGAAGGAAGCCCAACATTTCCCACCTTCACGTTTTGGATGCAAGTGTTTTGTCTAAACAATGGTAAGAATAACCTTGGTAAATTTGATGCTAAAGGCGATGAAGGTTTATTTCTTGGATATTCCACTTCTAGTAAAGCTTTTGAATTTTTAATAAAAGAACTTGGACTGTTGAAGAATCTGTGCATGTTTCTTTTGATGAATCTAACCCCAAATCTTGATGAGAAGAAAGTGTTGATGATCTTGCGAAGTATTTGGAGATACCTATTTAGAGGAACAAGAGAGATCAAAAGTTCAAAAGGAGGATCAAGAGTCCTTGCCTCAACCCTCTCAAGAACTCTCTCACTCAAATCTTCCAAAGGAATGGAGAGTCTCAAAGAACCATCCTCTTGACAACATAATAGGTGATATCTCAAAGGGAGTAACGACTGAAACTCTCTTAATCATGCATGTCATCATATGGCCTTTGTCTCTCAAATTGAACCAAATGACGTCAATGAAGCCATCTTTGATGAGCATTGGACCTTTGCTATGCAAGAGGAATTAAATCAATTTGAGAGAAATGATGTTTGGGAACTTGTCCCTAGGCCTAAAGATCACCTAGTCATTGGGACCAAATGGGTCTTTCGCAACAAGCTTGATGAAAATGGTATCATTGTTAGAAATAAAGCTAGACTTGTTGCAAAAGGCTATAATCAACAAGAGGGCATAGATTTCGATGAAACCTATGCACCCATGGCTAGATTAGAAGCTATTCGCATGCTTCTCGCATTTGCATGCATCATGGATTTCAAACTTTTTCAAATGGATGTTAAAAGTGCATTTCTTAATGGCTTTATTCAAGAAGAAGTATATGTTGATCAACCTCCGGTTTTGAAAATTTTGAATTTCCAAATCATGTTTTCAAATTGAAAAAGGCTTTATATGGTTTAAAACAAGCTCAGAGCTTAGTGCGAGAGGTTGAGCAAATATTTACTTGAAAAAGTTTTGAAAGAGGAAAAGTTGATACCACTCTTTTCATTAAACACAAAAAGCATGACATTTTACTTGTTCAAATTTATGTCGATGATATAATATTTGGTGCTACTAATGAATCCTTGTGTAAGGAATTTTCGATATCATGCAAAGTGAATTTGAAATGTCAATGATGGGAGAGCTAAATTACTTCCTTGGACTTCAAATCAAACAAACAAAAGAAGGAATTTTTATAAATCAATCCAAATATTGCAAGGAGTTGCTTAAAAGATTTGGAATGAGCAACGCTAAAGAAAGCTTTTTTATAAGAACCGAGTTAGGAATTTTAGATCAATCATGCATTGAATGATTTGCGTGTGAGTGCATTTTATTATGAATAAGTTCTAACTTGGGCGTTGGAGTGTGCTAACATTTTTATGCAGGTTAGTTACCAAGACTAAAAGTGGAGAAATGCAACCGTCCTTCCTGTAATCGCTAAAATAAAAGTTTGTGCGAGTTATGTTAATCGCAAACAATTATGCTTCATTGAACCCTTGATACTCTATTATTTTTCGCCATCTAGTTACACGTATATGCATACGTTTTACATGCCTTTCCCTTTATCTTTTCCGCTTTTTGATGTTGCCAAAGGGGAGAGTTATATGATTCAGGGGAGTGGTTTATTCCATGCATATTGTGAGGGAGTTCTTCACCAAAATGCCAAAATGCGCCTAAACTCGATATCTTTTTAATATTGTGAGGGAGTTTTTCTAAAATACGTGCTTAAACTCGATATCTTTTATTGAAAAACCTTGCTTATATCTCATTGCTATATCATGATTATATTTTTACTAAAAAACCCTCCATGAGATGTTTGTCATCATCAAAAAGAAGTCTGTGAATACATGCCTTGACAGGATGATTTTGATGATTGACAAAGGGAGTTTTGCAAATAGTCAACCGTGCAAAAAGTGGAAAAAGAATACCAAGACGCGTATCAAGAATGATTGTTTCTCAAGTCTTTGGGTTACGGGTATTTATTTATCTTTATTAAGACAATTTGTAAGTAGTAATAAAAAGCTCTCAATTAAAATTAAATCACACACGCACAAAATATTTTGACATGCATATCTCGTGTCGGATGTCGGTGAGGAACTTCGGATGTCGTGAGGAGGAAGTCGCGCGTGTCGAGCTACGAGGAAGTCGGATGTCGGATGTCGAGCTTAGGAGGAAGTCGGCGTGTCGAGCTCGAGGAAATCGGATGTCGGTGAGGAGGAAGTCGGATGTTGAGCTCGAGGAAGTCGGGTGTCGAGCTTATGAGGTCGCGTCATCGAGGTCTCGTGGTCGGTGATGAGGTCGGCGTCTTGAGAGCTATGAGCCGAGCCGATGAGGAGGTCGTATGTCGGTTGTGTTCCGGTCGTGTGCCTAGGTCTTTTCTTGAGAGGTCGTATGCCGAGCTTTGTCGAGTCGTCTGTCGAGTGTGGCGAGGTCGTCTGTCGAGTGTCTTGAGAGGTCGCCGCTTATTGTCTTCTGCAACGACAAATCCTTTTTAATAATCAACGCATAGCGGCAAATCTTCAACGGGCAAATCCTCAACGGACATATTTTTAAGTCGTGAGACGCTCCTCGGTCGGTCTATAAATATACAACGCTGTGCTCTTTCTTACACACAACAACAACGCAGTGCTTAATTTTTGTGCCAAAAACTCTGTCAAATATTTTTCATCACTCACACTTATTTGAGCACAATTTTCTGAGAGTCTTTTTATTCTACAAAATTTGAGTTGTATTATTTGAGCTTCAATTTGTTATATCTGCACTATTGAGTGTATCTTTTTCGTCTCATTTTATTTGTGAAAATCATTTATTTTTGGGTAGGAATCCCAAGGTGTTCATAGAGAGGTGATATCTCTTGAACGTATTGCTACAGTTTAGAGTTGTAAAGGTTTCTAGTGAACTTGATTTAAAAGCTAGTGTCTTAGTGAAAATCCCATAGTGGTTTGCTTTGGGGACGGGGCGTAGGCCACGAGGGGTGTTAGGTGGCGAACCTGGATAATTTGTTGTGTGCTTTTTTACTCCTTATCTCTCTACTTTTCAGTCAATTAAATTTCTGTACTTTATTTTATTGTTATTTATATCTTACTATTTACTTTATTTTTAACTCGTTTGCAATTTATTCTTCAAGTGATTTATCTATTTCACATTAATATTTCCGCAACTCATAATTAGCACTTATTTCTCCAAAAGTTTTTGAAAGCACAGTTCACACACAATTCACCCCCCTCTTGTGTTTGGAGTCACTTGTCAACAGTTATTTGCAAAAGGGTTTTATAAAAAAAAAAAATTAACCGTGATTTCTATCGAACAGTATCAAAACTATTTCATACTTGGTGGTTTTTGTCTCGTAAGTAGCGCTTGGATTTCGGGGTGTTACACTAATAGGATCTCATGATCAAATCATGTATTTGATGTCCTATAGTATTGAACTTACTATTTTAAGGGCTTTATCATGTTAAAATGAAATAACATAATAAATGAAATGTTTCGTCTGATTATTAAATAAAAGTAAAATTCAAATATCAGTAAGTCTAGATGAATGATATATTGCCCTCTACAGTATACACCAACGATGAGGGGTTCTGTTGATTAAAAAAGTAGTAATGGAAACACAATCTCCCCACAATGAAAGATGAATTTCTTACTACAACATAAGGATTGTGCCATATTGAGGGGATGTTGATGCTTCTTTTCTATTAAAAAATTTATTTACTAAGGTCAGTAGGGGCATGCAAACTGGTGTATATTGCCTTAATCTTGCAAAAAAAAAATGTAGAGTAAGCTCATTAGCATGTCATTGGATGATAAGGATGAAGAATCAGAGTTTATGGTATAGATCATTGTCTTATAAATATGGGGAGGTAGGTGGAGTGTAAGGAGAGGGTGCGAGGGAGGGTTCTATTTGGTGGAAAGATGTCCTTTTTGTGGAAGATGGGATTTGGGGTTCAGACATAATTGGATTATGGATTTATTGGTGAAGGTGGTGGGGAATGAGCTCGACACTTTTTCCCGAAATAATCTGTGGATTGAGGGAGAAACACTAAGGAGTCATTTTAGTATATTGTTCAAGTCATCATGTGATAAATAGGCAATGGTAGTGAACTCACGACATTAGAGGGAATGTGGAATTGGGTTTGGTGCTGGAGGCAAAGGCCATTTCGGTGGGAAGATGAGCTATTACTGAATCTCAGAGAAGTGGTGCAGAAAATAGAACCAATAGATGTTAAATGTGATAGATGGGTTTAGAAGGAAGGGGCTTCAGGCTTTTATTTTGTGATGTCTGCATGTAGGGTTCTTGTGTATAGCTATAATCAAGATATGGTCGAGCTCAACCAAAATATGTGGCATAAATCAGTACCATTGAAGGTAACTTTGTCTGTATGGAGGTTGTTACAGAATAGAATACCAACTAAGGACAGTGTTATTAAGAAAGGGAACATTGGACGCGATTCAGACTTATGTTCTGGTTGTAGTTGTGAGGAAGAGATTGTTTCTCATTTTTTTTTTGAGTGCTTGCTTTTCTCTAAGGTTTGGTTGGAAATCCTTAGATTGTTTAGGATAGCTACAACCCTCCGTAATGATGGCAGAGAACATTTTTCACTGTTTGCAGGATTGTTATTGTGTGGCAGAGTATATAAAGATAGGTTTTTGATGGTATGGTTCTCTTGTATTTGCTTAATTTGGAAAGTTCAAAACAAGGCGCTATTTCAATAGTTGTTGATATAGTTGATGATGCAAAATTACAACCATGAAATTGGATGAATACAAAATCAAAGAGCCCCAACTATCCTATTTCTCAATGGTTTGTGACCCAGTTTGCATGTTTTGGCATCTATAATGATTTTAGAACAATGCAGGAAAAATAAGATGTGGAAAAGTAAGGGGTAGCACTATGATGTGGAGAATTATTGAATACATAGGCAGTGTAATCAATGAGAGAGTTTCATTTATTTGCCATATTTTATATTGGGTGCTAGTATGATATCAATTCTTTAGCCAATTTTTTAGTCAGCTGCCTTGGAGAGAGTTGCAATTAGCCGCTTGCGAGTATGGTGATTTATTGGTGTTTGGTTTGAGTTTTTAATGGAAGTACTTATGATACATAAGTACTGGTTCATTGGAATGTTAGGTCATGATCTCGAGGCTTAATTTCTGAATCATAACTGTTTTGCTAGGCTTCTTTTTAATTATTTTTCTAACTACTGTTGTTTTGGGGCTTAATTGGAAATGTATGGCTAAGTTACTTGATGTGTCTGATATATGTTTTGTATTAGGGGAGTAATAGAACATTATGTTTATGCTATAGGTTTTGTTTTTGTGCACTTATTTTACTCTGCTATTCATATTTTTTTTGTGCTCACGGGTATAAAGGTGTCGTTATAGGCGGGGGATTATGTCTTAATGATTGAAATTTAGATATTTGTCTTTATGTTGTAATTTGAAGATGGATCAGGCTCTCATTGGGCATGAGTCCATCTTTTTCAGTAGTAATGAGTTCTTTTGCCTTTTCAAAAGAAGAGCTTTGATGTTTTTATCAAATTGCATTTTTGCAAAACTGAAAAATTTCTGGATGCATTAGGTGACATCAAATTTCTGCTTTAACATGTAGGTCTATTTTCTTGAATTGGTCTAAAGCACCACAATGAGTACAAGTAGGTCTATTTTTCTTGGAAAACTTATTTACGGGAGCACAGTTTTACTGGACTGGGCAAACAGGTTAAACTTAAGCAGTGGAAGCCTTTACTTTGCATTGCTTCTCATCTTTTGCCACCAAATAGAACGCATGATTAATAGAAGAAGTGGATTTGTAACAAGATTTGTCCCCTAACTTGATTAAAACTCTCGTTGAGTCCCATGAAAAATGACATAACACACTATTGTTGTAACTGATCAACTAGAGGTTGCACTCCTCCACAAGTGTGTCGATGAACATGATGATATTCGTTTAGTTCCTCCCATAGTGCTTTGAACTTGGTGAAGCATTAGAAATACAATAGGAAAAACATAAGAATGAGGGTTGAATTGTGTTTTTAAATTCTTTTTGCAAACCCTTTCTAAAAACTCACTGGTCCAGACAGATACACAACCTAATGAAACTCGATCAGCGTTTATGTTGATGTAGTCGCACTAACTACAACCAAATGCAAGCTACACTTAACGGCTAGAGTTTTTCTCAAATATGTTTACAAATAATTAAAAACCTTTTTTAAAAACAAGTTCGTTCCTTAGTTAGTACGATAAGCAAAGAACTAAAAAATAAAGAGGGTAAGAGGAAAAAAATCACACAAAGATGTTTTTATATTCACTATCAACCTGATAACTACATCTAGTCCCTTTTTTCTGAAAGATTTTTTCACCAACCAAACTGGTTACAACCTTGTGAGTATACTCCTGCCCAACTTAGCTATACTTCACAACTTCTTAAAACGATACAAGACCTTTGCGCCTTTGAGGATCTAGCCTTCACTCGGCTATTTAAACTATTACAATGAAAATTACTTTTAACACCAGAACAACTTTTGGATACAAATAACTCTCGGCTAGAGAGGATAGGTACTCGTAATAAGTCTTAACACGAGAGGATAATAAATATTAAGCACAAAGAATAAATAATGAAATAGAATTTTGCAATGTTTTAGCGCTATTGAATCTCAATATTTTTGTGACTTCTTCTTGTATTTATAGCAAATGATTGGAAAAGATTTGTTGGAGAGAAAATAATCCTGTTGTGAAATAAGTCTTCTCAATTTCACTTTGCATTAAATGCAATATACTATTTTAGCTTTTTTGTCGTCCTTTTCCATGGTAGTGAAGACAAAATGTACAGAGAAAGTTACTCAGTTTCAGAAATGTTGTACGAGACAGTACGAGTCTGCTCCATGTTCTTCTATCCTTTCCTTAAAACCATAGGACATTTGCTGTAAATTCATTTTGGTCGTTTTGTCCTTGTACCATACTAGGCAGTGGATCTTCCTAATTAATTGAATTAATTCAAATAGAGATAATGTCATATAGGAAATGCCAAGTGATGTTGTTTTGAATTAGTCCTCTAGTATCTTCAGTAGAATAGAATCTTCTTTGATCAGATGATACAAGCATAACCATAGAACAAATGCAAGCATAAAGATATGTTATAAGCTTACTTGCTTTCTAACTGAGGTTTAGATTGTATTCTTCAATATTCTTCTTCTATTCATAGTGCTTATATATGTATTTAATTCCTGCACACTTAGCACACATGTTAAATACTTATAAGAAATTTATTCATTAAAATCTTGCTTCATTATCATCAAAACTCTTTGAGGATTAGATGCATTATTTCATCTTGCAACAATAGTGAAAACCAAATAAAGATCCTAATGTGCAACCAAGAATAGCCTTCTTCAGCTTGAACACACATATTTCATTTTGTTACCAGAAACGTTCTTGAAGACCCTTCCATATTTCCACAATAGTAGCTGAATAAATCACGATAGCAGTAATTTCCTTAAAGATATCAAGTTAAGGAGCTAAGAAGCAACAATATTGCTATTTCTCAACCAAGATTTATAGGCTTGTGTACCTTCAATTGAATTTCAATGGACCTATCTATAAAACTCAATTTGTACTTGTAATGAGTGTCATACTTATTGCTCATCGCCATGAACTATAATTTTCTCTAGCGTGTGGCTGTGAAACGAAGAACCATTCCTAGATTGTATGAAGGATGTTGGAAAAATGGATTCAAATGATCATCCATGGAGGTTTTGCATGTGTGAGAATCAAGAATAGTAAGAAGAAAATGAAATATTGGAACGACGACTTTAGAGGACATTGCGTTGATGAGTGATCAATGCATTTTAATGCATCTTTTATAGCATTGCACTTGGTGTTCTTAAATGTGTGATTTACCCAACAACTACTTTTTAACATGGTTTTGCATCTTTGGGTCTTAATTGGGCTTTAGTGAATTTAATTGCTAATTTTTGGATTTTGATTACATTCTGACCCATGTTCCTTCTGTAGGCCATAACTTGCGCTATACTTGTCCGATTTTAGTGATCTTTGTGGCGTTGGAAAGATAAGAAGCAGAGCTACAACTCTTATGTTGGCATCGAAGTCCAGTTTTGACTTTTTGAAGGTCGAAAATGCGAATTACTGCTGCAGGTGAGGTTCACTGCGAGTTTTGGATCAATTACTCATGTGATTAGTTGTTATTGGGCTAATTAATCTCTTTTGGGCCCTTCTTTTTGGTCATAAACTTCAGGTTACCTAGGTTAACTTAAGGAGACATTATAAATAGGATTTTTAGAGTCTTAGGATTTACCTTTTGATTACTTTAAATCTTTTGCCGTTTTAGCAATCTTTTCTCCTTCTCCCCTTCTTAATTTTGTTTCTGTTAAGCCTTCCATCGAAGGCTAAGATCATAGATTAATTCACTGGTTAGGAAGTTTTTATAAGGATCTTGAGGTTTGGATTTTATTATTAATTTCGATTTCTAATTCTAATTCTTTTTCTTTTTAATCCATTGTCTCCTTTGATCATTGTTAACAATTACGCTTTATTTGTGTTGATGCTTAATCACCCAAATTTCGTTTTTGCCTTCTATTCTTATTATACAATTCGATTTGATCTATTCAAAGCATGTTAAACGTTTGTTTTAATCTACTGCGAGTAGGGATTAAGAAGAATCTACAACGCTTAGTTATAGGTTTGATTAAATTCGGTTATTAGATTAATTGTGTTCTTGTGACGCTTGTTCCTTGTTCATAATTAGTCAAATTCTGTGATGTTTAATCCAGTAGGAATTCTTATAGAATTAATTGACGCTTGATTGGTTAATTTTATGTTCAAACAAGAATAGAATCACGAAATAGAATAATAATTTGAAACCCGTGATAGATCCAAATATTAATTACCTTGAACCAGTGGATTAGTCATTTTTATATATTGATATTTACATATTTTATAACCTGTTTCTTGAATCAAAATCCCCCCAATTTTATTTCTTGGCATGTTCTTGTTATTGGTTATTGTTAATTAGAGATCCTTGTGAGACGACCAAGGTTAACTGTCTTGTTACTACATTCTCATTTTATTTATTTTGACCCATGCGCGATAGCGGATCAAATTGGCGCCATTGCCGGGGATCTCTGATCAATAGTTGCCAATTCAAGGACCCTACTAACGTCTCTAACAATTGGTTTTGTGTTTTTGGTTGTGTTTCAGGTCTTAACATCGGATTTGGCATTGATTAGTAAAAAAATCAGTTTTCGATCAACTTGCTCGGATTGCTCCGAAATTTGGCCAGAAAATCCGGAAAAAATCAAGGATCCAAAGTCCCATATCAAAAACTGATATAGGGAGTAGAGGCTAAAAATCCGAAATTCCATCGTTTAGACCACTTTTTTATTTTTTATTTTTTTTCGTTTTTCAAAAAAATCCAAAAAAAATAGCGTAATCTTTATTTGATTTTTAGAGATTTTTGGTGCTGTTTTTAGATTTTTTAGATTTTATTTGATAGGGTTTCTCGATTTCTTTAGTGTTTTAGCTGTTAGGACATTGTTGGTATTTTCTGATTTGTTAGTTTATGATGCATGACTAGTAATAACATAGATAGTGATCATATAGGTGATAGTGATAGTGATAATTATAGCTTATTTAGTCATACTCTCTTTGATTCTAATTTTGATTCTGATACAATGGCTGCTAGAATATTAAGGGAACTTGTTGCACCTGATGTCACTTATAATGATTTATGCATTGAATACCCTGATGTTGAGGTGCCTTTTGAGCTTAAATCTGGCTTAATACATTTGCTTCCTAAGTTTCATGTGTTGGAACCTAAACGATTGAGAAGTTTAGACCCTCATTAATTTTGATGATAACAAAGTATTCACAAAAGAACAATTTATGTTCTAACAATTCTTGAAGTGTGCAGATACTAATAATATGTATATTCTAAGCCACTCAAGCAAGAAGAAAGTAATTCTCAAGAGAAGGATTCATTCCATGTGTCAGCATCCGGCTCATCCTTGTGAGTGTCTGGAATTTTATCTTTATGACACGGCTTACACAATTACTACGAGCGTCCGAACTTCCGATTCTGAGCGAGCGTCTGAACTTCATTTCAAATCACGTGTTAGTCACGTTCTTTGCTCTACCTCTCGAAGTTTAGAGCGGATTTCAAAATTGATTACGGCGCTAAAATTGTTGTACGAGGTATCAAAGGTGAAACCTTTAGCTACAAGACAAAAATCGTACAAGCAAGGTAGTACAAAAACGGTAATATGTACTACTGGGATATTCTCTGCAAAGCAAGAAAGAGACAACGTTTTGAATTTACCTCACTCAATGGAAAGGAGCCATTTTTACCTTAACGGTAATATCCTTGGAATTCATATATATACCTCATGGTATCCATTGAAGAAGCAACAAACATACTGTGAAAAAGCTTGCTGAAATTCTGCTGAAATATTTATGCGAGAACAAGCACCGCACGTGAGCAACCAAGTCTCGTGCTAAGTCTACGGACTACAAGAAGCTGAACTCGGCGTCAGGCCACTTTCTTTAAGAAAGTTTTTCTATAGTTGAGCTTAATCTTTTATCCTCTCTGTGAGAGTTATTTTTAAGCGTATTTCAACTCACTTGTAAAAGTTTGTTTTGGCCTAGTTAAGGCTATATCCTCAAAGGCTCATTGTCTTGAGTCGTTTTGAGAAAGTGAGAGTATTGTCAAGTTGTGTGATAGAATACTCTTGAGGAAATTGTAATCAGTTGATTATAGTGGAAAATCCTTGAGAACGAATGGACTAGAGCGTAGCTACCGGTTTGGTAGTGAACTAGTATAAATTTACGTGTCTCTGCTTTCGCTTTCTATTCATTTCTATCTTCTTTGTGTTAAAAACAAGTTTTATCAAACTGCTTTTTCCAGTCCGATTATTCGACATCAGATAAACAAGCAGGTTTTGAAAAACTTGTGTTCTAAAGTGTTTCTAACTTAAAGTTTGCGAAAAGTTTTTAACATAATTCAACCCCCTTCTTGTGTTCACGTTCGGTTGGTACGGAGCTCGGCCTCTTGGTTGAGCATACATGATGTCGAGAGAAAAGATCCTATATTGTGAACATGTCTACTGAAGGTGGTCATATGAACCGTCCTCCTCTATTCAATGGAGAAAAATTTGATTCCTGGAAAGATAAGATGAAAGCATTCCTTGAGGCACAAAGTCTTGATTTGTGGGATATAGTTGAAAGCGGATACATTCTTCCCGCTAATGCCCTTGGCGTTGCAATACCTAGGGAAAAGCGGTGCGATGATCGAGAAAAGAGATATCAAACCAATCGAGGGCGATTTATTCTCATCGTGCTATGTGAGAAAGAGAATATGATAAATGTGGCAAGTTTGATCTTGCCAAAGAAATGCAGGATTCTCTTGTGTTGTCTTATGAGGTTACGCCCAGTAAGAGAAACAAAGGCTAGCATGATGGTTCGCCAATATGAACTATTCAAAATGGAAGATGGAGAAAACATTGAAACTATGTTTGGAAGATTCCAAACACTTGTTCATGGGTTGCAGGCCCTTGGAAAAAGTTATACTACACCTGATCACGTGAGAAAGATCTTGAGAAGCTTGACTAAGCGGTGGAGACCCAAAGTCAACGCTATTCAAGAAGCGAAAGATCTAAATGTTCTTCGGCTTGAAGATCTTATGAGTTCTTTGAAAGCTCATGAACTTGAGCTAAATGAAGAAGAACCTACCAAGAAGAGTAAGTCTATTGCTTTAAAAGTTAATCAACATAAACCTAGTACTTCTAAAGCTTTTGGTGAAGAAGAAGAATCGAGATGATGAAGCTTGAGATGGAGACTACGATGGATCAGGCGATGAGCTAGCATTCATATCTAAGAAGATCCAGAGAATGTGGAAGAAAAGAAACTTTAGAAGGAAGTTTGGAAGAAAGATTCAAAGGACAAGAAGGAGAGCAAAGACAAGGACAAAGCCCAAGTCATTTGCTATGAATGTAAACCTGGACATTTCAAATCCGAGTGTCCTAATCTTAAAGAAAAGCCCACAAGAAGCTCCTTCAAGAAAAAGAAGAAAGGTCTCATGGCAACATGGGAAGATCTTGACTTATCTTCCTCTGAGGAAGAGAAAGAAGAAGCTCACATTGCCTCATGGCGGATAATGCGACATTGAGTCAGAAGAAGATGTTGAAGAGGTAATAGTATATGATTCCTACTCTGAACTTCAACTTGCTTTTGATGATCTTCTTAAGGACTCTACCACTCTCTCCACTGAGTATAAGAATTTGAAAAAGAAATTTTTAAAATTATCACAAGATTTTCATTCCTTACGCAATGAAAACTCTGTACTCAATGAAGAGAACAGTGAAAAATGAAAATCAGCGTCTGGTGGATAACCCGGCGTCTGGAAGCTAACAAGCAACCGAGGTGAGAGCTCTCAAGCTAAGAGTTACGTAGTTCTGGCGATCCTAGCGCAAATCAAATGACTATGAACAAGCATTTCAAAAGTTTCTTGCAGAGAGTGTAACTCGAAGCAAGCAAGCTTCAATGATCTGGGCATCAGTAAAACGATAACTCATGGTCTTGGCTATATACCAGATGAAACCCTTTTTGAAAATAATTCAGCATCTGATAAATCCCATAGTCATAGTAAATGCTTACATTGTACTTACTGTAATAAATCTGGTCATTTGAAAAGTGCATGTAATGTTTTTAAAACTAAGAAGGATAAGCCTCCTTCAAGAACTAACAAGAAAGGACCCAAAAAGATATGGGTACCTAAAGATAAAATAGTCTATGTTGCAGACATGCTTAGCAACAAAGTCAACACACCAGTCTTGGTACTTAGGCAGTGGATGCTCGCGTCACATGGCGGAGAAAAACATATGTTCCAAGAACTAAGACCTAGAGAAAATTTGGATTCGTTGGTTTCGGAGGAAACGAGAAAGGTAAAATAGTTGGAATTGGTCGCATAGGTAAAGGCTCTCTTCCTTCTATTGATAATGTTTTATATGTTGAAGAGTGAAACATAATCTCACGAGCATAAGTCAATTATGTGACAATGGTTATGAAGTCATCTTTACGTAAACCGAATGTTTAGTAAAAAGCAAAAGCGATGGATCTATATTCTTTACTGAAAGAGGAAACAAAATGTTTATAAAGTTGATCTTTACGAACTTGAAAAACAAGATGTCAAGTGTCTTATATACATTGAAGATGAGCAATGGATTTGGCACAAAAGATTAGGTCATGCCAACTTGAGGTTAATCTCAAAATTAAACAAGCACAATCTTGTTAAAGGCTTACCAAATCTTAAGTACAAATCGATGCCCTTTGTGAAGCTTTGTCAAAAAGGAAAACAAGTTAAAACTTCCTTTCATTTAAAAAATGTTGTTTCAACTTCTAGACCACTTGAACTCTTACATCTTGATCTTTTTGGTCCCACAAGGATGACCTCTTTAGCTGGAAAGAAATATGGCTTAGTCATTGTTGATGATTTTACTAGATGGACATGGGTTAAATTTCTTGCCCACAAGGATGAGTCTTATAAGGTATTCTTGTTTTTACGCAAATCAGTTCAAAATGAAAAAGGCATTTGTATTTCTTCTATTAGAAGTGATCATGGGGGAGAATTTGAAAATGAGAACTTTCAAAAATTTTGTGAAGAAAATGGCATCTCCCACAATTTCTCCTCTCCTAGAACACCTCAACAAAATGGTGTTGTAGAAAGGAAAAATAGGTCCCTCCAGGAAATGGCAAGGACCATGATAAATGAAGCTGATATTGTGAAATATTTTTGGGCAGAAGCAGTAAACACAGCGTGTTATATTCAAAATAAATTTATATAAGACCTATTTTGAATAAGACTCTTATGAATTGTGGAAAGGAAGAAAACCAAACATTTCTTACTTTCATCCTTTTGGTTGTATTTGTTATATCCTGAATACTAAAGATCGGCTTGGTAAGTTTGATTCCAAAGGTGACAAAGGAATCTTTTAGCATATTACGAAAGATCTAAAGCTTTTAGAATATACAACAAAGAAACTTTGACAGTTGAAGAGTCCATTCATGTCAAGTTTGATGATAAGAAGCACGACAACTGCAATGTCGAGCTAGATGAGTTATTTTCGATTTAAACCTCGGTGACAAGCCAGACGGTGAATATACATCTTCATCATCCGGTAGTGACAAGGCGAAGAATTCGACTGGCGGAGCTGAAGCAAGAAAAAGGCTGGAAGTACAAAACCAATCATCCAAAAGATCAAATCATAGGAGAACCTAGTGACAAAGTACGAACCAGATCCTCCTTCAAGAAGCATGCGACTTTGCACTTCTCTACGAGATGGAACCTAAGACGATTGATCAGCGTTGGAAGATGAAGGGTGGATTCTAGCAATGCAAGATGAGTTAAATCAGTTCCAAAGGAATGATGTCCGGAACCTAGTCACTCTACGGAAGATAAGCAAACTATTGGTACTAAATGGGTATTGAAATAAGCTTGATGAAGGCGGTAAAGTTGTGAGAAATAAAGCAAGGTTAGTTGCTCAAGGCTACTCACAAGAAGAAGGTATTGATTTCACTGAAACTTTTGCACTTTGTTGCAAGATTAGAAGCAATTCGCATTTTACTTTCATTTGCAGCACATCATGAGATAACTTTATATCAAATGGATGTGAAAAGTGCTTTTCTAAACGGTTTTATAACTGAAGAAGTTTATGTTAAACAACCTCCTGGTTTTGAAGATATTGAATTTCCTGAACATGTTTTTAAACTTAAAAAGGCACTTTATGGCCTTAAACAAGCTCCCAGAGCATGGTATGATAGACTAAGTTCCTTTTTAATGGAAAATGGATTTACAAGAGGTTTAGTTGACACTACTCTTTTCAGAAAAACCTCAAACAAGCATTTCATATTTGTTCAAATATATGTTGATGATATTATTTTTGGAGCCACTAATGAAAGCCTTTGCAAAGAATTTTCTAAGCTTATGCAGGCTGAATTTGAGATGAGCATGATGGGAGAATTAAAGTTCTTCCTTGGAATACAAATCAAGCAATGCAGTGATGGTATTTATATTCATCAAAGCAAATACATCAGAGAATTATTGAAGAAATTCAAGATGCTGGATTGCAAGCCGATGGGTACACCTATGCATCCTACCTGCACTCTTAGTAAAGATGAAAGTGGTAAGAAGGTAGATCAGAAACTATACAGAGGTATGATTGGATCTCTACTTTATCTTACGGCTTCAAGACCTGATATTATGTTCGTGCACTTTGTGTGCTAGGTTTCAATCAGATCCTAGAGAATCACACCTAAGTGCTGTTAAAAGAATATTTAGATATTTGCAAGGAACTACTAATCTTGGTTTGCTTTATAAGAAATCAAAAGATTACAAATTAGTAGGTTTTTGTGATGCTAACTTTGCTGGAGATCGAATTGAAAGAAAGAGCACAAGTGGAGGCTGCCAATTTCTTGGAGCTAATCTTGTGTCTTGGTCAAGCAAAAGGCAAAGCACAATAGCACTCTCAGCCAGGTTTGAATACATCTCGTGACAAGTTGCAGTTCTCAACTTCTGTGGATGAAGTATCAACTTGAAGACTACTATAAAAGAGAGTAACATTCCTATCTTCTGTGATAATACATCTGCCATATGTCTTACTAATAATCCTATATTGCATTCTAGAGCAAAGCATATTGAGATTAAGCATCATTTTATAAGAGACTATGTTCAGAAGGGTATTTTAGAAATAAAATTTGTAGACACTGATCATCAGTGGGCTGACATATTTACAAAACCCCTTGCTGAAGATAGATTCAATTTTATAAGAAGAAACTTAAACTTTCATCTTATAAAAGAATGATTAATCTCAGCGTCTGATGATAAACTAAATCTCAGCATCTGATATGACATAAGCATGTATGTGCATCAGCATCTTATTTGTCATATGCATCATAACTCATCATCCGGTAAGTCGGTTGTGTGCGTCCGAGCACACCCACACGTGTCACACGTGTTAAGGACTCAAGCGTCTCATCATATCTACTGAGTCATGATTATTTACGTTTTCAATAAAATCTTTTACTTTTATTTTGGCGTCCGCATTTAATGAAAAAGCGAATCTTTATTTTCTTTTCTTTTTGATTTATTTTTATAAGAGAATACGAAGCGATATTTTGAAAAATAATCGTACCATTCTCCCTTAACTTTCCCACTACTCCACATTTTTCGCTCACTCTGTGTTTACGCAAAGCGTACTCGTTCTCTCTTTCCTCTCTCTGTGTGTGTGTGTTTAAACCTAAAACCTCCATCGCCTCCATTTCTCAATCGCACTCATGCATTTGGAGTAACAACTTGAATACACTGACTATCTACGACACCATGGTGAAGGAAAAGTCTTGTTAGAAAATCGAGTTGATTTGGAAAATTTCAAGCTCTATGGCCGACTTCTACAATGGGTTCAAGGCAATGGGGTGGGAGCAGTATTTCTTACGGAACCGGTTGAGGTTACGGTGGCTGCGATTAAAGAATTTTGGGGTAATGTTAGGTTACACAAAGGTGGCATCTTTGAAGGAGCAGTGAAAGGATTCAAGTTTGTTTTTACCATCAAAAATATTTCTGAAGTTACTGGGTGTCCGTGTGAAGGCATCGTCTTCTATTCAGAATGGGCTGACGCATTTCATGGGATTGAGAAGGTCAATAATGATCTGTTTGAGAACTACAAGCAGCTGAAAGAATCTGGTGAAACACCTACTGCCAAGAATCTGAAAAGTCATTTCAGAGTTCTTCATAAGATAATCACCAAGAGCGTCTTGTTGAAGGCTGGCTCTAGTGATATTGTCAACTACGAACAGAAATTCATCATGAGACACTTCATGGCTGGAAACAAGGTAAACCTGCCAAGGTTAATCTACAACAACCTGCTTAATGCACTGGTTAACTCAAGAAAAGGTGTTGCTGACAAGAAGAACACTTACAAGTTCATTCCTTATGGTGTCCTGCTCACCAAAATGATGATCAAGAATCTGGTTGTAAACAAGCTGACTGCTTTACCAGATCAAGAGAAGGCAAAGTATTTTGGTGCTGATAATATTGTGATTCCTGACACTTTTGGAGTCAACAGCCTGGTAAGAATGAAATTGCTCACTGGGTCCATGATCAAGAAGGTGAAAGTTGAGCAACAGGAAGAGGAAGCTGAAAAGAAAACCACCAAAAGCTCAAAGCCTGGTATGAAAAGAACTGTTGAGTCTCCTTCGAGAGAGACCAGAAGAACAAAACAGAAGGTGGCTCCGGCACCTACTGTTGAAGAACCAGAAGATGAGGACCGAGTTCCCATCAGTCAGGTTCTGAGAAAAAGGAGCAGACCAGAAGCTGAGAAGCAAGTCTCAGCATCCGGTCAACAGAAGAAGGATATTCAGCATCCGCCTCAAAGAATCGCCCCAGACGGAGTGAAGAGATCGGTCAGGCATTCTGAACCTGAACCAAAGGTACTGAATTCTCCTGATGAATCTGTGTCTGTTTTTGCATCTGTTGATACTATTCCTGCTCCACCAATATCTTTTGCACCATCACCAAACACTTAAACCCATGTACAGAAAACCTCCATAACTCCCAAACACCTTACCCAAACACTAACAAATTCACTCACCATCTCATCACCTCAAACCTCCACATATAACTCCCTCACTACATACATTTCCAAGCTTCATTCTCATTCTTTTAACCTCCTGTTCAAAATACCTCCCATTAATCCCTTCAAACCCCACTCACCAAAAGCCTACAAAATCACCAAAGCCACACCCACCTTACTTACCCTTACCATTAAACCTACAGATGCTGGTGGAAAGAAGAATATCTCATACAAACCTCAGTTTGTAAAGTATGAGATATATCATAGTATCTACGATCGTCCATCCACATGGCACTTAAAAACCTTCACCTCTGGAGCAGCCAGATTGGAAATTGCCGCTCCAATAAGTGCAACCTTCAAGGATGGGGAAGACCACTTCCAAATGTCTTTCAAAGGAAGGTTGAGACCAGCATCCGGAAGCAGAGCAATTCCCTTCTCTGTTGATCTTCCGAGATCCCTACCTCAGTTTGAACCGCTCACATTGGAAGAATGCGGAAGGTGGATCACAGATGAAGAAGCTGCCTTCATGGCACACTGTCTTGAGCAGAAAAGGCTTGAAGTCATAAGTCAATATCGTGACCCATCATGCATTTTTGTCAAGATAGTACGGATAGACAAAGGTGGCTACATTGGTCTATTCTGGGAAACGGAAGGAACTTGCTCCTGGCAAGCAGCCTTTCAGCAAGATCGGGCTAAAGGAATATGAGAAGGCACCTACCAAGTACAATATTAAGGATTTCTCTCAGCTTCCGGTTGCCAGATCTCTGAGGGATCATGCCAGAAGGTTTTACCTGACTTCTCTGAAGAAAGATGAATGGAGAACTGGCTCCTCAGCCTTTGTGATCTTTGAGAAGGCTACTATTCAAACTGTTGGGACAATCAGCAGAGTTACTGACATCAACCTCAGAACAGTATTCTTCGATGATATGTTTAGATGCTCAGTAATCAGACCCTTGGATTGCATGAAGATTTATGATCAATGGGCTGCTGTGACCAAGCGCTTCGACATTGGTTTCACTTGGAGTCAATGGTCTGAGTCTTGGAAAGACAAAGCCATATTACCATGCCTCGACCCCCTAGTGCTAGAAGAATATGACAGGGAAAATCTGAGAAGAATTTACCTGGCAGAAAATGAAGCACTCTCCTTCACCTGTGAAGCATTGAGTGTCTTTATCAGAAATTTATGGGGAGAAGACGCTGGAAATAGGTTTGACTCTTACACAGCTGATGTTGTTCTTCATAGAGAAACCATCTTCTTGCATTTGCTATATCCAGAAGATGTGAAGCATCAATGGAAGATTCAGACAGAATCAGAGCTCAGAAGACTCGAAAATTTCATCAAATGGGTTATACCAAATGATGCATTCTTCTTGAGAGCTCAAAGGAAGAAGGATTTGAGACTGAAGTTATCCAACTGGGTGCTAGCAGAGCATCAGAAGATGAAGTCTGCATCTGTACCAGAAGCTGGACCTTCTGCTTCTTCTTCTGCAATGGAAATGGTCACCATTCCCAAAGCAGAATTTGAAGAAATGAAGGCTACAAACTTGAAGGTTACTCAGCTGGAGACTGCACTGAAGCTACTCTATGAACGTCTCAATATCCCACCTCCACCTCTTCCAGACCCTTAATTTTTTCTTGTGTGTTATAAAATCTATTTGGTTGATACAATTATATAAATATGGTTGTTCTAATTATCTGCTTTTTGTTCAAATTTTTCTAAGTCTTATTTTGACTATGATGTGTTTTTACACTCTTTTTGTCTGATGACAAAAGGGGGAGTAAAAGAAAGGTATGATGAACACGAAAGAAAGGTATATTGAACACGTGAGAATCCGATTATCCACCATCCGATGGATACACTGGAACTAAAGTATCATGCATATCATTTCATACATAACATTTTTGTGCGCTAATATTCATTGATCTAGTGTTATGATAATGTTTAATATATTTTCGGTACAATGAAATATATTTGATTAAATCAATCTATTTGGTATATAATCAGCATCCGATCTCACTTTATTAAATACATGCTCTGATACATTTACGGATTTTTCGTAATCACTCAAATGAATTTGTTTACCAACAATTGCCTTAATACCTGAATTGTTCATATATATCTAAAGCATTAAATTCAGGGAGACCCTTACTGTCTTTTTGAAACTAAATTGTTCATCAACCTTAGATATTTGTCATCATCAAAAAGGGGGAGATTGTTGGAACCTAAACGATTGAGAAGTTTAGACCCTCATTAATTTTGATGATAACAAAGTATTCACAAGAGAACAATTTATGTTCTAACAATTCTTGAAGTGTGCAGATACTAATAATACGTATATTCTATGCCACTCAAGCAAGAAGAAAGTAATTCTCAAGAGAAGGATTCATTCCATGTGTCAGCATCCGGCTCATCCTTGTGAGCGTCTGGAATTTTATCTTTATGACACGGCTTACACAATTACTACAAGCGTCCGAACTTCCGATTCTGAGCGAGTGTCTGAACTTCATTTCAAATCACGTGTTAGTCACGTTGCTGCTCTACCTCTCAGAAGTTTCTGGAACGGATTTCAAAATTGATTCTGAGCGCTAAAATTGTTGTACGAGGTATCAAAGGTGAAACCTTTAGCTACAAGACAAAAATCGTACAAGCAAGGTAGTACAAAAACGGTAATATGTACTACTGGGATATTCTCTGCAAAGCAAGAAAGAGACAGCGTTTTGAATTTACCTCACTCAATGGAAAGGAGCCATTTTTACCTCAACGGTAATATCCTTGGAATTCATATATATACCTCATGGTATCCATTGAAGAAGCAACGAACATACTGTGAAAAAGCATCTTTGAAATTTTTGAAATATTTATCGAGAACAAGCCTTTATACATGAGCAACCAAGTCTCGTGCTAAGTCTACGGACTACAAGAAGCGAACTCGGCGTCAGACCCTTTCTTTAAGAAAGTTTTTCTATAGTTGAGCTTAATCTTTTATCCTCTCTGTGAGAGTTATTTTTAAGCGTATTTCAACTCACTTGTAAAAGTTTGTTTTGGCCTAGTTAAGGCTATATCCTCAAAGGCTCATTGTCTTGAGTCGTTTTGAGAAGTGAGAGTATTGTCAAGTTGTGATGTAGAATACTCTTGAGGAAATTGTAATCGATTGATTATAGTGGAAAATCCTTGAGGAGCAGAAGGGACTAAGCGTAGCTACGGTTTGGTAGTGAACTAGTATAAATTTACGTGTCTCTGCTTTCTTTGCTTTCTATTCATTTCTATCTTCTTTGTGTTAAAAACAAGTTTTATCAATTGCTTTTTCCAGTCCGATTATTCCCAGCATCCGATAAACAAACAGTTTTGAAAAACTTGTGTTCTAAAGTGTTTCTAACTTAAAGTTTGCGAAAAGTTTTTAACACAATTCAACCCCCCTTCTTGTGTTCACGTTCATCATGGTCTTGCAGGTGAAGATCCCCACAAACATCTTAAGGAGTTCCATATTGTATGCTCCACCATGAAACCTCAAGGTGTCCCAGAAGACCACATCAAGCTGAGGGCTTTCCCATTCTCATTGCAAGACACTGCCAAGGACTGGTTATACTACCTTCAACCAGGTTACGTGATGTGGAATGAATTGAAGAAGTTGTTTACGGAGAAATTCTTCCCTGCCTCTAGAGCTGCTTCAATCAGAAAGGAAATATGTGGCATCAGGTAGATTGCGAATGAATCTTTGCATGAATACTGGGAGAGATTCAAAAAGTTGTGTGCAAGCCGCCTCACCATCGATTTACGAGCAATTTGCTCATCCAGTATTTTTATGAAGGCTTGCTGCCTATGGACCGAAACATCATGGATGCTGCTAGGGGAGGAGCACTTGTGGATAAAACCTCAGCAGATGCAAGAAGCCTGATTGAGAACATGTCCATTAATTCTCAGCAGTTCACTACCAGAAACAATTCAGTGGTGCTGACAAAAGGAGTCAATGAGATAAAGGCTGCTGAACACAAGAACTTAGAGACCAGGCTTGATAAACTTATTTCATTGGTGGAAAAATTAGTTGTAACTAAAACTTAGGCAGCGGGAGTTTGTGGTATTTGCACCTCTGCAGAGCACCCTACAGATGCATGTCCTACATTGCAGGAGAGTGACAATGCTAATACTCCTCAGGCCTATGCAGCAAATATATTCAATGACAGGCCCCAGCCCAACTATGATCTGTCTTCCAACAGGTACAACCCCAATTGGAGAAACCATCCAAACCTGAGAGAGGGAGATGCTCTCTACAAAGCAGCCTCAGGCCGCAACTCGCCTCTAATCGCTAGCCCAGCAGAAATCTGAACCTTCATTGGAAGACCTTGTTAAGTAAATGGCAATCCAAAATCTCCAATTTCAGCAGAGAACAGATTCAACCATTCAGAATTTAGAGACAAAAATTGGACAACTAGCAACTTCCATTAATCAGATGCAGTCTCAGGGGTCGGGCAATTTGCATGCTCAACCAGTAGTGAATCCAAATGTCAGTGCAAATGTCAGTGCAATCACTCTCAGATCTGGAAAAGCTGTTGACACTCCAGAACCTCCTCCAGCAGAAAATGCAAGTGGCAGCAGCAGAAAAAAAGATAAGCCACCTACGCACGTACCTCTGGCGATGATGATGATGCACACCTATACCACTTCCACTTTCCCAAAAGGTGTGATAACTAAGAAGATGGATGAGGCGAGACAAAGATAAGGAAATCTTGGACACATTTTAGGAAGGTTGAAGTTAATATACCTCTCCTTGAGGCGATTAGCGATTCCAAGATATGCTAAGTTCCTCAAAGAGCGTGCACACACAAAAGGAGGAGGAGGTGAAGGAAATGAAAAGGTCAACATGGGTCGCAATGTTTACTTTTCATACAACCCATGATGCCCTAAAAGTGCAAGGATCCGAGAATTTTTACTATTCCATGTACCATAAAGCGAGTAAATTTGAAAATGCCATCTTTGGATTTAGGTGCTTCCATTAATGTGATGCCTACATCTATTTTTAACTCTCTAGCTCTTGGACCTTTGCGAGAATCTGGTGTTGTTATTCGGTTGGCAAACAGGAGCAATGCTCACCCTCTTGGACTTGAAGAGGCGTACTTGTTAAGGTTAATGACTTGATTTTTCCTCTGATTTTTACATTACGGACATGGAGGGAGAGACACAATCCAAAGAGGCACCTATCATCCTAGGCGGACCATTCCTAAGAACAAAGAAGAACCAAGATTGATGTCCATGCTTTGGAACACTCTCCATGGAATTTGGGGATAGCATAGTTAAATTTAACATCTTTAATGCTACTATGAAGTATCCCATGGAAGAGCCTTCTCTTTTTCAAATAGAAGTACTTGCTGACTTAGTTGAAGATACTCATTCTGATGTTACAAATTGCATGGTTGTGCCTGTTAATGTTACAAATGATGTTGCTACACTGCAAGCTTCTGATGTAACTCCATCCACCAAGATACTTCCCTCCATTAAGCAGAAGAAGGATGTTGTGAAGAAGAAGAAAATCAAACACTTCCATGTGTTCCATTCTCGCCTTAAAACATGGCGGGTAAGCTTCGATCTAAGTGGATTGGCCCTTTTGTTGCAACTAACTCTTTTCCTTATGATGCAAAGGGAATAAAAAGTGAAGCCACCAGTAAAGTCTTCAAAGACAATGGACACCGCCTCAAGCTTTTCTATGAGAGCCCCGCACTTGAAGAGGAGACTGTAGAAGAGCTCCACTTGAAAAAGCCACCTTGAAGAGGGAGTTTTCTTTCCTTACTCCTTACTCTTATTTTATACTTGTTGCTTACATTGAGGACAATGTGTGATTTAAGTGTAGGGGGAGATCTTTTAGCATAGTAGTTTTGTTTTTTTTTTGTTTTGAGTTTTTGTTATTATAAAAAAAAAATTTGCATGCATTTTCATTGGATTTCTTCGTTTATATGAGTGGGGAGTGATTTCACTATGCTAGGACTATAGGTTTTGTGGCATGATATGGATGACTTCCTTGCATTCTTAGTGTGATAAGTTGGATTGGAATATTAAATTGTGCATCTTTTGTGATAGATCATTTTCCTTGGTGAGATTTGGGCCTTATAATGGATGGAATACACTTTGCCATTCTCTTTCTTTCTTGTGTGATTTCACTCATGATTATTGGTTACTCTAGAACTTGACTTGACTCTTGTTAAAACTCTTGTTCACATGCATGCATTGAAATGATCTAGGCAATTTTTGTTCTTTTTAACCACTAGCCAAATAAGCCTACCTTGCATTTATCCCTTTGTTTAGCCCCTTTGAGCCTATTTATCCCATTCTTTGTGGTATAGCTCATTACAAGCCTAAAAGTGAAAAATCATGATATGACCCAATCTTAGGGGATAAAGGAGCTTTGCATTGAAAAAAATATGACAATAAATATTGCATAAGTGTGGGGGTGCTCAAAAATGTGGTTGTGTTAGAATATCTAATGTTGTGCTCTATTGAAAATTTGGCAAGTGCAAAAAAAATTAAAAAATTAAAAAAATTAAAAAAATTAAAAAAATAAAAAAAATAGTGGGGCACAACATTTGGTAAAAAAAAAAAGTGTGAAAATTGAAAAATGGATTGAAAATTGGTTGAATTGCCCCCATGATTATTTGGCAATTGTTTTTCATTGCTCCTCTATACTCTTTGATTTTATAGCCTAGTTACCCTTTCAATTATCCCACCTTGACCTTAGCCCCATTATAACCTTAATAAAGACCTTTTGATCTTTGTGTGCACGTGTTTCAAGTGTGGATGTTAGAGTCTTGTCAAGCCTATGGTAGTGCTAGCTTTCATGATGTGATTTGAGTGTAAACATTAGCCTAGACACTTGAGAGTTTGAGAGAAATATTTTTCTGTGAGGATTCTATCACTTTTGATGCATTCCTTGGTTATTCTATCCTCTTGTTTGCTTTGAAAGTAATAAGATGTTGTTCATGATTGCCATGAGTCCTTGAAACCTTGAATGAGCATTTTGCTTGCCACTATGCATCCTTGGGATTCATTGAAAATGCATATTTGCTTTGTTTTGACCATGAGTTTTGCTCGGAGTGCAAAAGCTTAAGTGTGAGGGAATTTGATCAATGCATTTTAATGCATCTTTTATAGCATTGCACTTGGTGTTCTTAAATGTGTGATTTACCCAACAACTACTTTTTAACATGGTTTTGCATCTTTGGGTCTTAATTGGGCTTTAGTGAATTTAATTGCTAATTTTTGGATTTTGATTACATTCTGACCCATGTTCCTTCTGTAGGCCATAACTTGCGCTATACTTGTCCGATTTTAGTGATCTTTGTGGCGTTGGAAAGCTAAGCAGCAGAACTACAACTCTTATGTTGGCACCGAAGTCCAGTTTTGACTTTTTGAAGGTCGAAAATGCGAATTACTGCTGCAGGCGAGGTTCACTGCGAGTTTTGGATCAATTACTCATGTGATTAGTTGTTATTGGGCTAATTAATCTCTTTTGGGCCCTTCTTTTTTGTCATAAACTTCAGGTTACCTAGGTTAACCTAAGGAGACATTATAAATAGGATTTTTAGAGTCTTAGGATTTACCTTTTGATTACTTTAAATCTTTTGCCGTTTTAGCAATCTTTTCTCCTTCTCCCCTTCTTAATTTCGTTTCTGTTAATCCTTCCATGGAAGGCTAAGACCATAGATTAATTCACTGGTTAGGGAGTTTTTATAAGGATCTTGAGGTTTGTATTTTATTATTAATTTCGATTTCTGATTCTAATTCTTTTTCTTTTTAATCCATTGTCTCCTTTGATCATTGTTAACAATTACGCTTTATTTGTGTTGATGCTTAATCACCCAAATCTCGTTTTTGCCTTCTATTCTTATTATACAATTCGATTTGATCTATTCAAAGCATGTTAAACGCTTGTTTTAATCTGCTGCGAGTAGGGATTAAGAAGAATCTACAATGCTTAGTTATAGGTTTGATTAAATTCGGTTATTAGATTAATTGTGTTCTTGTGACGCTTGTTCCTTGTTCATAATTAGTCGAATTCTGTGATGCTTAATCCAGTAGGAATTCTTATAGAATTAATTGACGCTTGATTGGTTAATTTTATGTTCAAACAAGAATAGAATCATGAAATAGAATAATCATTTGAAACCCGTGATAGATCCAAATATTAATTACCTTGAACTAGTGGATTAGTCGATTTTATATATTGATATTTACATCTTTTATAACCTGTTTCTTGAATCAAAATCCGCCCAATTTTATTTCTTTGCGTGTTCTTGTTATTGATTATTGTTAATTAGAGATCCTTGTGAGACGACCAAGGTTAACTGCACTGTTACTACATTCTTATTTTATTTATTTTGACCCGTGCGCGACAGCGGATCAATGAGCAAATTCAACTGATACTATATTGATGGTAGAGAAAATGAGAGAACACAGGGCCATCTTAATCATTTTGGAGGCCTTGCTCTAATCTTAAAAATTGGGCCCCTAAAAATTAGGTATATATATTAGTATTTCACATATAATATAGCAAATCCAAGGTGGTGCAATGACTTGGGCGCCTAGTTTTATTCGCCGGAGCGGGGTTCGAATCTCGCTCAGGTATTATTTTCATCAATTTTTGGCACAAAAATATATTTTCCACGCAAAAACGTCATGCTACTGGACTCGAACACGGGTCGCAGGGGCTGCTAAAGACGAAACTACCGCTGCACTGTACAAGGATTCATGACATATATCACGCAATATTATATATATAATAAAAAATTTGGGGCCCTCAAATTTGGGCCAAAATTTGGGGCCCTGTGCTATTGCACTGCTTGCACAGCCCACTAGCCGGCCCTGAGAGAAAATATAACTTCGATTAATCTTTAAAAGTATTTAAAAACATATTTAGAAATGAATCATCATACTGTTGTTTGTGCTGTTGTCACGTCTCACCTTCTGAAACCCTAATTACTTTGCATGATTGTGTGATTGTGTGTTAGATGCTTTGTATGCATGATTATGACCTGAGATTAGAGCCTAGAAGTTAAAGAGGGAACAAAACCAACCATTTTGATTTATCTCTGTTGACAATGTTTGCTACGCGAACTGATTCCTTTGCTACGCGAATTGTGCGAGTCACCCGCGTGTGTTGTCGTCTTGCATGTGTCAATGTAGTTACATGGACCCCACATGTCATGCAATCTGGCCAGATCACAAAAATCAAGGTTCGCTATAAATAGGCATATAATTCAAAATTTTAGTTTCTTTTTCATGTTTTCTCACCACCAACACCCCAAATACGACCTCAGAGAGTTATTTCATGATACTTTGAATTCCTAATACTTAAATCTCATCCAAACCCTAATTTTTTGATCATTTGTAGCTTAGCTCATTGTGTCATCTTGTTTCTGGTTCAATGAGGTAATGAGCAATTAGGTTTTGGTTTACTTCTCATTTTGATGATTAGTCCTTTGATTTGGTCCCTAATATCGTTATCTTGTCGTTTTAGGCCATTACAGGTAGTTTTGGTGTTGTACGATCCCGTGATGCTTTTGAAAGCTTAGAGCTAGCTTTTAGTCTTCGTCGTTGTTGGTAAAACCTCATTTTCAATTATGTTCATATTTATTACTCTATTTGTTGTTGCTCAATTTGGTCTTTACTTGGTTATTATTGTGTTTTTGGTCCCTGTTGACAGTTATCGGTGCCCATACTCGAGCGTCGAGACTTCATGTTTGCTTTTAGTCTTTAGAAACAATTAGGTATAAACCCTAAGTCACATCTGATATCTATATTTGATTGGTTTCGTGCTCTCTTATGTGTTGTTTGTAGCCTATAAGTCCCGTTCACACCTCCGGGCCTATTTTTGGAGTTACCTAGGCACATGTACTTTTTAGGGAAAATTCTTGGTTTCCTTTTTAGAGTCTTATTTGTGGTCTTTCGTTGCTCCGTTCGAGGGTCCAGATTGTTCTGGTTGATAGGAGTTTACTTTAGGAGTCCAAGTGGGAGAAACCATACACATCGGGATTGTAGGATAGATTTGCATGATTGAATATGTGTAGGGTGATCTAAGCCCTAATAGAGGGTAATAACTTATAACTTTAAACCATATTGGTGACTGCAACAAAGTAGTCCCAATTAGGGTTTAAGAGTCGTAAGGGTATTACTTGGTAGGGTTAATCTATTGAGCTATCGAGGATGTGTAATAACATACAATATTAGAGTAGATAACTTGTTTGTGCATTGATTGAGTCGTATGTTAATGTGATAACATGATACTATGTGTTGTCTGCTTGTGCATGCTGCTAATGTGTTTATCTAGATGAACTGCCATGACTAATAACATGCTTTGGTATGTTGTAACATGTTGTTGTGCGTTGTTGTTGCGATAACATGCTAGTGGTAGACTGTTATACTATTGTGGTGGATACAATATTGATGTCTGATGATACATGAAAAGTTGGTATGAGTAGAATCTAGGTTGTGATCTTGATGCTTTTTGGAGATGAGTTGTATGTGAGGCTGGTTGATGATTTCTGTAACACCCCAAATTTTTTGGCCTTATGTGTTAGGGATTATAGGATCATTGTGTGTTAATTGTGTGATTGAATAAGTGTTTTGGGGTTTAGATGGGAAGAGAGACCCTTACACGACCTTAGAATAGAAGAAAAACTTATTTTTAGGCAAATTCTGAGTTTGTAAATCGATTCACCTTTTGCATTTATCGATTCATTTCAATAAACAGCGTTTTTAGGAAAAACAGAACCTGTGAATCGATTCACACACTGCATGAATCGATTCACAACAAATGACAACGTTTTTTAATTAGCGGGTCATCCCATTTCATATCCAAACGTGATAGGACTCTTAAATCACGATCTAAACTTAAACCTAGGCTTATTAAGGCTCTAAACCCTCAGTTTAAATACTAGTTAAGAGCTCTCAAGAGATTTCAAGCCTCCAAGTGCCGTTCTCCACTGTTTTTCCCTGTTCTCGCTCAATTCTCTACCGTTTTGACTCCCGTCTTCGAGGCTGCGACCGTAAGCATGTTTCCTTCATTCCCCTTGGTTTTATTTTCTGTTTTATGGATTAAAAATTCGTGGTCCTCTTTGTCCTATGGATTTTTTCTCTTTTAGAATCCCTTTCTCTCAATCCTAATTCTAGAATTTGAGGTTTTTTATATTACAAGGCTTGGACCAGCGAAGGACTCGATTTTGGACTCTCTAGGAAGTTTTTGGAGGGCTGTGATTTCTGCCTAAGGTATTGGACGTTGATTGATCATGTGGAAAAAGGTTTAAAGGCTTCGAATAGCATGTTAGGGATGTCCCATGATCCTTAAGCCTTGCGAGGGCGAATTCTGCTTTAATCCTTGTATGAGCACTGAGATTTATTTGTTGGTTGCTGTTTTGCCTTGGTTTTGAGGTCCTTGCTGGAGCAAGTGACCCTAAGGAATGTTTATTAATGAGTTTTAATGACAATTGTTGTATATGATGTGATTATAAAATAAAACATGAATTATGGTTGTTATTAGAATTGAAGTACTTATAATATTATGTTGTTTTGAGTTCTAAATATTGTTCTAAATGTTGTTTTGTGCATGTTGCTATGAAATTATTGCTATTGGAAAATATGAGACCGAAAAGTGATTATGGACCTTTGACTTTAATTATTGTGAATTGGACGTGACTATATGACTTGTGGATTGACATAAGACTACTGGTTGGTATGATTGGGATGAGTGCAATTGATGACTAGATTGATGTAACGACCCGTTTCCGGACCGCTACCGAGCTCAATATACCGAGCTCGAGTTACCGAGCTCAACACACCAAGCTCAAAATAAACCTATATGAGATGTGTTTTTAAAAACAAAACTCTTGTGCCTTTTAAAAATGCGATATATATTTTTTTTTCATATAAAACCAACTCGTGCACATCAGAGTAATTACAGCTTTTCGAAACATGGTGCAACTAAGACACAAGACTTAAATTCAAATAAAACATATATGCATAACATACACATATATATATCACCCGAATAATAATGTATACAAATACAGAGTAGCAAATGTGCAAAGAAAATACACCTAAGGTACGACAACTTCAAAAGAGTAATCATACCACAGGGTACTTAAGCAGAACTCCCACGCTTTGCTCCAAAAGTAAGACCACCACTACCACAGTAGCAACAAAAACAACATCGCCTAAACTGGTCACGACCTCGAACATAAAAGAAATACAAGAACAGTCCTCGGAAAAACCAACATCCAATAAATAAACAATCACGGCGGTAGAGGTCGTCACTCGGGTCCTCGTCGACCTCCTCCTCGGCATCGTCTCATCGCCGAAGTTCCCTGCGCCTCGACATCGCCTGGGTAACCGTCATGGATTGAAGGCACCACGGGAAAGTGGTCAACTTCTCAACAAGTTAAGATAAGCTCGACATAAAAATATAAGCAAACAAAGAAGGTATAACATTCACCGACGTGACTCGACCATCTCACTCTAAACTCGACACAACTCACAATTCCATTTTCTCTCGACTCGACAATTTTCCGGAATGCACACGCTGCATCAGTATGTCGGAAAGTCGGCCGAAGCCTTGGGATCCTCGCTCTCCCTAGGGCAATCAACTCAGGTCCCGTGAGCGTGGCGACGTCCTAGTCAATCTCCCGTAAACAAAAGGGGACCTAGCACCCTCGCTTATCCGGGTCACGGCTCAAAACGCCATACGACTCACCTAGCTCGCTCACTCGATGAACAATTCGCATACGATATTCAAGGAGTTAAACACAAAATATTCAACCGCATGTCAAATAAAAGGGCAAGCTCGACATGAAGAAACGCAATTCAACATGCAATACACACTTCACGACATACATTCAATCACATATTAAATACATGCAAAACTCAATCATATCACAACATTTCATCTCGACACAAATCAGTAATTCCATACACAATAACATAACCACATAGAATATGAAATGCCCTTACATACTATAACAAATATAAATGTGAAGCGCCCTTACATACTATAACAAATATAAATGTGAAGCGCCCTTACCGAACTCCAAGTTAAATGCTGCTCGACAACGACCTCGACACAGCTGTCTTCAAAGAGCTCGACAACGACTTCTCTTACTCGATCTCGACACGGTGTCTTCGAATCGAAACAGCGACTTCGATCGTCGCTTCTCGGTCGACCTCGACACGTCTGATCCTCGGATTACGGATTATGCTTCAGCGTCCTTGGATTCGCTTTCCGTACACCTCGATTAGGAATTCACTCGATCTGGGAATCGGACTTCCTAAAACAAACACAACTCGGATCGATCTATGGTTCTAATACATCTAGCTCTCTCTTCCCAAACTCAACCACAACCCGGAAAATATAAAACTCAAGAAGCGAAAGATATTTTTCCTCCAACACAAAGTTAGGGATTTCGATCAGAATTCATGAAAAGTTATCGATGCTTCAACAGATAGATCGACAACAACAATAATCGAAGCAACGAGCGAAAAACCAGAAAATCGAAACGAACCAAAAATGGGGTTTTCTGGCACCGCTGATTGCAGAAAAAGCGAGAGAAAGAAATTTGTTTTACAAGCCCAATTAATCGGTTAAAAGATAGGTAATATTGTGAAGAAGAAAACCCATCAATTTGATATGATTTGGAAGCATAAAGCGATTAAAAATGGAAGAAGATTTAGCGCTAAACAAAGAGTACAGATGAAAGAAAATACATTCTTCATACCTCAGCGGTGATGGTCGATCAAAGCGAGATATGGGTCAAGAAGTTGATGATGAACAAAATTGATGAAGAAATCTTGTGCAGAATCTCATTTGGAACTCACGGTTTCGTCGATGAAGATTTTTAAGGAAACAACGAAACACAGAGCGAAGGAAGGAAGAAGAAAGAAGAAAAGAGAAATGAGTGAAACGGCCGTGGTATACATTTGGCGAGAAAGGGGTAAAACGTAACTCCAGCTATAAGATGCCAATCCCAATAATCATCTACCCGTTAACTCGCTCCTCTCATGATTACCCTCTACTCGCTTGGCCAACGACAAGCCGACAATGTAATAATTACAAACAATATAATAATAACGCCGAGTAACGTTGAAATAATACGAGGTATCATCTCGACACGATGTCGACAAGAGTGCTCGTGCAAACGCACAAAGTTCTAACACGAGTTCGTGAACGCGGTCTCTCACCGACTTGCGTCTCATCATTTCAGACGCGACTTCATCAACTCGACACCCGACCTCCTCATTTCGGCTGACTAGTGTACGTGGTCCATCACCGACAAAAGATCTCGGCAAACGATCTAGTCACGGGATCACAACACAAGGTCTTGGTCGAGGACTCGATACGTCGCCCTAATACGATGTCGATCTCGTTCTCAGGTGTTACAATCTCTCCTCTAAAAAATTTCGTCCTCGAAATTGCAAATAAGCTTCTTACCTCGGAAAAGTTCAGTCTCAATCTTCATCTTCTCCTCCAGCTCCCTAAGTCGCATCTCCCGCCTTCGATCCCACACAACCTTGACAAGTTGGATCTCTTTGTTCCGCGAATCGCTTTGGCTTTCCGATCAACGATTCTTCTTTGGTGACGCTTCAAAGATAAGTCGTCCTTCAGTTGAATCACATCTGGTTCGATGACATGAGAAGGTCGAAACATACTTCCGCAATTGTGAGACGTGAAAGGCGTCGTGGATGTTCGACAAGAATGGTGGCAATGCAATCGATATGCCGTTTGGACCAATTCGAGGAAGAATCTGGTAAGGTCCAATGAATTTAGGGGTAAGTTTCTTGGAGTTGATCGCTCGACCAACTCCAGTAGTGGGGGTGACTCTAAGAAATACATGTCCTCCTTCCTCGAACTCGAGTGGTCGACGTCGTTGATCCGCATAACTCTTCTGTCGACTTTGAGATGTTCGCATCCGATCTACGATCAAACGGATCTTCTCGGTAGTCTATTTGGATCATATCACGGTCCTCTGACGGTCATTCGCCGAATCCTGGTACCAACAAAGAGGCGTCGACATTTCCGGCCCATACGCCGCTTCAAAAGGTGCCATCCCAATACTCGCATGGAAGCTGTTGTTGTATGTGAACTCCACCAATGGTAAGACGTCGTCCCAACTTCCTCGGTGATCTAACGCATAAGCTCGTAACAAATCTTCAAGCGATTGGATCGTTCTCTCGGTCTGTCCGTCGATGCTGTGGATGATATGCCGAGCTAAGCCTGAGCTCGGTTCCCATCGCTCCTTGCAATTCCCTCCAAAAATGAGACGTGAACTTGGATCTCGGTCCGACACGATCGAAGAGGGTATTCCATGAAGTCGTACTATCTCCGCTGATGTAGATCTCTGGCCAACTTTTCCACGTTGTATGTCGACCACCGGCAAGAAATGAGTAGATTTGGTCAATCGGTCGACGATCACCCAAATCGAATCATTCTTCTTCTGCGTCTTGGCAAACCTACAACGAGTCCATGGAAATCTTGTCCCATTTCCATACCGCACGTCAAGCGATTGTAGCATTCCTGCGGTCGTTGGTGCTCCACCTTCGCTACGACACGTCAAACATGAAGCTACGTACTCGGCCACTTGCTTCTTCATTCCGGACCACCAAAAATGCTTCTTCAAGTCTTGATACATCTTCGTAACTCTGGGATGAATACTAAAGTTGCTCTTATGCGCTTCGTCGAGAATCAACTTCCTCAGCTCGGATACGTTAGGCACGCACACTCGGCCATTGCACCTCAAGATGTCGTCCGCTCAGGCACGAAATCTGCCGCCTTCCCTTGCGCTATCAATCGAATCTTCTCTTGCGAAGCTCGTCATGAACTTGCTGGTCTCGGATCTCGCCCAACAATCTGTTAGAAATGGTAAGCATACCAAATCTCGGCTTTCCGGTGAAACTCGACACTCGACTTCAAATCTCGGAACTTCTCGAGCATCTCCAACTCCTTGATCATCATTACCGAGGTTAAAACGCTTCTGCCAACGACCGCTACTACGTTAGCCTTACCAGGATGGTATTCCAACGTAAAGTCGTAGTCCTTGAAATTACGTCCATCTACGTTGACGCATGTTGAGCTCCTTCGGTCGAACAGGTACTTCAAGCTCTTGTGATCGCCGAAAGCGAAGAGTGCTCGTAAAGGTAGTGCCTCCATATCTTCAAGAAAAACTATCACGCTAGCTCCAAGTCGTGAGTAGGATAGTTCCTCTCGTGAATCTTAAGTTTGTCTTGAAGCATACGCGACCACCTTCCGATGTTGCATCAAAGACACATCCCAATCCCTGGTGTGACGCATCACAATACACCTCGAAAGGCTCTTGGGTTGAGGCAAAATCGACAGGAGCCGCCGTCAAAAGCTCCTTCACCGTTGAAAATCGGCTTCACACTCCTCGGTCCAAGCAAAAGGTTGATCCTTCCTCGTCAATCGTGTAAGAGGCGCGACAATCTTCGAGAAACTTTCAATGAATCTTCGGTAATATCACGCTAAGCCGACAAAACTCCCGATCTCTAGAATCTTGTTTGTTCCCATGCTATCACCGCCTCAATCTTAGTTGGATCCACGGTATCCCTTCTGCGGAAATCACGTGACCAAGAAAATTCACCTCTTCAAGCCAAAATTCACACTTCGACAGATTGGCATAGAGTTGCTTATCTCGTAATATCTGTAGTACTCGACATAGGTGTTCTGCGTGCTCTTCTCGGTTCCTCGAGTAAATCAATATGTCGTCGATGAACACTACAACGAATCGATCCAAAGCGAATGAAAAATCCTGCTCATGTAGTCCATAAACACGGTGGCGCATTCGTTACTCAAACGGCATCACCAAGTACTCGTAGTGACCGTATCTAGTCCTGAAAATTTGTTTTGGCGACATCTTCCTCCTTCACGCGAATCTGATGGTAGCCCGACTTCAAGTCTATCTTGGAAAAGATCGCCGCTCCACGAAGTTGGTCCATCAAATCGTCAATACGTGGTAACGGATAACGGTTCTTCACGGTAACCTTGTTGAGTTCGCGATAGTCCACGCACAGCCTTGATCGTCCATCCTTCTTCTTAACCAATAACATTGGAGCTCCCCACGGTGACACGCTCGGTCGTATGAATTGCTTCGACTCCAAGTGTTCGATCTGGGACTTCAGCTCTTTCATCTCGGCAGGAGACATCCTGTACGGCGCTTTGGAAATCGGTCCTGTTCCTGGAATCAGGTCGATGGAGAACTCGACCTCATCTTGGTGGTAATCCTGGCACGTCTTCGGGAAAAACGTCCTCAAAATCACACACCACTGGAACATTCTTCACGTCGATCTGCTGGAAAACTTCCGAACTAGCTAGATACATGTATTCCCTAGTTCCTTCTTTCAAAGAAACTCCAATACGTTCGGCAGAAAGATAATTGGAGACTCCAAGGTCTGGAAAAATTACGCTTTACGGGCACAGTCCAAAGGACATGGTGGTGTGACAACCAATCCATCCCGAGGATAACATCTAAACCCTTAAGAGGCAAACAAACCAAATTGACCACAAACTTTCTATTCGAATAATCACTACACAATTAAGACATGCGGTGTTTGTGACTAAGGTTTTAGCATTTGGGGTTGTAACTACTAATTTAAACGGTAAAGCGATCACTCAAGCTCAAAAGGTTCACACAATCAGAAGAAATGAAGGAATGGGTTGCACGAATCAAAAAGAACGGATAAGGATTTACCCTCGATCTCACATTCACCTTGGATAAGATCATCACTCGACCGCTTCCTCGCCACTCATGCAGAAAACTCGCCTTTAGCCACTTGACGCTTCCTTTGGCCTTTGCGCAAGCATAGCTCGGTTCGACTTTAGGTGTAGGACAATCCTTAGCAAAATGCCCTGGCTTCTTGCGGTTGAAACACACCTCCTCCCTCGAGTATGATTACTCGCGTAATGTCCCGACTTTCCACATCGGTAGAGCAAATCACCTCGACACCGGGTCCGACCTCCACTCCTGCAGATTGGGTCATCGGACGACATCGTCCTCGTTGTTGTTCCCACGAGGTCGGTCGTAAGGTCTCTTCTGCGGTAGTTTCCTTTACGTACAAATCTCGCCCGCACTACGGGTCTCACCGGTCGCCCTAACAGTCTTCTTCTTGTGGCTCCTCACTCCTTCTGCCTCGACACATCGGTAATCACTCTTGGAGATTTCGGATCCTCAACGACACCACCGACTTGAATGTCGAATCTCAATCCCCGTTGGAATCTCTCACTTAACCATCTCTGGTCAACTCGGCCACGAAATGGATGAAATACTCGCCAACGATTCAAACTTGGCGCATACTCGGACACCGTCGAAGTTGCCTTCTTTGCGATTGAAGAAATTCCTGCTCCTTCTCGGCTCGTGCAGATGTCTGGAAGTACTTGTCCAAGAACCTTTCACGAAAAAGCTCCCGTGTCATCTCGCGATGTTACGCTATAAACGTTGCTTCACTCCTCTCCACCAATACTCTGCGTCTCCTAGCAATAAGTAGGTGGCATAGTCGACCTTCACGTTGTCAGGCAATGAAGTGCCTCAAAGATCTTCTCGATCTCTTGCATCCAAAGATCGACTTTATCCGGATTTGGCTCACCGTAGAACTTCGGTGGATCATGCTTCCTAAAGTCGGCGATCCTCTTGCTTGACATTACGTTACGCTCGTTCTTTATTCTTTGCAAGTTCGCTGAGTTAACGCCGTCTGTTGAGCCATCGCGTTAACTGTTGAGTTAAGCCGGTGATTGTTGAGCCATGGCTGCCGCCATCTCGGCCATAGCTTGAATAGCTCGTTCCATGTCGGCGTTCTCGATTGCGGATGTCGTATTCTCACGAGGTGGCATTAGATTCCACAAAGTTCAAAACCCCGTCGAGAATCTCACAACAAGGATGTGTTAAAACACACTGCTTCAATCAAGAAACAGTTCAAACAATTTCTCAAGCAATAAGTGCTTCACTTAATCAAACAAAGAATCAACACAAAACAACTAGGTACCCAACACATAACCCGACACGTTGACGGTCAAATCCTATGCACGGCTAACCGAATCAAGCCTCGATAATTAAAGTCAGAACGACCGCTTTAGGACCGCTACCGAAGCTCAATATACCGAGCTCGAGTTCTGAGCTCAACACACCAAGCTCAAAATAAACCTATATGAGATGTGTTTTTAAAAACAAAACTCTTGTGCCTTTTAAAAATGCGATATATATTTTTTTCATATAAAACCAACTCGTGCACATCGAGTAATTACTTTTAAAACATGGTGCAACTAAGACACAAGACTTAAATTCAAATAAAACATATATGCATAACATACACATATATATATCACCCGAATAATAATGTATACAAATACAGTAGCAAATGTGCAAAGAAAATACACCTAAGGTACGACAACTTCAAAAGAGTAATCATACTGGGGTACTTCCAGCAGACTCCCACGCAGGGTGCTCCAAAAGTAAGACCACCGTCTACCCTCAGTAGCAACAAAAACAACATCGCCTAAACTGGTCACGACCTCGAACATAAAAGAAATACAAGAACAGTCCTCAGAAAAACCAACATCCAATAAATAAACAATCACGACGGTAGAGGTCGTCACTCGGGTCCTCGTCGACCTCCTCCTCGGCATCGTCTCTTTGCCGAGTTCCACTGCGCCCTCGACATCGCCTGGGTAACCGTCATGGATTGAAGGCACCACGGGAAAGGTCAACTTCTCAACAAGTTAAGATAAGCTCGACATAAAAATATAAGCAAGCGACAAGGTATAACATTCACCGACGTGACTCGACCATCTCACTCTAAACTCGACCTGACTCACAATTCCATTTTCTCTCGACTCGACAATTTTCCGGAATGCACACGCTGCATCAGGTATGTCGGAAAGTCCGGTAAAGCCTTGGGATCCTCGCTCTCCCTAGGGCGGTCGACTCAGGTCCCGTAGCGTGGCGACGTCTAGTCAATCTCCCGTAAACAAAGGGGACCTAGCACCCTCGATTATCCGGGTCACGGCTCAAAACGTCATACGACTCACCTAGCTCGCTCACTCGATGAACAATTAGCGCGTCACGATATTCAAGGAGTTAAACACAAAATATTCAACCGCATGTCAAATAAAAGAGCAAGCTCGACATGAAGAAACGCAATTCAACATGCAATACACACTTCACGACATATATTCAATCACATATTAAATACATGCAAAACTCAATCATATCACAACATTTCATCTCGACACAAATCGGTAATTCCATACACAATAACATAACCACATAGAATATGAAATGCCCTTACATACTATAACAAATATAAATGTGAAGCGCCTTACATACTATAACAAATATAAATGTGAAGCATACCAGAACTCCAAGTTAAATCTTTGCTCGACAACGACGCAAACCACGGTGTCTTCAAAGAACTCGACAACGACTTCTCTTACTCGATCTCGACGGCTGTCTTCAACGAATTAAACAACGACTTCGACACGCACGCTTCTCGATCGACCTCGACACGTGCGATCCTCGTTACGGATTCGCTTGGCGTCCTTGGATTCGCTTTCCGTACACCTCGATTGAATTCACTCGATCTCGAATCGGACTTCCTAAAACAAACACAACTCGGATCGATCTATGGTTCTAATACATCTAGCTCTCTCTTCCCCAAACTCAACCACAACCCGGAAAATATAAAACTCAAGAACTGAAAGATATTTTTCCTCCAACACAAAGTTAGGGATTTCGATCGAATTCATGAAAAGTTATCGATGCTTCAACAGATAGATCGACAACAACAATAATCGGAAACGAGCGAAAAAACCGAAAATCGAAACGAACCAAAAATGGGGTTTTTCGGCGCTGCCGAGTGCAGAAAAGCGAGAGAAAGAAATTTGTTTTACAAGCCCAATTAATCGGTTAAAAAGATAGGTAATATTGTGAAGAAGAAAACCCATCAATTTGATATGATTTGGAAGCATAAAGCGATTAAAAATGGAAGAAGATTTAGCGCTAAACAAGAGTACGCAGATGAAAGAAAATCTGTTCTTCATACCTCAGCGGTGATGGTCGATCAAACGAGATATGGGTCAAGAAGTTGATGATGAACAAAATTGATGAAGAAATCTTGTGCAGAATCTCATTTGGAACTCACGGTTTAAATCGATGAAGATTTTTAAGGAAACAACGAAACACAGAGCGAGAAGGAAGGAAGAAGAAAGAAGAAAAGAGAAATGAGTGAAGCGGTCGTGGTATACTGGTGGCGAGAAAGGGGTAAAACGTAACTCCAGCTATAAGATGCCAATCCCAATAATCATCTACCCGTTAACTCGTTCCTCATGATTACCTCTACTCGCCGGTCAACGACAAGCGAGCAATGTAATAATTACAAACAATATAATAATAACGCTGAGTAACGCGTTGAAATAATACGAGGTATCATCTCGACACGATGTCGACAAGAGTGCTCGTGCAAGCGTGCAAAGTTCTAACACGAGTTCGTGAACGCGGTCTCCTCGGCTTCGACTTGCGTCCTCATCATTTCGATGCAGCGACTTCATCAACTCGACACCCGACCTCCTCATTTCGGCCGGCTAGTGTGCGTGGTCCATCACCTCGACAAAAGATCTCGGCAAACGATCTAGTCACGGGATCTCGACACAAGGTCTTGGTCGAGGTCTCGATACGTCGTCCTAATACGATGTCGATCTCGTCCTCAGGTGTTACAATTGACATCCCCAACGTTTACTGACATGGGGATCGTTTAGAACGCTGTTGTATAAGAGTTACTATGGTGACACTCGTCGACATTTTACTGACGGGGGGATCCCATGGCTCGAAGGCGTCGTTTACGGATGTTGATGACACTCACATTCGCTCATCCAGAATGGTAAAGGATCCTGAAGTTACGATTGAATAGTTGCAGATTCGCGTTAGTTGGTTGCCGACATAGGACCCTGTGTTTTCTTCGTGCTTGAATATGATTCCTCACCCCCGTGTTTTGTGGCTACTTGTGCACCCTGTGTACTGGTAGATGGAGAACTTGCAGGTGACGACGTAGATGTGGATGCTGATGAGTAGTCAGCGTGACATTGTTTAGCTTAGATTTATTATAGTTTGATTGTTACTATTGTTTTTGTACCGATGTAAATTAAGGATATAAGATCTGAGATGTGATATCGGGGATTATGAGTTTATTTTCCGCAGAGTTTTCGTATTGATTTTATTCCGCACGAGATTTTGGTATTTATACGACATGCACTCCTATTTCGTTAAAATTTTTATACACTACTATTTTTTTTTTATTTCTACACTATGGAATGCATGCTTTTACTATACAGGGTAGAAGGTATCACATGTAGTGGTATCAGAGCAGTTCAGTCATGTGTTTTGTGCACGGTTATGTGATTGTACTAGACTAGTATTGAGTACCCGTGCAACGCACGGGGAGAAATTCGTCGAAAGAATCAACATTATTTATAATTTATAATTTGTTGTGTTTAGTTATAATTTATTGACAATAAATCACATAATCGTATTAGGCATGTATCAATATTGCGTCGTGTTACATTATTCTAAATAAGATTAAACGTACAGAGCATCAATAGTCATTGAGATGTGGAATAAAAGTAGAAATATGGCATTCTTGAATCACCGATGTAGAACGAAAAAAAAACTGCAATAAAAAGTTGAAAGAAGGTCGAGTTATCACCTTCCGAGCTGCTTTAGAGCTCGCCAGGCCTCTATGCTGACCTGAAATCTTTGGAACCGCAGGGGTTAGTCTTTGTCGCGCTGTGTTTGAGCTCGGCACGTCTTTATGCTGACATGGTGTCTTTGAAACCACAATGGTCTTGTTTATCTCGACAGGCGATCTTAGCTGAGGTGCTTTAGAGCTCGCCAGACCTTTATGCTGACCTGGTGGCTTCGAAACCACAGGGGTCACTTAGGTCGACTGGCGACCTTCCGAGCTATTTTAGAGCTTGCCAGGCCTCTATGCTGACCTGGTGTCTCGGAAACCACAGGGGCTACTTAGGTCGACTGGCGGCCTTCCGAGCTGCTTTAGAGCTTGCCAGGCCTCTATGCTGACCTGGTGTTTCGGAAACCACAGGGGTCGAGTTGCGAATGAGCACACCAAGCCTCTATGCTGACTTGGGTTGTCGAGCTGCGAATGAGCACACCGAGCCTCTATGCTGACTTGGGTTTAGGACCACAGGGGTCGAGCTGCGAATGAGCACACCAAGCCTCTATGCTGACTTGGGTTGTCGAGCTGCGAATGAGCACACCGAGCCTCTAGGCTGACTTGAGTTTAGGACCACAGGGGTCGAGCTGCGAATGAGCACACCAAGCCTCTATGATGAGCACACCAAGCCTCTATGCTGACTTGGGTTGTCGAGCTGCGAATGAGCACACCGAGCCTCTATGCTGACTTGGGTTTAGGACCATAGGGGTCGAGCTGCGAATGAGCGCACCAAGCCTCTATGTTGACTTGAGTTGTCGAGCTGCGAATGAGCACACCAAGCCTCTATGATGAGCACAACGAGCCTCTATGCTGACTTGGGTTGTCGAGCTGCGAATGAGCTGACTTGGGTTGTCGAGCTGCGAATGAGCACACCGAGCCTCTATGCTGACTTGGGTTTAGGACCACAGGGGTCGAGCTGCGAATGAGCACACCAAGCCTCTATGCTGACTTGGGTTGTCGAGCTGCGAATGAGCACACCGAGCCTATCTTGACTTGGGTTTAGGACCACGCAGGGGGTTGAGGCTGCGAATGAGCACACCAAGCCTCTATGATGAGCACACCAAGCCTCTATAACAACTTGGGTTGTCGAGCTGCGAATGAGCACACCGAGCCTCTATGCTGACTTGGGTTTAGGACCACAGGGGTCGAGCTGCGAATGAGCACACCAAGCCTCTATGCTGACTTGGGTTGTCGAGCTGCGAATGAGCACACCGAGCCTCTATGATGAGCACACCAAGCCTCTATGCTGACTTGGGTTGTTGAGCTGCGAATGAGCACACCGAGCCTCTATGCTGACTTGGGTTTAGGACCACAGGGGTCGAGCTGCGAATGAGCACACCAAGCCTCTATGCTGACTTGAGTTGTCGAGCTGCGAATGAGCACACCAAGCCTCTATGATGAGCACACCGAGCCTCTATGCTGACTTGGGTTGTCGAGCTGCGAATGAGCACACCGAGCCTCTATGCTGACTTGGGTTTAGGACCACAGGGGTCGAGCTGCGAATGAGCACACCAAGCCTCTATGATGAGCACACGAGCCTCTATCTTTGACTTGGGTTGTCGAGTGCGAATGAGCACACCAAGCCTCTATCTTTGACTTGGGTTGTCGAGTGCGAATGAGCACACCGAGCCTCTATCTTTGACTTGGGTTTAGGACCACAGGGTCGGCTGCGAATGAGCACACCAAGCCTCTATCTTTGACTTGGGTTGTCAGTGAATGAGCACACCGAGCCTATGCTGACTTGGGTTTAGGACCACAGGGGTCGAGCTGCGAATGAGCACACCAAGCCTCTATGATGAGCACACCGAGCCTCTATGCTGACTTGGGTTGTCGAGCTGCGAATGAGCACACCGAGCCTCTATGCTGACTTGGGTTTAGGACCACAGGGGTTGAGCTGCGAATGAGCACACCGAGGACCACAGGGGTCGAGCTGCGAATGAGCACACCAAGCCTCTATGCTGACTTGGGTTGTCGAGCTGCGAATGAGCAAACCAAGCCTCTATGCTTGGGTCGAGCTGCGAATGAGCACACCAAGCCTCTATGCTTGGGTCGAGCTGCGAATGAGCACACCAAGCCTCTATGCTGACTTGGGTTGTCGAGCTGCGAATGAGCACACCGAGCCTCTATGCTGACTTGGGTTTAGGACCACAAGGGTCGAGCTGCGAATGAGCACACCGAGGACCACCGGGAAAAATAAAAAACGTATGCAATACATCGTGAGCCACCATGAAGCCAATCGTTGAAGCATCTGCTACTTGATAGATCTTTGGTTGGAATATTGAGGCCAGGAAAGATGAACTGGGAAGTAATGAGAGAAGGAGAGAGAGGTCGGTAAACATTTTGAAAGGAGGAACAAATGGGCTTATGAGATGAGAGGGAGAGAGATGGAGTGCGAGCGAAAAGGGGCGTGAGAGAAGTGAGAGGTGTTGCATGTACTCCTTTTTGTTTTGAATTCAAATTTTAAAAAGAGTCGAGAGGTAGGAGCAGAGGGCGGTTGGAGAGGTAGGAGTAGATCAGAGTGAAAGTTGTGAAAGTTGGAAACTTTCACCGAGCATGTGAAGTGAAGATAAAAGTGCTCTGCACAGGAGCCCCTCCGCACTTATCTACCATTTGTTTTTCTCTTAACTATTTTATTATTAAATTTGAAATGGTTTGAGCTTTCACTAAAAGAGGTATGTAAAAAAGATTAAAAAATTCTGATGTGGCCAAACATATCTCATTGATTGACATGAGTAAAACCAACCTATAAAATGCTCTCTTAGTGTATAGTATAAAGATTAGAAGTGAGAGGGTGACACAGTACACCGTTCAGGGCAGCTTTGTAATTTCCTAGTGTCGTTAACCTCACGCTTTCTTTCCTCTGCAAAACACACCACACCTCCACTTCTCACTCCCAGAACCGCACACCGAATAAAAAATTAGGGTTCTTTTTCTTCTTCTTTCGAACCCTAATCTCAACAATTAGGGTTTCCCACGAAGTTCAATTCCACTTCCCACTTGATGATCTCATTACACAATCCTCCTCCTCCTCTTCCTCCCAGATCACACCTTCACCTTCACCCTCGCACAATCTCGATCCCCCGCGCGTGGTCGATACGAGATTCCAATTCAACATCTCGAACCCCACCTTTCAGTAACACCGTTTCTTCAAATCGCAGCCAAAGATAGAGTCTTTCGTGTCCCACCTTTATAATTCCCATCCCAATTCGAACGAAAAGATCGCAATTTGCAACAAACTCACTCTTATATATTTATGGACTTAGACGGGGGCAACAAGCGCGTGTATAACCGTCTCGGTGGGCCCACCGGCGGCGGCGATTCGAGACATCAGAAAGTGTGTTTTCATTGGCAAGCTGGCAAGTGCAATCGTTACCCTTGTCCGTTTCTACATAGTGAGGTTCCTCCTTCCAACATTAATGGCACCTCTTCGAAGAGGCCTCATGGGTCTGCTGATAATTCGGGATTCTCGGGTCCCCGGCGGGCCCCGAGTTTCAACACGTGGGGGCCAGGTCGTGGAGGTGGTCGTGGCGGTAGAGGTGGGGGAGGAGGTGGTAGGGGAGTGGTTGTGAAGGCTGATAAAGTTTGTAATTATTGGGTTCAGGGTAACTGTAGCTATGGAGATAGGTGTAAGTTCCTTCACTCTTGGAGTTTAGGGGATGGCTTTACTTTATTGACACAGCTTGAAGGGCATATGAAGGTAAAGGAAAAAAAGGTTTTAGTATATAGAAACAATTATGTTACTAACTGTATGATACATAGACAGACACACATATATTTATGTATGTATTTATAATTTTGATTATGTTGTGAAGTGTTAAATAAAGGCAAATGCTAACGTGTGCCAGCATTGGTTAAAGAGTAATTGAATAAAAATAAAGCTTTTAATGAAAAATATGCTTTTTTAAGTTATTAATGTTTTAAGTGCTGTGTTTTTCATTGGATACTTTCTATTTCATGTTTTGTTAACCTGCAGCTTTAGGGAGCTCATTAGCAAGACTTGGAAATTAATTATGTTTGAGTGCAATTTTGGGTACTGGGAGTTCATGGGATGAGTTGTGGTTTTTGTTGAATGAACAGGTTGTGAGTGGGATTGCTCTGCCCTCTGGTTCGGATAAGCTTTATACTGGAAGTACTGATGAGACTGTAAGGGTTTGGGACTGCCAGTCTGGAAAGGTTGTTACTGTTTGTTTTTTATTTATTTCGTTTGTTAGTTGCAATTTATGTTAACATGTTTCCATTTTAAATTCACAGACAACCCTTTTTGGAATGTTAAGCTTCATGATTTTGTGTCAGTGGACTAGTGAAGCTTGCAGTTTGGACTAGTGAAGCTTGTCTTCCTCTGTCACCAAACTACTGTGTGAAAGCTAGGTTGAATGTTATAGTTGTATAACTTGTATTTGCTACTTAGTTATTGAGGTTCCTGATCAAATCATTAAAGTGCTTGGGTTTTGAAATTGAAAACCAATGTATGTGGCTCTCTTAAAATAAAGAAGTTTCTTTGGTGAAAGAGAAGCTCTGGATGTTCGGCCATAACTTTACCCCTTACCCTCTCCAATTCCAATTCTCGTTGCTCAAGCACTTGTGCTTCTGTTAATTTTTGTAGTAAACTTCTTGATATATTTTATACCTAGTGATTGGTGTCATAAGTTTTTCTCCATGATATTGTTAAGTGAAACAAGGAAATTCTCAGTGTAACATATGAATGTATTTGTAGTATTATTAAGTATTTTAGTTTATATCACTTTTCCTTTCTCTGTATCTTTTGAAATTCAGAGTCAGCAGTGAACATTGTATTTTTTTTTTTTTAAGTTTTCATTGATTCCTTTTTAGCATGCAGGAGAACTAAAGAATGTAAAATTGATCTTTAGTTTTTGTGTATGCAGTGTATGGCTGTGATCAGTCTTGGTGGTGAAGTAGGTTGTATGATCAGTGAAGGTCCCTGGCTTTTTGTTGGCATACCCAATTTTGTTAAGGTAAGAAAGAGCACAAATAGGCATTTGTTTTGTTTTCTCTCATTTTGTACTCTGTTAATTATTACATTATTACATCAAATACAGCAACTCTAATTTAGTAAAGGTTTTTGCTAATATATGTTCTTTCTGCCACTCGTAGCATCATGACTGATAACCTGTTTGGTTGATGACATTGGTGTTTCAGGTCTGGAACACACAAAATTCAATGGAGCTAAGTCTAGACGGTCCTGTTGGACAAGTATATGCACTTGTTGTGAATAGTGATATGCTCTTTGCTGGTACGCAGGTAAGCTTTTCTTTTCCATTGACTATGTACTTGTTTTATTCTGACTCGTGCTTTATTTCTCCTGACTTCAATTATGCTGGTGCTTATAAGTGCATTTTCATCTTCTTCTATGCATTTAACATTGTAGAGTGGCATCTGATATTATGAGGGGACTGAACGTCCAGAAATTACTTGGGGATAGTAATGTTGAGATTAATTTGGGGCTGATAAGGAATGATTACAGAGACAGAGAAATACATACATTAAGGGAGAAACATTTTAAGATTATTTGTGAATCCCAATTATGGATACAAATTTGCTGGTGCAAGTTTTCCAAAGAAAATTTTAGTATGCAAATTTAAGGGAAACGAGTAGCAGAGCAAGGACTATATGATTGTAACTTTGGAAGTAATTATGAGATACCACAATTCTTATGTTGGAAAATTGGATATGTACAGGATGTTATGATACTTAAGAAGCAGTGATTACTAGTTACTAGCTAATATAACAACTCAGGTTAGACTTTTAGGCCACCGATTGACCCAGAAGGTTAACTTAGCTTAGTTGAGCTTGAGGTGTGACAAAATGGAGTTGAAACAATCACCGGGTGGATATGTTTGATATTCCACATCACTGTTGTATATCTTGGGCCATTGGCCGTTGACTGGATCTAACAACGACTTGTTAGACTTGGACCTTCATGTGGGGGAGACTGTGATTCCGCGAGTCTCACATTCATTCTTGTCAGCCTCTTACACTAGTAGAATCTTATGAGTTTGCAATTCTGTATAGAGAAATAGAGTTGACTCGCTTTAAAACTTGTTTCTACTTGGCTAGATGTGGGTTGAACAGGTCAAACGTGCATGAACCTGTGATTTGTGGGAACGTTAGCGAGGCTGCAGGGAAATGTAATTTCTGCCCAAAATGCAGTGTTTTATGCATGAAACACAGGGCAAGGGCTCAATCTTAAAATGCAAAACTTAAATGACACATCATCCTTGTTCATTTTCTGCAAAGTTCCAAATGCTGTCACCTTTGTTTTTCTTTTCTTGCTTGTCTCTTGCTTTTATGCTAGTCCTTGATGGTTATATCTGCAAATTATTGAAGCTCAGTGTGATGTTCTGTTGCTGCCTTGGTGGTTCCGTTGTCTGTCTGTTTGCCCAGATCTATTGAAGCTTTGTGTTCTGTATTTGATTTGCTGTTTCTACAAAATGATCGAAGCTTGTCTTCCTTGTGTTACTCTCCCATTTTCTTCTTGCCCAATTTTTGTTGCTTGTCCCATGAAAGTGTGTGATTTTCTGGTTGTGTTCTGGTTCACTATTGTTCTGTGTTCTGTTTTGCGTTCTTCCTGGTTGTGTGTACTATTATTGGTTGATTGGTTCCATATTTTTGCTTTTTTGTACTTGTTTTAAGCTGTCACCATTGTGGAATGGCTAAAATTAGTGGACCCAGCAACTTATTTTAAATTTTTGAAACTTCGGAAACTATTTTAGGATTTTGTGATATTAGATAAACTTGCAAGTTTACTTTATGGAAGCTGCATGAGTTTATGTAGACTCTCAAGTATGACAGCGTTGCTAACTTTGGATATGTGAAGGACAACTGGGCTAAGCCTTTCAACCCCCCAAACTCATGCTCCTAGGATCCTAGAAAATATTTTTTTTTAAAACTCGACCAAACATGTTTCGGAGCCTGTTTTAATTTTTATTATCGAAAATGAAAACAGAAGACACAAAACAATCATCTACATGAGTTTGGAATACCAGCTTAATTTTTGACTCAAGTGAAATACTTCTCTTGCAGGATGGATCTATATTAATATGGAAGTTTAATGTAGTTGCCAATTGCTTCGAACCAGCTGCATCACTTACAGGTCATTCCCATGGTGTTGTTTCATTAGTTGTTGGAGCTAATAGACTTTATTCTGGTTCAATGGACAACACAATTAGAGTAAGTTTACATAAGCTCTCTGTGATAAGCAATCCCTTTAGGTTCTTTCTAAATTCTAAGCAATGTGGTAGTAGGTTTTGGTTTGTTGATTTGATTCATTTCTTTAACTGGTTGTGTTTTTCAGGTTTGGAACCTTGAAACCTTGCAGTGTTTACAGACACTAACAGAGCACACATCTGTTGTGATGTCTGTTCTTTGCTGGGATCAGTTCCTTTTATCTTGTTCATTGGACAAAACAGTGAAGGTTGGTTTCTCATTTGCGGATAAGATTTGTTTGTAATTATTTTTTTTGTATTTGGCCTGATTGTTTTGATTTCTGCAGGTATGGGTTGCTACAGAAAGCGGAAACTTGGAAGTGACATATACTCACAATGAAGAACATGTATGTATGAATTTATTTAATTTTGCCCTGGATAATTGAACTTATGTGTGGTGTTGCTTGCCCCATTTGAAATGTTGATACTCCCTCGAGTCCATATTATAAGGAACAAAACCCTAATTCACACAGACCAAGAAATTGTATGGATATCTGTTTTTTTCTAATTAATACTCCTAAAGATTGAGTTTTTCCAAAACTACCCCTTTTATGAAATGTTATATAATTAATGCATAGGAAATAGATGTATCTCGTTAATATAAAGTTTCACTTTAAATAATGGTAAAAATGGAAATTAGCAATTAATGCATTAGAAAATTGATGTTTGTTTCTTATAATTAGGGGGAAAAAGGGACCCTTTTGTTCCTTATAATATGGACCGGAGGGAGTATTTCATAATTGTAGGGAGTCGATTCCTTTTGTAACTCTTCCATCAATAGTCTAGCAACTACCCTTATTATGTACATGGTTTAGAAAATATAAGAACCTTTGCTCTAGTTTCTGATCAGAAAGGCTTATATGAATATCGTAGCTTCTTATTTTTAAAATTCATCCCTTTGTTATACATAATATAGTGTGAGGTGGCTTTAAATGATGTTTCTGATGATGTTGTGATCTACCTATAGGGCATAGTTACCCTCTGTGGGATGCATGACTCACAAGGCAAGCCTATATTGCTGTGCTCTTGCAATGATAACACTGTTCGCCTCTATGATCTGCCATCGTAAGTACTTGACTTCCTATTCATGCTTTATTATTTTATGTGTTTTACTCATGCGAGCTCAAACTTTATGCCACAAAATCTTGCTCGTGGTTTGTTGTATGGTACAAAGCAAGCTTGGTTTATTGTGCAAAATTATTAATGCAACTTTTAACATAAAATGTCGCTTTTGGCCCTTTGAAAATTCAACATGAGATGACGAGAAAGTTTCACTCTTCATTACCGACATTGCCTATCAACTAATGGCGATGAGTCCATTGTAATGTGTAGTGTGTCCCAAGAGAGAATGTAGTTTCTTCTAGTTGTTTTTTTCTTGAGTAAATACCCAGTTTGGTCCTTGAAATTGTATGATCGTATAAACATAGTCTCCCAAGTTATCAATATTCCAAAATTACTCTTGGAATTGCAAAACATTAATTAGGTTTGTCCCTCCGCTGTGATAATTTGTGATAATTTTCTCGAAAAAAATTTCATATTCTTCCCAAGTATTGTGTGGTAGTTTCAAATTTCTTTACTCAATTTTATTTATGACATTGTTTTTTATATCTTTGGTACTCAACAATTGGGAACTCATTCTTAACTTTATTAATTTTTCTTGTTCAGATTTGCAGAGAGGGGTAAAATATTTACAAAAGAAGAGGTACGGGCAATTCAAATAGGTCCTAATGGCATATTCTTCACTGGTGATGGAACTGGTCAAGTGAGAGTGTGGAATTGGATAACGGAGCCAGCTAATAACATCCAATAAAGCGAGTGGCACTTAAAATGTATTATTCCATTTAATTGTTTTTCTAGTTTTTGTTATTCTTCCTTTTTTGTAATTTTTATCTGCAAGAAGGGAATTCAGGGTGAGGTTGGGACAAATAGGATGTGGGGAAAAAAAAAAATGAGCGAAAGGAAGTGTGTGTAATTTGTTTGCGGAAGTAGATTTTCTTTTTAGAATGTGAGCTTTGGTTTTGTTGTTAAGTGGGGTATCCTTGGCACAAAGCTGTGCTTAAGTAGGCTTATGCTAATTAAGATTGTAACATTTGCCCAAATCACAGCATTATTTAGCATTGATTAGTATTACTCAACACCCTCTAATGCGTATATATAAAACACCAAATAAAGTTTAGTTACTTGGCATTTACAGGTAACCAAAATGTATCCTGTATTATTTTCTATTGTATTTTTTTTCTTCCTATGATGCAGTCCTTTAGAAGGGTAGACCTTATAAAAAAGGGTAAATGTAGTATGTGCTAAAGTTACTCTGTTCAAATTAATGTAATTCATATCTTGATACATTGGCTCTATTTTTCTTTTAATATTTTAATCTCGTTTCTGAACTGTACAAGGTCAGATATTTTTCCCCAAGTTTGGGTGCAATAACTTGTTTCCATTACCATTCTATATGGTAGATAGAAAACGTAGAAAATGTTATACTTTTGTGGAATAGAAATGTGGATTTTTTATAACATTTTTGCAAACATGTTCAAGAGCATTACACCATAAAACTAGAGTTAAACAAAAGAAATCATACACGATTGTGAATTTGTATGTCACATCTATTAGAGCTCAACATTTCCATGCAATTATAAAATAACCATGTTCTCAAGTCTGAAAACATACAATGATAAAGACAAGTGCAATCCAACGCCTATCAAACATCCTGGAGAAGTCACCACTCAGCTGAACACTTGTTTCTGTAGACTCCTCTATTCGCATAACTAAAAATGGTGCATAGGTGAGAGATACTGTTCAAACCATATGAAAAGAAGAGACAGTAAACCAAGAGAGGTACACATACACATCATGTAATCCTAGCACACCATCATAACAAGCACACAAAATGGGGTATTGGTCACTTAAGTCTCTGAAAGTGTGACTCGGTATCACTTTAGTCCATAAAAGCATACAAACTCCAAAATAGTCCCTGTAAGTGTGCTCCGTTTGTCACTTTGGTCCCTGCCGTTAACAATTTCATTGACTCCGTGAGCAATTGGTCACTTTGGTCTCTGAAAGTGTAACTCGATGTCACTTTGGTCCCTGGAAGAGTAACAACTCCAAAATAGTTCCTGAAAGTGTTATACGTTTGTCACTTTGGTCCCTACCGTTAGCCATTTGATTGTATCTCATTCCAAAATAATGGCTAACGATAGGGACCAAAGTGACAAACATAGAACACTTTCAAGGACTATTTTGGAGTTTATATGCTTTTAGGGACTAAAATGACACCGAGTTACACTTTTAGGAACCAAAATGACCAATTACTCACGGAGTCAATGAAATTGTTAACGACAGGGACTAAAATGACAGACGGAGCACACTTACAGGGACTATTTTGGAGTTTATATGCTTTTAAGGACTAAAGTGACACCGAGTCACATTTTCAGGGACTTAAGTGACCAATATCCCCACACAAAATCATAACATGAGACGAGGATGATGCACGACAATGCAATTACAGAACCAAGCTTTAACTACTTTGAATGCAATATGGATCCATAACCAACTATATCACTAAAGACGAATGGGAGGGGATATTCGGCTGGCCCAACTGGATCCCCAATCAGCATGATCCCCCACCAATGAATACTCTCACCACTCCAGACAACGCACTATCAATGAAAATTTACCTTGATGGGTTTACCGAATTCACTTTGTACAATGTCAAACATTCAGCAGCAAAAGTCAATTACAAGACCACCTTATACATAAAAAAGCACTTCTAACAAAGCATGACAACAATGAGGGGAATTCCTAAGAATGCTAATCCAACTCATGCTCAACCCAACATTAAGCCATTTTCCTCTTTCCTTCCCTTAAAATTTCGAAATGCATTAACCCCTCCCTCGATCATTCATTTGTCAAAAAAAAAAAAAAAAACAATGCATCCACATTTCAATTCATTACTCAACAATTTTTAAAAACAACTCCATACCACAAACCTCCCGAAGTTAACAAGGGAAAATGCTAAGAACCCTACATTCCCAATCCTCTCTCTACAACTCCCAAAACTTAAACCCTTGAGAAACTCACTCATGGTGGGACTCATCTCTTGAAGTCTAAACAAGGATGGTGAAGATGGAGATGAAAAACTCAAGGCTCTTCCTCTTCCCCACGACTACTCCTTTTCTTCTATCCTTCATCTTTTCTCTCTTATCTTCACATTCTCTCCCTATTTGCGAAATGTGTATGTGAGGTGAAGGAGATGTTTGAATTTTAGATGGTATTTGCATGATGGATGACTAGGTGTCGTTTGGGGAAAGAACGGTGGGAGATGTGTTAGTCTTATAATGATTTTACCAACATGGCCTCAATCAATAATAAAATTTCCATCCTATTCTACCATCCCTTGTTGGATTTAGTTATGGGTTGGGCTTTGGGTATAGGATTTCTCTCGTATACTATTACCATAATGTCTAATACACCCCTATCTAGTATAGAGAAAGGAACTTTATCAAAAAACTCGCCTAGTTAATTTAATGAAATATTGAAGCATAACATAAAGGAATTGGGAAATAAACACAAGTAACTCCTCAAATTTGGGGATGTTACAGTATGCAATAGAGCTACTATAGAAGATCACACGTAACAATACATGATAACAAAGGAAAATATTATAATCAATATCATTATCATCCCTTAAAATCAAGAGGATCTCGCCAAGAACCTACGACTGACACCTATTGGAGGTGCTCGATTCAATACAATTCTCATTATCTGATACTAGCGGCAAGACGGGCACGGTCTTTCCGCATTTCTATTACGCTACAGTATGAAATATTTTATCGTATTTTATTGTTTAATGTTGGTTTTAAGAAATTTGATTAAACATTTCTTGTATTTTATTACACTAATTTTGAAAATGACATATTATTATTAATTAACAGTATTTAACGCCTATTGATATGTACACATATATGTTACTTTCTTTTAATAAAAAGAATTTGGATTTTGATTTACTTTTTAGAAATTGATTTAAGATATTTGATTTCACAATGAATTTATGTGTGTATATGTTAACCGCTATCAGGGAGAAGAAGTGCATAAGTTAAAAACGGTTGATATACACAAAAGTAGGGAGAAGTTAATTTATGGATAAGCATAGATAAAAGAGAAATGAAGGGTAAAATTGAAAGGAAAAAAGTCTACACCAAAAAGGGATATCCCCTTTATATATAGTTATAGATAGAATAGAAATACAATGCGGGTCACCACTCAATAAGTAAATAAGGAATAATATAACAAGTATGCCACACTAATATCAAATATAAAACAAATACAAGTGAAATTATATGTTTTTTCTAATATTGGACGTAATTTATTATTGGATGAAATTATTATGGTACTACTGAATCAAGTATGTTTCACTTTCTATTTGGTGGGACCCACACTTTTCTTGATAACAAAAAAGTTGTTAAATAATATGTTGTTAGCAATTCTCTATGATTAATATATGCTTAATGCATCAAAATATGTGTTTGTATTTGGCTCGCTTAAAACCACCCAACGAAGAAAGTAAATAATACTAATATAAGTATAGAAAATAGCATAGTATTGTCTGATACATGAGGATAAAAAAAAAGGAATGTTTTAAGTACCAAAATAGGTACTATCAAGAAAAAGACGTGTTATGCTTTTGACATTTCGATTAATTCGATGTGAATATGTCCTCTTTCGAAAAAAAGAAGTCATTTCTTTATTATTCATTGTTAATAAAGCTAATAAATGAATCTTCTTTTTTAATTTTTTCCCTTCTTTGCCCCATAAAGATATTGAATAGAATGAACTATTTTTCTTTCCATTGAAATTTTGAAAATGAACGTTTAAATATCCTTCAAAAACAAGTAAATAGATTCGAAACATATAAAATGCAGTTAATCTTGCTGCGGAACAAGTTATTATTGCGAAAATTGGTGAATACAACCAACTATCATTAAGAATCTTATCCTTGGACGAAAAATAAGCAAAAGGTGGAATACCACAAAGAGAAAGTGTACCTATTAAAAAAGCAGTTTTTGTAATTGGCGCATGTTTTGTTAAACCGCCCATAAGAACCATATTTTGAATTTTATCTGGAGAATATCCAACAATTGCTTCCATTGAATGAATAATGGATCCAGATCCTAAAAACAACAATGCTTTTGAATAAGCATGAGTAAAGTCACAATGAGTTCCTCAACATTTTTACCTCTTATTATGAAGTTATCATAATCTCCGTCAGGTAAATAGTGAGTTCCTTGTAATCTCTGCCAGGTAAAGATTGAGCTCCTTGTAATCTCCGCCAAATATATGCATAATTAATATATTAGTATATATTTAGTTAATCAGAATTTGTGTTTGTATTTAACTCAATTAAAGTTTTTATTCTCTAATCATATTGAATTTTTAGAAGTTTTTGTCTAGTTATGTTCATTGAAAGCTCTGTCATGTATATTGTATTCTTCGAAATCACTGCCAGATATTTAGTAAGTTTTATGAATTCTCTGCTAGATATTTATTAAGTTTCTTGAAATCTCCGTCACAACTAGTATAAAAGGATATTGGGTTATTTTGCAAAACAATCACATATAAATATGAGGAGATGAAGTTAGCATGAGATATTGTAGAGCCAAAACTACCTAAAATATGTGTGGATGTTGCTTCCAGAGCTACAAATTATTAACAAGCAAGGGATATGGTTGTGTATTCTTTTCTTTAACATTTTTTTATGGGGATCATGTTATAAGCTAAATTTATATGACAAGATGAAACTCTTTAATTACCTTATTCTCATTTGTATTCCTTATTTTCTGTTTTGGATCTCGTAACTTCTCTTTATTTTTTTATAATTGTCATTTTGCTTCCATTCTAACACCTGATTGATTTTGTTTCAAGTTTTCTTCTTCCAACATATTATTTCCCGTTCTTGCATAAAGTTTTTGTTATCATTTTTATTCTAATTATAAATTAATTATTATTATTATTATTATTATTATTATTATTATTATTATTATTATTATTATTATTATTATTATTATAAATGCTTAACAAAATCAATACCCTTAAATATTGGTATCAATTAATCAATATTGTTATCATGAAATTGAATTTTAGCAGAGTTATTGTTCACATGGCAGATGTTTGCTGGTCGATTTGCAAGTTTCACATGAAGTATGGAGTCTATTTGGTTGCATCACAAACCAAGAGTGAAGATGAAGCCCCTTTACGACCACCATTAAATGGCGACTAAACGTTCAAAATTGAAAGACTATGCAAACGCGAACTAAAGATGCAACGACAAAACTCAATAAGCTACAAAGATGCAACAACAAAACTCATGCCACTTAATTAAGGTCGTGAGTGTATGAGCCAAAAGGGGAAAGATGAGAAAGAAAGGGAGGAGAGATGAGAGAGAGAGGGAGGAGAGAGAGGATGGAGAAGGTGGGGAGTGGCAAATTGTGACTAGGAGCAAAAGAAATTACGGTGGAGCGCGTAACCATGCGGATGTTTCCACAGCTGGGCTCAAGCATCAAAATGTTAGAACAACAACATTTTACTTCACCCAGATACCTGATAACTTTGGTGCCAAGGAGATGTGGGAGCTGTTCCGCAAGTACGGTGACATATCTGAGGTTATCATACCAAACAAAAAGAACATGGCTGGCAACAGATTTGGCTTTGCGAGATTTCTTTGGCGTGAAAGACCGGAAAGGTTCGTTATTTATCTTGACAACATCATCATTGGCAACAAGAAGATCTTCGTTAACCTACCTAGGTTCGAGAGAGATCTTTGCTAGGTTCTATGTAAATAGACAAAGGAAAGCTGGTGGTGCGCCCTTGAGAAACATAGCAGATCCATCTGTGGGGAGAAGAAACGATAATCAGACAACCGCATCACAGGGAGTGCCCCATGGATCTCAAAAGCAGGTTGATAGTTGTGAGGAGGGTGAATACAGTAAATCGGTCCCGATAAAATAGTATACTTCATATGCCCAAGCGGTTGGAAAAGGTCTATCACGGAGAACGCATCCTGGAGGACAAGGGAACCAGACCTTTCAAAAAAAGGGTGGCCCAAGGAATAGAATGAAGGAGGTATGGAGAGCGAAGAGAAGGCAAGTTGATACTTGTGAGGTGGAGTATCAGGTGGAGGAGGCGGTTATCAAGAATCTAGAAAATATGATGGTAGGGAAGATGGTGCATCTGGCGGACTTACCATATTCAAGAAGAATTCCACCGTCAGGGAATTTATCACATCAGGATCACGCCTATGGGTGCAAATTTGGTTCTCATGGAATCTAGCGAGGAGGGGGACATACAATCTCTGGCTGAAAACGCAAAGGAGTGGCTGATGGAATGGTTCGAGGAACTTCGACCATGGAGCATAAAGGATGTCGACAACGAGAGAGTAGCATGGCTGCGATGCTACGGGGTTCCTGTTCACGCATGGTGCACGGAATTCTTCGAAAAACTAGTGTCGCCGTTTGGACAGTTCATCTCACCGATGACAACACAATGAAAAAACGCTCTATTGATGTGGCCAGAGTGTTATACAGAACAAAGATCCATGACGTGGTGAACCGGGTGGTGATGGCAACCATAAATGGAGAATCGTTCTCGATCAAGATCCTTGAAGATTGGTATGGCCCCCTTCAAATAATGGCGAAAAGCAATGCGGGTTCCGAATCCGATTTTGATTTTTCCGGCGATGATTTGTCTGACGATGACGGCGGCGGCCATGCCCAGGCGGTAGATGAGGAGGACGATGGAGTTGGGGAGAGGATGGCTACCATTATGGCCGAGACAGCAGCATTCAATGTAATTGATGATATCAATAATGGGGCTACTAATAATAAAGAAACTGATGATAGGGTGAATCATGAGGGTTGGAATAATCAGAGCACATATCAAAATTCAAATGGCACATTTAATGTCATGCAGAATTGGAATGTCCACGAGCCAGCTGGCGTTGCGGAAGGGGCAGCTTGCAAGGATATAGGGTGTCACTTAGTTAATCATGAAGGCACGCACGAAGTGGCACTACCTCGGCCCAAAGAAATTGTTGCAATTTCGGATATGCGTGCATCACATAACTCTGATGAGGCCCAAACCTCAGGTATTGGAGCAAGCCATCAACCCACTGCATTGATCACCTCACTAACATCAATGGCGAGAAAGAAACAAAAACCTCGGCGGCTGTGCGCTCGACGATGTCGAAGTAGAATCAACTCGACAAAGACGAGCGGCTGGCGATGTCGAACTACAACCAACTCGACAAATTCGAACTAGAACCAAATCGGCGGCCGAGCGGCTCGACGATGTCGAACTACAAACAACTCGACAACCTGTCGAACTAGAACCAACTCGACAGCCTGAGTCGCTCGACGATGTCGAACTAGAACTAACTCGACATCCCGACCCGCTTGACGTTGTCGAACCAGAACCATCTCGGCGGCTGAGTCGCCGGCGTGGTCGAACGTAACCGACTTCCTCTACCCATTCTTCACACTTCTCTGGCGGATCCATCCTGTGTTGCGACTCCCTTTCATCCTCCAATTTTCGAAATTGCAACAATATATTTTGGGATAGACAAGCCATGAAGAAGGCTACTCAGGTCTGGAGTGGGGCACAGAAATTGGGGATTAGAGGGGAAGAATCTGATGCAGTGTATATTGAACAAATTAAGGAGATGGAAAACGCTCTTTTAGATGCAAAAAAAAGAAGGAGAACAAAAAAGTACAGGGTTAATGATCCTTACACTTAATGTTAGAGGGCTGAGAGATAAAGCAAAACAGAGAAGGATACGAGGCCTAGTAAGGTCAGGTAATTTTTCTTGTTGTCTTTTTCAAGAAACAAAAATGGAGTTGATTAATAACTTGTTGGTACATAATTTGTGGGGTGGAGTCTGATGTCTCTTGGATAGCTAAACCATCTCTTTGGATTATCGTGGGTTTGCTCACCATTTGGAAAGAAGGGCTCTTTCTTGTTAAATTTCATTTCTCGATCTTGGTTTTATTAATGTGCATTGAACAAGAGGATAATTACATTGTGTATGTAGTCAATATATATGCTCCTTGTAGTATGGAGGGGAAGAGGCAGATGTGGAGTGAATTGCTGATGTCTAAGTATGGTTTCACGGAAGGTAAATGGTGCCTTGCAGGTGACTTTAATGCAGTATTGTCAAGTAGCGAGAGGAGAGGGAAGAATGGGGTCACAGTGATTTCGAGGGAGATGGATGAATTTCGTGAGTTCATTGATAAAATGGAGGTGATAGACTATCCACACTTGGGTAAGGAATTCACATGGTTCAGCAGGGATGGGTGTTCTATGAGTAGAATTGATCGTTTTTTGATAAATGACGATTTAATTTCTGAATGGAAGATAGAGGCTCAATGGATTGGCAAGAGAGACATTTCGGACCACTGTCCGGTATGGCTGAAGATCGCAAATAAAAATTGGGGACCAAAACCTTTCAAATTCAACAACTGTTGGATTGAGCATAAGGAATTCCTGTCATTTATCAAGGAGAGCTGGCTGGAACATTTTATTGAGGGGAGGTAGGGGTTTATCTTGAAAGAGAAAATGAAGTTCCTTAAGGAGAAATTAAAGAAGTGGAACAAAGAAGTGTTTGGTATCATGGAGTTATCAATTGATAGGGTGGTGGATGAGTTGAATCATCTAGATGAGGTGGTAGCGGGTGGGGGTGTGGCGGATGCAGAAAGAAGAAGGCTTGTCTCTACGGAGTTTTGGCAAAAGGTGCATATGAAGGAAAGTCTACTTGCTCAAAAATCAAGGGCAAAGTGGGTTCTTGAAGGTGATTGTAACTCAAAATACTTTCATAATTGTATCAAAACATGGAGAAGGAGAAACGGGATATCAGCTTTGAATATTGGGGATGAATGGATTGAGGAGGTGGCGGAGGTAAAACAGGAAGTGAAGCGACATTTTAAGGACAGCTTTTCTGAGGTTTCGTGGAAGCGTCTGGTGTTGGATGGTATTAATTTCCCACAAATCTCTGCTGAAGATAACGATTTTCTTTTGGCGCCATTCTCGGACTTAGAAATCAAAGAGGCGGTTTGGAGTTGTGATGGAAACAAGAGCCCAGGCCCGGATGGCTTCAACCTCAACTTCTTTAAAACTTGCTGGGAGACTATTAAATCTAATGTTTGCTCTTTTATGCAGGAATTTTACAGTTCAGCTCATCTACCCAAAGCTATGGTCGCTTCCTTCATAGCTTTAATCCCTAAGAAAGATAGCCCACATGGACTTAACGATTTTCGTCCAATTTCTCTTATAGGAAGCATCTACAAGATTCTGTCTAAGCTGTTAGCTGCAAGATTGAAGAAGGTGCTGGACAAGATTATCTCTAAGTGTCAAACGACTTTCTTACCTGGTAGACAAATTCTGGACGGCGTGGTAACGATAAATGAAGTATTGGACTTGGTGAAGAGAAGAAAACAGAAGTGCTTGATGCTGAAGGTTGACTTTAGAAAAGCTTACGACTCGGTATCTTGGAGTTATCTGGACTACATGATGACAAGATTGGGATTTAGCCAACAATGGAGAAGGTGGATGATGTCATGCGTTTCATCGAACTCAGTCTCAGTTCTGGTGAACGGAAGCCCGACGGATGAATTTCTTATGCAAAAGGGTTTAAAACAAGGTGACCCTTTAGCACCGTTTCTTTTCCTCATAGCAGCTGAGGGGCTGGCTGGTCTTGTGAATCAGGCGGTGGATATTGGGTGGTTCAAAAAGTATAAGGTGAGTGAGCAAATTTCATATCCGATTCTTCAATATGCAGATGATACAATTCTTGTTGGGGAGGATTCTTGGGACAATGTTTGGTGTATGAAGACTCTTTTGAGAGGATTTGAGCTGGTATCTGGTTTAAGTATAAACTTCTTCAAGAGTAACCTCATTGGTGTAAATGTCGAGGAGAGCTTCCTGTTAGCTGCTTCGACATTCTTAGGATGTGCAATAGGAAATAATTCGTTCAAGTTTCTGGGTATCCCAATTGGGGTGGATCCGAGGAAAGAAGCTACCTGGAGGCTAGTGATTTCTTCCTTTAAGCGAAGACTATCTACTTGGAAGAGTCGACAATTATCTTATGGAGGTAGAGTTACTTTGATTAATTCAGTGTTATCTAGCTTATCAGTTATACTTCTTTTCCTTCTACAAAGTGCCAAAGAAAGTACTCAAGGTTCTAGTTGCTTTGCAAAGGAAGTTTCTGTGGGGAGGTAGTGCAGAGTCCAAAAACATTAGTTAGGTAAAGTGGGAGCAAATTTGTCTTCAGAAAGATCGGGGTGGTGCAGGGATTAAGAATTTGGAGTTATTCAATAGAAGTTTCTTTGGCTAAATGGAAGTGGAGGTTTTTAAATGATAAAGAGGCAATTTGGTATGAGTCGCTATCGCATAAATATGGTAACATCACTGGTAATGGATTAGGCTGTATACTCATGGCCCGACATCTTCGTTATGGTGGAGGGATCTCGTGACACAAGACTCGGCCTGGTTTCTTGACTCGTGCGGCCAAAACTTGGTAACGGCTCGGAATTTTGTTTTTGGACCGTTGATTGGTCAAACGAAGGAAAGTTAATGGATCTATTTCGCGTCTTTATTATTTGCGACAAATAAGGAGGCTTCATTTACGACTTGGGGGCTTGGGTTGATGATCGTTGGCGGTGGAGTGTCGCTTGGCGTGGAGGATATTCGGTTGGGAAGAAGCTCAAGTTCAAGCATTAAACGATATCCTGAACAGGGTATCTCCAAAGCAAGACACGGATGATGAATGGCTTTGGAAACTTGAGGAAGGTGGCTGGTTTACAGTCAAGTCTGCATACAACAATTTGCTACAGGTAGCTTTCATTGGAGAACGCAACTCTGAGTTGGACAGCATTCTAAAAAAGGTATGGCATATACTGCCTTCTAAGATTTTGTTTATGGCTTGGAGGTTATTTCTCAATAGGTTACCCACTTGTGATCAATTACAACGGAGGAATTTGTGATCTTGGTACTCAAGCTGGGATTTGCGTTTTGTGCTCTATGCATAATGAGGATAGAGATCACTTGTTCTTTTCTTGCACTTTTTCACTTGGTATTTGGAGTGCAGTCTTGAATTGGTTAGGGGTTGATGGAGCTTTGTCAGGTAATTGTATGGAGCATTTTATACAGTTTGGGAACTTTGTCGTACTCTTTTTCCCCTTTCGATCTTTTTTCCAATGGGTTTTGGCCGTCGGGGGTTTTAATGAGGCACTTCCTCCCTAGACCATTTGTAAATATGGGTTCGGAGTACCCCTTGTACTCCATTTTTTTTTATTAATACATCTTCTTTGCTTATCAAAAAAAAAAGGTCGTGAGTGTATGGTATAAAAATTAGGAGGGTCACTTTTTAAAAACAGTTTTTCTATTTTTAAAAATAGACAAAGAACAAATTTTGTTTTTGTTAAATTTTTTAAAACAAAAAATTATTTTTAAAAAGGGTTTTTTTTAAGAGAAAAAGTGTATATATATATATATATATATATATATATATATATATATATATGAGAAGTACTTGAGGTACTTCAACCCAACAGCTATAAAGGCCAAAAACGCCGAAGAACAAAATCGTTATGGCCACCGGTGACACACTGGATGCGGCAACAAGCCACGGCGAAACTCCTATGTCCTAGCTATATACAACCCTCAAGTCATGCCTTTTCACCTGTCAAAGCCCTTTCGCCACGTGTGATCGTCATCATAAGGTGGAACATAATCTTGAGTGTCGATCCATGAAAGAAGTAGAGAGATATGAGACGTATGGAATTCTTCCTGAGTATAATAAGAAAACCAATGACAAAGGGAAAACAAAAAGCAAAGATCTTGTTTGGCTGTTGTTTTCATTTTTCGTTTTAGTTTCCTTTATGATGAATATCCTTTTCTTATCAATTTTTTTATTTTATAAATGGAGCTATTACAATTAAGAAGATAGCTACAACAAGGAGGTAGACAACATCAAGAACTTCAAGAATTCATGTTCCTCAAGATAGAGGGTGATCCGGTTTGACAAGTGACAGATAAACTGGTCATGGAAGCTTGTTTTAAAGTTATTGTTGTAGATAGAGTTCCAATATTTTCTTTTATAATTAATTAAATTAAATAAATTAAATTAACTCAATAGTTTGTTTGAATTTATTTTATGGAGTTGATATACATATTTTAATTCTAATATTTTTAAATTAACATACAAAAAAACTTGTGTCAAAATTTGATATTTAAACCCTAAGAAAATAGAAGAATAAAAGATAAAGAAAAATGACTATGATCCTTTGTTTGATATAATGGACAATAAATAATTGAAGTGTGTTTTTAATATAATTGTTAAAGTGATTTTTACATTAATAGGTAAAAGATTAAAAAATAACTTTTTTTTTCCAATTAAGTCATTCATTTGTTGCGATAGTTCAAAAGATGATATGATAATCCTTATATGCATTTAATACAATATTCAAGTGAATTTATTTTTGTGAAATATATAAATTTGTTAATATTTTATATGAACAAAATTTTATAAGACAAAATTTTATAAAAATACAAATATTTATATTTTAATAACACATATACTCAAGGTTGTCAAACACGAGAGTCTAGACAGACTCATGGAGCATAGGTAAACTCGACTCGTAGACTCGCACAAGTTTACCTAATGTTTAAAATAATATTAATGAGGGGGTCTAGGCAAACACGTGGAGCATAGGTAGACTCGACTCGTAAACTTGTACGAGTTTACCTAATATTTAAAATAATATTAAACAAATCTACACATCACAAATACTTACTATAATATCATCAAGACAAAAAAAGTCAATATTTATGGGAGATGATGTGCACTTGACTTACTTCTATATAAAAAAAAAGCATAATATATTTACTTGCTTCTATATCCTACATAAAAAATTCAAAAAACTGTTACACACACTAATTATTTATTTCAATAATTTCATTATTTTCATTTTTAAATTCTAAAATACAAATGATGTGACAACAAGGAGAAAAGGCTGCAGTGCAGAGTAATGAATGAAAGAGCTACAAGGCTACCTAAAACAATAGATATCTATTACCTAATTTTGTGTGAACATTAAAATAATATACAATAAAATATTTGTATTAGTATCGCTTATATCCCACATAAAAAATTCAAAAAACTGTTACACACACTAATTATTTATTTCAATAATTTCATTATTTTCATTTTTAAATTCTAAAATACAAATGATGTGACAACAAGGAGAAAAGGCTGCAGTGCAGAGTAATGAATGAAAGAGCTACAAGGCTACCTAAAACAATAGATATCTATTACCTAATTTTGTGTGAACATTAAAATAAAATACAATAAAATATTTGTATTAGTATCGCTTGTGTGTGTGAAGGACGATTGATCTTCCTCTTTTTTGTACGTGTACGGAGCAAAACTTGCAGATTCGGCTTAGAACGAAACGCATGAAATGGTATCGTTTTGAGTTTTTTTTTTAAAATGTCAACACTGACTCGCTGACTCGGCTCAGACTCAAGAGTCAGTTAGAGTCTACCACGAGTCCACCCGAGTTTGTGCAAAAACGAGTCATAGGGCGAGTCAACTCGTTTCGTCCATGTAAAAACGTAAACTCGTAGAATCGGACAAGTTGACTCGTGAGTCTAACAACCATGCATATACTAAGATATAAAATTTTAAATTATGAACGAATTAGGGTGTTTATTTTTATTTTTAAGTTTAGTCTCCACTGATATTATTTAATTTAATATCATCTGTTGAGTTAAATAAATCACCTGTTGTTACTTCAATATTTCTTTATTTTTTATGGAACATACTCTTAAATCATCAACCATATCAAATAATAGTTAAAAATAAAATTTGTAGTAGGAATATAAGACTAATAGATTAAATAATCAAAAAATAATATAATTATCTTAGGTTATTTAACATTTAAAACTTAACAAATTATAATATATTTTTTATAATAGTTAATATATTATAATTCATAAATATAACAATTAGTAACAATAAATAAAACATTTAATGTCATAGGTCAAATCTATTTTACTTATACTATATTAAAAAGTGACGTCTAGAGTGAACCAGTAATTAAGTGATTTATGGTGAACAATGATTATCAGCCATTAGATTGAAAAGCTCTACCAAATCTTATGATGTATCATTGATACTTAATATTTTTTTTCCTTCCTCACTCTTACCCAGCCACCATATCTCTCCTAGCTATCTTTCTCTCACCCAACCGCCGTGGCTTTTCCCCTTTTTTGCTCTCACACTCTCGGCCCACATACCTATTTTCTCTCTAGTCGACCTTTGCATTGATTTAAATCTTGGAAGCTTATGAAGACTGATTCATATTATTGATAGTATACAATTTCAGTTGCGTTTGTTCTTGCTCCAACGAGATTGATAATGTTCTTTTTATTTTTGGGGAAAAATGCTAACAAAAATTTTGAAGAGGAAAATTATGATTTTTTGCGATGGATATTTTGCAAGGCTTGGGTAAGGTGATTGATTGAAGTTTTATAGATTTTAAGAAAAATTATTTCTATTTCTTATGCCTCAACACAATAGGTGTCGTTTTTATTTTATTTTGGGTTGGAGATAAGTGAGATATGAAGAAGTGGTGCAGTGGCGAGTCACCGTGACAGGAGGAAGGTGAGGGAAAGAAAGGGAGAGAGGAGAGAATGGAATTGTTAGACGCGCAGTCTGGTGTGACTATCACATGATAAGATCTGAAGAACTGGTCGACCTAACGACTCTTGGTCATGGTTCACCCATAATTCGGGTGAAATATATGTCATGTTAGTCCACCGTAGAAGCCACCTTAATAAAATACATTGATTGGCTTTTTTTACCGCCCAACTTTTGTTCATTCAATATTATATCTATGTAATAAAACTTTCTTGTAAACTTAAGTGTTATTTATCTATCGCATATGATACTCGAAGTATTGTTGGGTTTTTTATATTTGTATTTATATTTTTATTTCTATTTTTTGGATGTAGTAAGATACATAGACCATATGTGATCCCAAAACCTTAAGATAATAAGTTCATGGTTCTAGCATCTTATATATATTAGACGATGTGTGACTATCTCACACTTGGATACCCAATATCTCCCCCTCAAGTGTGAGTCTCAGGCCCATATGTACACATCCCGTTATGAGAGGGTATGGGTTGTTATTGGGCCTACGCTAACGGGCTGTGATACCACTTGTTGAGTTTTTTATATTTATATTTATATTTATATTTTTTTGGGATGTAGCAAGGATACATGACCACATTTGATCCAAAAAACTTAAGGTGATAGGTTCATCGGTCTAACATCTTATATATTTTTTATTTTGTTTGTTATTAGACGATGTGAGACTATCTCACACTTGGATACCCAACAAGTATTTCTCTATTTCATCCATCAGGTTTGGATTCTATGGTTTTTTTTATCCTTAGTACAAATAGTCGACGGTGTAGGGGGATGAGAAGGGGGAGTGTGGAGCTTTGCGGATTCGAATCCGTGTTCCCAATGTCCCGCAACACTTTACTACTCGGTTGCCTTCTCTGGGACCGAAGTTTTGGATTCTATGGTTGACATCTCCATCTATTTTCCTATAATTATTTTATAATGGACCGAAGGTACTTAAAAGATGAGACTTGTGGCATTATTATATATTGTCTATTTTCACCTTCACATCAGAGTTTGTTTGTCTCATGCTAAACTTGCATTTTTATATGATCTATTTTACTTCTATTTAGGCCAAAACAATATGTTTTCCAGGCTTATCGCAATCAGTAATTTTTAATTTATCTTTTCTCTCAGACTCTCTAATTGAGACTTTATCACCTAAAAAATGCATCGTGATGACACTTCTTGGATATGTTTGGTAGACACTTCTAGAACCAAGATAAAATATACCAACCCAAAGCCAACCCTTGGTACACATTTGTAGTTATCATAAAATCTTTTGTATTTTCACCCAACATTCTCACACTAGTTGTGACCTATTCATACATATATTTGATTACTCGAACATAAGCGATCCAAACACCTATCTTCTCTAAAAAATTTTCACAAAGCCTTTCGAAGCACTTTGTCATACGCCTTTTCCAAATTAAAAAAAATAATGTGTAGGTTTTTTTGATTCCTCTGATATTGCTCCATCATTTTTCGCAGTAAGTACATGAATTTCATAGTTGATCTCCCTAACATAAAATCAAATTGATTTTCTATGCTGTGGATTTCTCGTTTAGTTTCAGCTCAATCGCTCTTTCTTAAAACTTTATAGTATAGCTCTTAAGTCTAGCCTTCCTATAATTTGAACAATTTAGTATATAGCCTTTGTTTTTAAAGTTAGGGATTAAATTACTTCTCCATTCATTCAACGTATACTCTTAAACCTCATAATTTTGTGAGTCAATTTATGGTTATCTCTCATCCTTTCTATATCTCGATAAGGATATTATATATAGCTCAGTTGCTAATTTTGTTCAATATTTCTTTTACCCCAAATTCTCTCTCTTTTTTTATGAGCAACATGGGCTAAGCCCCCACCAACAAAAACAAACTAGAGACCCCTAGGAAACTAGGTCCCAGCAAAATCAGCCTTCACAGCATTCGGCACAAAGGCTGGAATACAATAAAAAATCTTAATACATAAATCTAAATTAAGACCCATCTTAGCAAGCCCATCCGCTACTTGATTGACTTCACGGTGAATATGTGAGACCACAACATGCTCACCCTCTCTCATAAGAGTAAGGATATACGACACTAAGGCAAAAAGAGGATGCTGCGAAGAACACCCCAACTGTACAAGATTTATTGCTGTCAATGAATCGCTCTCAACGACAATCTTCCCAAAACCTTTGAGTCATGCCAACTTGAGACCCATGAAAATGGCCCAAAGTTCAGCCTTCGTTATGGAGCAAGGATTTATATTCGACGCCAAACCAAAAAGAAAAATGCCCCAATCATTGCGAAGCACAACACCGGTTGCAGCTAGCGATCCATGACGCGAGACAGCACCATCACAGTTCAATTTGACTCACCCTGTTGCCGAAAAATTCCAGCTAACAAGTCTCGGTTCAGAACCAGAGGTGCTTAGCTTCTCCAGAGGGCCGTGATTAGTCCAGCTTAGAGAGATGGTGTAACATCCCAATTTTTAAGAAAAATTATTCTAGCAATAAAATCCTGAATACTTGAAGATAAGTCATAGAGATTGATCACCTCAATGATTTACTGAGAGTACGAGGAACTATTTTGAGTTATTTTGAATAATTTATTTATTATAAATAATTATTATTCATGATATCAATTCAAATTAATAGACAGCGTAGACGTATGCTGCTTTTAAGATGAGTTCATCAATTATACTTATTATGAGTTTTCTGTCTGACGCGGTAACGCGAATTTTTGTTGACTAAGAAAGTGATTGAATTAAATCAAGATAAAATTAAATTTAAGAGTTAATATTTTATATTAACTCATAGTTCGAATATGTCAAAATATTCTAACGAAGTTTTGTCGCATTTTGAACCACCGGGTAGTTTTTATCCGCGAATAAAATTTTAAACAAACTCCGATTTCGATGAAAATCGAATCGTAATTTTTTGAGATTATTTTTGAGTGTTTTCACTTGTTCTATTATTTATGATAGTTAAATAGGAGTTAATTAGTTTATTTTTAATAAATCATGGTCTGTACTCCACCATACACCACACTTATATGTCTTCCACCCTAGCACCCTCCCTATTCCCTTTTATCCCCTTCCCTACGTGAAGAGCAAACAGAAAAAAAAAGACGAAAGGAAAACGAAGAACAGAGGAGAAAGAAAGAAAAAGGAAGAAAAGGAGGGAGGCGCGTGATGGAGGAAGGGGGAGCAGGGACGAAACCACGGCGGCCTGAGGGCGGAGGTTCGTGGTGGCGGCGCCAGGAAGCAGAACCGCGAGCGAGAGAGGAGGAAGAAGAAGCAGGACAGACCGAGAGAGATAGAGAGAGAGATCGCGAGAGAGAGAGATCACGAGAGAGGGGGAGAGAGAGGCAGCTTGAGAGAGAGACAAAGAAGGAGGGGGGCCAAATCAGAGGAAGAAGATGAAGTAGGTAAGGGTTTGAATCAAGTTTTCTCCTTTGTTTTTTTTTCTTGAGCAGAACTGTGGCTCTAATCTATGAATTAGGAGTTGATTTATTTGTTTAATTTCTTGTATAATGTTTCTATTATGTGTTGATTATGATCATGAGCAAAGAGATCAAAGTTTCCCCCAATTTTTGGGAACCTTAGGGCGCATGACCTAAGGGAAAGGGGCTTTGTGATTTCTCAAGTGAATCATCAAATTGATTTGTGTTTCTTAGTTCTTAATAATTGCTATTGTTGTTATTGTTGTCAATTTTAGTTTAAATCAAAGGAGTTAGTAGATTTCATGAAAAACCCTATTCTTGGAGAGCATGATTTGAGTAATTTGATTTGGATTATGTCTATGTTTTGTTCTTCTTGTTGTTGTTGTTATTGTTGTTTTATTTGGTAGTTTTGGAACTAGAATTTTGATTGAGTATTTTTGTGATGAAAACTTATTTTTGAAAGAGGGTTAAGTGAAGTTGGTTGTAGAATAGGCTTTGTTTTGGGGTAATGATGGTTGTTTTGTGAACTAATTAGTATGTGAATGGATGTTGCCTAACTAGTTGGAGAATTTGCAAATTTTTTTGGGGAATAAGAGGGTTGGCCGCGAGCTCCCTAGGGCTTGAGGGAGAAATGATTTTGTGTTCTTCGTTTTATATTGTTGCATGAGATTGTGTTCAAGTTTTGGAAAAGAATGGAAATGATTTGCTAATTTTAATTGGAGGTTTTGCAATTTGTCTCCTATTTTTGGGTGTTGGCCGCGAGCTATTCCAAGCTTGGGAGGCAAGTATTTTTGTGTTTCTAACTTGTAAATTAGGTGTTAAGAATTGTATGGACTTTGGAAATTTTTTTAGAAAAGTGATTGGATTGAAATTTGAGAGTTGATTCGGTTTTGAGGCTATGAAACAATTAAGGTGAAAAGGACTCTTTGAAGTCCTAGACACCAATTGGAGCCTTGACTTAAGTAGTTGAGAAAAGAATTTGTTAAATCATGTTGTGTCAAGTTTTTAAGTTTGGAAAGAATAGATTCTTAGTCTTTGAAATTTTAGTCTTTTAATTGTGAGTAGTTTTTCAAGTGTATGGAATTCTTTTGAAAACAAGTATTTCAAATTATGTTTTAAGTGTAGGTGATTTGGTTAGTTAAGAGGTTTGGGTTTTGAGAGCCTAAGGTTATAGAATTAAGACTTTAGATTATGCTAAGTTTGTTTCGTGTGATAGGCTTTGAGTGATCTGAGATCGTGCGGTATAGAATCGAGGAGTATGTGGACATGTGGCTTGGCGTTTCGGTAAGGGCACTTCACATTATATATTTTATATAGTGTAGTGTGAGTAAGGGCAACTTTAGATATTGCATAGGATTTAATTTTAAGTCTTAAAGCGAAGAAGTCTGAGAACCTCAGGGTTTGAAGTGAGGGTCTCGTACCCCTTCGTTTGTTTTATTGTCTGATATCTATACTGATTATTTAGTGGACTTGTCTGCAAGAGGTTGGCAGCTGTCCCTAACCCCCCACATTTGTTTGCTTTCCTCTCTGTTAACTCCACTGCATTGCAGAGGGATGAATTGTGTGCTGATCGTTACGATATGACTTGATTGGATTTATTTGCTATATATTGTTGAACTGAGTTGTATTGTGATGAGTTTCTGATTGAATATTTATTTAATATGAGATTGAATATCTATTTAATTATGCCTCTTTGAATTATCATATGAGTTGATTTATTCATTGGGGTTGTGGAAGTATTGTCGTGACGTTTGTGAGCTTTGAGCCGATTAACCTAGGGTGCTAGGATCCCCTAAAAAGCTACGGCCGGTTTTTCGGTAGAGCTAGCTAGGCGTCGTAACGTCAAGGAACCTGAGCTGAATGTCCTAGGGTGAGAGGAGATCCCAAGGCCATGGCTGGTATTCAGTGGATTGTTCGACGTTACTTTCCGGAAAATTGTAGAGAGTGTCTTGAGTTGCATTATGGGGCATTTATGCATATTGTTGTCTCTTCAATTATGTTTGTTGTTTTTTTATGCTTATTTGAGAAGTTGACCCTTGCCCGTGGTTCTTTCAATCAATGATTGTAACCCAGATGACGAAGAAAGCGGAGTGTTCGGGACTGCAGAGAAGCGCAGCCGAGAAAAACCTGTCCGGCTTCCTACTTGGGGTTATGTTTGCAACTTACTAGGAGTTTAGTAAGTGATGTAGCGTGACAACCAGCTATAGGATATTTGTAGTTCATTTCAAAGTTGTAATAAATGTATTTTCAGTTTGCAAAAATCGGAGTGTCATACGTGTAATTAATAAATTATGAGTACGATTCCTGTGGTTTTATTTTGATGTTTTATTTATTTATTTTCCATCATGTTTCTGAAATCGCTGTGATACTCTGTCCGTTCTGTTAAAAGAAGTTTTTATAGAAAGAGGAAAAAAATAGAACCACACTTTCGGAAAACCCTGCAAGTAGAGTATTTCACCTTTCAGAAATATGTCAGTTTTTGATAAGAATATTAGTTTAGTAGCGCTCCGAAAACGGGGTGTTACAGATGGCTTGGCACCGGTAGTGAACACGGCGAGCCAAGTCATTCGTTGCAAAGTGCTTTCCGTTAAATACCACTTCGTTTCGGTGCTGCCAGAAGACTAAATTAGCCACACCAAAGATTAGATTCCACCCGAATCCGCTTCTGTCATCCGCATTCGCCAGATTTTTCTCCAACCAATTACATAATTCATCAGTCCAAAATCCATTAGGTAAGAGATTACCAGCCAACTCACCCAAAGTCATCGCGATAATCTCACAATCCCTGACCATATGAAGAATTGATTCGTCAGTTCTATTGCGGATTGGGCATAAGCTTGATTCGGCTATATTCCTACGAACTCTCGCAATGTTCGTCTGTAATGTGTTTTGTCTCATCTTCCATAAGTGAAATCTGTAGCATTTCGGCCCAATCCAAGACGACACAGCTTTGGTAGTAGAAATAATTTAGATCCGTTGCTTTGGTAGTAGAAATAATTTAGATCCTCTTTTCTTGAATGTTTGTTCGAGTTTAAAGAATACTCATGATTTCATAATTTTTTTCATAAAAATAGCATCTCATCATTCAAAAATTTCTATTTGATAGTTTTAATCAAGGTAATCAAAATCGGACCAGATTAACACCTGGTTCGTATGGCCCCATAAAACCGTTATGTGGAAATCGGGGAAGAAACAGCTTAACCGGCTTAGAACCGGATAAACCGGTTAGGAACGTGTTGTAATCTTCGACGTTGAGTCATCAACGTCTTCACCATTTCTGCTATGTCTTTGATGCACCACATTGCTCGCCCCAAAGTCTACTTCTCCAAACGATATACTATCTTAAGCGATGCACGATCTTGGCTGCACCGACTTACTGCACCTCCATGGTTTCAAGTGATGCATTGTCTTGGCTGCACTGCCTTCCTCGATGCACCATAATCGTTCAAAGGAAAACAAATGAGTGTTATACAGAACAAGGGCGACTCCTTTCATGACAATGAGGTAGCCATGGCTACCCCAAAATAACAAATTAAAGACTAGGTATATAGATACGTCGAATGTTGATATATATATATATAGATTGTCACTTATATTTTAATTATTTGCATTGGTGCAGCGGTGAAACTAGTTTTTGCAGGTGCCAGAACTTGGGATCAAATCCCGTATTATCATTTTTTTAGCTTTTTGCATTGTTATTTTAGATCCATGCGCCAAAATTACCACAAAAATAATGTCACCGTAAGATTTGAACCACGTGTTTGTGCATAAAACAAGCGAACAAAGTCACTACACCGCCATGAAATAGAATTAGGCTTATTTTGGTGGCCAATAAAGAAGAGTTCTGATGCAACTTTCAAGCTCTTCCTATTAGAGTGTACATCTCTTGTAGCCTATAGAAGCTATGGTAGACTATCCCATATTGTATATATTCCCTTGTAACTAACTAACTGATTCAGTTAGACTTTCCCTACCTGAACTACTATTCTATAAATAGAACACTGATGTACAAGCTAAGTCTTAAGAATCATTTTACAAATTCAATGAATTATACTTTTGGAATTATGTTTTAACAAAGTTAGGGTAGTCACAATTCTAACATGGTATCATCGAGTCAAGTCGATCCACTGGATCATTCGCAATCGTCGCCGGCGTCGCCAGGTGTTTCGCCTCCACCTCCTTCTGCCGCTGAGATTTTATGCGCATTGTCGCAAACGATCATGAATAAGAGTGGTCGTTAATGATGCTAGCTAGCAGAGTTAGAACAGGCCAAAATAAAATAAAAAATGGATTTGGTTGTTGGCTTTACTACATGTAAAGCTAAAAATACAATTATTCAATAAATAAGAGTAAACCCTCGAATTCGGGAAAAGGCTTTTATGAAGTGAAATTGCCTCTAAACACATAAGTTAAGAATGTATTATTGCTTCATTTGATATAAAGCGCATCTTATTGATCTTAACTAGATTTGTAAATGAGCTGAGCTATTCGTGAACTATTCTAGCTCGGCTCTTTAAATGTCCGGTCAAACTCGTTTGTTTAATTAAATAAACAAACCCAAGTTTGAGATTGAACTCGATTATTTAAATGAGCCAAGCTCAAGTCTTACAGGTCTGACATTAACAGCTCGTGAATAGCTCGTTTGATGGTATAATTGTCTATTTCAATTTATATTTTATTTTCTGTGTTATTTTTATTATGCAATTCATTAAATTTTAAAGAGATGCTATAGTGAGTTGTTGTATTTAATTCGAACCCTTTTCCCAGACATTGTGTGAAGAGGCACATTTCGTCTTTCATTTGTGTACACTATACAATATTTTGAAATCCTTACTATCACCATAGTTCAAAGAAATTTTGTTAATTATGTATATGTTGAATGGGAATGAGGTATCCGTCTTCCTTCGTCAAATCTCCCCCATTCATAAATAATTTAAGAAATTTTTTCATAAATACAAAAATGATTTAGTTATAAATGAGCTTAACAAGCCAAGCTCAAACTTTACTTTTTTTAGCAAGCCAAACTCAAGATTTTAGTTAGACTCAATTAAATAAATGAGCTAAACTTATGCTTTACATTTTTTTGTAAGCCAAGCTCAAGTGCTCGGCTTCGCTAGACTATTTACACCCCTAATCTTAACCCATTACAATTCAAGGAATCAAACCGTGGTACATAAATAATCACAAATGTTAGTCTAATTATAAGCATTTTACATGTTATTGCATGAGAAAAAACGACTAATATAGCCAATATTCATGATTAAACCAAGAATAAAGTCGTAACTTTTCAAGGACGAATTTCATCCGCAACTCAAATTTTCAAGGACGGATTAATAAAAAAAGCAAAGGTTTCACCAAATGAGCAATGGATCCATAGATAATGCTACAGTTTCTATTCACAACTCCTTTTTTTTTTTTTACTAGTTCTTATTGAAGCCGCTTTATTCACAACCAAAATTACAAATAGATTGGTACTCCCTCCGTCCCCTTTTGTTCAATGTTTTAGCCAAACAAATTTGTCCAATTTTAATTGTCGTTTTACAATATCAATGAAGTATTAAATTATTTTTTTCCTATTATGCCTTTGAAGCATTAAAGTATTTTTTTTCTTTCAATTTTACTCATTTCTCTTTCCCAAATCATTAGTAATTAATGATATTTGTAATTCTAATAGACCCACTTTTGAAATAAAAACCCCCTCTCATCTCAACTTATAGTTTCTCTCTCCACTTAGATTAAATAATCAATTACTATGAGAGAGAGGGAGTAACAAATGACATATTAGGAAAGTACAAAATATTTTTTATGAATTCCGAACTGTTAATTCATTTCTTAGTTTCTGTGCCACAACCTTAACCGTCAATCAAAAGGGACAGAGGGAGTATTTAACAAGAGCATGATCATGGGTATGAACATGCAAGTATACATATATTTTGTTCAAAATAAGACAGTTTGTAAAAACTAAGTCCAGTATCTAAAGATTGAACATGACCTTAATGGCATTACCACCACGAGCACTAGTTTCAAAGGCTTCTTCCACTTCCTTTTGAGAGAACCCAAACCTATGAGTTATAAGGGGTTTTACATCGATTTTGCCACTCCTTAGAAACTCAAGACATAGAGGCCATGTGTTCTTGTAGCGGAAAATGCCAATCACATCAACTTCCCTGCATTTTATATAATAAGCCTTCCTTATCAAACATGACATGAAACAAGAAAAATTTAAAGGCATGCAAAAATAAGATACTTCACATGACACGCATTTGTTCTAATTACCCTATGAAATGAACAAATGCCTAGTAAACATGAAAGAATATATGATGTGCATGTTTTATCTTTTAAATTATATAAATTTTTATTCAATCTATCTATTATCTGTTACTATATCACGGTGGGTTTTAGGGTGGGCCACATTGACATGTGGTCTATGTGGACCAGTAATTGAAAAATTGTTCAAAACTCTGACGACGACCAACGCTGCCTCTTTGGAAGCAGAAGCTCATAACCCTCCTCGGCCTCACGCCTGAGATAGTGACCTGATCGGTTCTAGTTTGACAACAAACACGAGAAAACGAATATAAGTTGAGTTTTGAGGCACTCATGATTCGTTTCTCTTTGTTTTGTCGAAACGACAATGATTGAGTCAAAGTCTCATCTGTGAGGGCATAAAGGATCGTGGTGAGCTTTTGCTTCCAAGGGGTGGCGTCGGTTGTCGAGTTTCGGACCAATTTTTCAAGTACCGGTCCACATGGACTACATGTCAAGGTGGTTCACCTTAGAATTTGCCTAAAACAATGGCCCCTAATGGCACGTGGCAGATTTCTACACCCTTCATTTCCTGCCCAAGTTTTCTTTTCTAGACCCATGCTTTTGCACGAGACTTTACTACTAGTCTATTACTATATTATAAAACAATGACCCCTAATGACACGTGGCACACATCCATGCCCTCCGTTTCCCACCCAACTTTATTTTTTCAGACCCGTGCTTTTACACAGGATTTTACTACTAGTTAGTTAGTTAAATTTTTGGTCCATCCCTGATAAGGATGTTGTTTACCTATTGATATTTCATAGGTACTCAGATCAAGTCTCATACCTTGCAGCAGCTGGGGTGAGTGGGACAGTCATTTCAGAATGACCCATTCCCACAAGACAAACTTTTCCACCTGGTTTTGTAGCATTCAGTGCTGTTGACATGGTTTTGTTAAAACCAGCACAATCAAAGGTAACATCCACACCAGCTCCCATAACACTATGTATCTGCTTAACTTCTTCAGCTACATCCTGTAAAGCATTGTATTTGAAATTTAGTTTAATCGGCTTTCATAGAAACACCTGAAAATGCTCAGTAAATATTTAAATTTGTCCCCAAAACACATATTTGAATGGCATTCTTTCAAAAACTTACTACAGGAACCATGTACAAAAAAACCTGACCAGCAAAGAGAGTAACAAGTTGCAATGAAACAGTACATCTTTTGATGAAAAGAACATATAACAATGTAAAAAAATAGCTGTCACCTGAACATACAGGAATTGAAGAATGAAGAGAGCAATATTTAGTTAGGCCCAGTTTGGATTAACTTCTAACTTATAGGAGCCTCTTCATAAAATAATTTTAAGGCTCTTTACTAACGGAAAATTCTTTCCAAGTTTATAAATATTTATAGAGAAATTAATAGAGAGTTTTTGAAAAAATTGAGACCCAGAAGCTAATTTCAACTTACACAACATCATTAGTCACCCGACGTACATGCAAATTACTCTAATGACAGATACAGGTAGTAGTACTGCAGAAAGGGATTGTCTGATATGCTAATTGCTAAAGAAGAAAATATAGCAGATTTTGTTAAACTTCGGATTCAAATATACCTGAATGTTTGTTGAAACTTTGACAATATCATCTGCACCAAGAGTTTTCGCAACAGATAAACGGTGATCATCCACATCCGCAATGACTATCCTAGGTGCCCCGAAAGCACGAGCTGAAAGCATTGTAACAAGTCCTATAGGTCCTGCTCCCATGATCAACACATTGGTTTCTGGTCCAATATTAGCTCTCCTACAAGCATGAACACCAACACTTAAGGGTTCACACATTGCCCCCTCCTCCAAGCTCACATTGTCTGGTAGTTTAAAACATAGGTCTGCTGGATGCACTATCTGAAAACAGAAAATTGCAACCCAAACATGGGTTTTAAATTTTCACAAGATCTATTTCACCACATAAAAATATTGCTAGAGAATGCTATGAATATTTGAAAGTATGGGGACTACGGCAAGGTTTTAATCATACATAAAAGTCTAAAACCATGATTATAATTGTACTTTACCGGTCAAGATTTTATGTATATGAGAAACAGTGGGACAACCATTATCTCATTCTGCAGAATATATAGTAATCAGTGTTTTAAAAACCAGATCAGCCGGTTCAACTGGGAACCGCCCTTGTCTATGATTCAATTATTCGGCGGTTCAATCGCCGGTTCTTTTCAGTTCGAGCGGTTTAAAGCAGTTGAACCATGACCTAAAGGTCTCATCGATTCGATGTCCGGTTCGGTTTTTAAAACAGTGATAGTGATAGCTCAATTGCAATCTATAATTCAATGTATTCACTACATTATCAGAAACCAAAGCAATTACAGTATTAGATAGAACACATTCCAATGAAAAAATCACAACGAAAGAAAATCATATTTAATGTTAAATACCAAACTTGAACATTTAAATTTGCCAGCATATCATCCTTGTAAGCTGAGTAGATTCACACAGATTTTATTCATAACCTTTTAAGCAATGTAGCGACCCAATTTTGCGAACAATTGATTAAAAATTCTGTAAAGAAACAATTTAACTTGCTGATACTTGTATTTTCAGATTAGATAGTTAATATGTATTTTAACTTCCAATTGAACATAACTATATTTGTTAATTAACATATTTCAAAGTCTATTAGTCATTTGAGATTTTCCAGCAGCAAGTAAATTCATCTGAGGACATCATAAAATATCTTGATCTTGATCTGCATAGAAAATATTTGAGATTTTCCAAAAGTTGTGAATTCATTCAAACCTGATTAGCCAGGGAACCATGAACTGGTGGAGTAGCAAAAAACTTCATATCAGGGCATAGATTGTATCGACCGAGTTTGCAATGGTCGCAACGCCAACAACTGATCCCAGGCTCAATCGCGACACGGTCACCAGCCACCAAAGTCTTTACCTCACTACCAACTTCTTCTATGACCCCAGCACACTCATGACCAATAACCATTGGTTCTTTAACTATAAAATCTGCACATCTCAGTGTCTGAAAGTAAAAGAATCAATCAAAAATTGAAACTTTTTACCAGAGAAAACAAAGATATATATATATATATATAAAATAACCCCTTCAATCAAAATTCCCAACCAAAGGAACATTATCTTCCTTTTTCCTAATTTACCAGAAAGTGAAAGAAAACTCTACTCTAGTTATCCATGTAATCAATCACAGATTGCTCAAATTACACTTAGGTCAACAGATTTTATAGCAAAGCAAATCACTTGCAGACAAAGATCATCAAACTCATCCAACCTAAGTGTATATTTAAAACTGAAATTAGATATAAAAGTAATAGTATCTACCTTGAGGTAGTGAACATCACTCCCACAGATTCCAACAGCTTTCATTCTAATTCTAGCATCATGGGGTCCTTCAAATATACAGAATGAAGTAAATTTAACAGTGAAATTAGTGGGCAGTGTAAATAGAAACACAGGAAAACAACCAATATTAATAAATACTACTAATAATATTATTAATATTAATTGAAAAACAGAATGGAATGAACAAAGCTACTTGAGGGAGAGAGGGAAAAAAAAAAAATTAATACCAAGAGAAGGAAGGTTGAAAGGTTGAATCTTGAGATTGTTGATACCAACAAGCCAAGCAGCCATATTCTCTTGTTCACCAATTCCATGATCATCAAGTGACATTCCCCCTTTCCCCATTTCTTTACCTCAGTCACTGAAGCTCTTTTCTTTTCTCTCTCAAATTTTGAAGCTATCAGATATAGTGAGGATATACAGGGCTATTGCATCTGACCAATTATGACTTGTATTGATCTGTGACTCACTTTTTTCATATGATTTTTATCAACATATGGATGGTGGTTTTTTGTGATATACATTGGGTTGTTCTTATCCATAATATTTTTATTTTTTTCTTGTTACATTTTTTTTGGGTCAAAATCTGTTAGATTTCTAATCCATAACCTTATGCATATCCTCTCCATCATTTTCGGTTGTGCTAATGGGCTTTTAGATACCCAAAATGTTATGATTGTCATGCCAGCTGTGATATGACTCATCCCAGCAATGAAATGAAACTTTTATATTTGATAGTTGTTTTTGAGCCCATGCAAACAATGGGGTAAACTTTAATAAATTAATTAATTAATTAATTAATACACACTAAATTATGTTCTATACTCTTTAACGTGAAGTTTTTATTAACACATGGTATGTAGATATGATGTAGATATTATTATTATTATATTTATGTATAAATTTTGCAAAACGAGTAATGTAAATATTTATTTTTATGATTTATACATTAATACATTTTTATATAAGATATTTTCACTATGTAAATATTTTTATCCACATATAATATTAATATATTGTTGTGTGATATATGTATTTACCTATGAGAGTGACAAATAAGGTTGAATAAAGATATGATATGATATGATATAAATCTGATAAGCCCTTATCATATCATGTGTTTGATAACAATCTAGATAGAATAAGAAGGTTGGATGAGGATATGATTAGATATAAACTTAATAAGTTTTTATCCTATTCTATGTTTAGCGATAACAAACTATATGACATTATATTATCCCATCACGTGTTTGAGATCATCACGTATTTGAGATGGATCAAATAATAGTATGATAGAATAAAATCAAATAAAATGATAAAATTATCCATATTTTCAAAATTAATTCTTAATTTTTTTATTAATTTAAATTAATTATTATAATTTTTAATATCAATGATTAATTTTTTTAAATATATTTCAATTTATTGGATTTTAATATTTGATAATTTTAAATTTATTAAAATCATATAAAATGACAAAACTTCCCTTGTGATAGAATTACATATAATTTTTTAAGATTAATTTTTAATATTTTTTAACTTAATTAATTCTTTATAATTCTTAATATTAGTTTTTAGTTTTATTGTAAATATGTTTAACAATTATTGGATTTTAAATTTCTTTTATAGTTTTTGTTGTTTTAAAATATTATAAAATGGCAAAATTAACCCTGTGATAAAATTACATATAAATTTTAAAATTGGAAATTAATTTTTTATTAATTTAAAGTATGTTTTATAATTTTATATTTTTTAATATTTAAATTTTCATTTGAATATCGTCATAGTTCACTACATTTTAATTTATTTTTTAATAATTTCAATTTCTTTATATTATATAAAATAACAAAATTACTCTTGCTACAAAATGACATATAATTATTTAAAAATTGTTTTGATTATTTTAAATATTTTTACTAATTTAAATTTATTTTTATATTTGATATTTTTGAATACTAATTTTTTTAATTTTGTTTTATATTTTAAATATGTTTAAATTTTATTAGATTTTAAATTATCTTTTTATTAGGTTGAACAGTTGTTTAACTCAAGTTTTTGATTTGAGGGGTGCTCGTGGAGTTTAATCCAATGTTTTAAAAACCGAACCGGCCATCGAACTGGCGAGACCTCCGGGTCATGGTTTAACCGCTTTAAACTGCTCAAACTGGGATGAAACCGCGGTCGAACTGCCAAAATAACTAGACCGTAAACAACGCCGGTTCAAAGTTTAACTGGTTGAACCGTCCGATTCGGTTCGATATTTAAAACAGTGGTTTAATCGCTTTTTAGAAGTGTCAACCCCAACTAATAGGTCAATTGTGCAAATTTCGTGTGTAACAGGCAATTGAATGTCTCAAAGCGCGAAAAGTAAAAACAATGAGAAATATAACAACAAAAGATAAAGAGAGAAAATGCGTGAAGGAAAAACAATATAAAACTTCAAAAGAAAAGTAAATGACTTGGACTAAAACAGAACTTGTAGTAAGGCAACGAAAAGTGATTTTGATTAAAAAGAAATGTACCCAATCGACAAGGAATTGATAATCAGCCAAAAGTGAAATAAGACTGTAGTAAAGATCAACAAATTAAGGGGAACTGAAAAATGACTGAAATTGAAGTCAGGCTAAAAACGAAAGTGCGTTGACAATGGGAACTATTGCTTACATTGCTTTCTGTGTGACTAATAATCATTTGAGAGTGGTAGATGTGTTAGGCATTTTAGGAGTTGTGAGTGTTGTGAGTTTTTTTCAATTGTGCCAATTTCCAACTCGAAGCCTATATTTATATGTGCATCCTCTAATACTTTACTACCCACAACTCCCTCCAACTGCTTATGGCAAATGACTTCCTCAGTGAAAGAAACTACCCACTTGGTGGTCTCCTTCCCCAAGTGATAACTGTCCACTACTCTTGGCAAAGACTTCCAACACGTGGTAACATCTTCTAGAATCCCTTTTCTTAATAACTGCTTTTTATCGACAAACTTTTTGACCTTATTTTTCGAAAGGAGCACTTTGTTGGAACGGTCGAATATCTTCTAGTTCCCATAAACCTTGGCCTCCCGAATCCTCCGTTTTCTCGACCAACCTATTCACTCAACCTCTACCTTATCGAAAATTCTTGTTTGGTCCAAACAGATGCCCCACAAAATATTGACTCTTGATTAAAAAGTTAATATTTTTATTTATCAGACCAAGAAAGAATTTCTAGAATCTTCCCTGATTTGACTGATATGATCAGTTGTCTTTCCTCCTCTCTAGGCAATGATTACTTTTTTAATTTCCTGATTATCTCGATCTCAATTTACTAGGCAACATTTAGGCCTTTCCTAACCAACTTTCAAAGGCTAGTTTATGTTAAACTCAACCTATTTAAAGGCTTCACTTGCCACTTTTTGGCCTTCACCTAGCTCTTGACTTGAAAACCTCTTGTAAACAACATCTTCTTCAATTTGTCACTTCCATACTTCCATGGCTACTCAATAAGCTTTGCGTGTACCTCTGGCTTTCCTCTTAGTCAAGACTGGCATTCGTGAATCGGTCATCATGCGTACTTGATCCATAGGGAACATCCATACAATGGGCTATTTGGGAGCAAGGAAGTGTCATCTAAATGATGCATCAAAATAACACTTAGTCAAGAAAGTGTTATCTGGATGATGCATCCTGATAATGTTTCCTTAAAAAAGCGTTATCAGAAATACCATTCAGGGAATTGGAGCGAGTTTTCGCTTCTTATAACGTTTTGAAGCGTTATCTGGGTTAATGCGTGCATCAGATGATGCTTAATCTCATAACGCTTTTACATGTAATAAAAATCATTTTTAAACGTTATCGAAAACAATATTCAGTGTAGTGATGACTCAAAAAAAATCTTTTACGGATTATTGGAAAGTACACAAAGTCGTGTTGCTTCAATAATGTCAACATGAATAGCTTTTTTTTTGGTCGTTAAAATAGTTGTCATATCATTGATGTGAAAAAGCGCCGGCCCAATGAGCCAAAAAACGCATCAGCTACAACGAAATCATGAAATCCTTAATCTTATCTCTTTATCTCTAATCTTTCTCTAATCATCCGGCCTAATGCAATCACCGGAACAAAACTTTAGTTCAAAGCTATACAAGTCAACTAGATTCAAAACGCCAAGCACACTACATCCAGAAACAATACCATACCCTAGATCCAGAGTATGTCATTATCCACTCGACTTCTCCTCTTCACTAGGTAACACCAGGGGATGCACTCTCCATCATCGCTTCTAGGGAGGATCCAAAAATCAACATGAATAGCTCGAATTGTCAATACTCTGTCAAGTAACGAGAATGGATAACTAATCTATATACATATATATTTTTATAATGTTTGAAGTCCAAACTTCCCTCCTAATTAGGGTTATTTTTGCCATTATAATTGCCATTTCAAATTTCAAATCCACTAATTTACATTGATTGACCATCATGCTCTTTGGTAACTTTGGTCATTAAATTGTGGGTTTCCAAAAATCAATCAAATGAAAGGTCATGCTCTGAAGTGAGTGGCCTTCTCTTCTTCTCTTCATTTGTGTTTTCCTTCCATTTCTTAATATCTATTTGTCTTCTGCTTGTACCAATGTCATTGCTTTTATTTTTTGGTTGCATGTTTCACATATATTCTAACTAGACCCTAAAGAGCCATTCCTTTAAACGAGTTGTGTTGTTTCTTCCAGCAATTTTGTTTTTCCCTTTTCTGATTTGCTTCAGGCATTTCATGCTTTGTTTGTCTTGCTTTTTTCTTAATTGCCTGAACTGATTACTTTATGTGGCAGGTGTGGTGTTCTTCATCTTCCATGGATTGTGATATCCTCTCCATTGGAGCATATTTGATATCATATTTTTTTATTATTGATTTTTTCTTGCTTTTTTTTTCCACCAATTTCATCCACTACAAGAAAACGCGGGCGTACCGACAGTCAAAAGCCGTCGGTAACGCCGAAAAGCCGTCGGAAAGATAAATTTACCGATGGCTTACCGATGACCACTAGCCCGTCGGTAAAATGGGCGTCGCAAATAATTACCGACGGGTTTTTTTTTTACTGTCGGTATTACAGACGGGCAAAACCGTCGGTTAACATTAGCGGTAATTTCTGACGGTCAAGGCCGTCAGTAGGTTTCTGACGGTCGAGGCCATCGGTATTGCCAGACCGTGATTACCGACGGCCATACCCGTCGGTATTCTTAATTTTTTTTCAAATTTAATTAAATAATTTATTAAATTAATTGATTAATTGATTATATTTAATTTAATTAATTGATTTATTTTTTTAATTTTTAAATTAATTAATTTCTTTAATTAATTTAATTAACTATTAATTTAATTTAATTTAATTGATTAATTTAATTATTAATTAATTAATTATTTACTTATTTAATTATTAATTTATTCCATATTAAAAAATGTGATAACGTAAACTAAAAAATAAATTAAAAAAGAAACGTAATAAATAAAAAAAATATCCGAACAAACATCAGTATTTAAAAAAATATTCGAACAATATCAAAAATATCAAAAAAAATCTGTTCAAACATCACTAATAATCCTGGTAGTCCTGATCATGATCGAGATGCTCTAAACCATCTGCGTCATCGACATGATCAGTACCATGAGGCGGAGGCGGCGGAGGCGGAGGAGGCGACTGAGGCTGCTGGCGAGCTAGCATTTGGTACATCTGTTCCTGTCACTGCTGCACCTGAGCCAAAATGGCGTTGGTCCGATGGGTCTCCTCCTCGGAAGCGGCCACTCTCTGCCTCAGAGCAGATAACTCATGCTCATCCGCGGCAGAGCGACGATTGGCACCACCACTACTCGATGACTCTCCGATGTGGAAGCGGCTGGTCCCTTTCCTATAGTCGCTGGTAAGGTTTCCAGCACCGTATAGACGACCCTTCTTCTTACAGCCAACAACATCAGCCCAAACCCTGAGTGGTGCATATGGATCCTCAAGGCTCTGAGACGGAGAACATAATGATGTCTTAGATCTAATCTGAGACATCCTCGCCTCAAACTCCTCCTGTCAAACATAAACAAATAAGTCAATTTTTTTTGGTAAGAAAACAATATAAACATTATTAAAAAACTATTCATTATATTTTATAATTACCTGGGTCCGCCTCGACCGATCATCAACAAAATCACGGGTACTCCTCCTAATATGAGTTGCACGATGGAGCTTGTGCAATTGTACCTCTCTACCCAACCTCTTCGATTGTAATTATTTAATAAAAAATCTTAAATAAATAATAATAATAATAATAATAATAATAATTATTATTATTATTATTATTATTATTATTATTATTATTATTATTATTATTATTATTATACAACACGTACAAGTCGAGCTGCGTGCTGCGCCTGACTGATGGAACCTTCGGTGTGCAAGCTCCCTCCCTTCTCAGAGGCTCTGTTCTTCTTGGCCTTCGCGCAGATGGATTTGTACTCAGCGGAGCGCCAGTGCTCTCCCAATTGCTGCCAGAGATTAACCCCTATCCAGTAGGGCTGTCCCCTGATGCGGGCATCTCTAAGTATATCAGAGAGGCGGTGGGAGGCCTTCATATGAAAGTTCTTCTCGATCCGCCCTTCATTCTCTTCCTCCCAAGCAACCCTCTGTTGAAACAAACTCTCATAATTTGGTTTTGATGATTAACAAACCCTGAGCAAAGTGATTAAGTTTATTGACATGCTTAAGTTTCTAATATTCTCCATTGAGTACGTTTCAGCACAGAAGACAAAAGTCAATAACCATGAAAATCTAAGATAAACAGCATTGGACATCATTCTTGAGAAGGAAGCTGTTAAACCAAGTAGTGAATCATTAACAGTGAATTGGCATTGGACATCAAGCCTTAGAATGGAAAGCTTTAGTAATCAAGAACCTTGTGCTTGCAACCTACTCAGAGTAAGTAAGTTCGAACTTACTCTCACTCTCTACACAACTACACAGGGACAGATTCAATGCAACAGTTTATTGCATCTATCAGCACACCAAAGCGTGAAGTAAAGGACAATCACGAAAATACATGAGTCAGCTACCTCACCAACCACTTGAGAGGAAGTTCTGATTAAAGAAGATCTGAACGCTGATAGAAAAGGATTTTGCGTGACTGACATACTGCAGAAAGCAGTCTGTCACCTGCAGAAGTACTCATCAAGCTGTTGCATCACTCCCCCAATGGATGCAAACGCCTTCAAACGGCTCTGCAACGGCTAGAAGGACATCACGCCTATAAAATCAGGTCTTGGATATCGAAAGATAGAGAGAGAGCCAAGAAGCATAACTGAATCAAATTCAAATTCACAAGTTGAACTGCCTCTCAACTCACTCAAGTGCAATCTGCCAAAATATGATGGGGTCTCTTATGTGCACTTCACTGCTTGTATACACCTTGTCTTAGATTATATTCCTTCTGTGTAATCAAGCCCAAATATCCCGCAAACACCATAACCATGTATCAGTTGTATCTTAGCTGATTCCTACTAAACTACCTAGGGTAGGTGAGTGTTGGTGAGGAATTCTGTTAAGAAGAAAAGTCTGAGGCGAAGTAAGTTCCGGTGTGTGTAAAACAGCTTGAAGAGGCTGGGAGAAAGAACACTTTGTAAGACCAAGGGTTGGTCACAAGAATTGTAACTATTTGGGAAATAGTGGAAATACTCACTGGGAGTGAGGAGTGGATGTAGCCCAAGGTTTAGGGTGAACCACTATACATCTTGTGTCCTTTACATGCTTGCAATCATATATTCACTTGTGCCACTTCACACACAATCACAACTAAAATTCAGCAACTATGCATGCTTAGTATACTGAACTGTCATCATATATCTAATGCTGAGATCACTTTATATGCTTATGTTCAATATCAGGCAAATGCTCAACATTCTGTATCTGTTATACTGTTAATTGAGTAAGTTCATCTGCAGAGTCACTAACTTACTTAACTCCAAGAATTGTCTTGAGAGCACGTTCAGAATTATTCAAATGCAGGAATTTTAAATTGTCACAATTCAAACCCCCCTTTCTTGTGACAACTTATCACTTCAATTGGTACCAGAGTTTACCTCAAGGGGCTGAGCACACTTAACCGTGTAGGAGGAAATATCCTGGAAGAAGTGATGGTGAATCCCAATAGCATCATGTTCCTACCTGAAGGAGCATCTTCAAACAGACCTCCTGGTTTTGATGGGAACCACTACTACTATTGGAAAGGTCAAATGAGGCTGTTTCTGGAATCTCAAGACACTGACATATGGGAACATTGTGGAAAATGGTCCTTTCATTCCATAAACAACCTATGATGATGGAAGGATAGCACCAAAACCAAAGGAATCCTGGACTACTGATGAAAAACACAAGGTACTCCTGAACTCAAAAGCAAAATACTATATTACTTGTGCTCTTGGCAGGAGTGAGTATGATAAAATTGTTGGATGTGAAACTGCAAAAGAAATGTGGGATACACTGAAAACTGCTCATGAAGGTACTGATCTGGTAAAAGAGGCCAAGATAAATATTCTTGTTCATCAATATAAATTATTTAAAATGGCTGAAAATGAATCTATTGAAGAAATGATTAGTAGATTTACAATACTTACAAATGACTTGAAATCTCTTGGTAAAGTATTTACTAATCAAGAAAATGTTAGAAAAGTGTTAAGAAGCCTGCCTAAGGTATGGAGACCAAAGGTAACAGCAATCCAAGAAGCCAAAGATCTATCCACTTTAAGAATGGATGAGTTACTTGGGTCATTAAAAGTTCATGTGAACGTGAACACAAAAAGGGGGGGTTGAATTGTGTTAAAAATTTTTTCGCAAACTATACGTAAAAACTTCAACACAAGTTGTTCAAAACTGTTTGTATATCGGATGCAGAGAATTAAACAGGACCGGATGCAGAAATTTAAACAGTTTATAAAAACTTGTTTTACTGAGCAAGGTAAAGATAAATAATGTAAAGCAGTAAAGGATGAGACTCAGAGATTTATACTAGTTCACCACCAACTGGTAGCTACGTCCCTGAAGGATTTTCCACTATAATCAACTGATTACAATTTCCTCAAGAGTATTCTTCTGTCACAAACTTGACAATACTCTCAACTTCTTAAAACGACTCAGTACAGTCGAGCCTTTGAGGAATAGAGACTTAACTAGGCCAAATACAGTTTTACAAAAGAGATTATGCTTTTGATAACAATCAAAATAACTCTCACAGGGAGGATGAAAAGATTAAGCTCAAAACAGAATAGCTTTCTAAAAGAAAATATAAGACGATGAGTTCAGTTCTATAAAGACCAGAAACTTGGCACGAAGCTTGATTGCACACTTGAGTAATATTGCTTTCAGAATGAAGTTTCTTCATAGTTTTTCTAACATTTCTTCAATGAATACCTTGGGGTATTTATAGGAGTCTTCAAGGGTATTATCGTTGCAGTAAAAATATCTCCTTTCCATTGAGTGAGGTAATTTGAAATGTAGTTCTTTTCTTCCTTTCCAGAGAATATCAGAATAGTACACATTACCGTTTTCGTACTATCTGCTATTTACAATTGCCTTGTACGATTTTTGCCTTATGCTAAAGGTGTCACATTTGCTTCCTCGTACATCAAAATGAGCGTACAAAATCAAATTCGAATTCCGTTCCAAAACAGTCTGAGGCTAAGAGTAAAAACGTGATCACCACGTGCTTCATTAAAGAGATCAGACGCCGCTCGTAGCAGGACGGACGCTCGTAGCAATTGAGTGTTCCACGTGTCAAGAAGTCACACTGCTGGACGCTTGCTGTTAGCAAGACGCTGAAGTGAGTTCGGATGCTGACACTAGTGGATTGTATTCAGTTCTTTTGTATATTTCTTCTTCTTCCTTGAGTGATTTGTACATATATAAATGAAGCTTTTGATACCTGTACACTCAAAGATATGTTAGAAGATAAATTGTTCTCTTGAGAAATATTTTGTTATCATCAAAATTAATGAGGGTCTAAACTTCTCAATCGTTTAGGTTCCAATATCATGAACAAGAGATCATGGAGGAAGTTCAGCCTAAGAGAGGCAAGATGATTGCACTAAAAGCCACTCACAAATTTGGAAAGAACTCAGCACAATCATCAAATTCTGCAGCTCTTAAAACTACAGAAGAAGATGATGAGTACAGTGATGAAAGTAGAAATGACAACTTTGATGGTGAAGATGAACTTACTCTCATTTCAAGGGGAATTCAGAGGATGCTCAGAAACAGAAAAGGAAGAAAGTTTCCTCAAGCCAAAAGAGAATTTCAGAAGGGAGAAGGAAGCAAGTCTCAACCAGTCTGCTTTGAATGCAATAAGCCTGGACACTTCAAAGCTGATTGTCCCCAACTGAAAAAGTCAATCAAAAAATTCTCTCCAAAGAAAAAGGCTATAATGGCAACATGGGATGACTCAGATGGAACTTCCTCAGATTAAGAAGAAGATCAAGCAAATTTTGCTCTCATGGCAAATTCTGAGGATGAGGAAGAAGGAATCATTGAAAACTCTGAGAATGAGGAAGAAGAGGTAACTTACTTTGAGCCCACAAGTTATAGTTCTTGCAGAGATCTACAAATTGCCTTTGACAATCTGTTAAATGATTCAAACATTTTATCACAAAGATGTTCTACCTTCAAAGCTCAACTTTGTGACATTAAGAAACACAATGAAGAACTTCTTACTCAGAATGAAAGCCTTCTCAAAACCATTCATCATCCTGAGATGGTCCCCATTTTAAACTTTCTGACAAATTCAAAAATTTGAATGAAAAGGCTCCTTTGGTACAGAAGGTCTTTAATGTTGAATGTCAAAAAGAAAATGAGGAACTTAGAAGAAGAGTAGATGAATTAACTACTGATTTGACTAAATTTCAGATAACACGTAAACTTTTGAAAAGATCATAGGATCTCATGGGAACAGATTTGAAAGAGCTGGACTTGGATATATCCCCATGCAAAAACCAATTTATGAAAATGTACTTGTTTCAAAACAGATCAAGAAATGCAATTACTGCAAAAATCCTGGACATGAGATTTCTGAATGCTTGAAGAGAAAGTTATCTTCCTCTAGGAAGAATACTAACCATCAAGGACCCAAAGAAATATGGGTACCAAAATCATTGTTTATCTCTGATGCAGGACTGCCTATGGGTGACAAAGAAAAGGCTATGGTTCTTAGACAGTGGCTGCAGCAGACACATGACAGGAGACAAGAGTAACTTTCTCTCATTGGAGAGAAAGAATGGGAGCTGTGTCACCTTTGGAAATAATGAAAAAGGTTGGATTAAAGGTATAGGCACAGTGGGTAAGAAAAATTCTGCTCAAATAAAGAATGTTCAATATGTTTTTGGTCTTAAGCACAATCTTTTAAGTGTGAGTCAGTTGACTGATAGTGGCTATGAAGTATTGTTTAAATCTGGTTCATGCATTATCAAGAAAACTTGCTCAGGGAACATACTCTTTACTGGTGTTAGAACCAGAAATTTGTACATTATCTGTTTAGAGGATCTTTCAGAAGAAACATGTTTTGTTTCCTTTGAGAATGATAAATGAATATGGCATAGAAGAGTAGGCCATATAAACATAAACACCATTTCAAAACTATCCAAGCTTGAGTTAGTTAATGGTATTCCAAAAATCAAATTTGAAAAGGACAGAATCTGTGAAGCTTGTGCTCAAGGAAAACATGTCAAATCTAGCTTTCACTCCAAAAACATAGTCTCTACACAAAGACCTCTTGAACTACTGCATGTTGATTTATTTGGTCCAACAAGAGTTGCAAGTCTTGCTGGAAAAAGGTATGGTTTTGTGATTGTGGATGATTATTCAAGATACACTTGGGTTTTATTTTTGAAAAACAAGGATGACTCCTTTGAAGCTTTCAAAATATTTTGCAAAAAGGTTCAAAATGAGAAAAGTTGCAATATTATTTCTGTAAGAAGTGACCATGGAGGTGAGTTTGAAAATATATCTTTTATAACCTTTTTTGATGAAAATGGAATTACTCACAACCTCTCTTGTCCTAAGACTCCTCAACAAAATGGGATAGTTGAAAGGAAAAATAGAACCTTACAAGAAATGGGCAGAACTATGCTAAATGACTCAAAAATTGAAAAGTATTTTTGGGCTGAAGCAATTAACACAACATGCTACATTATAAATCGAGTCTCCATAAGAAAAATCTTGAATAAAACTCCCTATGAGCTATGGAAAGGTAGGAAACCAACTATTGCCTACTTTCACATTTTTGGCTGTGAATGTTTTATTTTGAACCACAAAGAAAATTTGGGAAAATTCGATTCTAGATCTGATAGAGGATTTGCCTTGGATATTCAACTTCCTCAAAAGCTTATAGAGTATATAACTTAAGATTTCAGATTGTGGAAGAAAGCATGCATGTTAAGTTCAATGAGTTTAATCAGTTGTCTAAGATAAGAGAAGATGATGTTGAGGACACTACAGAAAGATCCAGTTCTCAGGATCACAGTGAAATTCTAAAGCAGAATGCTGATTCTGAAGAAGTTCCTGAACTTACTCAAGTACAAAACAGCTCATCTCAACAACCTACTCAAACTGTCAACTTACCTAGAAGCTGGAGAATAGTTACCCATCATCCTCAAGAGCAAATAATTGGAGAAATCTCAGAACCTGTGAGGACAAGAAGATCATTCAGACATGAATCATCAAATATGGCATTGATCTCAGAAATTGAGCCTAAGTCCATAGATGAAGCCATATCTGATCCTTCATGGGTTGAAGCTATGAAAGAGGAATTTGCTTAGTTTGACAAGAATCAAGTATGGACACTGGTCAAGCAACCTACTCACCAGTCCGTAATTGGAACTAAGTGGGTCTTTAGAAACAAACTCAATGAGGAAGGTAAGGTAACAAGAAACAAAGCTAGATTGGTAGCTTAGGGCTACAACCAACAAGAAGGTATTGACTATGATGAAACCTTTGCTCCAGTTGCTAGATTAGATGCTATAAGAATCTTACTTGCCTATGCTACTCATAAAAACCTGAAATTATTTCAAATAGATGTTAAAAGTGCTTTTTTGAATGGTTTTCTAAATGAAGAAGTATATGTTCACCAACCACCCGGATTTGTTGACCCTAAGAAACTAAATCATGTTTTTAAATTAAGAAAAGCCTTATATGGACTCAAACAAGCTCCTAGAGCTTGGTATGATAGATTGAGTGCTTTCCTTATAAAAAATGGTTTCTCTAGAGGAAAGGTTGATACAACTCTATTCATAAAAAATCACAAAGAGAACCTACTCATAGTTCAAATCTATGTTGATGACATAATTTTTGGGGCAACCAAAGAAAATTTGTGTGATTACTTTGCAAATCTTATGAAAAGTGAGTTTGAAATGAGCATGATGGGTGAGTTACGTTTCTTTCTAGGGCTCCAAATCAAGCAACTTGAAAATGGCATATTTATTTTTCAAGAAAAGTATGTAAAAGATCTTCTGAAAAAATATAAAATGAATGAAGCCAAAGTCATGGCTACCCCCATGCATCCCTCTACTAGCGTTGACAAAGATGAAAAAGGCAAGGCTGTTTCTGAAAAAGAATACAGAGGTATAATAAGATCCCTACTATATCTCACTACTAGTAGACCTGACATTGTATTTGCTGTAGAGCTATGTGCCAGATTTCAGTCAGCACCAAAAGAGTCTCATTCAGTGGCTGTTAAGAGGATACTCAGATACCTTGTTGGAACAACTAACCTTGGTCTGTGGTACAGAAAAAACTCTCATTTTGATTTAATAGGTTATTGTGATGCTGATTATGCTGGAGATAAAGTGGAAAGAAAAAGTACCAGTGGCTCATGTCAATTTCTTGGAGAAGCAATGGTCTCATGGTCATGTAAGAAACAAAATACCATTGCCCTGTCAACCACAGAAGCTGAGTATGTATCAGCTTCAGCATGCTGCCAACAAATTCTCTGGATTAAAAATCAATTAGAGGACTACTCTCTCAGGTATGAGTGCATTACAATTTACTATGATAACACAAGTGATATTAATCTAAAAAAGAATCCTATTCAGCACTCTAGAACTAAGCACATTGACATAAATCATCATTTCATTCGTGATTACGTTCAAAAGAACGAAGTTGAACTGATTTTTGTGGAATCAAAAAATCAGCTTGCTGACATTTTTACTAAACCTCTTCAAGAAGAAAGTTTCAATTTCATAAAGAGTAAGTTGGGCATCATCAAATCTCCATGAGTTATTTAAAGCTTATTTGTCATGAATATGTTCTGCACTGCTAAATGAACTTGCTCACATTTTATGAACTTACTCGCATTTGTATTAGTTAGTTAACTTACTCAATTATCTTTTTAAGTAAAATATATTTAAATATTAAGTTAGTGGGTCTGCAAAACTGTCAGCTAATGACACGTTCTCAGGCCACAATTTTGTAACGGCTACTAAGCACGTTTTCAATCATGATTTATTACCCCAACACACCTCATTAATGAGGTACAATCACTACTTTCTCTTTCTACTTCTTTCTTCACGCTCAACACTGATTTTTTCTTCTACTTAAACCACGACACTGCTCGGTACGATCAAGCAAACTCACTCTCTGATCAAAACCCTAAAAATGGCTAGAACAAAAATCCCTGCTGTGAGAAAGGTTCCAGAGAGCTCCTCTCGTGCCATTATTCCCTATGTCTCTCCCACCTCTTTTCTCTTTGCTTACTCTCGACCTCCTCCAGTAACTGCAACCTCGTCGGCTTCGCCTCCCATTTCCTCTACCCCCCGTAGGAGATCAAACAGAATTGCTGCTGGTGTGGGAACATCTTCATCAACCAGAACTCAAGATGAAAATGTTATCCATATTCACAATGATGATTCAGAGGGCACTCTACCTGACACCCCTCCCAGTACAGAGGAAACACTAGCCGAATCCCTGAAGAAAGTAAAGAAGGAGAAAATCCAGGGACAAATCAAAAAGAAGGAAACCAAGCAAAAGAAAGAAGGACCCTCTGAAAAGAAAAAGGAAAAAAGGGCCATTGAAGAACAAGAACAACTAGATGAAGAATGGGAGAAGAGAACATTTGTCACTGGAAGAGTTTTCCAGCTTGACAATTTAAAAAAGGCTGGGTGGAATCTCTACACTTTTCTAAATAAACCTAAATGGTCAGAGTTTGTTCAAATAGAAGAAAGAACCTATGAAGGTTTAGTAAGGTCCTTCTATGCAAATGCAAAGGTGGATGAGAAGGAACCTTCCATCACAAGCAAAGTGAAAGGAATAGACATTTATCTAACAACATGAGTTATTGCTCAAGCTCTACAAATTCCAGATAGTGGAATTAAACTATTTGAATATGAGTGGTATGAAAAGGCCAACACCACCAGGGAGGAAGTGCTTGAGTTAGCTCTCAAAATACCAAAAAACAAGGACATTGCCACAAATCTGAAGGGGCTAGAACGAATTTTTCAGAACATGGCTTCTCACACTCTAATTCCTAGGGCAGGTAGCTTTGAAAAACTTACTGACCTAGATTTAATGATTGTTTATCATTTAGTCAAGAGAAAGCCTTTAAACCTACCTTTCATCATACTAAGCTACATAAAGTATGCTGCCACTACCCTCAGAAAAGCGTCCTCACTTCCTTATGGAATGGTGCTAACAAAAATATTCATGCACTTCAAGATCCCTCTATCTAGTGAAGCCTACACTAGGAAATGCACCACATTCTTCAGCAAGAATCTGAATCAAATGGGGATAAAAGCAACCCTTGGAGAAATAGGTGGTCAAGAGGTTGAACCAACCCCATCAAAGAAAAGAAAAGCATCAAAAAATGCAGAAGAAGAAAAGGAAGAAAAAAGGAAAGAAAAGAAGGCCAAAGGTCCAGAAAAGATCTCTGGAAGAAGGATACAACCAAGAAAAAGCTAAAGTTCAAGGCTCCAGAGGCTGCTGAAAAGGAACTTGCCCAAAAGTAAGTTGAGCAAGTTGAGCAAAATCTGGGTGAACTTGCTCAGGGGGAGCAAGGTGCTGAAAAAGAAGCTACTGCATAGGGGGAGCAGGAAACTGAGATGGAACACACTGAGGGGAAGCAAGAAAAACAAGAGGAACCTGCTCATATGGAGAAAGGAGAAGTTACTGCTCAGGGGGCGTAACTTACTCCAGAGGAACTTACTCACGAAGTACTTATTGAAGAAACTCAGGTAGAACCCACTCATTCTTCTTCTGAGGCTTCTTACCCAAAGACTGACTAACCTCTACCTTCTCCCTCCCCAACTAAGAGCAAAGCAAATGAAGAAATTTCCTCCATTGCTCTAACTCAACTACTTGAGTCCACACCTCTTGTACAACCCACTTATGAACCTACTCCTGAACTAAGCCAAAAGGTGCAACAAGATTTTCTGAAAAATCTGTTCACCTCCCCACAAAAAGAAGCAACTTCCAGCACTGCTCATCTATATTCTTTTTTATCCGCTGCACCTATTTATGATTCATCCATACCTCGTGATTCATTTGTTTCAAACCCTCATCTCTCAAGCTTTCCTGAGACATCCACCAACCTCAGTTCTTTAGGATTCCTACTCAAGAACATTGGGGCTCAGTATCAACCACTATCCCCTCCAAATCTACCTAATGGTCCTACTGAAGAACAAACGCAGAACATCCCACAAGAATGGATGGACAAAATGGAGGAAGAGATCCAGAAAGTTGCAAGAAGAAGCAAGAGAAATGCTAAGAGAACGAAGAGGAACTCACAAGAGCTAAAGAAAATCCTGCTTGGCCTTACCTATCTCCAGCAGGATCAGAGAAGAGAACATGAAAGGAACTGGGCTAGGAGTGACTGGACTTCCAGGAACATGGCCCCTGGGCTCAATCCTCCCCTATTTGAATTCCCTACTCGTTTCCCTAACATTCCTAAACCTGCAAAATCTTCCAGTTCTGATTCCAGTTCTAGGCGGTCCTCTCCTGAATAGATCGTGCCTCTGGGTGGTCCTCTCTTTTTGCTGATGCCAAAAGGGGGAGAAATGAAGATGAAGTTTAGTGGTGTTTAAGTTATTCCAAGTTTAGACATGCTAGGAAGATGGTTGATTATGGTCCTTTGTCTGTTGATTTTTTTGAAATCTGCTGAAGTACTGAGAATGCTATAATTAAACACTTATCAATTTAAGGGAAAACACCAGTTGCTTCACTTTGTGCTACTCTGATTATTTATTACTGATTTGTTATTGCATTAAGTGTAAAATCTGGATTGATAAAAGTCAACCAAACTTAATACTTCATCAAGAGTTTGTCATCATCAAAAAGGGGGAGATTGTTGAAACAAACTCTCATAATTTGGTATTGATGATTAACAAACCCTGAGCAAAGTGATTAAGTTTATTGACATGCTTAAGATTCTAATATTCTCCATTGAGTAAGTTTCAGCAAAGAAGACAAAAGTCAATAACCATGAAAATCTAAGATAAACAGCATTGGACATCATTCTTGAGAAGAAAGCTGTTAAACCAAGTAGTGAATCATTAACAGTGAATTGGCATTGGACATCAAGCCTTAGAATGGAAAGCTTTAGTAATCAAGAACCTTGTGCTTGTAACCTACTCAGAGTAAGTAAGTTCGAACTTACTCTCACTCTCTACACAACTACACAGGGACAGATTCAATGCAACAGTTTATTGCATCTATCAACACACCAAAGCGTGAAGTAAAGGACAATCACGAAAATACATGAGTCCGCTACCTCACCAACCACTTGAGAGGAAGTTCTGATTAAAGAAGATCTGAACGCTGATAGAAAAGGATTTTGCATGACTGACATACTGCAGAAAGCAGTCTGTCACCTGCAGAAGTACTCATCAAGCTGTCGCATCTCTCCCCCAGTGGATGCAAACGCCTTCAAACGGCTCTGCAACGGCTAGAAGGACATCATGCCTATAAAATCAGGTCATGGATATCGAAAGATAGAGAGAGAGCCAAGAAGCATAACTGAATCAAATTCAAATTCACAAGTTGAACTGCCTCTCAACTTACTCAAGTGCAATCTGCCAAAATATGATTGGGTCTCTTATGTGCACTTCACTGCTTGTATACACCTTGTCTTAGATTATATTCCTTCTGTGTAATCAAGCCCAAATATCCCTCAAACACCATAACCATGTATCAGTTGTATCTTAGCTGATTCCTACTAAACTACCTAGGGTAGGTGAGTGTTGGTGAGGAATTCTGTTAAGAAGAAAAGTCACGAGGCAAGTAAGTTAGGTGTGTGTAAAACAGCTTGAAGAGGCTGGGAGAAAGAACACTTTGTAAGACCAAGGGTTGGTCACAAGAATTGTAACTATTTGGGAAATAGTGGAAATACTCACTGGGAGTGAGGAGTGGATGTAGCCCAAGGTTTAGGGTGAACCACTATACATCTTGTGTCCTTTACATGCTTGCAATCATATATTCACTTGTGCCACTTCACACACAATCACAACTAAAATTCAGCAACTATGCATGCTTAGTATACTGAACTGTCATCATATATCTAATGCTGAGATCACTTTATATGCTTATGTTCAATATCAGGCAAATGCTCAACATTCTGTATCTGTTATACTGTTAATTGAGTAAGCTCATCTGCAGAGTCACTAACTTACTTAACTCCAAGAACTGTCTTGAGAGCACGTTCAGAATTATTCAAATGCAGGAATTTTAAATTGTCACAATTCAAACCCCCCTTTCTTGTGACAACTTATCACTTCACCCTCTCCTATATCAAATAAGGCATTATTAAACATAATTGAAATTTATGAAATAAAAAAATAATATGTAACAAAATAAAAATTGTAACTTACTTCGAAAGATTTGGACATATGCCTCCGCTCCTCGTCCTTCAACGTCCCCCAGGTGGACCAAAACATGTGGTAATTCTCCTCAATTACTGCTGTAATAGCCTTCGCAGCTAGCTTTGAGGGAAGGAACCTGAATAATAAAAAGATGTCAAACAAATTAATATATATATATATATATACATGTAAATTAATAATAACTCGAAAAAAATGTAAATACTTACCCTTTACCAGCCGGACTGATAACAACTCGGCCATCATGCAGCATCTCAAGATCCTTAACCTCCTGCTGGTCAACCTCTTGCTGCTCATCCTCATCCTGCTCAACCCCGGTCTGATCAGGTGTATGGCCCGTACTATACTCATGTTCGGACTGATGAGTATCGGGCACCGTCTCAGGCACAACATGGGAGGAAGAAGTGCCATGTGTCTGCTGGAACCCCGGGTTGGGGATCATGTAAATGGGAGGCAAATGGAGTGTCGGTGTAGAAGGTGTTGGAGACTGTGTAGGTGCCGAATGTGACATAGGCTGTGTAGGGGCCGAACGCGCTGGAGGTTATGTAGGCGTAGATGTACGCGGACGTTGTGTGGATGACAACATCGAAAAGCCAGCAGCGGCATGCCTAACAATGTTCTCCCTCCGACGACAGTGGGGGGGTCGATGACGATGGCCTTCCCCCTCCCTTTACCACCAGTGGGTGGTCTGGGGGTTGGATCCTGATCCTGATGCCATATGTCTATAGAGCAAATAAACAATAATAGTCATGAAATATTATATTTAAATATAATAATATTAAAAATGAATTACATAAAAATAAACAACAAGTTATGAAAATAATTGACAAATTAAAATATGTTGTTAGACATTAATTTCTCTAATTGTAAAAAGTTAAACAATTTCATTCTGCCTATTCTGCCCACTGTACTTCGGCATCGTCTTCAGATCTTGATGGTTCTGCCACTTCTTCATTTAATTCCTCATCTCCATCTACATCTTCATATGTGATTGGATTATCACGTAGTCGAGAAATGAGTTCCACTTCATTTACTACATTGACATGAAACATCTCATCCACTTGATAAGCCACTTCTTCCTGTGGATCCTCTACTTCAATGCGACCCCTTGGTTTTGTCTTTATTGCAACACACCAACTTGTTTGTCCCTTCGAGTTGATGGATAAGGGACATAATACACTTGTCTTACATGTTGTGCCATGACAAACGGATTAAACATTTGGTATCTTCTGCTCATGCATATCTCCACAGTATTATATTTTCGATTCACTCTTGTGCCTCTACTTGACGGATCAAACCAATTACAATAAAATAACACTATTCTTTTAGTATAGTCTAAAGTATTATACGCCAGTTCATATATATGTTGAATCACGCTGTAGAAGTCGTCTTCACCTCCTTCTATGACACCTTTTACATAAACTCCGCTGTTAATTGTTTTCCCCCCTTTGTTTTTGACTGGGTTTGAAATTTGTATCCATTTATGAAAAACATGTGCCATTCTTTTACACGTGATTTAGGAACATGAGATAAATTTTTCAAGTGTTCGATTTTAGGCGATTCTGCCTCAATCTACACCTGCATATACACCATATGAAAACAAATTATGGTTCCTTTTTTCAAACAATCTTTTGTATTTTCAAACAATAAATAGTTCAAATAGGACTAAAAATACATACCTGGTTCATAAACCACGTTAGGAAATATTCATGAATATAGGAAGAAGAGACTTGTTTGCTTGTGGGCTTAGTTAACAAGAATGCCCTGATCAAGTCATTATCAAACAAATGATCATGAGCAGTTGTGAATAAAAGAAATTGAAAGTGGTCAAAATGATACATACGTAAGATATGGTGATATTTCGGTACAGTTGATCAACACGTGAATGTGGACTGACTTGAACTCTTCTCCCGTTAACCAGTGAGTCAGCTCCTTTCCAGCATGACGACCGGGAAGACAAAATACTGATAAGGCTAGCGGGTGTCTTTCACTTTCAATTTCTATTTCATTCCTATTATTTGTTGGTGTCAACAGGAAGTTCGTAAAATAATGGGAATAGAAATGGATTGTCTCACGGTGTAAGTAAGTTGCACAAATAGATCCTTCAACCCTGGTCTTATTTTTCACCGATCGTTTTGAGTCACCCATAAATCTATAAAATAACAAGGTTGATGATAAAAATTGATACATTTAACCCTTCAAATGAATATTTATATTAAAGAATATTTTATTATATTACATTTCGAATGGATATATCCATCTGTAATGAACCGGTCCACCAAGCCTAGTTTCATGTGCAAGATGCACTAGGAAATGCTCTATAGAATCAAAGAAACCAAGGGGAAATATTCTCAACAACTTACAAAGAATGACTGGTATGTTTTGCTCTATCATTATAAGATCATCCTCTCTCAATGTCGCAGAACAAAAATCTTTAAAAAATTGGCTGAGTTCAGTAAGTGGATTTAAAACATTTGACTGCAAGGAACTAAATGCAATAGGAAGTAAACACTCCTTTGTTCACATCGGCACATCTTGCCAAATCCGAAGTTCTTTTATCCACCGACAGACTGACTTTGCTTCCTCAACTGTTAAAGAGTAACAGGCTTTGGGTTTCAGGGGTTTTCCATCCGACCGAGTCGTCAAATGCAAATCCTTTCGCCTACAGTAAAGTGATAAGTTCAGTCTGGTCTTATCATTGTCTTTCATTTTTCCTCTAACATTCATCACTGTGAGAAAAATATTGTAAAAAATGTTCTTCTCAATGTGCATAACATCATGGTTGTGTGTCAATAAATTATCTTTTCAATATGGTAGATCCCAAAAAATACTTCTTTTTGTCCAATTATGCCATTGTCCATATCCTTCAAATCGGTCCAATTCACCATAATCTGTGATTTTTGGCAGTTCCATAACTCTGCTCCAAATCTGTTCGGATGTCAATCTTGGGGGCGGGCCATCTAATTTACCTTCCCCCTTCTTGAAGGCATTCTTATTCCGTCTAAATGGATGATCACCTGGTAAAAACCTGCGATGTGAGTCAAACCAAAAACTCTTACCCCCCGAATTTCAAGGTAAAGGCCTTTGTATGCTGCATGCAATGCGGACATACCATTTTACCATGAGTACCCCAACCAGACAACATGTCATATGCAGGGAAGTCATTAATGTTCCACATCAGAGCTGCCCTCATTGTAAAATTCTTCTTTCGTACAATATCATAAGTCAAAACGCTATTCCACAACCTTTTGAGATCGTCAATTAGAGGCTATAAATAGATGTCAATACCATCTTTTGGATTATCTGGACTCGGTATAATACAAGTCAAGAACATGTAAGGCTTAGACATGCACATTTCAAAGGAAGATTGTATGGGGTAACAACAACTGGCCAGCAAGAACAAGGTTTCGTCGTGGATTGAACATACGGGGTAAAACCATCAGAGCATAAGCCAAGTCGTACATTACGTGGATCTGCTGCAAATTCGGGATGCACACGATCAAAGTGCTTCCAAGCTTCACCATCAGATGGGTGGCATAACATACCTGAAGTGCTTCTATTCTCATAGTGCCACGTCATTTTGCCTGCAGTCTGTGTTGATGCAAACATTCTCTGCAACCTTGGAATAATTGGCAAATAAAACATTGCCTTCATTGGAACTGGTTTTTGTCTACCCTTCCCATTATCAGTGTGTGAAATATACCTTGGTTCACCACAAAATTTGCATTCAACCAACGCGCCATCGTTTTTACAGAATTCATTGTCGTAATATAACATACACCCTCTCACACAACAATCAATCTCCTTTTAGATTCCAACCCCAACTTGGACACTAAGCTTTTAGCCTCGTAATAACTTTTTGGAAAACCATCTCTGATAGATCATGAGTCCAACATCATTTTCGTTACGAGATCCAAGCACACATCGGTAGCATCACAGTTGGACTTAAGAGCTAAAAGCCTCACACACATTGATAACTTAGAGTCTACAGACCCTTCAAACAACGGCTTATTTGTTTCTAACAACAGATTATAAAATTTTTGTGCTGTCTCATTTGGAAGTTCATCTGTGTCATCATATTGTTGCTCCTCGAATGATATGTTGACCCTCAAGGCCGTCGGTAATGTTTAGCGTAAGACGGGTTGCCTTTACCGATGGCTAAAGCCGTCGAAAACTTCGGTTTTTTGGCTACGGGTTGTGACCGTCGGTAATTGGCCGTCGGTATCCGCGCATTTTCTTGTAGTGTCTCCATACCTTTGCTTCATTCTTCTTTAACTTTTTTCTAGGTGAGTGATTCACTTCACCAGTTTTGTTATCCATTGTGGTGTTTCGACCTGTCAAAAATTTAATCGCCCTCTTGAGTTGTGATTTCTTTTGGTTTACCATTTATTGGTCTTTTTGTTGTTTTTTTGGGTGATTTTGTGTTGGTTACTGATTTGATGTTTATGTGTTACATGACAGGGATGACCATGGTGCGCTTCCAACGAGGTGAGCCTGTGTTGTTGTGACAAGATGGCCATGGTTTGTAGGATTGGGTGGTTGCGGTGTACTTCCAACAATGACACTGAGATGTTGCCACAACAGGCTCTCTTTCACCGTCTACCGCCCTCTACAGGACCATTAATTTGGTTATTGGTTCATTGAAAATCAATTTGTTAAATTAATTTTGACTGTGATTTGTTAATCTACCGCTATAATTAATTTCGGTCAATTTCAAGGCTGTGATTCTTTTTATTTTCCACTGTGGAGCATTTTTTCATTTGGCACATTGCCTCCAAATGCAATTAATTATTTGGGCGATTTTGCAGTAATGCATGCAGTGGGTATTGGGATAATTAATGGCTTATTCAATGGCGCTGGCCGGGCTTAATATGCAATAGTGCTTTTTAAAGCATCGAGTCTTTGCCCTCTCCCATCTCTCTATAACTTTCCTTTTCCGCCTCCTCTATTGTCGATAAACATCTTATCTCATTCTCTATTGTCGTTTTTCGCTATTCTTTGTTTTTTATTGGTAAGTTTTTGGATTTATGGATTTTAGCATTTCCATTGTCATCTATATGGTTTTCGTTTTGACCCAAAAAATGAGCCACGTTGTTAATTTTCTGGATTTTAGTGGAGTTTTATTGCGATGGCCTACGTACTTTGTGATGACTTTATTTCAAAATTTTATAGTTATCTCAACATTTAAAATGGAAGAATTGTTGGCTGAAGTAAGTTTTATTGAAATTTCATTTTCTATTAATTATTTGAACCTAAAAGGGGAAGTTTCTAGGTGTTGGATATGTCATAATCTAATGCAGCCTTTGGGGCAAAATAGCCAAAAACACACATTATAAATTATTCAAAGGAGTATGGGTAAGTAAGATACATTGTTATAAAGCACTTTCATTTTAGACCCTAATCTAATTGTTCTTGCAAGTTATATTATCTGTGGGTTTACACAATGTTGGCATTAACACATCACCAGGAAGTCTTAGATTATAGCAATTTGTAGGTCAGTTGCAACTAGAAAATCATCTCCTTTGTATGCAATACTTGGAGAGATTTCTAAACTGTCAGGAGTTGTAAGTTATTAGCAGTGGAACCGATTAGTTTTCTATATTACCAGATGCACAGAGCATAATCTTGATATACCAAAATCATATCTTTCTTGACAAATTCTTAACATATTTTTATTGAATTATTGTCTTAGAAAATTGTGTCTGCATAACTGTCGGTAAGGAGCCAGATGTTGAGAAACATGTGGTCCTTGGTGGGTATGGTTGCCCTTCTTTAATGGCCCTAAATCTTGAGAAAGGTTTTTAAGTCAGTTTTTCTTATTTTCTAAATATAATTTTGAAAGAAGCTTGACACGGTGGAAAAAGGGAGTTTTTTCCCAAGAGTTTGATGTCCTCCTTTTCATTACTGTGAATTTTGTTCGAGAAACAACTCTACATGTTTCAATGAAAGGCAGTAGGTTAAAAGGGAGGAAAAAAACACCTTTCTCTTTGATTTTTGTGTGATTGTAAGAAGGCATACGCTATTCGGATGTGATAGTAGACATCATATAAGTTTTCTTTATCGATGGGGCTGATTGTCACTACTCTTGGTATGTGCTCCGGGATATATACAGAATCATGTATGTGTTCATATAGCTTATTAACTGTAATATTTTGTTCTCTAGAAATTGAATCTTTGTTGCACAACTATCTTCATCAGCTAGGTTAGCGCCCTTTGTTTTGCAGACTATCTATGAAAACTTCCACTGTAAAGGGAATTTTTCCCCAAGAGTTTGATGTCCTCCTTTTCATTACTGTGAATTTTGTTCGAGAAACAACTCTAGATGTTTCAATGAAAGGCAGTAGGTTAAAAGGGAGGAAAAAACACTTTTCTCTTTGATTTTTGTGTGATTGTAAGAAGGCATACGCTATTTGGATGTGATAGTAGACATCATATAAGTTTTCTTTATCGATGAGGCTGATTGTCACTACTCTTGGTATGTGCTCCGGGATATATACAGAATCATGTATATGTTCATATACCTTATTAACTGTAATATTTTGTTCTCTAGAAATTGAATCTTTGTTGCACAACTATCTTCATCAGCTAGGTTAGCGCCCTTTGTTTTGCAGACTATCTACGAAAACTTCCACTGTAGAGCTGATGGCTTAAATAATATACTGAAATGGCATATTCAGAGCATAGGGAGCAATGTGCCATAATCCACCTAACCAGACTCATTTTTGTCAGCAGATCATTGAGCTTCCCACAATATAATCTGATAGAAAAGGAAATAATCCTGGATTTGATTTTGCTATTATACAACTGGGAGTTGAAGTAGTTTGAAGAAAATACAAATCAGATTTTGATGGTATTTCATCATTTTAGTTATTACTTTGGCTGAAAATGTACCAAGAATAATGGAGAAATTGGGTATTAACTTGATTGTAACATTTTTCTCTAAAATTGAAACGGGGAAAATTATTCACTTTTTGAATCATGATGTTATAAACTATGTTTTATGGTTCAAATATATTGAAAAACTATTGGTGATTGTTCTGATATAGATATATAATATTCCTTTAATATGAAATGATCACATTTTATTGTGTCGGGATCATATATGTGTTTATTTTACACGTTTTAGATTGAAAGTAAACTTTTGGGTAACTTCAATAGTAGGTATTGTTTATTTTACACAATATTCAACCAGTGCGGTATACTGTGCGGAGCACGGGCCTTCTATACTTCATAATGGATATTTTACAATATTTTTTAGAAACATATATATATATATATATATATATATATATATACACTACTCCGGAACCATATATATATATATATATATATATATTTTTTTTGGACCAGATACATACATTTTTTAACGAATCTGGAAATGACTTTTTGCCTTATAAATGGTTCTAGAGGGAGTATATATATATCAACTTTTTACATGTATATATATAATAAAATTATTTCATAGTTATTTTTTTTAGTTTTAAATATAAATTGTCTTTCAATATAATGTAAAATATTACTCTCGACTTAATTTACCCGTGCATCGCATGGTCAAACGTCTATTATACTTTATGACAAATACGTTTGTTGGCTAAACCACAAAAATGTTTGGTAGAAGAATTTTGTTGGTGGTAGATACTTGTCCGCCTATCCAAGAAAAATTGATGGGCCACAATATGAAGAGTTTTTTTTTGCCACCCAAACAAGAACTTTCGAGATGCACTACACAAGTGGGCCTAGCAACGTTAAAATAGACTTGGCCCATTAAATAGCAACGATCCAGGGGATATTTTACTTGATCTGAATAGTAGATTTGGCGTTTAAGTTATTTTTTTGTGTTTTACAAATTTTATTTCAAACAATATGAACGTTAATTTACCAAAAAAACAATATGAACGTTATAGCTTTTTGCTGCTGGTGCATGGGTATGCCTATCTTATTAAATTCATTATATTACCATATGAAATTTCATTCAAAATGACAACTTTTTTTATTTATAAATATTACTAAATATATTATTTTAAAAACTAAAATAAAATTATTTAATTAATACCGGTTGAACCCCGGTCAGACCCTTAAACCTTGAACCAGTCTCTTCTTCGATTCAGTGCCCGGTCCGATTTAAAAAACATTGGCATTGACTAAATTCAGCGGATAGTGAATGCAGTTTAGATGGTTAATGAATTACTTATTTACTATACGTGTATCCAATAAACAAATTTAACTTATCATTAACTACAATTTTAAACTACATTAAACATCGTCGAAAAGTTGTCTCACTTTTTTTTTTGACAGAAGGAAAATTATGCTATATCATTAATAATCAGAACCACAATACAAAAGTTGTCTCATTTGATTGTACAATATATTTTTTGCAAAATTCCTGCACATAAGTTATGTTTTTCTTTTACCCTTTGCCGTGCCTTACTCGGGACAACTCTCCGAGGTGGGGGCTATCACCTTCTTACCTATGAACCTAGCCTAAACCCTTTCTTTCCACTCAATTTCCAGCCACTTTTTTTATTGATCAATAGATACACCTGTTGAGGCGTCGTGCAAATTTAGTGCTTAGCCAATCAGCCATTTGCTCAACTGACTATTCGTTTACTCAGCTTCGTTTGCTCAGCTGATAAGATGATATGTCAGCTAACTCGGACTGCTAACAAAGATTTCCCTTTTTGATCAGGCGATTACGCTGAGAAAGAGACTCTGTTTCTCAGTTGCGGGTTTCTAGACTGCTCCAAAGAGTGTCTAGTATAGAGGGTTGAGCTACTAAACTAAAGTTGCATGAAAATAAAGGATAAAAACGATAAAGGAATGCGGTAAAGAAAATATAATTGTAAAGACCTGTGTTTGATTGATTGGGTGTGTCTAATACAGTCTGTACAATTGTTTTTATTTTTATTTTTTAGGGAAGATGGGGGAAGGAGATATATTATTATTATTATTATTATTATTATTATTATTATTATTATTATTATTATTATTATTATTATTATTATTATTTCGGTAGCACTAATGGCCATGTTACAACTGTCCCCGAGGGGATTTGAATCATGTCCCTTAGGATTATAAGACCAAGCTCCTACCACTAAGCTAGCACCCCATGGACAGTTTGTACAATTGGTTTTTATAGACAAAGACTACATAAGAAACCTATACTTACCCTATTTGCCACGTTCTTAACCCACTAACTCACATATTAAATCATATAAGATCCTGACTAACAACATAAATATAGGTAACTATTCAGTCATCTAAGTTATAGGCTAAAAACACTTAGTCGACTAACTTATTGATTGCCATATTAGCTTACCACGCCCTCCATAACCCTATTTATAAGAAAATAAGCCCTCATGCACGCCTTTGACTTGGTCAACTAATATAGTTCATATATCTGCTCAGTCGACTAAGTTATGGGCCAAACGACTAACCAGAGATGGAAAAACGGGCTGACCCAACCAATTCGTCATCAACCGTTCTAAAATGGGACGGGTTGGGTTGGCCTGTTAAGAGAATGTGGGTTGACATTCTAACCCAACCCACCAGAGGATGGGTTGGCGGGCTGGCAGGTTGGCCTGCTAAAAACTAAATAAAAAATAAAATAAATGTATTTGAACAATTAAAATACTACAAAAAATCAATTAAACAATTGAGTTACTAAGCATGACCATAAACCATAAACACCTATTAATTCATCAACCGTAAAACATAAACACCTAGTAATCTATCAACCATAAACACAAATTAATCCATCAACCATCTACTATCAACACAATTTGAGTGAGTCAGAGAGATGAGCATGGCGGTTAAGAGTTGAGTGAGTCTAACTCTAAGAAGGTTGATGGAAAAAAATCATAATTTTTTCTTGACTTGGTCAACTTATAGAATTCACATATCTTCTTCATCAGCTAAGATATGGGCAAACAATCCGTTATAATGGATAATTATCCACTACTTGATAATGTTCTCCATATCCTTATTTTCAAGAGTGTTGGTGTACGTTTTTTAATTGATTATCCCTTGATTGTAGGTGGTCATCTTCTTATATTCATATTCTTTCTCTGAAATCACCTCAATATTCTTCCCAAAAATTTAGGAACGTGGTTACCGCGTCATTTCTTATTTTTCATATATATATCTGTAGTCTATTAGGCCCTTAATTAACACTCACACGAGCCCATAAGACACATTTAACAGCCTCTAAGCCCATTTAAACTTAGCAACCGTGTTTAGCTGATTCTGAGTCAGCTGATTCTGCTCAGTTGTTGTTTCTCAGCTGCCTATCTCAGTTGATTAGCTGTGTTTGGTTCACCTAATCTCAATCAGCTAGCTGATTTTGACTTAGTCAGTTTTGAGTTAGTCGATCATGATTTAGCTGATCTGGATTTAGCTGATTAGAATTCAACTGATCGACAAATACTTACACTTTATCTGAGTAGCTAATATATGATGTTGCCAATTATTTTTAGTGTTAACAACACCAAACAGGCGCAACATTGAAGGTACCCCTAAAATCCCAAATAGTGAAGTGCTCTTATTCAATTTGTGATTGTGAATAGACGAGCACTATACATGTGCCTAGAGTCATAGACATCGACTTGCATTTGAAACGCGTGCAAAATTTCCATTTATCATCCGTTCAGATGACTTTGTCAAACTAGCCCCACATTACCACTCAGTTTCCCAACCCAACTAACTATACAAATCCAAGTCGTCTTTCATACCCATTTCAGTCCTATGCATGCCTTGTAATGGACTCTCTCAACTAAATCACCGTTGCCTCCACCCAAGTTTTGGGTTTACTCTGTTTTGTTGATATGTTAGGGTTGAATTTGTCACTTACTTGTCTCCGTATTAATTTATACATCTGCCCTGGAAAATAATCATGAAATTACAACTTTTTGAATTTGGATAGAAATTAGTTTTTTTTTATAAAAAAAATATCCCTTTAACATGGTCATTTTTATTATCTGATTTACTATTTAGTGTGTACAGGTAATTATTATGTTCAATTGAATCTGAACCAAGCTTGAATTAATGGTTGCAAACTTTATTTTGAATGATGTTAATTTATCACAATTAATTCTATTAAAATTAAGTTTAAAGAGTAAAGAAATTTATATTTTTTCAAGAATAAATGTATAATATAATTTAAAATAAAAACTATATATATTTTTACTTTCGTTAGATTTTTTTAGAGACAGATTTGATGAATATGGTTGAAGTACAACCAAATAAATTTAAGGTAGCGTAAGGCAACGTGAGATCTAAAGTTAGGTGAAGCCTTTGAGTAAACAAACCTTAAGAGTGAGTTCATATATATAATTTTTGTTAGATATTAAAGTGGAGGCGATGCTTTAAAATTAGTAGGCTATATAGGAGGCCGAGTGGAGCGGTGGGATGAGGACAAAAAGCAAGAAAACATTTAACTGGCCTTATCATTGGACCGGGGCCTTCAATAAATTTTTTGAAATAAAATCACCTTACACACCCCACAAACGCGTTTAGGTGTGTAACGCGGGCTGCTTCTATGGTGAACAAGCATGGTGGGTAACACCACCATGCACAAGTAATGTTTACCATTAGATTAAGTAGCCTACCAAATCTTATCATGTTCCATCCACACCATATCAGACACTCTTTCTCTTTTCTCCTTCGCATCGTCCCTCAACTCCACTGCCATTGTTTGACGGCAAACCATGGAACGCCGGCAATGACCAGCGGTATGGACCACACACACAAGAAGCGATGGCAACCGCCAACCACCGCCACTGTTCGACGACCAATGGAGCGCCGATAACAACCACTGCATTTTTGTGGTTTTGAATATGGGTTTTCTTGCGTCGATAACTCGATCGCATTCATCGAGATCGTTGTCGCCAAGACTCACTCGCCTGAGATCCACGATCAGGTGAGCAATGTCGACGGGATCTACGACGGCGTCGACGGGATCTACGACGACGGCGTCGAGATACTTAGGAACCCGATCTCTTACCCACGCGAATATGGGTTTTCTTGCGTCGATAACTAGATCGCATTCATCGAGATCGTTGTCGCCAAGACTCACTCGCCTGAGATCCACGATCAGGTGAGCAATGTCGACGGGATCTACGACGGCGTTGACGGGATCTACGAGGGCGGCGTCGAGATACTTAGGAACCCGATCTCTTACCCACGCGCACTCAAGGTTGGGATCAAGTCCATGTTCGCGCTCTGCATAGTGAAGCAGACGCGACACCATGCAGTGGCCGCCGGTGCACCTGCAGTGCTCGCCGACTTCGAGAAGTACGACGCAGAGAGGGCTCTGGCGACGGTGGCCCTTTTGACTGATTTCATTTTTCCTTCTTGTAATATCTCAAAATTTGTAATTTTTTTTAGTGGAAAAATTATTTAGATTTGGATAAAAATAGTAGAAATGAAAAAATGGACATCGATTGTGAAGTTGAAGCAGTCAAGTTTGAGGAACAAGATTCAGTGCAGAGGGTGCACTCTTCGTGTATGCCACCACGATTGTAGAGAAGGGCTAGAGAGAGAAAGAGAAAATAATTCAATGCAGAGAGTGCATTGAGGGTCTATCCTAAGGATGTGAGGAATATCTTAATCTAATGGTAAACATTACTTGTGCATGGTGGTGTTACCCACCATGCTTGTTCACCATAGTAATTGCCAAAGCCAAACATGAGCTGAGTGGAGGAGTTCAACTTTCAGCTTCCAACTCGTAAATACTGAGCTATCAACAAGGATTATGGCATGCCCCAAAAATTGGGACCTGGATTCCCTGTTGGAAATTTCACGCATTCATACAGTCACGCAATTTTAGCCGTTTGATTAAGATTGGACGGCTTGTTGCTTGTATTTTAACTTGGCAAAAAGAGCTCAAAACATGTGGTTAAAAGGTTAGACGGTCCAGATTCACGACTGCGTGAAATGTTTGAATGCACTCGACCCATTTCCCAAAAATTGGCACTGTATTTCTCGCATCGCATGGCCCGTTTATTCTCTTTACCTCTTTTTGACCCGACTTATGTCAATGCCACACTGTTGGCATTTTCCTTTGAAAAGATCAAGCTTTTTTCTATTTCCAGTCCCTATTTTTGTGTAATGGATTATAGTGTTTGGATTCAGAATCTTCTGTATATTTAGTTTGATGGCTCAGGCTGCAATATATTATTACCTTATATGACTTGTTCAAAGGGACTTGTGCAATGTGTCATAACCAGAATCAACGGTTCTAAAAGGACTTATCCATCAATTGTTTGAAAACAGCGATGTCTTTTTCTTGACCATTTACTTCACGAATAATTTCACTAAATAAACTATACGTCAAATATTTTGTATTTGTCACGCAAACATGAAACGCGAAGGTGTTATCTTATATTAATTGATTAATTAATCCCCATGAACTTATCAAAAAAAAAAAATATATCCCCATGAAAGGACGTAAAACCAGTTATTTGACAAGAGGATTGTGCTCTAACCTCATGATTTTTTTTTTTTTGGTTATAAACCTCATGAATGATTTCACTATATATATATATATAAATTAGTCATGTTTAAAATCCAACCCCAAATACTAAATTTAAATCCTTATTTTTGAATGTCCTGAAATCAAATTGCACTTTTTTTTGGGGTATTAATTTGTACTCTTTTTTTTTTTTTTTATACATGAGCGTGTTTTTTTAATTAAAGCGCTTATTTTGGCTTTAATTAAAGCACTACATAGGGATGAAAGTATGCTTGACTGTAAGATTTTAATTAAATACCCTTGTTGAAAGTCTTTGTCTCACTTGCTAGCTTATTTGAAAATTTGTCATCCGACCTATCTCTAAATATATATGTTAAAAGATTAATAGACTAACAAGGATAAACTTGTATAATAAACTACTGATTAAAAAAAAAACTATATCACTACTTCTCGAGGGCATAGGACATAAGAGTTGAAATAAACTAGGTCAAACTAAGCTTTTTATTTGGACTGAGAATGCTTTGTTTATTTGATATACGTCTTTTTTAAGGTTTGACCTAACCTTTTTAAAAGTGTGACAAGATATGAAAACTTTTTAAATGCATGTTATGCAATAAGACCTTTAAAAGTTTATTGTTACAGAACAGATTGAAAGGGAAATGAAAATCTCATTTGTATTAATCAACAGAATTTGTTTATATACAAACTAAACTAGCCAGCTAAAGACAGCTATTAAATAACAAACTAACAAACTGTTTAACAACTAATCTAACTAATGATGCTGACTCAGCAGTAAATTACATATAAATGAGCTTATACTAACACCCCCCTCAAGCTGGACTATGAATATCAGTCATGTGCAGCTTGGAAAGAAGTGAAGCAAAAACAGAAAATGGGAGAGCCTTGGTGTGCAGGTCAGCCAATTGATCCTTAGATGCAATAGGCATGAGGTGAATTGTTCCATTCTGTACTTTGTCCCTAATGAGATGGCAGTCTATTTCGATATGCTTCGTGCGCTCATGAAAAGTTGGATTCTGTGCTATCTTGATGGCTGACTGATTATCACAATATAATTGAATTGGTAGAGGGACAGGATGCAGTAAATCAGTAAGTAAGTAAATCAGCCACTGAATTTCAGAAGCAGTAATAGTGAGAGCACGATATTCGGCTTCGGATGACGACCTTGAAACAGTAGGTTGCTTCTTTGATTTCCATGAGATGAGTGCAGAACCAAAAAATACAGAAAAACCAGTAACAGACTTTCTTGTTTCGGGGCAAGCAGCCCAATCAGAATCGCTAAAGGCACGCAGTTTGAAGTCACTAACAGATGAGAAAAATAAACCTTTTCCTGGGCAGCCTTTGATGTATTTCAGAATATGCATAGCAGCATCAAGATGAGACTGATTAGGATTGGATATATACTGACTTAATTTGTGGACTGCAAAACACAAATCAGGTCTTGTGTTGGTCAAGTAGATAAGTCTTCCAATTAATATTCTGTAGCTTGATGGATCAGACAGAGGAGGTCCTGAACTTGCTGAAAGTTTGGAGTTTGGAATCATGGGAACAGTAACAGGTTTGCAACCCAACAGCCCTGCATCAGTGAGCAATTCCAAAGCATACTTTCTTTGAGAAAGTACAATGCCAGACCTTGATCTAGCAACTTCCAAGCCCAAAAAAAACTTAAGAGGACCCAAATCTTTTATTTTAAATTGCTGATCCAGAAACTTCTTCACAGAATTGATCTCATCCATGTTATTTCCAGTCAACACAATGTCATCCACATACACTAATAAGATGGTAATGAAGGAATTGGCACTTTTAACAAATAATGAATAATCGGCCCGATTGGTGAAAACCCAAAGATAAAAGTGCAGCAGTAAGTTTTGAATTCCATTGTCTACTTGCTTGTTTCAAGCCATATAATGACTTTTGTAATTTGCAAACCAAACCTGATTTAGGAGTAGAAAAACCAGGTGGCACCTTCATATACACTTCTTCAATCAAATCCCCATGAAGAAAAGCGTTGTTGACATCTAACTGATGCAAAAACCATTGCTTGGCGGCAGCCAGAGCAAGAACTAGTCTGACAGTTGTAATTTTCACAACAGGAGAGAAAGTTTCAGCATAATCCACCCCTTCTAGTTGGGTATAACCCTTGGCAACTAACCTTGCCTTATACCTTTCAATGCTACCATCCGATTTCCTTTTAATCTTGTAGACCCATTTGCAACCAATGGGCTTCTTGCCAAGAGGCAAATCAGTGAGGATCCAAGTTTTATTGTTTTCTAAGGCTGCAATTTCTTGATCCATAGCATCTTTCCAACAAGCATGCTTAACAGCTTGAGCATAAGACTGAGGTTCGGATGTGGTAGATAAAGAAAGGATGTATGCAGCATGAGGGGAGGATAATTGATGAAAAGAAGTAAAATTTGATAGGGGATAAGGTGTACCTGAAGATGAATCTGGACTGCTGTGAGAATGAAGAGTATTACATTGATAATCCTGTAAATATGAAGGAGTCTTTTTGGTTCTGCCTGAGACTCTAAGAGGGGCAGTAACAGGTTGATTCACAGCAGTTTGTGAGTCAAGGGAAGTGTCTATAGGCAGAATGACAGAAGAATCAGCAGGTGGTGCTGAAGAGGAAGTGCCAGGTGTGACACTTGTGGCATTTGCAGGCATAGATGATTCTGCAGTAGAAAGGTCAGCACTGACATCTAGTGCAGGGAGAGGAACTTGAAAAACAGAATCATGAGAAGATGGAGGAGGTGTATCTTTATGAAAAGGAAAAATTGTTTCATAAAAAACAACATGTCTAGAGACTAAAAGTTCCCTAGTGTGCAAGTCATAAAGTAGATAACCTTTCATGCCATAAGAATGACCTAAATGAATACACTTCTTAGCTCTAGGTTGGAATTTTGTCCTATGAGCATGAAGAGTTGATGCAAAACAGAGAGAACCAAATACCCTCAGTGAATGAAAATCAGGAGCCTCATTATAAAGGAGAACATGAGGAGAATGAGAATTCAGATTTTTGGTAGGCAACATATTTATAATATGGACAGCATGAGATACTGAAAAAGACCAAAAAGATAAGGGAAGGTGAGACTGAAACATTAAAGATCTTGCAATATTAAGAATATGTTGGTGTTTTCTTTCAACCACCCCATTTTGTTGGGGGGTTTCAACACAAGATCTTTGATGAATAATCCCTTTGGAATCAAAAAAAGAATGCATGGAAAATTCAACACCATTGTCACTCCTAATGATTTTAATGGTTTTGTGAAATTGAGTTTCTATTAAAGAAATGAAATTAACAAGATGTTGCCTAGTTTCTGTTTTGGATTTCATGAGTTTAAGCCAAGTATACCGTGACTTGTCATCCACAATTGTTAAAAAGTATTTGTATCCTTGAATAGATGGGATGGAGTAAGGACCCCAAATATCAACATGGACTAAATCAAAAATACAATCAGTAATGGTATTACTGGAAGTAAATGATAGATGTTTTTGTTTAGACAAATGACAAGTATCACAAGGTTTATTCATAATAGGTGGAATATTACAATGAGACTTTTGAATGATGTCATAACACCATGAAGAAGGGTGGCCTAACCTATGATGCCATACATTTTGAAAAGAAATGGTATGTGATGTGTTTACAGTATGAACACTAGAAACAGAATCATCAAGAGTACAGTATGCAGGATTTATCAAATAGTAAAGGCCTTTAAATTCTCTAGCAGTGCCAATCATCTTCGGGCCAGGATTCTGTTGCAAAAGACAAAGATTGTGAGTAAAAATTGCTTGACAATCAAGACTTTTGGTGAGTTTTGTGATCGAAATAATGTTGACTGAAAAATGTTCAACAAACAAAACATCATGCAAAATCAGCATATCAGTCAAAGCAATGGTTCCTCTATATAAAGCAGAGGCAGATCTACCATTGGGAAGTGCAACAGGAATTGGTTTAATAGCCCTATAGGATGAAAATAAATGCAAGGAACAAGCAAAATGGTCTGTGGCACCCGAGTCTAAGATCCAAGCAGTGTTACCTGGTCCAGGCTGTGCAGATATATGGTGAGAGCTAACCAGATTGGATGAACTAACTGCAGTGGAGGTGCTGGTGGCAGTGGCAGTAGGTTGGGCAGAAGGTAACAAAGCAAACAAGCTTTGAATCTGTTCCTTAGTCATGCTGGAGAAGAAACTAGCAGCCTCAGAACCATTTTCAGAATCTGATTTTGCAGTAGAAACATTGTGCACAGCTTTCTTTGACTTCCAGCCCGGAGGAAAACCATGCTTGATGAAGCATGTGTCTATGGTATGATTGGTTCTGCCACAGTGTGTACATTGCCGAGCATGCCCTTGCTTAGAAGAATTGGGCCTAAAATTACTCTTGCCATGACCCTGAAATGAATTAGAAGGAGTCTGCACAGCCAATGCAGTGGGACTAGGTAGTACAGCAATGTTTAATTGGCGCTCTTGTTGAAGAATTATGGAGAAGACCTTATCCAAGTTGGGAAGAGGATCAAGCATCAAGATTTGAGACTTAGCAGGAGCATATGCCTCATTCAGCCCATGAAGGAAAACCAAAACACTATCACAGTCACGATACTTTTGAAAGGCAACTACTGATTTACAAGAAGCAGTTGTGGAAACATCACAGGAAGGAATTGGACGGAAATTACACAACTCCTCCCACAAAATCTTCAATTTGGTAAAATAACTGGTAATAGATAGATCACCTTGCTTCATTGAATAGAGATCACTGTGTAGTTGCAAGATCCGAACATGATCACCCTGAGAAAAACGATTTCGAAGTGCAGCCCAAACTTCCGATGCTTGCGTTAACCAGATAACGCTTGTTGCAATTTCAGGATTAACAGAATGATTAATCCAAGACCTAACCAGGTTGTTACAGCGTTTCCAAGCACCGAAATTCGGATCTTGGGCATTTGGCTTTGAAATGGTGCCATCCACAAAACCAAGCTTATTCTTCATATCAAGCACCATTGTCATGGCTTGAACCCAGCCATGATAGTTAGAACCATCAAGAACCAAAGTCACGAGTTTGGTAGATGGATTCTCTTTCGGGTGAACATAGTAAGGATTAGAAAAATCTTGAGGCGAAGAATTAGGGTTTGCTAGAGTGACGGTGGCGGAAGAAACAGAGTTTGCGGAAGCCATAGAAGAAACACCGATAAATCGAGGAATCGAAGAAGAAATTGAGGAACAACGACGAATCGCCGGAGAAGAAGAACGAAAATTTGCAATGCTCGCGGAGAGAAAAACGCAAGAACGAAGCAAGAATTGAAGAAGATTCGAGAATGTTCGAGAGAATTTCTTTAGCAAGCTGATACCATGTTACAGAACAGATTGAAAGGGAAATGAAAATCTCATTTGTATTAATCAACAGAATTTGTTTATATACAAACTAAACTAGCCAGCTAAAGACAGCTATTAAATAACAAACTAACAAACTGTTTAACAGCTAATCTAACTAATGATGCTGACTCAGCAGTAAATTACATATAAATGAGCTTATACTAACATTTATCACTAAATAAACTTATAGGTAGAAGTCTTTATGTAGGTCAATATGGTTAAATCCTATAAGGGTAAATAAGGATATTTTTTAGCACATTATAAAGAATCTTATATAATAATAGCAAAATGTATTATTACATTATTTATATTTATTCAAATAGGTCGCTCTATTAGGTCTAAGAGGATTTTTAAATGGCACTAAACTAAATAAGTTTTTCTAAAAGCTTTATCCTTCTCTATTTTAAAATAAGTTTGGCCTAGATTAAGTCTGATATAGACTGAGCCATATGACCCTGTCAGGCGGCCAAACCTATTTTCATCCCTATCTTACTCATGAAAGGATGGTTAAAAGGGTAGCTGAACTCAATTCAAAATTAAGATTTAAGTTTCCAAAAATTATTTATATATTTTTCTCATCGAATAAAATGGTGGTAATTGTACAACCACTCGATCTACATCGGGTCGGCCAATTAAGGGCAGAGTGCTACCTCATGTTGTCGTTTTATTCCCAGGTATCGAACACTTGATCACTTAGTTAAGAGACGGACCACTGACCACTAGGCGAGCCACGTTGAGTTTGCGAAAAATACTTATGAAGATTGACCGTTTTGATATCACAAATAAAGGTCTAGCTAGAACATACTACTGGGAAAAACCCAAGTCCCACATAAACTAAAGATAAGACCTCAAAAGAGTTTATAAGCAAAATGACACCATTAGCTTACAAGCCGATTTTGTAAGGATGAGTTAGGTTCAAAATCCTAATACATATGGATAAATAATAAGTTTAAAAATGATGTTTTCTTATAGTAATTACTCAATCTAATATATTTTGATCATGTCCAAGTTGAACCACTTTTGCACCTACCGGATTATCAACAGAGATGGCTTAACAACGTATCCTGTAATTAAGGTGGAAACAGAAAGAGATGTCACGGGTCAAACACCCACTTTCTTGTATACCAAGACAAATCAACATCTCTCCTACGCTATTTCTACATACGACCAAAATTCAATTAACCTTGAATTACATCCCTTCTCGTTATGCTGATGAGTAATAATACTTTGAAATAATCTCCCAATTAAAATGAAAATTTCTTTCTTAATGTTCCACCCGATTTAAATAATTAGTGTAGGTCAAAAGTAACCTCTAGTTACTAAAGTTTTCAAATAAATAAATACAATTTCTTCTGATCACTATTTTGTTTACTAAGAAACGATCATGACCATTTGGGTCATAACAGAACTCAAATCAGACGCTAAACGTCAAAATTGATGTCGTTAAACGCAATTAACATCACCCAACGCAAACGGCACATATGGTCAAGAAATATATTTACACGTGAAAGAATATTTTATTACTTTTTTTTTACATATGGTTCAGAAATATATTTGCCTAAAGCAAATAAAACGGTTGCGTAAAAAAAAAAGCAAGCAAACTAGTACTCTTATAAAGATTAAAAAAACATATATAAAATTTCCAATTTTTTTGTTAATTGATGTAGTTAATTTATTATAGCCGAAAAAACTTTTTAGTGTAGTTAGTATTATAGAGAGGAACATAATTAACCTGACATTATGAGAGTATATATCTAAATTATAAATTGACAAAAAGGAAATCGAGAGAGATATTATATTTTATAGTCACAACTCACAACATGTCATAAGTTTTAATTAAAAAATCTTATTGATTGAATCAATCATTAATAACAAACAATTTTTTATTAAATTCTATTTTCAATCGTCGTCGGTGTGACTTCACAAGGGGAGTTTTCGTACACAGCCATCTTCTCATCAGGGTGTAAATAGGTTCGTAATTTAGTTCATGCTTTGGATAACATAAAATTGATACAAATAATATTTAATTGAATTTGTTTGGTTTGAGTTTTATATAATTTTTTAGCAATTTCAAACCAACTAAAATTAAGTCGGTTTGGTTTAGATCAACGAGTTAAAATAAAAAATAAATTAATAATTTTTTTAAAATTTTATCTTCACATACTATAATCTCTTTTGCATAAAACTTTGAGTTTTATATTCCGGTCCATATTATAAGTAATAGATGTGTTCTTTTCTTGGCCCAAATTATAAGAAAAAATATCAACTTTATAATGCATTAATTGCTAATTTTTATTTTTACCCCCTTATTTAATGCAAGACTTATATTAACGAGATGTACCTACTTTCTATGCATTAATTATATACTATTTCATAGAAGGGGTAGTTTTGGAAGAAAACTCAATTTTAGAAGTATTAATTAGGAAAAATAAGTTTCAATATAATTCTTTGATCTGTGTGAATTATGGTTTTAGGATGCTTGTTGAGTCATTAAGAATGGGAACAATGTGAGATTTTGGAAAGATCATTGGCTCAAACAATTCTTCCCTCCGCGAAATTTTGTCACTATTGAAGTGCTAGATTCAAAATTAATTTTCCTACGGGTGCTAATGTTAGAGAAGAGAGTTGGGATTCGCAAGCTCTTACGCTACAAGAATTTCCGCTGATACCGACGACCATTTTCTGTCGGTAAAGCCCAAAATCCATCGGTAAATCGGGATTACCGACTGCCTACCGACGGCTTCGAGGCCGTCGGTTAATGGCTCGTGGGAAATATTTTACTGACGACTATTTATGGCCGTCGATATTCCCAAAGGCTAAGCCGTCGGTAAATTATACAAGGCCGTCGCAAAATTGGTGGATTTTTTTCAATTTTCTGTGAGATTTACCGACGGCTGAGCCGTCGGTAATGCGCCATCGTATACGAGCCGTTGGTAAATCTCACAGAAAATTGAAAAAAATCCACCAATTTTGCGACGGTTTAGCCGTCGATAATCTACTGACGGCCAAGTCGTCTGCTGGTTACGGATGGCTAAGCCGTCAGTAACTTTCACAAAAAATCATAAAATTCCATCAAATTACTGACGGCTAAGCCGTCAGTAAATTACAGACGGCTAAGCCGTCGGTAATGCTAATAAAAAAATGAAAAATTCAATCATATTTACAGACGGCTAAGCTGTCGGTAATGTCAAATAATTTTTTGAGGAACTTTTTGTTTTTAAACAGCTCCAAAATTTTACAATACAGGCCATATGAATGCAACAACAACAAAGGCCATCAACATACATTTTTAATCATTAAAACAACAAATCCATAGCAAACAAACCAAGTCACAACAAGTCATAAGCAAGTCAATAACAATTCATAATGTCAAAACAAGTCAATAAAAAAAAGTCAAGTCCCTAGCCTAATGGCAAGACTAATCCTCCTCAGACTCCTCATAGTCCGAATGGTGACGACAGGATTTGTGGGCCTGGATGGCAGCAACACTGGCAGACAATTCCCTCAACTGCCGCTCAAACTGCTGATCCCGCTCCGAGTCAATTCTCCTTGCCTCCCGTGCCTCCCGAGCCTCCTCCTCTGCTTTTCTTGTGCGCTCCTCAAAAGCCGCAATCTATGCAGCCACCTCCGCAGAGTACTGAGTCAGGGACTGGGTATTGGTGTCAGATGCACGAGACTCCTGGACAAGCCTCTGACACCGTACAACCGTCCCCGAGTCCTACCCCCAGCAGATTGGGCCCATAACTGCAACTGAGTTGTGGGGTCAACACTGCCAGTTGCCTCCCCTCCATCAGAGGCCTTAGAGGCGGCTTGCTGCAACTTTTCTTGATAGGCTTCTTGCTCAAAACAAAACTGAGTAAAGATCGGTTACAATATTGTTTATGAAATAAAATAAAATAAATTAAAAAATGCAATGATCTGACTTACATATGTCTCCCTGGTCTGTCGTCCACCCAAGACTTGTCCTTCTTTTTTGTACGAGTCTTCAAGAAGATCTCATCCACCATGGGCTCTCTACCCAACTCATCAGACTGAAACACAATTAAAAACATTAGGAACATATATATAACAACAAATTTATGTGATGAATTTTAAGCAATAAAGTGTTTAAAAAACATACCAGACGCATGGCATGCTCAGTGATGGATATAGATCCACCAGTATGTACAGAACCACCCTTAGAAGAAGCGCGTTCTGCTTGGCCTTGATGCATTTCTCCTTATATTCCGGAGCCTTCCACCTGGCATTAAGTTCTGCATAAGCCCTCTCGCCTATCCAGGTTGGGCGTTGACCCTTCTTCCTCACCTCCATAAGCATCTCAGAAAGATGCTTTGAGCCTTTGGTGTTGAAGACCTTCTCAACCATATAATGGTCTTTACGATCCCACGAAACATGCTCCTAAAATATTGTATTACAAATAAGATCAATATTCATTATTAATATCAACATACAATAACGAAAACTCTGAAATAAGAAAAGTAACATAATCTTACTTCAAATTTCTTAAGCCATTTCTCCAACGTCTTTTCTGGAATCTCTCCCCAAGTATGATATGCTTCCCGGTACTGTGATTGAATAACCGCAGTGATGGCGTTAGAGGCTACTTTACCCGGGATAAACCTATAAATAAGTTATAAATACAATATCAGATACAGCCATAAAGGCATGCAAAAACAAAATATCAAATAGGTAGACTATAAAGTGACGTACGATTTGCCATGAACCCTAACGATGGGTCTCCCATCAGGTGTCACCTCAGTCCCGACTGGATGGGAGTATCGTGACCCCTGCACTATCGGACCACTACGTGTAGTGTGCGAAGGTCCTTCACCTGCATCATCCTGACTCGGATGAGTGTGCTGCTCAGAAATGGATGTCGCCTGCGGTGAAGGGGAAACATGCTCCTACAATAAAAATCAATTTATTACAATAAAGGGAAAGCAATAAAAAAACAAATCCAACAACTAGTTAAATACAAACCTGTATAGGAGGTATGAATCCCGGATTCGGGATCATTATTATAGGGGACAGGGGAGGTGGTGTCACTCTGGCAGTCTGCTGAGCGGGAGGCTACTGAATAGCCTCACACAGTGGTGTGCTAGCGTCGTCCTCCAGTGGTGACTCTGGTAATCGATTTGCCAATCGTTATGGCAAAATCATCTTAGCCTTCTTCGTAGGCAGCTTGGACCTACGATGCTCTTTCTCTTTAGGATGCATCTATCAAAAAAAAAAAAAACAAGCGTTCACATATATGTTCACACATATTGTCAGTCAACATGTACAATAATTAAATAAACAAGTACAATGACTTCACTAACTTTTTAAATAAACAAGTACAATAACTTCACTAAGTTTTAAAATAAACAAGTACCATGACTTCCTTAACCTTTTAAATAAACAAGTACAATGACTTCACTAACTTTTAAAATAAACAAGTACCATGACTTCACTAACTTTTAAAATAAACAAGTACAATAACTTCAATCAATGTCATCATCTTGATCATCCACAACCATATCATCATCTCCCTCATTAGAGTCAAACTCAGACTCACAATTACCATCATCGTCGACATCCATGTCAACTTCATTATCAATATCAATGTTTGGAATTGACGTAACATCGACCTTTTCATCACTATGTGTTTGATCATGCAAGCAATCCATTTCTTCAATTTCAGATATCTGTTCTATGCGTGTCATCTCTTCATCTTGATAGGGAATGTCATTGTCAATTTCATTCACCTCTACATGACCTTTGGGCTTTGTTTTTATCACTGCACACCAACCACGCTAGTCTGTCCTCATATCTGGGTAAGGTACATAATACACTTGTCTAGCCTTTTGTGCAATTATGAATGGATCGTAACGATCATAATGCTTATTCATCTTGATATCTACAATGCCATATTGTGGATGAACTTTGGTTCCTCTATTCCGTCTTGGATCAAACCATTGACAATAAAACAAGGCAACCCTGTGAGGCAAATTGTGATACTTTAACTCGTAGATATGTTGTATGATACCATAGAAATCATCTTCTCCTCCTTCTGTAACCCCTTTGACATAAACCCCACTGTTTATGGTCTTTTTATCGTGAGTCCATGCTTGTGTGTGGTATTTGTACCCATTAATGAAGTATTTGTGCAAACTTATGGCCTTTGACTCTGGACCCCAAGCTAACGGTATCAAGTTTCTGTTAGTCACGCCATTTGCTTGATTAGTAGCCTATACAAACAAGACATTCACAATGAGGATAAGGAGACAATTTATTTGCAATAGGCTTTTAGTCAAATACTTATATAGGACCGAAACCATTCTGGGAATTCAACATGAATACGAGTTTGAGCTGAAGGATCTACTTCATTAATGGAGTTATATTGCAAAAAGTAATTGTCAAGAAAGATAGAATTGTTATACTAGTAAATACACCGAGTGTGGGTTTAATGGTGTATCACTTACTCAATATATGACTTAACCTCGATGCAATTGATGAGGATGTGTACATGAGTAGACCTCCATTCAACATCACTCAACCAGTGAGCTTTGGATTGCCCACTAGGACGTCCTAGTCCATTGCTAATTGACAGTGTTGATGTGACGTTGTCATTCAATCTTGCAGCTTCATTACATTGACTTTTAGCATACAAGTCAATCGTTTTGAAATAATGTGAACAAAAATATGTTGTCTCCCGTTGTAAGTAGGACATACATATTGAACCTTCTACTCTAGCCTTGTTTTTCACTGACCGCTTAAAATCACCCATCATTCTACAAATAAATGAGAATAGAATGGCTTATAATAAAGATATGACAATATAGAGAGAGATAATTGTAGATATCAACGAATACCTTTCAAATGGATACATCCATCGGTATTGAACTGGACCACCAAGCGTTGCCTCATACGGGAGGTGAACTGGAAGATGCTCCATTGAATCAAAGAATCCTGGTGAGAAGATTCTTTCAAGTTTGCATAAGATTAATGGAATATTTTCATTCAATTTGATTAAATTATCCTGGCTCAAATTATTGCTGCACAAGACCTTAAAGAATTGACTTAACTCTGTAAGTGGTCTCCACACAAGGTCAGCCAATGAACTCAATGCAAATGGAAGCAAACACTCCATAAATACGTGACAGTCATGACTCTTCATCCCATACATTTACCCTCTATTGAACTGGACCACCAAGCATTGCCTCGTACGGGAGGTGAACTGGAAGATGTTCCATTGAATCAAAGAATCCTGGTGGGAAGATTCTTTCAAGTTTGCATAAGATTAATGGAATATTTTCATTCAATTTGATTAAATTATCCTGGCTCAAATTATTGCTGCACAAGCCCTTAAAGAATTGACTTAACTCTGTAAGTGGTCTCCACACAAGGTCAGACAATGAACTAAATGCAAATGGAAGCAAACACTCCATAAATACGTGACAGTCATGACTCTTCATCCCGTACATTTACCCTCTATTAACTCTGCACATCTTGCTAAATTTGAAGCATACCCATCTGACATCTTAATCTCCTTAATGCACTTCATCACATTCTTTGCCTCATCTGAAGAAAGGCAATAATTTGCCTTTGGTTTTGTCATTTTTCCATTGGCTTTTGGAATCAACTCCAAGTCACTACGCTAGCATATGAGGGTCAAGTCCATTCTTGCTTTTTCATTGTTCTTTGTTCTGTCCTTAACATTCATGACTATAATAAACACATTATCAAATATATTTTTCTCTATGTGCGTCACATCTAGATTGTGCCTTAATAAATTGTTTTTCCAGTATGGAAGATCTCAGAATATGCTTCGCTTTATCCAATTGTGACTACGTCCATACTCAGGTAACTTATCAACTTTTCCATCTTCTACCACACTTGGAACCCCACTGACCTAATTCCATATGATATCACCCGTCAGTATTGCAGGAGGCCCATGTTTCTCAACCCTATTTTTTGTAAACCTCTTTTTACTTCTTCTGAATTTATGATCACGTGGTAAAAATCGATGGTGGCAATCGAACCAAGAGTTTTCCCCCATATTTTAGTCTAAACGACTTTGTATCGTCCATATATATGGGACAAGCCAATTTACCTTGTGTACCCCACCCAATTTACCTTGTGTACCTATGTGGGAAAGTCATTAATTGTCCACATCAAGGATGCCCTCATTTGAAAGTTTTGCTTTTTAGAGATATCATAAGTCAAAATACCCTCACTCCATAACTATTGCAGCTCATCTATTAAAGGTTGTAAGAACACATCTATTTTTTCTTTCGGATTAGATGGTCCGGGTATGAGGCAAGTCAAAACCATAAATGGTTTAGTCATACACATTTCAGGGGGGAGATTATATGCGGTCACAACAACCGACCAATATGAATATGGGGTTCTAGATGCGTGAATGTAAGGTGTGAACCCATCAGAACATAAACCAAGCCTTACATTTCTTAGTTCGTTTGCAAAGTCTGGATACGCCGCATCAAAATGCTTCCAAGCTTCACCATCAGATGGATGACGTAAAACGCCTGACCCAGATCTATTGTGAGAATGCCATCTCATTTCAGCTGCAGTCTCCATTGAAGCATACAGTCTTTTCAACCTAGGAGTGATTGGCAAATAGAACATCCTCTTTGTTGGAACATTGTTGTACTTACCCATCTCAGTCTTACGGGGAACATACCGTGGTTCTTGACAAAACTTACATTGTCGTTCTGCACTATCATCCTTGTAATACAACATACACCCATTAACATAACAATCAATTTTTTTAGATTCCAAACCTAGCATAGACACCAATCTTTTTGCTTGGTATTTTTTTTTTTGGCAATTTCTCCTTTGAAGGACACAAATCTCCCAACATACTTGCAATGAAATCAAGACACTTTTGCAGAATGTTCCAATTTGTCTTGCATGCCAACAATTTCACGCATATTGAAAGTTTTGACTTAGAAGCACCCTCATATATGGGCTCGTTTGCAGCAGTTAGCAAATTATAAAAGTCTTGAGCGTCAGCATTTGGGGGCTCTTCATGAATATCTTCCTCGTCTTCATGAATATCTTCCTCGTCTTCCTCGTTACCCACATCACCCATACTTTGGAAGTCATACCTAGGCCTAAACGCATCGTCGACCATATGTTGCATTAGTGTGAACGGATCATCATTATCTATTTGTCCATTACTACTTGGCACATTTACTGGGTGAACACGTGGCGCTTCTTCGTTGTGCTCAGTCCAATACCAATAATTTGGTTGGAACCTAACACTATATAGATGGACCTTGACTTCTTCTTTAGACAATATGCCCCTAAACTTGCAAATGTCACAAGGACATCTGATTCCACCATTACTCACAACTTCAGGTTGTGCTCTAGCCTTCAGTATAAACTCTTCAACCCTTTTTTGCAAAGCTTAGTTTCACCCATCCTTTACAGGATAAAGCCTATCATATACCCAACTCCGATCTGGAGGGTAACCATCCATTTCTGAAATGTGTCGCTATACTACATGAATTCAAATTAAATAAATGAACATAAGACCTCTCCTTGTACTCATCTTCCAAGGGAGGTAATTCAACACTATACTAGATCAATTTAAATTAAATAAATGAGCAACAGACCTCTCCTTGTACTCATCTTCCATGGGAGGTAATTCACCACTATACTACATTAATTCAAATTAAATAAATAAACAGCAAACCTCTCCTTATACAGACTACATGGTCCTCAGAAATAATTTCACATAATATTTTCCTATGTTCAACCTCTTTATCAGTGAAAACACTATTGAAATCCACGACCCATTAGGATAATTTTTGCTTAAAGACATCTCTTCTACGCTTCGGGTTGATTAATTAATCTTACTCCCTTTTACATACAAAAAAACAATGGAGTGCTTTAAATTTACAGAAGTTGTTAATTGATCTTCCTAGCTAATTTGTTCTTCAAGATGTTAGAGAAATTGTCTTTTCTTTAAACCAACCATGAAAATAAAAGAAAAAACTAGTACTAAATAACGAGTGATATCATCATCTTATTTTCTATTTCTAAAAACACGAATATGAACCATAACTCCCATTGAAATAATGCAAAGCACGTCTTAACCTACAAAAATCTAAGAGCCATAGACACTCTCCTTCGTTAAAAACTCGCTAAAGTTTTTTTCCCCGCATTTATAGCAAGTTATAATTATTTTAATAACCACATCAAATTTGACCATTGATAATTTACCATAGCTCCACTGACAAAATTATAAAAAGAGAAGAGAAATTACCGATAACAATAATGTAATCTCAAGCGCCCTGGGACCTTCCTCTTCGGAAGCTGCAGGAACAACAAACCGAACAATAAGAAGCTAGATTTGAAACTTGTCCCACTTGAACCTTCCTCGTTTGAAATAATGAAGAGAAAACCAAATAAGACACAATTATAAAATATTTCACAACATGAATAGGAATTTAACTCGAGTATTTTTAGTACCCAAATTATATACATTCCACTGCCCATAATCAATATATCAAGTAACCCCAGAATGTACCAGAATTTTCTAATCTATATATGAACAGGTCGAGAAAATATTTCACCAAACAATTAAAGGGAATTCACGGTAAAGCCATATATAAAAGCCAATTTCTTTGAATAAAAACTGTTACTAGATTCAAATGGGTTCTCAACAGTGAGCAAAATTTCAATTTAGAATTTCATATTGAGGTTAAGAAAGGCTTACCTATAACGAAGAAGAAAGGCACAGTTGGGATGAAAATGTTAGTTTAGTTGAGATAAAAGAGTGGTTTGGAATTAATTGAGATTGAGATGGGTAATAGTACAATGAGTATATTAGAGATGGGTATATGTGAAGTGCAAAGGTGAAGCTACTGAGGAATATAGTCCAAGTCATTCATAAATTTTCATAAATTTTTCAATTGAAAAAATCAAAAAGTAATCAATTAAGTAATCAAAAACTAAATCACAAGCATCAATAATGTCTTAAATAGGTCTATAAATGGCTTCATACAGAAAAGGAAATTCATTAAGTCAAAACATCAGCATTATAAGAATGAGCAGAGTAGAGAATCCAAAAATTAGTATGACCCCACTCCTACTCCCAAAGAGTGTGAGGACATTTCCATATCTATCTTTACTTTAAAATATTTCTAGAAGAGCCAAAAGCCACTAGTTGTGATGGAAAAATTAACAGAACAACTTCTTTGTAAATCCAACATCCTAAAAAAGTAGGTGTTATGATTTCACTAGTATGATCAACCCCTCATACGTGTCATATTTGTTTTCCTAGCCTAATTGATCCAGTAAATGTTACAGTGATAAGAGATCATGACATTCAACCAGGCACAACTAAACATGTATTTCTAGTTCCCTACCTAAAAGTCAACATCTCTAGATGAAACACGGTTCAGAACAAAAGCTCCCCATTTCTTCTTATTCTTAGAAAGTAGAAACCCATAACAGTGACACAAGCCTCCTCCAAACCAATTGAAGTATCTCTAATCCAACTACATAGACAAACATCCTGTTTCTACCATTCCTAATCTGGCCTTTTTTATCAAATCTGATCTGAATCCATGACATCGTATCTGCTTTACTCCATTGTTTATCAAATCCATGACATACAGTTTATCAAATCTAATCTCATACCATTTCTTTCATCAAATTCTCAAATTATAACACAACAAACACACCCAAGCATAAAAATAGTCGCGCAAGTGGAGAAAGGGAACCTGATGTTGAAAGTGCTGCTATTGTTGAAGGAGCTGCCAGCCTGGAAGTGGAGAGAAGGGGCAGCGGCACGCAGAGAGAAGATGGAGAGAAGGGGCAGTGACGCGCAGAGAGAAGGAGCAACGGCTTCGTGGTTGGATCTCACAGGTGGTGGCAACAGCTTCGACGGTCGTGGCAGCAGCTTCGCGGGCGGTGACAGCGGCGTTCGCGGGTGGTGGCAGTCCAGAGAGGGAGGAGCAGTCCAGAGAAAATGAAAGGGAAGAAGAAAAAGGAAATGAAAATGAGAGACATAAAATGTAATAAACCCTAGTGTCAATTTTACCGATGGCTTAAGGCCTTAACAAAAAAATACTGCCCAAAAAATTTAATGCACTACCGCCCAATTTATCGACGGCTAAGCCTTCGGTAATATAGTTAGCCATTACCGTCAGTAATGGCCAATCTACAAAGGTTAAATTTTACAACTACCGACGGCCAAATTTAAAAACCAAATAAGAAATAAAATAATTCTTTATCGGCAGCTTATCCGTCTGTAATTACTGACGGCCTGCAAGCCGTCTGTAGTTACCGACGGCTTAGCCGTCGGTAAATTCACAAAAAAAATAATTTCATACACATCATTTTGCCGGCGCATTACTGACGACCAAGCCGTCGATAATTTTTTTAATTACCGACGGAGTCGGGGCCGTTGGTAAAATTTCGTCAGTAATGAGCAATATTCTTGTAGTGTTAATCGTTTCATGTTGAAAATAAAGTATGATATGTATTTATTGTATAGGATCGTATATTTAGGAGTAGAATATCATCCATTAAAAGTAGGATATCCTATATTTATTTGTATTAATTGACTTTAAGTCTATATAAAGCGACTCTCCTATGCAGTTAAGACACACGGTTTCACAATCACATGTCTCTCTCTTTTCTTTCTTTCACCATGGTATCTAGAGCCTAAAGAGATGCAACCCTAAAACCGTGCTTTCCCGATGGACCCACTATCTATCAGTGTTAATTTTTTTTGGAAACTGTGTTTTCTCTCTGGTTTATGCTTCCTACTGTCGTGTAATTATTTTTGGGTGCATTTTCTGCCATGTCGCCACACGAAATTTTTTTTGGCAAAACCACCACCAACAGGTTCGCCTCGTCCCGATCTACACGTTGCTGGAAGTTTCATTTCAAATGGACATCTCACGCGCCTACATGCGTGTCCTCGGGCCACTGCATTTTTCAAGTGTGATAACCCTCATTTTTCCTTCTTGTGATAATTATTTTAATTATGCGTAGCATATGTGAATGATTAAATTATTTCTTTTATTGTAATTATTAGTATAATTACCTTGAATTTTATTTAGTATAATTATGACGTGTGGCGGGACTTAAAATAAATAAATAAATAAATAAATAAAAGGGGCGCCCAGGAAGGGGGTAGGTGGCGCCTAGAGTTTTTTTTTATTTAAGCCCAAGGTAGTTGTGCAGATTTTTTTTAAGTGTCGGGCTTAGTGTTATGAGTTTTCTCCAACCCAACCCATTTAGCAACTTTGATTAACCCAACACTATTAGCTTAGGCACTCAAAACCCTACTCCTCGAATCAGAATTATTCTCTCCTTCCTCCCTTCTCTCTCTAATGTCACGCCTCCCTAAGGAAGAAGAGGCACCCCATTTTGCTTTGATCATCCTTTCGTCATGCCAAAGTAAGGACAGCCGCATATTCCCGTCATATTAGAGAGTGTTTGTTGTCCCCTAAAGATTGGATAAGCCTTGTAAACCTTTCCTTCCTAATTTTATGTGTTAGGGATTTAGAGTTTTGGAAATTTTTAACAATTCTTTTAAATTCCTTGTTTTTCGTAGTGAACCCTTCTCTGTAGGATCGAATCGAACTTCGTCATCATCCCTTTTCCATTGAAGGTTGCGCAAGTCACCAAGGTAAGGGGGAGATTAATGTGGTTGTGGATATTTGAGGGAATAGGTGAAGGGGTTGTCCTTAGATCCCGTTGTATGATAAATGATTGAAGCTTAGGCAAAACCAATAAATTATATATATATTATGCTTGCTGTTTTTGAATGATTAAATTGTCGTTGAAGTTGTTTAATGGCTGTATAAAGAAAAAATTCTATTCCGATGTTTAAGATGTGGTTGTGTTGTCGTGACACTAAAATGACATGTTTGTTAATTTTTTTATGGTTGGTAGTGTCAAAATTGATGCATTATGCTTTGAGGTGCTATGAATAATTAAAAGAGGTACTGTTTTTATGCTTACAGTCATTTGGAATTTTAGAGTAATTTATCTTGTCTCGTTTATAATTTAAGTCGTAGCATTTTATTGAAAAGAGGCTGCCGTAACTATTTTGGAAAATTAGAGAACCGGACTAGAGCCTCAAGAACTACTTTTAATTATTAATAAAGATTTTTAATTGGCTGTTAATACTCTTTATGGTGTCTCTAAATGTTTAGAACCATATAAAAATAGGCGAAAACATGCAAAAACGTTTTTAAACGAAAATGCAGCGTTGCTGTCCAGTTTTCTGTTTTCCTGCAGATTTTGTACAGCTGCTATTTCTATTTCTGTTTTGCAGAATTCTGCAACAGAATTTTGTTTTCTGCAGTATTTTCATTGTGTTGTTGTTTCTGTTTTACTGTTTCTGTGAAAATTCTCTTTTCTACAGTATTTTCATTGTGTTACTGTTTCTATTTTGCTGTTTGTGCGAAAATTCTATTTTCTGCAGCATTTTTATTATGTTGCTGTTTCTGTTTTGCTGTTTCTGCAAAAATTGCTGTTTCTGCAGTATTTTTCTTTGTGTTGCTATTTCTGTTTTTATACCAAAAATTACTGTTGCAAAAATTAGTTGTTTTTTACAGAATTTTATAGTTGCTGTTTCGGTTTCTATATGTAGATTATTGTTGTGAAAAGTGTTGTTTTCCTGTATATTTTAATTATATGAATATGACCCAAATTCTTTTTGTGGTTGACTTATTATTGTTGTTGTTTCTATATGTTTTACTTAAATGATTAAATACGTGGTAATTATTTTTAAGTTGCTCTTGAAATTTTATTTCGTATCTTGCTTATTAAATTGTGATATTGATTGCGAAAAGTCCACGTTTGTGGCGACGACTTTGAAAGGATAAATGACTTTGTGTGTAGGTCACCTAGCTATTAGTAGCCATAATTGGACTTGAGTCATTCCTTATGACCTAGCCATATGGGCCATGATGGATTGTAGATGAAAAATTGAACTATGATGTTCGGAGGAAACCCGACCTTGAGTGTATGACTGACATACCAAACCTTGATTAGGATTTAGGGGGAACGACCGTTGAAATGAAAAGGGGGAGGCCAATAGAGGTGAGCCTTCGTGGCAGATAATCCTACCCTTGGGGATGAGATACTGAATCTGTGGCACCTAAGTGACTCAAGCTGCAACTTGATGTCGGGAAGCTACTTGTAAGATTACGTGACTCCCGAAAGTCCCTGGACATTATCATGACTAGTGAGAGTATGAGGTAACGAGGTGATCACCGCAAATGCTATCCTCTAATATCCACTGCCGCACGTGGCGGTGCATTCAGCTGCCGTTCCGACTAGTTTTTCGGTGCGACGTCGCCTGTAACGACCCGTTTCCGGACCGCTACCGAGCTCAATATACCGAGCTCGAGTTACCGAGCTCAACACACCGAGCTCAACATAAACCTGTATGAGATGTATTTTAAAACGAAACTCTTGTGCCTTTTAAAAATACGATATATTTTTTTTTTATAAAACCAACTCGTGCACATCAGAGTAATTCTACGACTTTTGAAACATGGTGCAACTAAGACACAAGACTTAAATTCTAATAAAACATACATGCATAACACACGTATATATATCACTCGAAATAATAATGTATACAAAATACAATTAGCAAATGTGCAAGAAAATACACTGAGTCACGGCGACTTCAAAACAATCATACCACAGGGAGTACTTAAAGCGAACTCCCACGAGGCTGCTCAAAAAGTAAGACCACAGTCTACCTGCAACAACAAAACATACTTGACTGACTAGGTCACGACGTACTACTCCAAAAAGAAAACAAGGTCTGACCATAAAAAAAAACAACATCCGGCAACATAATCAATCCACGACGGATAAGGTGCGTCACTCGGGTCCTCGTCAAGCTCCTCCTCGGCATCATCTCTGTCGGAGTTCCTGCATACCGACAGCCTTTGGGTAGCGAGTCATGGATTGAAGGCACCACGCAGGAAAGAATTCGAACTTCTCAGCAATTCAAGATAAGCTCGACATAAAAGATATAAGCAAACAGCAAAGTATAACATTCACCGGCGTGATTTCGACCATCTCACTCTGAACTTTCGACACAACTGTAAATCCATTTTCTCTCGGCTTCGACAATTTTTCCCAGGAATGCACCGCGCCGTCTTGGTATGTCGGAAAGTCGGTAGAAGCCTTGGGATCTCGCTCTCCCTAGGGCCGGTCGACTCGGGTCCAGTAGCGTGGCGGCGTCTGGTCAATCTCCGTAAACAAAGGGGACCTAGCACCCTCGATTATCCAGGGTCACGGCTCAAAACGTCATCTGACTCACCTATTCGCTCGCTCGATGAAACGATTAGCATCACGATATTCAAAGAGTTAAACACAAGATATTCAGCATGTCAAATAAAGAGCAAGCTCGACATGAAGAAAGCATAATTCAACATGCAATACACAATTCACGACATATATTCAATCACATATTAAATACATGCAAAAACTCAATCATATCACAACATTTCAAGCTCGGCACAAATCGGAAATCCATACACAATAACATAACCCGTAGAATATGAAATGCCCTTCGCTAGCATACTATGAAAGTATTAATGTGAAGCGCCCTTGCAGGAACTCCAAGTTAATCTTTAACGACAGCGACCTACGACCTGGTGTCTTCAGCGAGCTTCGACAAGCGTCGCTTCTCGGTCGACCTCGAAACACGTCTGATTCTCGTCACGTTCCATTGCTTCCACGTCCTTGGATTACGCTTTCCGTACACCTCGATTGGAAATCACCCGATCTCGGGAATCGGACTTCCTAAAACAAGCCTGACTCGAGTTCGATCTATGGGTTCTAATACACTTAGCTCTCTCTTCCCAAAGCTTAACCTGACCCGGAAAATATAAAACTCGAAGCGAAATATATTTTCCTCACAACACAAAGTTAGGGATTTCGATCAAAAATTCATGAAAAAGGTTATCGATGCTTCAACGGATAGATCGACAACAACAATAACCGAAGCACGAGCGAAAAACAAGAAATAAACAAACCAAAAATGAAGGGTTTACAAACGCTGGAATGCGAGAAAAAGCGAGAGGAAGAAAATTTGTTTTACAAGCCAGTGTCGGTTAGAAAGATAGGTAATATCGTGAAGAAGAAAACCCATCGAGTTTGACATGATTTGGAAGCATAAAGCGGCTAAAAATGGAAGGAAAAGTAGCGCTAAGCGGTACGGAGAAAAAGAAAAATACATTCTTCATACCTCGATGGTGATGGTCGAGCCAGGCGAGATATGTCGAGAAGATGATGATGAACAAGGTTGATGAAGAAAGCATGCGAGAATCTCGATGGAACTCCGCGGTTTAGTCGATGGAGATTTTGGAAAAAACAGCGAAACTTCGAGGCGAGAAGGAAGGAAGAAGAAAGAGAGAAATGAGTATCAGAGAATCGGTTAAGTGGTATCACGGTTGGAAGAGCATAATCGTAACTCCGGCTATAAGATGCGATCCATTGATCATCTGCGATCTAATCGTTCCTCATAATTACTCTACCTTTCGGTCAGCGGTCTGACACTTTCGGCGAGCGGCAAGCCGACAAGATAATTATTACAAACAATATAATAATAGCGTGAATAACGTTGAAAGAATGCAGTGTCATCTCGACACGATGTCGACAAGGGTGCTCGTGCAGCGTCGCAAGGCTACAACTGCGAGTTAGTGAGCAGCGGTCTCCTCACCGACCGCGGCGTCTCATCATTTCGATGCAGCGACTTCATCAACTCGACAAGCGATCTCCTCGGTTCGGCCCGGCTAGTGACTAGTGCGTAGTCTCCTCGGCTCGGCAAATGATCTCGATAGCGATCTTGTACGGGATCTCGACACAAGGTCTTGAGTCGAGGGTCTCGATCACGTCGTCTGTCACGATGTCGATCTAGATCTCGGTGTTACAATCTCTCCCTCTAAAAAATTTAGTCCTCGAAATTGCAAATAAGATTCTTACCTCGGAAAAGTTCGAGTCGAGTCTTCATCTTCTCCTCAGCTCCCAAAGTCGTATCTCCGTCTTGATCACAGCTTTGACAAGTTGAATCTCTTTGTTCATAGCTGTTTGGCTTTCCGATCAGCGATCCTTTGGCGTAATGCTTGAAGATAGGTCGTCCTTGATTGAATCACATCAGGTTCGATGACATGAGAGGGGCGGAAATATACTTCGCGGTGTGAGGCGTGGAAGGCGTCGTGGATGTTCGACAAGAATGGTGGCAAGGCAATCGATATGCCCTTTGGACGTCTGACGAAGAATCGGTAAGGTCGATGAATTTGGGGTGAGTTTCTTGGTTTGATCGGCTCGACCCGACTCGATGAGTGGGGGTGACTCTAAGAAATACATGTTCTCCTTCCTCGAACTTCGGTGATCGGCGTCGTTGGTCGGCATAACTCTTTGTCGACTTTGAGATGTTCGCATCGATCTACGATCAAGCGGATCTTCTCGATGGTCTGCTTTGGATCATATCGGTCCTCTGACGGTTATTCGCGAATCCTGGTACCAGCGAAAGAGGCGTCGACATTTCGTCCATCACGATTGCTTCAAAGGTGCCCGTTCAATACTCGCATGAAAGCGTTATTGTAGGTGAACTCCACGATGGTGAGCGTCGTCCCGACTTCCCTCGGTGATCCCCAACGTCTGACAAGCTAACAAATCTTCAGCGATTGGATCGTTCTCTCGGTCGGCCGTCCGGTCTAAGGATGATATGCCAAAGCTAAAGCTGAGCTTCGGTTCCATCGCTCCTTGCAATTCCCTCCAAAAATGAGGCGTGAACTTGGGATCTCGGTCCGACCACGATCGAAAAAGGGTATTCCATGAAGTCGTACTATCTCGTGATGTAGATCTCGGTCGAGCTTTTCCACGTTGTATGTCGACTCGCCTTTGGTAGAAATGAAGCGGTTGGTCGATCGATCGGCGATCACCGAATCGAATCGTTCTTAACCTGCGTCTTCGGCAAACCTAGCGAAATCCATGGAAATACTATCCGTTTCCAAGTAGCGTCAGCAATTGTAGCATTCCGTAGCGGTCGTTGGTGCTCCACCTTACCGGCTTTTCGACACGTTAAACCGAAGCTACGTGCTCGACCACTTGCCTTCATTGGACCACCAAAATGCTTCTTCAAGTCTTGATACATCTTCGTAACTCCTGGATGAATACTAAAGTTGCTCTTATGCGCCCAAGTGAGAATCATTTCGGCTCGATCGTTAGATGCATACGCTCGGCCATTGCACCTCGAAGATGTCGTCGCTCCGAAGCGTGAAGTGTCGCTTTCCCTTGCGCTATCAATGAATCTTCTCTTGCGAAGCTCGTCATGAACTTCTTTGGTCTGGGATCTCGATCAACAATCTGTTAGAAATAGTAAGCGTACCAAATCTCGGCTTCCGGGTGAAACTTGACACGCTCGACTTCAAGTCTCGGAACTTCTCGAGCATCTCAACTCCTTGATCATCATTCACAGGGTTAAAGCGCTCTTCCTACTCAGCGCATCTGCTACTCGTTAGCCTTACGGGATGGTATTCCAGCGTGAAGTCGTAGTCCTTGAGAAATTATGTCCATCTTGGCGCATGTTGAGCTCTTTACGGTTGAGCAGTGCTTCAAGCTCTTGTGATCGATAAGCTTGATGAAGTGCTCCCACGTAAGGTAGTGCCTCCATATCTTAGTGCAAAAACTACTGTTGCCGGCTCAAGTCAAGTGAGTGGGTGGTTCCTGCGTGAATCTTGGTGTCTTCGCATCTGCGACCACCTTCAGATGTTGCATCGTACCTGCATCCCGATCCCTGGTGTGGCGCATCTGATACACCTCGAAAGGCTCTTACGGTTGAGGCGAGATCGGCCTGGTAATTTGTCGTCAAAAGGTCACTTGATCTTTGGCGGCCGCGCTCCTCGGTCCAGAGCAAAGGTTGATCCTTCTGCGTCGATCGTGTAGAGCACGACAATCTTCGAGAAACCTTGATAGAATCTTCGGTAGTATCACCTTTAAGCGAAATAAGCTCGACCTCGTGCTTGAGTCTTGGTGTTCCGTGCTAACCTGCCTCGATCTTAGTTGGATCCCACGATATCCACTTCTTTGGAAATCCACGTGGCCAGAAAATTCCTCTTGACCAAAATTCACACTTGACCAGGTTGGCATAGAGTTGCTTATCTCGTAATATCTGCGATTACTACGACATAAGTGTTAACGTGCTCTTCTCGGTTCCTCGAGTAAATCAATATGTCGTCGATGAACACTACAGCGAACTGATCCAAAAGCGAATGGAAAATCTGTTCATGTAATCCATAAACACGGTGGTGCATTCGTCACTCGAGCGGCATCACCAAGTACTTTCGTAGTGACCGTATCTAGATCCTGAAAAATTGTTTTGGCGACATCTTCCTCCTTCACGAGAATCGGTGGTAGCGGAGCTTGAAGTCTATCTTGGAAAAGATCGGCTCCACGAAGTTGATCCATCCCAGTCGTCAATCGTGTAACGGATACGGTTCTTCACGGTAACCTTGTTGAGCTCGCGATAGTCCACGCGCAGTCTTGATCGTCCATCCTTCTTCTTAACCAACAACACTTTGGAGCTCCCCACGGTGACCTCGGTCGTATGAATTGCCGACTCCAAGTGTTCGATCTGGGACTTGATTCTTTCGTCTCGGCGAGGAGACATCTGTATGGCGCTTTGGAAATCGGTCACGTCACTGGAATCGGTCGATGGAAACTGACCTCTCGTCTTGGTGGTAACCACAGCGCGTCTTGAGCGTCCTCAAAGTCACACACCAGTACATTCTTCCGCGTCGTCTGTTGGAAAACTTAGAACTAGCCGGATACATGTATTCCACTAGTTCCTTCTTTCAAAAGAAACTCCGTCGTTGGCGAAAGATAATTGGAGACTCAAGTGCGGAAAAATTACGATTTCACGGGCGCAGTCCAAAAAGGACATGGTGGTGTGACAACCAATCCATCAGGGATGACATCCCAAGCCTTAAAGGCAAACAAACCAAATTGACCCTGAAACTTTCTACTGCGAATAACCACTTACACAATTAAGACATGCGGTGTTTGTGACTAAGGTTTTAGCATTTGGGGGTTGTAACTACTAATTTAAGCGTAGCGATCACAGTCAAGTTCAAATGGTTCACACAATCAAGAAATAAAGGAATGTGTTGCACGAATCAAAGAAAACGAGATAAGTTTACCCTCGATCTCATTCACCTTGGATAAGATCTTGACTCGATCTGCTTCCTGCGCCACTAAATCACGGAAAACTACGCCTTTAGCCATGGCGCTTCCGCTTTGGCCGCACGCGCCAAGCATAGTCGGTTCGAGCTTTAGGTGTAGGACAATCCTTGACAAAATGTCACGGCTTCTACGGTTGAAACACACCTCCACCCCTCTGATGCATACTTTCGCGTAATGTCGACTTTCCACGCCGATAGCAAGTCACCTCGACCGGTCGGCCTCCACTCCTCGCTCACCTGGGTCATCGGGCCGATCTTGTCCCTGTTGTCATTCCCACGAGTCGTAGTAAGGCTTCTTCTGCGGTTGTTTCCACTACGTGCAAATCTACGCCGCCTTTCTGAGGTCTCACCAGTCGCCCTAGCTTGATCTTCTTCTTGTGGCTTCTCACTCCTTCGACCGCGGCGATCTATCGGCTCTTGGAGTTGGATCCTCAGCGACACCCGACTTACGAATGTCGAATCTCGATCCCAGGATTGGAATCTCTCACTTTCGACCATCTGCAGTCGGCTCGATCACGAAATGGGTGAAATACCTGCCGTTGACTCGAACTTGGCGCATGCTCGGACCTTTGTCGAGTTGCCTTCTTTACAATTGAAGAAATTCTTGCTCCTTCTCGGCTCGTGCGATTATCTGGGAAGTACTTGTCCAAGAACGCTTTCACGAAAAAGCTCCCGAGTCATCTCGCGGCGTTACGCTATAAATGTTTGCTTCAACTCCTCTCCACGATACTCTGCGTCTCTAGCGGTAAGTAGGTGGCATAGTCGACCTTCCACGTTGTCAGAGACGTGAAGTGCCTCAAAGATCTTCTCGATCTCTTGCATCCAAAAGATCAGCTTTATCCGGTTGGCTCGCAGTAGAACCCGATTGGATCGTAGCTTCTGAAATGCGCGATCCTCTCGCTTGACATTTTCATTACGCTTTCGTTCTTTGTTCTTTGTAAGTTCGGCTTTGAGTTAACATTGCTGTCTGTTGAGCCATCGGCGTTAACTGTTGAGTTCGCGGTGATTGTTGAAACCATAGGCGCGCCATCTCGGTCGTAAGCTTGAATTGCTCGTTCCATGTATCGGCGTTCTCGGTTGCGGTTGTCGTATTCCTCTGAGGTGGCATTAGATTCCACAAAAGTTCAAAACCATGTCCGAGAATCTCCCGCAACCGAGGATGTGTTAAAACACCTTTGCTTCAATCAAGCAGTTCAAACAATTTCTCAAGCAATAAGTGCTTCACTTAATCAAGCGGCAATCAACATATACAACTAGGTACCCACGCACATAACGAAACCACGGTTGACCGGTCAAATCTCCTATACGGTAAATTCGAGCAAGAAGCGCTCGATATAACGATGTAATAGCGACCGTTTAGGACCGCTCACAGAGCGCTCAATATCCAGAGCTCGATTCTGCGACTTCAACACAGGCTCGACATAAACTGTATGAGATGTATTTTAAAGCGAAACTCTTGTGCCTTTTAAAAATCACGATATATTTTTATAAAACCAACTCGTGCACATCGAGTAATTCTGACTTTTGAAACATGGTGCAACTAAGACACAAGACTTAAATTCTAATAAAACATACATGCATAACACATATATATATCCTCGAAATAATAATGTATACAAAATACGAGTAGCAAATGTGAAAGAAAATACACCTAAGGTACGGCGACTTGAAAAAGCAATCATACCTGGGGTACTTAGCGGAACTCCGCAGGGCTGCTCAAAAAGTAAGACCACCAGTCTACCTGTAGCAAAACATAGCAGGCCCAAAGGTCCACGACATACTACTCAAAGAAAACAAGGTACAGCCATAAAAAAAAAGCAACATCCAGCAACATAATCAATCCACGGCCGGATAAGAGTGCGTCACTCGGGTCCTCGTCAAGCTCCTCCTCGGCATCATCTTTGTCGAGGTTCCTGCGCCCTCGACACCGCCTGGGGTAACCGTCATGGATTGAAGGCACCCGCGGGAAAGAGTCGACTTCTCGACAATTCAAGATAAGCTCGACATAAAGATATAAGCAAGCGTAAAAAGTATAACATTCATAGGCGTATTTCGACCATCTCACTCTAACTTCGACACTGACTCGCAAATCCATTTTCTCTCGGCTTCGACAATTTTTCCAGGAATGCACCGCCCGTGCCGTCGTATGTCGGAAAAGTCAGCCGAGCAGGGATCCTGCGCTCTCCCAGACAGTCGACTCGGGTCCCATAAGCGTGGCGGCGTCTAGTCAATCTCCAGTAAACAAAGGGGACTGCACCCTCGATTATCGGGTCACGCGGCTCAAAAGCGTCATCACGACTCACCTAGCTCGCTCACTCGATGAACAATTTGCCGCATCACGATATTCAAAGTTAAACACAAGATATTCAACCGCATGTCAAATAAAAAGCAAGCTTCGACATGAAGAAGCAATTCAACATGCAATACACAATTCACGACATATATTCAATCACATATTAAATACATGCAAAAACTCAATCATATCACAACATTTCAAGCTCGGCAAATCGGAAATCCATACACAATAACATAACCACGTAGAATATGAAATGCCGCTACGCTAGCATACTATGAAAGTATTAATGTGAAGCGCCCTTCACTGAACTCAAGTTAATCTTTGCTTTCGACAAGCGACCTCGACCACGGTATCTTCAGCGAGCTCGACAGCGTCACGGCTACCGGTCGACACCGACGCGTCACGATTCTCGATCTGCATTCCAGCGCTTCCACGTCCTTGGATTAGCTTTCCGTACACCTCGATTGAAATCACCGTCTCGGGAAAATCGGACTTCCTAAAACAAGCACAACTTCGATTCGATCTATGGGTTCTAATACCCTTAGCTCTCTTCCCAAAGCTTAACCTGACCGGAAAATATAAAACTCAAGAACTGAAATATATTTTCCTCACAACACAAAGTTAGGGATTTCGATCAAAAATTCATGAAAAAGGTTGCTCGATGCTTCAGCCGAGATAGATCGACAACAACAATAACGAGAAACGAGCGAAAAACAAGAAATCGAAACAAACCAAAAATGAAGGGTTTACGGGCGCTGCCAGTGCGAAAAAGCGAGAGGAAGAAAATTTGTTTTACAAGCCCAGTGTCGGTTAGAAAGATAGGTAATATTGTGAAGAAGAAAACCCATCAGGTTTGACATGATTTGGAAAGCATAAAAGCGGCTAAAAATGGAAGGAAAAGTAGCGCTAAGCGATGCTTACGAGAGAAAAAGAAAAATACATTCTTCATACCTCAATGGTGATGGTCGACGGAGGCGAGATATGTCGAGAAGATGATGATGAACAAGGTTGATGAAGAAAGCATGCAGAATCTCGATGGAACTCACGGTTTAGTCGATGGAGATTTTTGGGAGAAAAACAACGAAACTTCGAGCGAAGGAAGGAAGAAGAAAGAAGAAAGAGAAATGAGTATCAGGGAATCGGTGCGTGGTATCTGGTGGAAGGGCATAATCGTAACTCCGGTATAAGATGCCAATCCCATCGATCATCTACCGAGTCTAATCGTTCCTCTCATAATACTCTGCCTCTGTCGGTCAGCGGTGCAGACACTTTCGGCGGAGCGGCAAGCGGAGCAAGATAATGTATTCTGAAACAATATAATAATAGCGAATAACGTTGAAAAGAATGCTGGTGTCGTCTCGACACGATGTCGACAAGAGTGCTTTCGTGGCGCGCAAGGCTCTGGCTGCGAGTTCGTGAGCAGCGGTCTCCTCGGCTCGACCATGGCGTCCTCATCGATTTCGATGCAGCGACTTCATCAGCTCGACAAGCGATCTCTCGATTCGGCGGCTAGTGCCGTAGTCTCCTCGGCTCGGCAAATGATCACCGATGCGATCTTGGCACGGGATCTCGACACAAGGTCTTGGTCGAGGTCTCGATACGTCGTCCTAATACGATGTCGATCTCGTCCTCAGGTGTTACATCGCCTTTCCTCACCTGTTCAGGATCTATGCTTAGTTTGGTGATTCGGGCTGCGGGTACCTAGGTTACAGTTCAAATAGCCCTATTTCTCTCCTGTTTGGACGCATTTTCTCTCTTTCGTGAGTGACTCATGGCATCCCAGAGTACTACAGTTCCTCTTTAGACCATGGATCATCCTCGGGCCTCTCCGGCTAATTATGAAGATTGTTGTTTGAGCATCGCCGGATCTTCAGCTCTACTGCTTTGGTTGCACACACTGATAATTCATCTGCTTGCATAACTGAGTCACCCTCCCTTTGTCCTTGGGTTCTCGATTCAGGTGCATCTAACCACATCTCTGGTAATAAGACTTTTTTCTCCTCTCTTTCTACATCTGGTTATTTACCTAGTATAACTTCAGCCAACGGTTCCCAAACACGGTCTCAAGGGATTGGTACTGCTCACATTCTTCCTTTCCTGTCAGTTGATTCTGTCCTTTATGTACCTAGGTGTCCATTTAATTTACTCTCTATTAGTCGTTTGACTCGTTCTCATGATTGTGTTGTTTCCTTTACTAAAGATAGTTTTATCTTGTAGGACCAGAGTTCGGGACGGACGATTGGCGTCAGGCGCGAGTCTCATGACCTTTACTATCTCTCCATGCCACCTCAGGTATGCTCTACAACGGATTCCCCCTAACTATACATGTTCAGTTGGGTCATCCTGGTCTTCCAAAACTTCAAAAATTTGGTACCCAACCTTTCTAAGCTAACTAGTTTACATTGTGAGTCATGCCAACTAGGGAAACACACTCGTGTAAGTTCCCCAATGGTGTCAATAAATGAACTTCGTCCCCTTTTGCTTTAGGTCACTCCGATGTTTGGGGTCCTTCTCGTACCACTTCTACTTTTGGGTCCATATATTTTGTTACATTTATTGATGATTTTTCACGTTGTACGTGGTTATTTTTGATAAAAAATAGGTCTGAATTGTTCTCCATTTTTGAAAAAACTCAGTTTTGTTAATAAGAGCAGAAAGGCCTTGCACTCATAGGATGTAGAGGTAAGGTGAGAATGGTTCACCTTGCCGCAACCTTCTAGTAGCGGAGATACACTACAACAAGTTTTGGCAATAAACGGTGCTTATTTTTAGCCTAAAACAGCGCTTAAAGGCGCTGAAAATTAAGCCGCTGCTGATTGTATTTCATAAAAACATCATTTATGAAGCGCTGCTGAAAATGGACAATAAACAGCGCCTCAATAATAAAGCGTTGTTTATTGTATAGACAATAAACAGCGCTTCAGTAAGGAAGTGTTGTTTATTGTGAACAATAGCGCCGCTTCCTTTTGAAGCTGTCTTTTATACAATAGCGGTAACCGTTGCTATTGAAGCGCTGTTTATTCTCCTTTTAATTTAATTCTCTCACATTTACATTATATCTTGCATAATATTGTGATAACACAAAATGCAACCAAAATTGTCATCAACACCCAATTGTATCAACATCAAAATTTAACATTATAATGTAATTTTTCATAGATTCCTACATATCCTTACATTAACATAAATAAATTACAATATATTTCTCAGTCAAATTCACAATTATACTGAGAATAGATCACTAAAATATTGCACATGTCATGCTACAAATACTACCTAAATAGTAATATCTTTTTCTTACATCCTTGCAACTAAACATGCATACAAGATCAAAATTCTAACAAAATTTTGGCGAGTTTTCCTTAAAATATGGACATTCCAAAATATATAAAATACACCAGAACAACATAAGATACCATCCCACCACCAACATAAAATATATAAAATATTAGCCAACATAAAAAGGAATTTTATTCCTAAATTCATGTGAACCTTTCCAATTCAAGTATGCTAAACTAAAAAACCAAATTTAACAAAAACTCACGTAAACATTAATATTAATCTTCTTCTATCTCGCTTATAAATGATAAAATTTGTAGTAAAATATCGACACCACTCTTCTTTGAGTTCGGTATGATCGATGTATGTGTCAAATTGACAATCGAGGATAAGATCGCTGAAATGAAAATTAAATGAAGTTAGAATTGAACATAAGCATTCAAATGATATGCGTAAAAGAAAAAAATTATATAAACTTTGAAATTATTACATACATACCTCTGTTGAAATTTCTGTTTGGTTATGAACGACAATATCCTTGAGAAACTTCAAAACATATCGGCCACAATCATCAGAGTTCGGTTGGCGAGGACACTATAAAACCAAAAATATGAAATTAATTGTTTTTATTTTTGGTAATTTGAATAATTGCATAAAAAATTTGATATAAATACCTTTATCGGTATCCATTTAGGTGGAGTAAATTTAGAAAAATCGAGACTTGTTTCTTCGATAAAGTAGGATTGCCCTAAGTGCAAAATCAAACAAAATCATTCAATATCTAGAACCACACTCATAATAATTTCTACCTACCAAAAAATATCATTCCAATACATTCATAACCACTTCTCTTAACATCAACACATAGACTACATCAAATTTCTAACAAAATTTTGGCAGAGTCTCCCCTAAAATATGGACATTCCAAAATTTATAAAACACCTGTAACAACAGAAAATATCATACCAGCCAGCATAAGATGTCACGTAGGCCAAACATAAACAACTAAACACTTCAATATTACAAGTAACTTAAACGTTTAAGAAATTGCATACATACATATATATATATACATATCTATGATTTATACACACTTACTGATTGTACCTCTCTTTCATTGTTTTGTGCATGTTGATATGTACACGCAATGGATCAAGATAGTACACAACGTTTTGATTCAAGTTAATCGCTAACAATAACCAATGATCCCTACAAAAATGTTGGACAAAAAAATATAAGAAAGTAAACACATTTCAATAAATTTAGTAATATTGATTAAATTAAATGACTTACACTACGTTGCAAGGTGACAAAAACAGAGTCTCAAAGTCAGGATTTGCTAATGTCAAGCGGTGAATCACATACTCAGACATGTCAGCATTCCATGATCCCATATGTGTCCGTTATGGGCACAAAAATACAAACCTTTGAGTTTGTTCTTGTGGGATCAATATCTCTTGATACAAGTACCTTAAATTAAAACATGCATACAAATTAATGCATTAACAATAACATAAATATTTAGTTGAAAAAATAAAAAAACATTGGATACTTTAAAATTTAATGCAGTACCTGAGATATACACTAATAACAGTTTCACTTAACCATAGGTTGTCATTAAGAATTTCTTGAAGTGCACCATCAACACCAGCTCTTAGGTCGTGCTCATAACCCAAAATTGATTCATCCATTGGTACTTTAATGGGATCTGCTGCCTCCTTCCTTGTTGCCACATGGACTTTAAGATAAATTGTAAAATCAGAAAGGTGAGCTGTAGGAGGCTGAGATACCATGACCTTCTTCACTGGAGATGTGAATGACCCATTTGTTGGCTGCTTGCCAACACTCTTGCTAGCTATAGGCAGCTTGCCCTTGCCTTTGTCCTTGGCTTTGGATGTTGGAGATACCTACATATTTTGCATTCCAACATATTGATTAGTTAGTGAGTGATCACCTAATTTAATAAATATATGCAGTATATGATAGTGAAGCATATACTTTAACATATACGTACCATATCACTTGTAACTACGAGGTGGTTTGGCCATGCCACATAGGTTCCTATTGCCTGTTCCACTGTCATCACATCTGCCGCCTCCAATGGTACAGGCAATAGTGCATCTCCCTCAAGTGCAACGTCAACTCTAACCTTTACATGATTAGGAGGTAAGGGTAGGTTGTGTAGTGACACACCTGGTTCATTATACAACATTCCCTTACCAACCATTCATTGCGTTGGACTTGTCAAATATAGACTGCACTCATAAATGCCCTAAAACAATGATAAACGAAATATTAATATGTTAAATCTTCGAATACTTAGGTGAGAAAGTATAAAAAGAAATGTAACGATTATTACCTCGGGACTCACAATAGTGCAACTATCTCTAACACTCTTTGGGTTAGGGATAGGTGACTGATGCTCGTTCCTTTCCACTTCATCTTTATCCTTCTTGCTATCTTCCAATTCCTGAACTTTTTGGTATAGCTGAGTTACCATTCTCCTCAATTCTTCTGTTTCTCTAGTATCAGCATGGCGTCTTACGCGCTTCTGTGATCCAAAGATAGCGCCCTGGAAGACGCCAAATCCTACGCCTCTTACCCGACCAGGATACTCCTTGATGGGTATGGCTTGGGAAAGGATGTCTTGACCAGACAAATCTGACATAGACATTGACAGTTCATTCTGCGAGACACACATATTATTAAATAATATCATTGTCATTAATTTAAACGTTAATTAATGTTATCATACTTACAATTTTGTCAGCCACTTCTCTAGTGGGTAGATGTTCAATGTCACCCTTCTTGTTTCGCCGGGCTTCTATCCACAAACAAGATCGATCAATGGATTGAGAAGTTGCATCTTCTCCTGACTCCAACAGCTGTACATATGAACAAACAAATGGAGAGAAAGTAAGAAAGAAATTGTACATACCAAGAGATGCGTTAAAACAAGTTATAATTAAAGATATTGTACATACCATTTCTTCCTCAATGCGGGGATACCCTTTAACCCCTCCTCTGTAAGGGTATGGAGGATTTGACGCTCTTTGCCGATTTTCATTGCTTTTTCTCTACATAAAAACATAAGAATATATTAATGCATGGTTTAACGTCATATATAAAAGTTATAAATATTATTGTACATACTATATATTCTTCATCTTACGTATGCGTCTTCTTACAAAAGCGCTCAATCATCCTGTTCTATGAACGATGCATATTTCTTTGGAGGTCGATGTCTGATGTTCCCGTGTTGGTCTCTCAACCACTTGTTCGCTAACGCAGTTCGGAAATTCCGGTGTGATCTTCCAGCTAACCTAAGTGTAATATCCTTTCAGGTCTCATCAACATCAAAATGCTTCTGCAAGAACATTATAAACAAAATGGTAGACTATAAGTATGTCTAGATAAATTAAAAAACAATACAACTAACCAATGTTAATTAATCCCATTTTTATATACCTGTATCTCAGTCCATATCTCATCTTTTAGCTCCTTCAAATATGGATCCTTATCCTTCCAATTATCGCGGTTAATTGGGACCGTCTTCCACACTGTGGCCCCAATGAATTGAATAAAGTCATTAACATTTTCACCAATTGGTTGACCCTTAGCATTCCATATAACCTATAAAAAAAATAGTATTAGTGTACAAATTTAGATACTCAACTAAAAAAAATAGTATTAGTGTACAAATTTAATCGACAAGTATCTTACCACACGTTTTGCAACTCCTTTACTCCTCTCACGGATGAGTTTCTTCTTAAAAGTCGGTCCACGGGACGCCGTCCCTTTGGGGGCCTCTGAGCACTATCATCACCTTGAGATGCCATTTACCTGAAAAAATTATACACATAAGTTATTAATAAAAATTAATAAAGAAATCAATGTATACACATTTAATTGATCAATAAATTAATAAAAATTAAATAGCATTCACTACATACATGTACATTTAAGCAACTCTTTTCCTTTTTCTCGCTTTATTCAGATTTGCATCCCTTATGAAATAATGGATTGATCCAAAGCCCTTCATTATGATCATTTCTAATATACACATCATCCTCTATAGGTGTACTTGCCCAAACAATGATTGTGATGTCCGAAGAAAGTGGTCATCCTCAATGTCAGCATATTCATGTGCTTCATCATCAATCTCATTAACAATTTTTTGTTATTCAATAGAACAATGGACCAATTCATATCAATTGGATCGGTGACATAGAACACTTGTTGAGCTTGCGATGCTAAAATAAAGGGCTCATCCTTATATCCCAACTTATTAAAATTCACCCGCATGAACCCCAACTCATCCATTTGTACATCGTTGTTATTATCAACCCACTTGCATTGGAACACAGGCACTCGAAACATCCTGTAATCCAACTCCCATATGCGTTCAATGACCCCGAAGTATGACATATTCGCATATATGGGGTTTCTATCTTTAGCACTTGATATATGCATAGCTTCAGCTACAAGAGTCACTCCACTATTTTGTATTCTCCTCCGATCATCATGTTCTTTTGTATAAAAAGTGTACCCATTCATCAGATAACCGGTGTAAGAACTAACATTTATATCTGGACCTTTAGCTAACCATCTCAATCTTTCTGAAACCGAGCTAGGATTTGCAATAAACTCTGCAGAAATGTATTCTTTCAGCCATTTTATAAAACACCGATCAGGTTCTGTTGTTAACCAATTTTGACTCTTATTTGGGTACAAGCTCTTGAGTATGTCCTTGTGTTTTACAACATATGACTCAACTTCATCGGCATTGCGTAAAACATATAAGTGTGCTTGTTCCCATTCTTTCCTTGATATAGTCAATATTTCAAGTCCAGTAATCCCCTCCCCTGCACTTCTTCCTGTGTGACGAGACCGTGGCAGCCCTATAAAATGTTCAATATCAGATACATACTGCATGTAATTCAACACTTCTTCGACTATATACCGCTCAACAATACAACCCTCTGGTCGTGATCGGTTTTCACACACCCTTTTAATATCTTCATGTAACGCTCAAACGGGTACATCCATCTCATGTAAGTCGCCCACACAATTGTGTCTCCTAACGGATGAATCGGCCGATGAATCATTATGTTAAAGAATGAAGGCGGGAAATACATCTCAAGCTCACACAAAGTCAGAATAATTTCTTTTTGCAAGGCTGGCAACTTTCCAGGGTCAATCACTCTACTACAAATTGCCTTAAAGAAGAAACAAAGTTTACTTAAGGTATTCCGTACTTTGTCGGGCAAACTAGATCGTATAGCTATGGGTAGCAAATTCTCCATAAGAACATGACAATCATGAGACTTTAGACCCTTTAACTTGAGATCTTTCATCGATACGAGGTTCTTAATGTTTGAAGAGTACCCCTCTGGAACCTTAACTCCATCAAGAAACTTACAAAAATCTATTTTCTCTTTTCTAGATAGAGTATGAGCGGCCGGAGGTAGATATGTACGACGTTTCCCTTTCTTTATCGGTCCCAACTCTCGTCTCAATCCCATACTAACCAAGTCCAGCCTTGTATTGATGCCATCTTTAGTCTTCCCGGGCACATTAAGTAAGGTACCACTGAGACTATCAAAAATATTTTTTTCAACATGCATCACATCAACGAAATGTCTTACGTATAATGATTTCCAATATGGCAACTCAAAGAAAATCGACCTTTTCTTCCACCCTCGTGTGGCAAGGTCTCCTGCAAAAGGTTTACCGAATTTAATATTCAAATCTTTTACTTTTTCTAACAGTTGTGTACCCGTCAGAGGCAAAGGAGCTCTCCGTTCTTCTGTATTCCCATTGAATGCCTTTCTCCATGACCGATAATGATGATTTGGATGCAAAAATCTGCGATGCCCAAGAAAGACATTCTTCCTACCATGTTCCAACCGAATCCAATCTGTACTATCTTCACATATAGGGCATGCACATTGACCTTTGGTACTATATCCCGACAGATTACCATATGCTGGAAAATCATTAATTGTGCCGAAAATCATAGCCCTCAAGGTGAAACTTTCTTCTATACCTATCATACACCACCACACTGCCTCCTACATTTGCTTCAAATCTTCAATTAAAGGAGCCAAATATACATCGATATCATTTCCTGGTTGTTTCGGCCCAGAAATTAACAAAGACAACATCATATATTTTCGCTTCATGCATAGCCATGGAGGTAGGTTATAAATCACCAAAATCACAGGCCATGGTACTGTGAGAGCTACTTTGAACACCATGTGGGTTAAATCCATCGATGAGACAATGCAAGTCGTAAGTTTCTTGGTTCATTCCCAAAATCGGGATAATCAATATCAATTTTTTCCATTGAGGAGAATCTGTAGGGTCAGTAGCTTGCCATCTTGAATCCTTTCATCCTCATGCCATGTCAGGTTTTTTGCATCTTCTGAACTACGGTACATATGCCTGAATTTGGGAATTATGGGAAAATACCACAATACCTTCTCTGGAGCCGAATTTTCCTTCTTATACCGTGAGGCTTCACATTTTGGACACGACTTTAACGATGCATATTCATTATGAAATAAAATGCAATAGTTACGACAGGCATGTATCTTCTCATAGCTCATGCCAATAGAGCGTAACATTTGTTTAGCCTCATATGTCCTACTAGGAAGCACATTATCATTAGGCAACATAACTTTCAACAAAGGTGAGTAAGTCCAGTAAAACTCTTATCACCCATCAATTGCCCGACTTCAAGTTAAACAACTTTAACATTGCCGACAATCTTGTGAATTTAGTACAACCCTCATATAACGGCTTCTCCGCATCACTCATCAACTTCTCAAACATTTGAGGACAATCACGAAGATCTTCTTCAACCGCATTTGCCATATCTTCAAAACGGTCACCATCATATGTATTTGTAGCGGTGTCCTCTCGACGCATATCTCCCACTATTCCCCATATTAGAAGATTCACCTCTTGTCTCACCGTGCTTTGTCCAACGGTATAAGTTTGATCAATCCCATTGCTCACTAAATGCCATTCCAATTCGAACACTAATTTTGTTTGAATAACAACTTAAACAAGGACATATGATTCTACTATGGTCTGCATTGTATGCCCAACTACAAACCCAATAAAATCTTTCACTCCATCCTTATATTCCTTCGACAAACGATTGGAGACATCCACTTTCGATCCATATTTTACCTATGGATTGAGAGGTAAAACAAATGTAAAAAGCCCATTTAAATAAAGCAAGACTAAAACTATCACTTCTCTTAAAATCAACACACAGACTAGATCAAAATTCTAACAAAATTTTGGCGTAGTCTCCCTAAAATATGGACATTCCAAAATATATACAATACCAGAACATTCCAAAATTCATTGTTCAAAACAAAAAACCAAAATCAGGTTCCACAAAAAATTCATTGGTCATTTTTCCATTGATTCCCATCGATATGCATATATATTTACTAATCAGACATTTTAACAAACTGATTCCAAGCATCTTTAACACTTCTAATTTATCTACGGACAACGATGAACAAAATCAAACAAAATCAAACACTTCGATTCTAAACTGACAACGGTGAACAAAATCAAACAAAATCAACAGAGACAAAAAGCGGCGAACCACCAACGAAAACCAATGTGGAATCGAGATACAAAATGGAGACAGTGGCGATACCTGGAAATGGACGCAAACAGGAGTTGGGAGATGGAGGCGAGGGGGAGGACGGAGGCCGAGCGCTGCCAGCTGCTTTTGGAGGACGACGAGGTCCGATTTCAGGTGAGGGGAAGCACACGATCTCGTTGAGGAAGAAGCACGTCGGGACTTGGGAGATGGAGGCGAGAGGGACGACGGAGGTCTCGCGGATGAGCTTGCGAAGAGAGAGTTGAGAGACAGAGAGAGAACAGTGCTTCTGCGAAATGAGAGAGGAGGGAAATATATTTAATAAATTGACAAAAAACAGCGCTTAATAAAAAAGCGCTGAATATTGTTTCACAAAAACAGCGCTTAAGTATAAAAGCGCTGTTTATTGTGTCACCAAAAACAGCGCTTACTACTATAAAGCGCTGTTTATTGTTCGTATGATCAAAAACAGCGCTTGATGTTTGAAGCACTGATTATTGTGCCAGTTCATTTTTTAGTATTTAAAGATAAAACAGCGCTTAAAGGACTAAGCGCTGATTATTGTAAAAACTAAACAATAGCGCTTAATGTTGTAAGCGCTGTTTATTGTTTAGGTATGACATAAAGTAGCATTTTTTATTTTAAGCGCTGCTTAAAGTAGCGCCATCTTTTTTAGAATTTGTTGTAGTGTTAGGACTTACAATATTATTGTTAACACATATAGAATAAGTGTTAACCTTCAAATAATTCAAATCAACATGATCAAGGAGCAAAGACTGTTAATATATATTGGCGCTATATATTAGTCAACCTTAATCAACACTTTAGTCCTCCATTTTTTTTATTCGTTTTTTTTCTTCATAATTTCTTTAGTGTGTTGTAAATGATTGATAGATGCTGGGGTGTCAAGTGCCAACATAGTTGAGATTTCTTTCTCTATAGTGATATTTTTGCGTACCAAATATTCTATTAAAAAAACCTTAAATTTTTTTGGTAAAATTCATACAAGAAAGAAGGAAAGAAGGAAAACAGACAAGAGCAAAACTTGTTAAAATAATTAATATATTAAAATAAAAATGTAATTTATCTAAAATAATTCTCTAAAATAATTTATGAATAAGTATCTAATTACTATTAAACTTCTTAAAATAATATAAATATTAAATAAACCTTTAATTTCTCTCTCTATGTCATTGAACCAAAATATTTTCCCAAACGATCCAAACCCCTCTTTCTCCATCCCCGCCCCCACATAACAAATACACCACATCCCACCTAACAAATACTCCATTATATAGAGTAGCTTATATAAGAATCACTTTATTTCATTCAATCCCATATATTCATTCCATCACTCATCTTTTCTCATACAATAGCTTACACAGGTTCCTCATAAGCCACAACAAATTAAGAACATGGCAGATTCAGCCTCATGGTACTGTGCCTTAGTACTATTGTCTCTAATACTAGTGGGGTCCATGAGGGAGAACTCTCTCCCCGAGGATGATTCCGGAGCCGCTGTGAAGGGGCGGAGCAACCTCTTTGAACGGCCGTGCGATGAGATATATGTGGTTGGAGAAGGAGAGACCCTCCACACCATTAGTGATAGGTGTGATGACCCTTTCATCGTTGAACGTAACCCACATATTCATGACCCTGATGATGTTTTCCCTGGCCTTGTCATCAAAATCACCCCAACCAATACTAGAAAATTGTTGAAGAGGTAGAACTATATATAGCTTCTAGCTAGTAAAGTTTTTTCTCTTTTTCTTTCTTTCTTTTTATTTTCTTTACTTGTGTATTTCACTTTGTATATTGTACTTATATACCCAGGTACATGTGTATGATATATAGTTGCATACATGAGCAATTAATATCGATTTTTATTTTTATTTTTTTTGAATTTGGCAATTTTATACAAATTGAAAGTGTGTAGTGAGCAATTGATTTCTGTTTGATTTTCTCATAAAGTGAAATAAAAGAGAAGGGTATTCCTCATGATCATGCCCTCTTTCTTGTTTATTCTGTTTTCTTTCTTCGATGTTTCTTTAATTTGTTCTTGGTTCTGTTTTTTATTGTTTGGAGTTGGTTGAACGAGGAACGTGTGTGTTTTTCGGTTATAGGTTCGTATGGGTTCCACTTAAACTTGCTTTGTCACCGTATGAAGATAATTTAATCGAGATTTTTTTATATAAGAGTTTAATCGACGTGCACTATCGGTATAAATTAGTTTTATACCGATATTTAATGAGAACTCACTATATTGTCATATTAGCCAATTTTACAATTGTATTTTAAAATTTTAAAATTAACTATAAAACAGTGGGTTCTAATTGGACGCCTGTATAAAACTGATTTATACTGATGGTACATGTCCTTTTTTCTCTTTATATAAACTAGAGGCGTCTTTCCATATTTCTACTGCGTTATAGTATGTATTATTTTATCGCGCTTTAATATTTAACGTTATAATTTGTTGTATAACGTTGTTTTAAATTTAATTTTCTTCCTCATTTTATTTATTTTGTTTACATCTTTTAATAAATGACATAATATTATTGCAATGGGCTGGTTGAGTTTCAAAGCAAGAAAATTTTGGTTTTTATGGATAGTAGGAGTTATTCTTTACTTAACCGTGTAATTAACCATGTAATAGTGTACCAGTAGTTAAAAGAGTAAAATGAAAAAAAATAGTACACCAAAAAAGTACTTACGAACACCCCTTCTCTTTGTATATTGGTATAGATAATAATAATAATATATTGTTTGGCTATTCCAAGAAGCATACCAGCCTTTTCCACTTTTTGTATGTGCGAGTGCGAGTGCGACTATTACGACTACTTTTCAATCATTTATATATGTTTTTTCTTTTTTTTAAACGGAAGGGATCCAAAGTCGCGCTTCAAATTTTCCTTTTATAACAAGAAAAAAAAGTTGCGCTTCAAATTGAAATATAGTTAAGATAATGTTTGGATAAATAACTTAATAAAACATGTATTGATTGATTAAAATGCTTATATAACAATTAATAAGTTTTTTGTATAAAAATTTATGGGTAAATTATTTTTACCGGTGGGTGAGGGTAAACTTTACATAAACTTGTATAAGCTATTTTTACAAGGTGGTCATAAAGCTTATGAAAATAAACTAAAAATAATTTGAATTTAATTTATATACACCGTCAGTGTAAAAATAGTTTACACATGCATTCAATGATGTATTTTAACGAGTATGACAAGTCATGTGTTTTTAAACTCATTAAATGATGTGTCATCATTTCATTGGATGCATGTGTAAAATATTTTCACACCGAAAGTACGTATAAATTAATTTATCGGTATATTTAGAAGCTAATTTTATAAGTATTTATTTCATATAATAATTTCAAATAAATTCTTTCAAATGTCGCATAAAACTGACAAGTATTTTGGCTTAGCACTTATTTTTTGTAAAATATAAAAATTAAGTACAAAATATTTTATTAAAATTAATGTAATTAGTAGAAATATATATTAGAAATATTTATGTTGCAAAGATAAAATTTTAAATGTGTTTTATTATAAAATTAAAGAAATTGGGAAAAAACAAAAAACAAAAATTTGGTACATGGAATTTTTTTAATTGAGAAAAAATAATATTAATTTGATTTAATATAATATATAAACATTATATATTTCTGATAATGCAAAGATGATCCACATAATTTTAGAAGAATGAAAATATAACTTTGGTTTATAATATTTAAAAATAAAATCTCAAATTTTTAATGACTAAGTACAATTCTCATTAGGTTCATAATTAATTTAACACCTTTAACGTTGGTTAGTTAGAATGTAATTAAAAAAAAAGCTAATCCGTGACAATATTCGATTGGAAGATATGTTCTCCCTCTAGAAGATTAATAATAGACCCAACTAAATAACTATTTGGAATGGTTCATTGTTTCGTCTGAAAAGCGTGAAAGACATGTCAGGAGTTGGCCTAGTAGAGCATGAAATGACTTGTATCCGACATGTCTCGGATTCGAGTCCCCACTAGCTCCCTTGGGGTGAGGTAAATGTAATAACCTTCGTAAATGCTCAAAGAGCCTGGAGGTCTTCCCTACCTTGAACTGAGACACTATCCCCTCACCCTAAATTTTCATTAAAAAAAAAGGCGTGAAAGATGAAAGGACATGGAAAAGTTGTCGAAAAAGAAAAAGGACATGGAAAGAAGAAAACAGGAATATGGAAGGTAGAAGAACCTAGAGGCGGCTACAAAAGAGACTTGGAGTTTTGGAGATGGCAAAACGGATTAGTCCGGCCCACTCAGATTGGCTCATTATAGGTTGTGGGTTAGCTCACTACTGGTTAATAATCTACTGAGTCAGGAAAATACCAACTCGACTCAACCCCCCAGGTTGATAGGTTGAGTGGGCTGGCACACCTATTTTTAAAAAAAAATTAAAAATCTTTAAAAAATATAGGAAATTAAAAAATAAAATAAAATAACATTTTCTCTATTTTTCTTAGGAGTGTCAATTTCCACCCGTGCATGTAGGCTACCCCATTTGGGGCCCCGTAGGAGGGGAATTTTTACACGTGGTGACGGGGGACAAAATCCCCCCGTGGGGATTCCCGTCTCCGATAATATTACTTATATACCCATAATATGTGTGTAGATATCACAAATACTAATAACATTTTGGTCTTTTCATTTTGTTAAGAAAAACTAAAACAAATAAAGAAACTAAAATCAGATCGGTTTTTTCCTTTGTGCTTGTGTGTGGCTCAGTGATTGTGAACAAAAGAATAGAAACAACTCTAAATCTATTACTGATCTCTACTAAAACCAAATCGATTTTTTCCTATGTTTGCATGAGCTTTTGTAATGTTTATTGAATATTATGTTTGTAATATTTGAGTTTTACGTTGTTATAATTTTAAATTTAAGACTTTGTTACTTTTATATTTTTTTTTCAATTTCAATGGATTTAAGTTTATATTTTTGAAAATTATTTGTGAATTTTTGGGGTCCTCCTGGGGATCGACGAGGATTTGCGGGGATGGGGACGAGGGACAATCCCATGCTTCCCACCCCCGCCATGCCTTGTTGACAACCCTAATTTTTTTGCTAGAAAAAAATAAATAAATTGTGCAATAAAAAACAAAATAAGTTAAATCAGTGTTATCAAAATAGGATCGGACCGGGCGGTCTGACTGGTTGAATTGGGAATCGAATCCCTGTCCGGTCCAAACGAACCTGAGAACAGCTTTGCATGAAAACTGAGGATCGAACCGAAAAACTGGACAAAAACCGGGAAAAAATCGGGAACCGATGGTTTGATCAAAAATCCATTTAAAAAAAAAATAGTAAATGATATTGTTTTTGGCACATGAGATATTTTTTGTACATTGATGGATTAAACCAAATACTATAAAAAAATTAAGATAAATTTGTACATTAATATTATTATCAGAGTACTTATGTTGTAGTATTTACGATTATTTAATATTATAATATTATTATGACATATTTGTCTTGGTTTAATATATAATTTTACATGTTATATGTTGACTTATGATATTTTAAATAGAGTTTAATTTTTAATACTGTGAAATTATGAATATTATGTTATTTTTTTGTTTATTATTGTTTGATATATTATATTAAAAATATTATTTGATTTATTTATGGTTCGACCCCGCTTTAACTCCCGGTCGAACCCTTGAATCTTGAACCGGTGTCTTGTCCGGTTTAACGACTGGTTCGGTTTTAACAACCTTGAGTTAAATAATAAAAAACAAATAACTAAACTAATACATTTTATGAAAAAAAATGGAATTTTTAAAATGAGTGGGTTGGCCCGGCTCGACCCAAGGGTAATCCACCTCAACCTGCAATTTAGTGGGTCAACTAATAGAGAATATGGAGGATAAAAACCTAGTTGGATTTAAAAAAAACAATAAGTATAGAAGCTAAAAAGTTGGGACGAGGATACCTATACAAGGGGAGAATAAAATTTTCTCTCTTTCTTTATTTTCTTGACAATAAGTTTCTTTATTTCACTTACAAATCTAATTTTTTGGGGACTTATTAAATGGGTAGATATTCAAGATATTACTTGTATTAATTTGCTCAAGATTTACTTGTCAGACGTTATATATCAAAAAAGAAAATGAAAAAATTATTGCCGGTTCGTATTTGATTAAAAAAAATTATATCCAATGTTCTAATCCAAAAAATAATCGTATCAAATGAAGACTTTTCTCTAGCAATTATACGTATATTTATTTGCAGAAATTATTACTTGACATATTTCGATTGATTGGATATTAAATTAATTTTTTCTGAATATTATTGCGTTTTGGCGGACTAATGATATTTAGGTGGAAAAATTGGGAGGCAAAACTACCCCATAATTTACCAACTTTTTTTTTAGGCAAAAGAAAGGAGAGGGGCTTCGTTAAAACTTTCTAATGCAAAACCCTCCTTAGGAAAAAACATCAAGAAGGAAAAATAGTACCCCCGCCTAAATTTTATTTAAAAAAAAGAAAAAAGAGAAACAAATAAACATGGGGGGACTAGGCCAAAACCCATGAACAAAAACAACCAAGAAACCAACAAGAAAGAAAAACCCGCCAAAATAAGAAGCACTATAAAGGCAAAAACAGAGGTTGACATGCACATGCATCACTATAATGACTTTCATCCCAACTATGTTGGCACCAAAGTCATTAACAATCATATGCAGCACATCAAAACCAATCAGAGAAGGCCAAACTAGACCCAGCCCCATAATTTACCAACTTTTATATATAAAGATATAAAAAGAGGTATACAGTTTCTTGTTAAATTATTTCAAGGGAATTAAAACAAAAGAAAACAATTAAAAATGCTTATTATTTTGAGAGTACTGATTTTTAGTTAAGATCTCAATTTCAATTTTGTAAATGAAAAAAAGATTAGTATTTTTATTATTTTAATTAATATTAATCTCAATCTCAATTTCTGATGATTCTTTATTCTCATCGGTTTTGGCTATAGTCTCCCCTTTTTTTTTGTTTTATTTATTTTCCCTTTTTTAATGAATCTTTGATGTGCTGCAGATGATTGGTAGGAGTCTTGGTGCCAACTGCCAACATAGTTGGGATCATTTCTCCTATAGTAATGTTTTTGCACGCCTTTTTTTGCTTTAAAAAGCACGACTAATCAACTTAAATTAGTGGAATTCAACAACATAGACAATTTTTGGGTATGACAAATAGGAAATAGGGGATCATCGATACACTTGTCACTATGCCTAAAATATGTATCAATAGCATTTAATTTTGACTCCCATGACAGCGTTACAGGCTTACGCATCATCGAATGTGCTCGTAACTCCAGATAACGCTTCAAAAGCGTTATCAGAGTTGCACAAAACATATGTTAGAACTTTGAATGACACATCCAAATAACTCTTTCTTCAGCAAGCGTTATCTGGTCGTGTTATTTCAGATAACACATGCTCAAGCGAGCGTTATCCAAAGAACACTCAGATAAATCTTGCTCAAACTAGTGTTATCCAAATAAATATTTTTTTTAAAAAAATTATCTACTTTTCTCATTTCCCCATATACAAATACCAGCCAGACAATACAATACACAATATCAAACTATAAAAAAAGTGTGTGAACGTGATTGTTATGCATTTTGACCTATCGAATTAAGCTGTGATTGTTATGCGTTTTTGACCATTTAACAGTATTGGCTATAGCAGAGGTGCCAACTTGTTGCATCAAATGCCAAATATTTGGGAATGCATTCTTATCGTTATCTTTTGTACCTATAAATAGGTCTTCTTTAGATACTTTTTTGCTCATATTGTTCTTCCTTGTTCTCTAATGCTTTAGGTGATACTTCCTTTCCTGTTAGTCAACCAGAGCATTCTATGATTTTATCTAAAGGGGAATAGTAGAGCGTTCAGGTGGCTAACTCTGAAAAAATCCACAGTGCCCCTTGTTGAAGGTGATTTTGGAACACTTCAGGTAGCTAATGGAGTATTTACGATGTTAAACACCTCCCTAACATGTTTCTGACATAAGGTTCCTGACAGTACAACTTTTCTAGGTGTTTGTACTTTTGGAAGGACCTGTACTATATCATAATTTTCATTTCATGGAGTGTGACCTCCATCTAAAATGAGAGTTGAAGGAACCTTGAGAAAAGTGTGAGAAAAGTGTATTTTCTAAGGGACTAGTAAGTTTTAATTTATTTTTTGTACCCTTGAGTTGTATATTTTTTAATTGTAGCGATAAATTTGTCACCGAGTTTTATATTTATAGTTTTATAATCATTATTTTATAGTTTTATAATCATTATCGAGATGAACATACTTGTTGTCTCAATAGATCATGTTATGATCTAAGAAGGGTTAGAAGGGAACTACAAAAACCTAAAGTTCCTCTGAAAAATTATTATGTTATGAACTAAAAATTGCATATATTTATTATAACAGTTTGCAAACAACCATTCAAGATTTGTATTAAACTTCGGTAGGAATACAAACAACTACAAAATTAATAATAAAAAGAATAAAAAAAGGAAAGAACCTAACATCAAAATGACAGAGACAATGGAAAAATTTCCTTCACAATGCCCTAACATAGAAAACATAGACATTGTTGTTGGTTGCGAAGAATTGACACAGAGACGAGAAAGAAGAAGAAAATGAATAACCTACCATTGTTAGGGCGACGAGATACAGCAACGAAAAGCTTTATAGAGACGATGAGAATGTGATGATGCGATGACTCACAATGTTAGGGCTGAGAGAAGACGACTCACAGTGCCATGACAACCACAAATAATGTTGAAAGTTGTATGAGAGAGAGAGAGTACAATAGAGAGGGAGAGTATATGGAGGAAATAAATGTTCTTTATTTTATAACTATAATAAACCTCTAGATAACATTTGACTAAGAAAACGTTATCTGGAGTAACATTCAGATAACGTTTTCCTGGACAACTGTTATATGAAGTAAACTTTTGTTGCTAAGTAGTAGAAATGGGTATTTGTCTCTTTCTTTACGAAGTTTATGAGCTACGTATTATGCATCTTTCCAGGTGTTGAAGCTGATTTCTATCATGCATTTTCTTCAGAGGCATATCTAAATTAATCTTTTTTATATCGCGTATCTTGTCGAAATTATGTTGGAGTCCACAAATCAAAGTTGTGTTGGACTTCTATAGCATGTTCAATCAAACAAGTACAAAGTGAATTAAGTCGGATATGTGTATCTAATGTAAAAGAATCTATCTTCATATATTGGCACCTATGACTGAAACATCGAGAGAAAACTATGGTTTGTAAAGAATTAGGAATGAAAGAAAACTACTTTCTACCTAATTAGTTTGTCGGTTGGTATTAACCGTCTAATAAAATTATTAAATTGGTTAATATGCGGTATTTTTGTGACTGGTGGAGTGTATTGGTTGCTGGGGGATACGTCTTCTTTGTATTCTAAACTCTTAGCATATCTTGTGCTCATGTCATACTGTTACAATTTAGGTAAAATTACTCTTTTGGTTTTTTTAACTTAATATCTAGTTTCAATTTGGTCCACTACAACAGTTTTAGCAATAAACAATGCTTATTTTTTGCTTTAAACATCGTTTTAAAGTTCTGAAAATTAAGCCACTGCTGAATTTATTTAAAAAAATAACAGTATTTAAGAAGCGCTGCTGAAAATTGACATTAAACAACGCTTCATTTAGGAAGCGCTGTTTATTGCATATGAAAATAGATAATAAACAGCGCTTCAATGCGGAAGCCTGTTTATTGTTTATCAATAAGCATCGCTTCCTTATTGAAGCGCTGTTTATTGTGCTTATTCTTATGCAATAAGCAGGGCTTCCTTTAATGAAGCGCTGTTTATTCTCCTTTTTTTTTATTTCCCTCATATTCACATGATATCCAGTGTTGTGATAACACAAAATGTTCACCAAAATTGTCATAAACACTCAATTGTATCAACATCAAACTTCACTAAAACTAAATTTAACATTACAATATAATTTTTTTCGTAGAAACAGTATAGATCCATCGCATTAACATGAATAAATTATAATATAATTCTCAGTCAAATTCACAATTAACAAAATTATCATCGCTAAAACATTAAAATGTATTAACTAAACATTACACATGTCATGCTACAAATATTACCTAAACACTATTATGTTCTTCTTCTTCTTCTTCTTCTTCTTCTTCTTCTTCTTCTTCTTCTGCCACTGCTAATCAACACATAGACTAGATCAAAATTCTAACAAATTTTTGGCAGAGTCTCCTCTAAAGTATGGACATTCCAAAATATATACAATACTTGTAAGAACATAAAATACCATACCAGCCAGCCAACGTAAAATATATACAATACCAATCAACATTAAAAGGAAATCCTTGTCATGCAACATTGAAAAAATGTGGAAGAAAACAAATACGCAAAACATAATAAAATCTAATACAAGTCTACCTAGTATGCTAATATTCAATAAATGTGCTAAATAGTGCAGAATTTTACTCCCAAATTCATGTGAACCTATTCCATTTCAAGTATGCTAAACTTCAACAAATGTGCAGGAAATTTTTAACCACATAAGCATGTTACTTACATCAACACTAAACTCACAAAAGCTAAATTTATAACAAACTCACCTAAACATTAAATATTAATCTTCTTCTAGCTGCCTATAAATGATAAAATTCGTAGCAAAATATCGACATCACTCTTATTTGAGTTCGGTATGATCAGGGTATGTGTCGAATTGACAATCAGGAAAGTACTGCGAAATAAAAATTAAATCAAGTTAGAATTGAACATATGAATTCAAATGGTATGTGTAAAAGTAAAAAAATTATATAAACTTTGAAATTATTACATACATACCTCTGTGGGAATTTGTGTTTGGTTATGAACGACAATATCCTTGAGAAACTTCAAAACATACTAGCCACAATCATCAGAGTTTGGTTGGCGATGACACTATAAAGCAAAAAATATGAAATCAATTGCTTTTATTTTGGTAATTTGAATAATTGCATAAAAAATTTGGTATAAATACCTTTATCGGTATCCATTTAGATGGAATCGGTTTAGAAAATCGATACTTGTTTCTTTGATAAATTAGGATAGCCCTAAGTGCAAAATCAAACAAAATCATTCAATATCCAATTTACACTCATAATCATTTCTACAAACCAAAAAACACCATTCCAATACATTCATAATCACTGCTCTTAACATCAACACACAGACTATATCAAATTTCTAACAAAATTTTGGCAGAGTCTCCCCTAATATATGAACATTCCAAAATTTATAAAATACCTGTAACAACAAAAATACCGTACCAGCCAGTACAAGGGGTCACATAGGCCAAACATAAACAAATAAACACTTCTACATTTTTTCCAAAATTTTTAGTAACAACAAAACTAGAAGCAAAAAATGAGAATCAGATTAAATCAATCAATCACCCTTTATTATCAGTAAACAAATTCTCTAAGAATTGCAAATCAGCTAGCAAAGTTTTGGAACTAGACATTTTTTATTACACCTTAACTTAATCTTAAATACCATGACTCAATTAACAATCATCACATATCTCCAATTCACAACAAATACAAATGGAATGAATGTACCATATACTATGATCTGGTATCAAAATAATTATTTGATTATGAGTAACAAGTATAGAGAATATAGATGTCTGAAACCATAGAAATTAAGCATCGATCACACAAATCAATGGATAATTAGGTCACCAGTAGCACCACAACCTGATACAAAAACCTAAGTCTTTTTCCTATACATTCATAACCAATATCCAATATAGTATACACACACTTACTGATTGTACTTCTCTTTCATTTTTTTGCACAAATTGATTTGTACATGCAATGGATCTAGATAGTACACGGTGTTTTGATTCAAGTTAATCGCTAACAATAACCAATGATCCCTACAAAATGTTGGAGAAAAAAATCATAAGCAGGTAAATACATTTCAATAAATTTAGTATCATTGATGAAGTAATATATATATATATATATATATATATATATATATATATATATATATATGATTAAATTAAATGACTTATACTACGTTGCAAGGTGACAAAAACAGAGTCTCAGACTCAGGATTTGCTAATGCCAAGCGCTGAACTATATATTTAGACATGTCAGCATTCCATGATTGCATATGTGTTTGTTGTGGGCACAAAAACACAAACCTTTGAGTCTGTTCTTGTGGGATCAATATCTCTTGATACAAGTACCTTAAATTAAAACATGCATACAAATTAATGCATCAACAATAACATAAATATTTAGTTCAAAGAATAAAAAGAAAACATTGGATACTTTAAAGTTTAATGCAGTACCCGAGATATACGCTAAAAACAGTTTCACTTAACCATAGGTGGTCATTAAGAATTTCTTGAATTGCACCATTAGCACCAACTCTTAGTGCGTGCTTATAACCTAAAATTGATTCCACCATCTACCTCCTCCATCTTTGTTGCCACATGGACTCTAAGATAAATTGTAAATCTATAGCAGGAGTTGTAGGTTGCTGAGATACCATGGCCTTCTTCACTGGAGATGTGAATGACCCATTTGTCGGCTGCTTGCCAACATTCTTGGTAGCTATAGGCAACTTGCCTTTGCCCTTGTCCTTGGCTTTAGATGTTGGGGATACCTACATATTTTGCATTCCAATCTATTGGTTAGTTAGTGATCACCTAATTTAATACATATATGCAGTATATGATAATGAATCATATTTATTAACATATACGTACCATATCACTTGTAACTACGAGGTGGTTTGGCCATGCCACATTGATACCTATTACATGTTCCACTGTCATCACATCTGCCGCCTCCAATGGTACAGGCAATGGTGCATCCCCCTCAAATGCAACGTCAACTCTAACCTTCACATGATTGCGAGGTAAGGGTAGGTTGTGTAGTAACTCACCTGGTTCGTTATATAACATTCCCTTACCGACCATTCCTTGCATTGGGCTTGTCAAATATAGGTTGCACTCATGAATGCCATAAACCAATGATAAACAAAATATTAATATGTTAAACCATTGAATACTTAGGTGACAAAGTATAAAAAGAAATCTAACGATTATTACCTCGGGACACACAATAGTGCAACTATTTCTAACACTATTTAGGTTAGCGATAGGTGACTGATGCTCGTCCCTCTCCACTTCATCCTTATCCTTCTTGCTATCTTCCAATTCCTGAACTTTTTTGTATAGTTGAGCTACCATTCTCCTCAAGTCTTCTGTTTCACTAGCATCAGCATGGCGTCTTACGCGCTGTAGCGACGCAAAAAAAAGCAATCAAGAAGCAATCAAGAGTGGCCCTCACTAACAACCCATTTTTGTTTAGAAGGTTAATGTTCATAATGATCAAACGGGAAGCAATCTCGAGTGGTCATTACTAGTAATTAATCTTTGTAATTTTATATGTACGATTTTTTTTTAGAAAAATATGGTCTCAAAATTTGTATTTAAGATTTAGTTGAGTAAAATTGTCCTAGTTTGACTAGTAAAAAGGGGTGTCCATGTTTATTTGGCAAAGGAAATAGATGGGCTGGCTGAGGCCCAATACTTACAAGCAGAAAAACAAATGGGCTGGAGCCCAAAAAAAAAACCAAATGAATAGATAAAAAAAGGAATTGATAAAAAAGAAATAAAAAGTAAAATAAAAGGGGAGGGGGAGTATCTCACGTCCAATGGGCTGAAGCCCAAAGAATAAAAAAAAATGGGATCAGAAAAAAAAAGGGGGAAGGAGGCGTGAAAAAATAAAATGTGCTGAAGCCCAACCAAATAAAAAATAAATATAAAAAAAGATTAAAAAAATAATAAAATAAAATAAAGGGGGGAAGGTGCTACATTTGGGTTTCATTTTGAAACCCTGATCTCAAATGCTGCTAAGCATCCGCGGAGAGAGAGGGATAGAAGGGGAAAGCGAGTAGGGGGAGAAGAAGGGGGTGTGGAAGGGGAAGTGTTGTGGCGGCGAGAGGCAAGAGGTCGAGGAGGTGGTGGTCGGGCGATGCCATCCCTGGTCAAACACGCCGCCGCCATCGAAGAGACTCGGGCAGAGCCGCTGGCGACCACGAGGCAAGAGCACGAGAGAGAGGTTGAGAGGAGAGCGTGGCCGCTACTATTCTTGGCGCGCGACCACGATCGAGAGTAGATGTCGCGACGCCAGAGAGAAGGGACGCGAGGAGGAAGAGGACGACAACGATGGAGGTTTCGCGAGAACAGTGAGGAGGTTATGAAGTGGAAGCGGAAGGGCGCCGAACGCGGTGGCTAGTGGTGGTTCGTGGGAGTGACTAAAGAGGGCTGCATGCACGGTGGTGGCCGTTCACCGGCGTGTCGACGGGCGGCGGCTCCACCTTTTTCTTCATCAGGTCTCTCAAATCCTCTTATTTATTTGTATATATTTTTTATTTCTGATTTTACTAACAATCTTCTCTTCCATTCTGTTTTCCTATTCTTTTCTGTTACTCATCCTTTTTCTGATTATGCCTTGATTTCCTTATTTGATTTAATTGCAACCATTCTTATGCTAAAAAACTAATTCTGAATGCTTATACATCACTTATTTTAAAAGAAATAAAAACCAACCTGGATTCTAAGCTATGAAGGGAACGGGACTCTGAGGAAGACCTTTGGTTGCTCCTTTGTGACAGTATGAATCACCCCCTCTTAGTTCTTTTGTCACTGCTTTGCTTCTACTTTCTTAACCGTGCATTCCTTTTCTTTTCTGCGTTTGAATCAAGTGAATTAGGACCCCAATGTGGAGTCTCTAATTCTTTGTTTTGGTGGTGAAAATTCTTCAGAAATTCCTCAGAAAATTTGTGTTGTTTTTTCCCTCTCTGTTTGTGTACTGGTATTTATAGAGTTGAGGAGCTCTAATGAGACAATGTTGGCCTGCTTGTTGCAGGGTTGTGGGAGAGTCCTGAAGAATGCAGGGGTTGCAGAGTGGTGCCTGCAAAGCTGCTTGGTTGGGGAAAAAATGGAAAAAAAAAACAAAGGAACAAGAAGAAAGGATTTTCGACTCATTGCTAAAATTTGCTGCTGCTTGTTGGTCAGGATGCCATGTGCATCCTTGTGTTTTCTTTTCTGTTTTGTTATTCATTTTTTGTAATTTTATTATTGGACTTGTAATGGACTTTGTTTGCACTTTTTTGTAATTTTTGGACGTGTAATGGATTGTTAGTTTGTATTTTGGGCTTGTTCTTGTGATGGTTATTTGTAACAAAAAGGCCAGGTATTTGTACCTTTTTCTTTATCACAATTGGGCTGGGATTGACCCAACAGAACTAACACAACAAAGAGCCCAATGATTAAAAAAAATAAAATAAAAGCCAAAAATAAATTAAAAGAGGTGAGCGGACAAAATTGGGGTATAACACGCGCTTCTGTGATCCAAAGATAGAGCCATGGGAGACACCAAATCCCACGCCCCTTACTCGACCAGAATACTCCTTGGTGGGTATGGCTTGGGAAAGGATGTCTTGTCCAGACAAATCTGACAAAGACATTGACAGTTCATCCTGCGACACACAGAAATTATTAACAAAGATTATTAAATGTTATCTTGTCACAAATTTAAACGTTAATTAATGCTATCATACTTACAATTTTGTCAGCCACTTCTCTAGTGGGAAGATGTTCAATCTCACCCTCCTAGTTTCGTCGGGCTTCTATCCACAAACAAGATCGATCAAGGGATTGAGAAGTTGCATCTTCTCCTGACTCCAACAGCTGTACATATGAACAAACAAATTGAAATTCACATTTACTAAGAAAGAAACCAAGAGATGCGTTAAAACAAGTTATAATTAAAGAGATTGTACATACCATTTCTTCCTCAATGTGGAGATACCCCTTAACCCCTCCTCTGTAAGAGTATGGAGGATTTGACGCTCTTTGCCGATTTTCATTAGTTATTCTCTACATAAAAGCATTAGAATATATTAATGCATGGTTTAACGTCATATATACAAGTTATAAATATTATTGAACATACTATGTATTCTTCATCTTCTGTGCGTCTTCTTACAAAAGCGCTCAAATCATCATGTTTTATGAAAGACACATATTTTGCTGGAGGTTGATGTCTGATGTTCCCGTTTTCGTCTCTCAACCACTTGTTCGCCAAGGGAGTTCGGAAATTCCGATGCAATCTTCCAGTTATCTTAAGTGTAATATCCTTTTGAGTCTCATCAACATCAAAATATTTCTGCAAAAACATTATAAACAAAATGGTAGACTATAAGTATGTTTAGATTAATTCAGAAACAATACAATTAACCAATGTTAATTAATCCCATTTTTATATACTTGTATCTCACTCTAGATCTCATCTTTTAGCTCCTTCAAAGATGGATCCTTATCCTTCCAATTATCGCGGTAATTGGGACCGTCTTCCACATTGTGGCCCCAGTGGATAGAGTAAAGTCATTAACATTTTCACCAATTGGTTGACCCCTAGTATTCCATTTAACCTGTAAAAAAATAGCGTAAGTGTACAAATTTAGATACTGAACCAAAAAAAAATGAAACAATTAATTAGATTAATTGATAAGTATCTTACCACACGTTTTGCAACACCTTTACTTCTCTTACGAATGAGTTTCTTCTTAAAAGTCGGTCCACGGGACGTCCCCTTTGGGGGGCCTCGGGAGCACTATCATCAACTTCTGATGCCATTTACCTGCAAAAAAATGGACACATAAGTAATTAAAAAATGGCAGTTCATAATCACATAGGTTTAATAGAGAAATCAATGTATACACATTTAATTGATCAACAAATTAATAAAAATTAAATAGCCTTCACTACACACATGTATATTTTAAGCAACTCTTTTCCTTTTTCTCGTTTTATTGAGATTTGCGCATCCCTTATGAAATAATGGATTGATCCAAAGCCCTTCATTATGATCATTTCTAATATACACATCATCCTCAATAGGTGTACTTGCCCCAAACAATGATTGTGATGTCTCGAAGAAAGGGTCATCCTCAATGTCAGCATATTTATGTGCTTCATCATCAATCTCATTAACAATTTTTTTGTTAGTCAATAGAACAATGGACCAATTCATATCAGTTGGATCGGTGACATAGAACACTTGTTGAGCTTGCAATGCTAAAATAAAGGGCTCATCTTGATATCCCAACTTATTAAAGTTCACCCGCATGAACCCCAACTCATCCATTTGTACACCATTGTTATTCTCAACCCACTTGAATTGGAACACAGGCACTCGAAATATCCTATAATCCAACTCCCATATGTGTTCAATGACCCCGAAGTATGACATATTCGCATATATGGGGTTTCTGTCTTTGGCACTTGATATATGCATAGCCTCAGCTACAAGAGTCACCCCACTATTTTGCATTCTCCTCCGATCATCATGTTCTTTTGTATAGAAAGTGTACCCGTTCATCAGATAACTGGTGTAAGAACTAACATGTATATCTGGACCTTTAGCTAACTATCTCAATCTTTCTAAAACCGAGCTAGGATTTGCAATAAACTCTGCAGAAATGTATTCTTTCAGCCATTTTATAAAAAATCGATTGTGTTATGTTGTTAACCAATTTTGACTCTTATTTGGGTGCCAGCTCTTGAGTATGTCATTGTGTTTTACAACATGACTTAACTTCATCGGCGTTGCGTAGAACATATAAGTGTGCTTGTTCCCATTCTTTCCTTGATATAGTCAATATTTTAAGTCCAGTAATCCCCTCCCCTGCACTTCTTCCTGTGTGACGAGACTGTGGCAGCCTTATAGAATGTTCAACATCAGATAGATACTTGATATAGAATTCAACAGCTTCTTCGACTATATACCGTTCAACAATACAACCATCTGGTCGTGATCGGTTTTTCACATACCTTTTTAATATTTTCATGTAATCCTCAAACAGGTACATCCATCTCATGTAAGCTGGCCCACACAATTGTGTCTCCCTAACCAGATGAACTGTCAGATGAATCATTATGTCAAAGAATGAAGGCGGGAAATACATCTCAAGCTCACACAAAGTCAGAATAATTTCTTTTTGCAAGGCTGGCAACTTTCCAGGGTCAATCACTCTACTACAAATTGCCTTAAAGAAGAAATAAAGTTTAGTTAAGGTATTCCGCACTTTGTTAGGCAAAATGGATCATATAGCTATAGGTAGCAAATTCTCCATGAGAACATGACAATCATGAGACTTTAGACTCTTTAACTTGAGATCTTTCATCGATACGAGGTTCTTAATGTTTGAAGAGTACTCCTCTGGAACCTTAACTCCATCAAGAAACTTACAAAAATCTCTTTTCTCTTTTCTAGATAGAGTATGTACGGCCGGAGGTAGATATGTACGACGTTTTCCTTTCTTTACCGGTCCCAACTTTCATCTCAATCCCATACTAACCAAGTCCAGCCTTGCCTTGATGCCATCTTTAGTCTTCCTGGGCACATTAAGTAAGGTACCACTGAGACTATCAAAGATATTTTTTTTTTCAACATGCATCACATCAATGAAATGTCTCACGTATAATAACTTCCAATATGGTAACTCAAAGAAAATCGACCTTTTCTTCCATCTCGTGTGGCAAGGTCTCCCGCAAAAGGTTTACCGAATTTAATATTCAAATCTTTTATTTTTTCAAACAGTTGTGCACCTGTCAGAGGCAAAGGAGCTTTACGTTCTTCTGTATTTCTATTGAATGCCTTTCTCCACAACCGATAATGATGATTTGGATGCAAAAATCTACGATGCCCAAGGAAGACATTTTTCTTACCATGTTCCAACCGAATCCAATCTGTACTATCTTCACATATAGGGCATGCACATTGACCTTTGGTACTATATCCCGACAGATTACCATATGCTAGAAAATCATTAATTGTGCCGAAAATCATAGCCCTCAAGGTGAAACTTTCTTCTCTATACTTATCATACACCACTACACCTGTCTCCCACATTTGCTTCAAGTCTTCAATTAAAGGAGCCGAATATACATCGATATCATTTTCTGGTTGTTTCGGCCCAGAAATTAACAAAGACAACATCATATATTTTCGCTTCATGCATAGCCATGGAGGTAGGTTATAAATCACCAAAATCACAGGCCATGTACTGTGAGAGCTACTCTGAACACCATGCGGGTTAAATCCATCAGTAGACAATGCAAGTTGTAAGTTTCTTGGTTCATTCCCAAAATCAGGATAATCAATATCAATTTTTTTCCATTGAGGAGAATCTGCCGGGTGCTGTAGCTTGCCATCTTGAATCCTTTCATCCCCATGCCATGTCAGGTTTTTTGCATCTTCTAAACTACGGTACATACGCTTGAATCTGAGAATTATGGGAAAATAACACAAAACCTTATCTGGAGCTGAATTTTCCTTCTTATACCATGAGGCTTCACATTTAGGACACGACTTTAACGATGCATATTCATTACGAAATAAAACGCAATCGTTACGACATAGCTCATGCCAATAAAGCGTAACATTTGTTTAGCCTCATATGTCCTACTAGGAAGCACAATATCATTTGGCAACATATCTTTCAACAGTGTGAGTAAGTCCGTAAAGCTCTTATCAGTCCATCCATTGCCCGACTTCAAGTTAAATAACTTTAACATTGCCGATAATCTTGTGAATTTAGTACAACCCTCATATAACGGCTTCTCCGCATCACTTATCAACTTCTCAAACATTTGAGGACAATCACAAAGATCTTCTTCAATCGTATTTGCCATCTCTTCAAAGCGGTCGCCATTATATGTATTTGTAGCGGTGTCCTCTAACGCATATCTCTCACTATTCCCCCCATAATAGAAGATTCACTTCTTGTCTCACCGTACTTTTTCCTACATGTATAAGTTTGATCAATCCCATTGCTCACTAAATGCCATTCCAATTCCTTAACACTAACTTTGTTTGTATAACAACAACTTAAAATAGGACGTACGATCCTACTATGGTCTTCTGTATGCCTAACTATAAACCCAATAAAATCTAGCACTCCATCCTTATATTCCTTCGACAAACGATTGTCAGACATCCACTTTCGATCCATATTTGCCTATGGATTGACAGTAAAAACAACACCGAAGCATTCAGCGCAACAACATGAACAACTCGTTAATGCAAGACTAAAACTACCACTACCCTTAAAATCAACACACAGACTAGATCAAAATTCTAACAAAATTTTGGCAGAGTCTTCCCTAAAATATGGACATTTCAAGTTATATACAATACCTGTAACAACATAAAATACCATACCAGCCAGCACAAGGGTTCACATAGGCCAAACCACTAATTAATAACAAGCTTAAGACCAAGAGTCAAGACCAATACCACAAGCAAGCAAACTAAAATAACTTTGCCAAAAGAACAAATAACTAAACTCAACTTTTAAAATATGTCATCAGATTTCAATAGCAACCAGTAGTATTTAGGAGCTCAACTGTCCAGCTAAGCCACAACATGAAATCAAGGAGCAGTTGGTGACTTCTTTATGTCAAACTATTTCATGATTATTAAGGCAGCACATGGTAAGGTACATGGGCTGGAGTTTTAAATGTTGCAGAAAATATTTGCATAAAGAATCATTAGCTTTGTGAATTTGTATTAAATTTCAAACACCATAAAGAAGCATTATGCCAAGGATTATTTTGCTTTTAGTTTCAATTTCATAAAAATAAATTAAATACAATAAAATAAGCAACCTGAAGATGAATTAATGCAATATGTTTCGTTAGAGGATAACAGCAACAGAATGTCTTAAAAACAAATCAAGACAAATCAAGAGCCAGAACAAATCAAGCCCATAGCTTGACATGCACAAGTCTCAAACTCATTCATTATCAGCAGAAATTCACAATTCTTAAAGTCTTTCAAATTCAAACCATTATTATTTGATATTCTGGTAAAATACAAATTCCAAATATTCTCCAATGCAAAACAAGACATGCAAAAGATTAAACAAAAGAAAAGGAATATAACAAGCAAAAGAAACTTACAAATTTCCTAGTGTTTGGCTTACAAAAAGAAGGAAACTATTTTTTGCACAATCAAAGGGTCAAAGGTTTGCTGCAATAGAAAAAAAAAATTAAATGTGAGTAACAGACTTCCTAAACTTCAGCTACTGACTTTATGTGAAAATAAATAACAGAAAAATAAAACAAACAAACAAATAAGAGAAGGAAACTTACCTTTTTTCTTTTAACTCTGGAAAGGTTACGATGGCGAGGGTTTGTTGGGAGAGAGAAATGAAATGCTACAGGAACGACGGCGAGGAGTGGGTGAGGAATGGCGACTAGGAGTGAGGAACGACGGCGTATGGGGAACAACTCAGCTACAGGAATGAGATGCAACAGCGACGGGTCCAGCAATGGCGACTAGGACAAGAATGACGGCGGGAGTACACTGTGGGAGAGGAGTCGGTCGCGAGAGAGGGAGAAATGGTGGTGGGAGTACTGTGCGAGAGAGGGAGAAATGGTCGCAAGAGAGGGAGCACTGCGAGAGAGGGAGCTGCGAATGAAACAGAATGAGGGAGCACTAAGAAATAGTCGCGCGAATTAATTTTTTTTAAAAGACAATAAACAACGCTTTTATGGAATAAGCGCTATTTATTGGTGGCCCTAACTCAGCGCTTCTCTACTTTAAGCGCTGTTTAATGTCTGCATATACTTTAAACAACACTTCCGCTTATGAAGTGCTGTTTATTGCTATTCAGCGTATCACCTAAAACAGCGTTTTTAATAAGAAGCGCTGTTTGTTCCTTGTCCTTCAACATTACTTCTTTATAAAACGCTGATAAAGCTTTTCTACCTAATTTTAAACAGCACTTCAATGGTTAAGCGCTGTTTAAAGTGGCACAATCTTTTAAATAATTTGTTGTAGTGGTCCTTTATCCTTTTTTCATAACAAATTAATCTCACATGTTGTAAAACATTAATCTCAAGTCCAAATTGTTGGACCATCTACAAGGAGAAACACAACTCTATCATATTCGCAATCTGTTGCATAAGTTATGCCACAAATCAGAATGTAAAAAGCTGATATAGAAAACCAACAACAGACCCAATCAGGTCAATGTTAATGTTAACGTTTAAGAACAAATAAGACTAATTTGTTTTAAAAAAAGATAAATGATCAAATTAAAATTGAAAATCAAATTAAAGGATAATTGTGTAATTTTACATAAAATTTATGAATAATGTTTTTTTTGTCTATGAAAAAGAGACAATGATTAAGTAAAGACCTCTTATTAGCGAGTTGTAATCCTCTCCATTTCTCAAAAGAAATGGAGTGTCCATTACTATAGTTTTATGTGTATAAATGCACATAAAATGCCAATATATGTCACCTATTTTAGGAATATATATATATATATATATATATATATTTATTCACCCAAAATCATAGTAATGGAGTTCTCTATTTCTTAATAGAAATGGAGAGGATATCTACTCCTTATTAGCTATTAGTGAAGAGTTCAACTCGTTGTAGGATATTCACAACATAAAAAGACAATATCCATTAATTGGTTGAGCTTTAATAAAGTTTGATTACTCCGTAGGTCCCTAAACTATTTGAGAATTTCTAAATAGGTCATTGAACTAAAAAAGATTGTAATTAATTAGGTCCATGAACTTTTTAATAAATTGTAATTATGTCCCTATATTTTAATCGGGTCCCTAAACTTTTAAATAATTTGTAATCGAGTCCCTGAATACAGGAACCTAAATACAAATCATTTAAAAATTCTGGACCTAATTACAAGTTATTTAAAATGTTTTAACATGCAGGGACTCAATTACAAAATATTGAAAAGTTCAGAGACCCAATTATAATTTTTTTGAGTTCAACGACATATTTAGAAATTACCAAATAGTCCAGGAACTACAAAGTAATTAAACCTTTTAATAATAACAATTATTGACCATAATTGATATATTGACAATTAAAAAACTAAATTGCACCAAAAAAACAATTAAAAATAATTTTCAGTAATTGATTTTCAATCCACATTATTGATTAGTTGCATAGTTAATCCAACAAATTAGCCATTCGTTCCCAACTGCAAACTTGTTAGTTCTGGATGATATCAAATCATTGGACAGGCAGATGAGATTTCATATAAGATAGCACAAAAAAACAAACATGATTGTATTTTAAAGTATGGTTGCGTGAACAAATGGAGGAAAGGTTCGTATGTATCCTGACATGACATACTAACATATACAACATCAAGATAAAACACTCCGCTCCGCATGCAATCATAGTAGTTAGTTCAAGAAAAGTTCAAAATGATTAATGGAGGTGCCTACACATATAGTAACGTCTTTGGCTGGATTGAAACGATCATAGCGAATATATGGTCTGCATCCAACTTAATTATAATGAGTGTTTGTTTGAATCGGAGATTTAAGATTTGATTTTGGATAAAGTTAATTTGGTTAAAAGTTTGTCTGAATATTAATTTATATTTGTTAAAAAATTTACTTAAAAAGTAATATAAACACTCAATTTAGATTTAACTCTTTCCTATTTAGGAAAAAAATAAAAAGGCGAAAACAAAATTTAATAAAAAAAAATCAAAAGAAAACTGTTACTAGATTTATTTATTTTATTATAAAGGGGGTCAAAAAGACCAATTACACATGAATCATTCGAAGGCACTACAACAAAAACAACTTTTAGCGGCAATTGTTTAATCTTTTAGCGGCAATAAAAATGGGTGCTAAAAGCTTTACCAACAATTAGCTGATGGTCACTGTATCCAGGGTTGGCAAAGTTTTACCGGCAATTAAGGATACTGCTGGTAAAGACCTATTTTATTGCCGTGAAAAAATAGAACATTTAGCGGCAATTTCTGTGGCAACTAAAGCATTTGAGTATTGCAGCTATAAGTCCACATATTTGCCTTTTAATTCAACTGGACATTCATGTGGACTAATTGACCAGTAACACATTTGGTGATAATAATAGTTCCTCTTCAAAAATAAAAAACATACAAATATTCAACATAAGTTAAACTAAAAATTATAGAGAAGCAAGATAAATTCATTAAATTCACAATAAAATAACAATTGTTAAATTATATATTACATTCACTAGTGTTACCAATAAGTATAAAAACTACAACATTCAAATTTAATAACTTAATGTCATTCTAAGTCAAACTACAAAATGTAGTTGACAAAATTTTCTAACAAAAGCTTTCACATCTTCACAACCAACAGACCACATGGTCGATTGAACTTCTTTTCGAATATAACTGTGTTCAATTTGGAACAACCTGCATCACAATTTGAGAAATTTATGATTCATAAGAGAAGTCTAATCATACTATGATTCATGAAATCAGTAGACCAAGGGCACAAGCTTAATTAAAATGAGAAGGGGTTCACATGAACTAGCATATCTGTAGATTACAAAAAGTGTCATATAATTGTATGAACAAAAGACAACCATACCTGCAGACTATCATGGACGTGTGAATCAGGTACTCCATAAGAACTTGCAGAGTTAGCATCTCCAGAAGTAAACATTCAAATGACCAAATATCAGCTTCCTATCATAAAAATAGAGAAAGAAATTTACAACCCAAGACAATAGTTTGGTCACCAAGCAAACTGAATTATTTTCAGAATATACCTATTCTTCATTGAAGCCCAGAAAAAATGAACCAAATCAACAGGTGCATTTATTCCCCTAACCAAAATAAAAAAGGGCAAAAATGAAATAGCAAATTTATAACAACTAGGCCTGTATGATAAGAAAATGACAAGCACTCTGTTCCTCTTTTCATAAAAAAAATAAAAACCATACTTTGTAGTTATGGATTCGGAGCCAGGTTTACTGTTGTTGGCAGCCCTGCAAAACCATCAAAAGCACACCTGAAAACAAACCAACGGAATGCAAGATCAAGAAAATTAGGAAGTTATACACAAAAAGTAGAGCAAAATGAAAATCATAAACCTACATTCCACCTGAAAATTGGTGATGCACTTCAGCATATACCCATATAAGAAATTGAAATGATGATATAAAAATTACATTCAATCCAATAACTAATGTCATACAAAAAGGTTGAATAGAGCTATTACCAATTTAACGTTACTGGGAACCATTGGAATTTGGTCCGTTATTTGCCTGCAGATTAGACATACTGGACTTGAGCTTTCATTATATTGGATAGACTTGAGCTTTCATTATATTGGATAAGTAAAAGCATAATATATTCATACAAACTGAATTAATTGATGGCATAATTGGTTTTACTTTTAGAATAATATAAATAATATTATTTTAAATCACTCAAGAAGCAAGACTATTGTAAGTTAACCTGTTAGGAAATAACTTGTAGATTCATGTATATGCGTACGGTTAAAGGAGCTATTTCAAGATTCCATAATCATTGCAATTATAACAGTAATTTATACAAGTATCCATGTGTGGCCTGGAATAGAAACAATACTACATCAACAATGTCCCTATTTTCATATAACCCAAAATAACAGCAGATCAAATTAACCAGTAAAATTCTCATCATCAAACTTGAGCCCATAGATGAAAATGTAACATCCTAATTTTTTTCGGATAATCATAAATAATATTCTAAATATAATTAGATTGGTAGTTAAGTGATAAACGTGTGCTAAAAACCTTAATTTGTGATAAAATAGGCTTAAATGGGACCCAGAAACCCTAGAGAGGAAATAGAAATCATAAAAATAATTTAGAAACCTTTGGAAAATCGTAGAGTGCCCTAGAATCTTCTCGAACGAAAGAAACTAGACATTTCCGGAAATGGTCCATCGCGACGCGATGAAGAAAACAAAGGAAGACATCGCGATGAATGGCAGTGGGTAAGTCGGCGATCACGCTCATCCGATGTGTGCCACGTGTCCCAGCTCGCGACGCGATCCGCCCAAAATGCCTATAAATATCACCCTTCACCCTCCATTTCAACTCGCCCCAAATCATCTTCTCTCTCTAGCTTTCTCTCTTTAGGGACTTCTAAGAAATGAGTATGCTCTGTGCTTGCCTCTAATGCACATCAAAAAACCCTTAGTAAGTAACCCTTGAGATTGAGAAAGGGAGTGAGACTTAGAGGGCCACTAAGGAGCAAGTATGCTTTGCACTTGCCTCAAGTGAGGATCTTGTGCATCAGAAAACCCTTAGTAGGTAATCCTCAAAGAGGGGAGGATAAGAGTGGCCTAACAGATAAGGTAGGAGTATCCAGAGGTAGGAGCACAAGTAGCGGGAGCGGCAAGAATTACAGAGAGTGGCAGTAGTTGTAACGGTCTTCTAACCAGGTGGGAGATCTGAACCCTATCCACTAAGGATTGTAGGATTAGTGTAAGTGTATAACTAGGCATAGGGTGACCCAAGCCCTACTAGCGGATCACCAAAACAGCCAAATCTGTTAGCATATTTTTTTAGGCATGTCCTCATCATGCTCCGGATCCTCATCATGCGCCGGTGAACAACTACCTTTAGTGCTCACACGCATAGCATCTTTAGAAGAAGAATCTAGTTGTTAGGAGAAACTAAAAGATGCCATCCTCAACATCAATTTTTCTAAACATTAATGACATTCCTAAAGTTGGCAATTTAATTTTCTGTCACTCAGGTTATACATACCTCTTCCAAGGCCTTATCTAATTGTTTATTAAAACTCTGAATAACCTCCTCTATGATTCCCTGCCTGAAGGCCTGCAACTACACCTTAGTATATATAGCTCCTGATGAGGGGCGTGAAAGTCCTCCAAAATATTTCTTTATGCCTACACCTCATCCAGCAGCGATCACACGGCTAGTATGCTCCGGTTTTCCAATGGCAGTGGTCAAGATATCTTGACGTCCACTTGGAACAAAAGTACCCTGTTGGCTCTCTTGAACCAGGGAATCCTACAACATATAATTTACAATAGATGGTTTAAGACAATTTGTAAACTTGTTATAATAACAATGAAATGAGACAATGTGTAAGCTTTTTACTTACAATCTTATCAGCAATTGAGGCTGTCCTCACTTGTATAACCTCCCGATGGCTTTTGTTGAGCTCTCTTCCATAGCTCATAGTGCGGTGGAGTAATGTAATTATCACATACAGAGTAATACTAAAAGTCTGTTGGAACCTAAACGATTGAGAAATTTAGACCCTCATTAATTTTGATGATAACAAAGTATTTACAAGAGAACAATTTTACTTCTAATAAGTCTTGAAGTGTGTAAGTATTAAAGTCATTCATATTTTATGACTCACTCAAGCAAGAAAAAGAAATTCACAAGAAATTGAATACATTCTTTTGTGTCTACATCCGGTTCACTCCAACATCTTGCTATATGCACTCTTAGCGAGCGTTCGGTCATGTAATCTTAAGACACGTGGTATACTCAATTATAGCGAGCGTCCCATTGATTCCTGAGCGAGCATCCGGTCTTTTAATGAATCACGTGATGGTCACGTTTATTCTATCTGCCCTCAGCTTTCAGGAACGAAATTCGAATTTTATTTTATGCCCTCAATTTGATGTACGAGGTATCAAAGGTGACACCTTTGGAGTAAGACAAATTTGTACAAGGCAATTATGTGAAAAGCAGATAGTACAAAAACGGTAAAGTGTACTATTCTGATATTCTCTGACAAGGAAGAAAATGACTTAATTTCAAATTACCTCACCTAATGATTGGAGTTAAAAATATCTGCAACGGTATTATTCTCAAGGTTCTCTATAAATACCTCAAGCTCTCCATTGAAGATGGTTACAAGAAACTACATACTGCGAAAGCTATTCTCAAGTGAACAACCAAGTTTCTTGCCAAGTCTCTGAGAACCAACACTGAACTTCAACATCTTATATTCTTTCTTTTAGAAAGCTATTGTTTTGAGCTTAAGTTTTTTATCCTCTCTGTGAGAGTTATTTGACTGTATTCAAAACTATTTTGTAAAAGTTGTATTGCCTAGTTACAGGTTTGATTCCTCAAAGGCTCGAATGTACAGAGTGGTTTTGAGAATTTAAGAGTATTGTCAAGTTTGTGATAGTAGAATACTCTTAAGGAATTTGTAATCAGGTTGATTATAGTGAAAATCCTTCAGGAACAAAGAGACTAGACGTAGCTACTAGTTTGGTGGTGAACTAGTATAAACCTCTGCGTCTCTTGCTTTACTGCTTTACATTTACTTTTGTCTTCCAAAGAAAAACAAGTTTTCATATACTTCAATCCAACGTCCGGTTCATTCCAGCATCTGGTAACGAACAGTTTTCATAACAAAGTGTTTTTAACTTAAATTTTGCAAAAAGTTTTCAACACAATTCAACCCCCTTCTTGTGTTCACGTTCAGTTGGTACCAGAGCTCGGCCTCTTGGTTGAGCACTTAATAGTGTTAAGAGTAAAGGTCCTATACTTGTGAACATGTTTGCAGAAGGTGGTCACATGAACCGTCCTCCTCTATTTATTGGAGAAAAATTTGATTACTGGAAAGACAAGATAAAAGCTTTCTTTGAGACATAACAACTTGAGTTGTGGGATATGGTTGAAAGTGGATACAATATTCCCACTAATGCTACTGGTGTTGCTATAGCCAGAGAAAATTCGAATCATAAGCAGAAAAAGAGATATCAGCTCAATCAAAAAGCTAGATTCATTCTTATTTGTGCTATGTCAGAAAAATAATATGATAAATGTGGTGAATTTGATTCTGCCAAAGAAATTTGGGATTCTCTTATTTTGTCTTATGAGGGCTCTGCCCAAGTAAAAGAAACTAAAGCTAGCATATTGGTTTCGCCAACATGAATTGTCTAAAATGGAAGATGGCGAAAACATTGAAACTATGTTTAGAAGGTTCCAAACTCTTGTTCACAGGTTGTAAGCCCTTGGAAAAAGTTACACCACTCCAGCCTTGTGAGAAAGATCCTGAGAAGTTTAACCAAACAGTGGAGACCCAAAGTTACTGCTATACAAGAAGCAAAAGATTTAAATGTCTTACGACTTGAAGATCTTTTGAGTTCTCTAAAAGCTTATGAACTTGAGCTGAATGAGGAAGAACTTGTGAAGAAAAGAAAGTCTATTGCTTTGAAAGTCAACAAGCACAAGGCCAGTTCTTCAAAAGCCCTTCAGGCTGAAGAAGAATCAGAATGTAACATCCTGTTTTCGGAGCGCTACTGTACAACTCAATCTAATGCTGAAAACATTTAATGCTTGTATGCTTTCAGTTAAAGAGTACTCGTATGTATTTCGCAATGGAAAAATAGGAGTAATTTTTTTTTTCATTTTCTTTCCTTTGAAACCCTTTTCAAATGAGACATAGAGTACTACAGTTTTCTAAATGATGTCAATTCAGACTTTTGCAAATATCAGAGTATAATGCTTCACATAACATAATCATTTCACACTAAGGCGAGGTTTTCTGAAAAGAGTAATTACAAAACAACCAATACAAAACCCTAAGCTAAGCTGGCCAACAACTATAACTCTTACTGAGAAACAGCTCAGCAAGACCAAACACGAAGTGCTCAGAGGAATCTTCCTCCACTGGCTCAATCTTCAATGCTCCTGGAAGACGAAGCTGCAACAGCTACCGAACTCCATCTGGAAGTGACATCCATAAGGACATCCAATCCAACAACAGTGCAAGGGTAAATCCTTTGTCCACGAGTTTATCATAGGCTATGTCGCATGCAAACAATATATACATATATAATACAACAACATGCTTTTATATACATATACATACTTAATAGACCGCACACATCATCATGGTATATCAAGCATTGCATGTGAGCAAACAAAACAACCAACAGATCAACAATCAAGTCACTACAATATTAAACTATTGCATGTGAGCAGGCGAATCTGTCAACGGATCAGTGATCAAGTCATCACAATATCAAATTCATCAAACCCTTCATCACATATCATAAATGTGGTTAGCTATGCATGTCAATGCAGTATGGCAAGTTGTATATACACCTGCAGCCTTAATAGGTCAGCAGTATGACGGGAACTACTTTCCCAACATCCAAACGAAATAGCCTCTGCTTAGGCTTGCCACTACTTTGGCTGGCTACTACTTTGGCGTGCCTCTACTTAGGCAATGAAGTGTCAACTCGCCTTTTGAAGTCTGTACGACCAATCAAACGCTACGAGTGACATGACAACTCGTCTTTTGAAGTCTTTAAGACCAATCAAACGCTCCGAGTGTCGATGCTCAATGGTTGGTACACATCCAAACAAATTCTACAATATGGCATGCTCACCGTAGTGAACGCCCGAGTGATATCCAATATGGCATGTTCACTGTAGTGAACGCCCAAGTGATATCCAACAAATTCAACAATATGACATGCTCATCGTAGTGAACGCCCGAATGATATCCAACAAATTCAACAATATGGCATGTTCACCGTAGTGAATGCCAAAGTGATATCCAAACAAATTCTACAATGTGGCGTGCTCACCGTAGTGAGTGCCCGAGTAATGCTTTAATTAATCAATGCGGATCGACGAACCCTCACTCACTTAACTTAGTGGGTGTCCAAATCTCAATTAACTAAGAGTTCAACACAGGACACAAGGTCCGGGTGTTCAATTGCAGAACGCTAGTCCTAATCTTAGATCAGAACTCTAGGCACGTAATGCGGAACTCTAGGCTCAACTTTTAGGTTAAGATACTAGGCATGCCATACGGAACACTAGGTCCAATTCTCAATCAAGTAAATGTGCACGCAAGCAGTACATTAACTCCCAGCACAGGACACATGGCCCATACGCTCAATAGGAACACTAGGTTCCCTGTGTTTTATTCTTTCAAAAACCCGATCTTTGAAATCTCTTTGTCAGTTCTTGTATCACTCCTATGTATCTGAAAATACTTTTTAGTTCTAGGTCGTTGAAACCCTAGTTGTGCTAAATAACACACTGGAAGAATTCCCAGGAAAGAGAGGTGGTGCGAACACTCTTAATTACCAAGTCTTTCCTAGCCAGAATTTTCCTAAGCGCATCATTTAACTCAACCATTTTCGTAAATTGTACTATTTATTTCAAGTTCATTTCTCCATTGAAATTTCCTTGCAAGCTTTGGCTAGTTGTACTAAAACCCTCACGCTTACTTTTAAATCAAAATGCCCTTAACAATTTGTTTACGAAATCAGAATTCGGCTTGTGGAATCGCATCAGATTTACCGATATAAATCATCAACCAATTGCAGTCGATCAACGCACAGTTAATTAATCCCTTATCAACAATAATATTTTCCATATTCCAATTCAATACCAAGTTCCAATGAAATCCAAGGTGATTCAAGGAAAATAATACAACTCATAATGCCACGCAGGGCCAAGAACATGCTACATATTATCATCAATTTCTAGTCCAATTAAATCAATTAAGTATGATTCAAGCAATACAATACAATTCAGTCTTGCCACATAGGGCCAAATCAATACACAACAGCTCATGCTACAACATCTCAACCGCACATAGTAATACTACAAGTACTACCACACAATCAATCCACAATCAAACAAACAACACATAAGGCGAAAAGCCCAAACTCATTATGTAAGAATTTTCCTTACTTTGGGCACTTTAACAATCCAAGCAAGGTAAATCCGAACTATCGTCAAGTCGTACCTCGCGCGTATCCTAACAACACAAGTTTCAATCAATTAAAACCAAAACTCAAGCCCTAATACCCCTAGGGCAGCCACGGCTCTAAGGTCCCTAAGGCCTAAGAACTACTCACTTAATTCCATTTGGTTCACACTTAGTCACATGTGATGGAACAATTTCAAACCATGCAAGTTTTCAACTTTTTCAAAAGCTACACACTTAGAGAATACCAAAACCCAAAACTTACCAATTGGAATAGTGTTTTACCAAATGAATAGTATTTTGCAAACTTTGAACCCTTTTTCAAAGCACTAAAACATGTCACAAAATTTTAGAAACAATTCTATTTCAAGTTCAAAACAATTCTTGAAACATAAACTAAAACTTTTTCCAAAATCATGCTTCTTTGAATTGTTTTGCTAAATCAAATCATCAACCACTTTTACAACTATTTTTAAGCATAAATGCAAGTCAAGAACAAATCACAAAATCCTTTTGAAGGCCACGGTTTCAAGGCTTCAATTACAACTCCAAGTTTTCAAACCTTTTAACATCAACATCTTACAAACTTTGCTTAATTAAAACTCCTTATCAAAACCAAACTTATTTACCACTTTAATACACTTAAAAACAAGTTAGAACTCACTCAAATCATGCTCATAAATCACTGTTTTGGAAGCCCCAAAACAGCCCCAAATTCATTTTGTTTCAAATAATTTTTCAAAGCTTCAAGCATACAAACCTTTATAGATTTAAAGTTCTAGCCAAAAACCAACTTCTTAAACACTTAACACACTTTAAAACTAAATCAAAACATCATCAAAATCATGACCAAGTGCCACGGTTCCAGTCCCTTAACAATCCAAATTTATTTTTTCCAAAACTTTGTAAACATGCATATAGACTAGATTTAAGTGTACCAATTACTAACCCTCAAAAATCTAACTTCCAATCACTTAAAAATGAACGTGAACACAAGAAGGGGGTTTGAATTGTGTTAAAAACCTTTCGCAAACTATACGTAAAAACTTCAACACAAGTTGTTCAAAACTGTTTGTATATCGGATGCAGAGAATTAAACAAGACCGGATGCAGAAATTTAAACAGTTTATAAAAACTTGTTTTACTGAGCAAGGTAAAGATAAATAATGTAAAGCAGTAAAGGATAAGACTCAGAGATTTATACTAGTTCACTACCAACTGGTAGCTACGTCTAGTCCCTTCGTTCCTAAAGGATTTTCCACTATAATCAACTGATTACAATTTCCTTAAGAGTATTCTTCTGTCACAAACTTGACAATACTCTCAACTTCTCAAAACGACTCGGTCTGATCGAGCCTTTGAGGAACAGAGCCTTAACTAGGCCAAATACTGATTTACAAAAGAGATTATACTTTTGAATACAATCAAAATAACTCTCACAGAGAGGATGAAAAGATTAAGCTCAAAACAGAATAGCTTTCTAAAAGAAAGTATAAGACGCTGAGTTCAGTTCTATGTAGACCAGAAACTTGGCACGAAACTTGATTGCTCACTTGAGTAATATTGCTTTCAGAATGAAGTTTCTTCACAGTTTTTCCAACATTTCTTCAATGAATACCTTGGGGTATTTATAGGAGTCTTCAAGGGTATTACCGTTGCAGTAAAAATGTCTCATTTCCATTGAGTGAGGTAATTTGAAATGTAGTCCTTTTCTTCCTTTCCAGAGAATATCAGAATAGTACACATTACCGTTTTCGTACTATCTGCTATTTGCAATTGCCTTGTACGATTTTTGTCTTATGCTAAAGGTGTCACCTTTGCTTCCTCGTACATCAAAATGAGCGCACAAAATCAAATTTGAATTCCATTCCAGAACAGTCTGAGGCTAAGAGCAAAAACGTGATCATCACGTACTTCATTAAAGAGATCAGACGCTCGCTCAGAGGAGAAGACGGACGCTCGCAGCAATTGAGTGTTCCACGTGTCAAGAAGTAACACTGCTGGACGCTTGCTATTAACAAGACGCTGAAGTGAGTTCGGATGTTGACACTAGTGGATTGTATTCAATTCTTTTGTAAATTTCTTCTTCTTCCTTGAGTGATTTGTACATATATATGAAGCTTTTGATACCTGTACACTCAAAGATATGTTAGAAGATAAATTGTTCTCTTGAGAATTACTTTGTTATCATCAAAATTAATTAGGGTCTAAACTTCTCAATCGTTTAGGTTCCAACAATCTCCCCCTTTTTGATGATGACAAATATCCAAGGTTGATGAACAATTTAATTTCAAAATAACATCAAGGGTCTCCCCCTGAATTTAACAAATTAAGATATATAAGACAGTTCTGGTATTAAGGCGATTGTTGATAGACAAATTCATTTAAGTGATCGCAAAAATACATAGATGAATCATAGCATATTTTTAACAAAGTGAGATCGGATTTTATCAAAAAGGTTTTCATTTTACCAATTTTATTGATCATTGTTAGATTATTGAATCAATGAATATCAATGCATTAATAGATATTAGATCAATGAATAATCATACAAATGCTATGTATGAAATGATATGCATGATACTTCAGTTTTATTAGAGTATTCATCGGACGGTGAATTTGTTAATCAGACTTTCACGTGTTCATCAGACATTTCTTTTATTTCTTTTACTCCCCTTTTTGTCATCAGACAAAAAGAGTGTAAAGCACATCATAGTCAAAGAATGGCTTAGAAAAATTTGAATATAAACAGATAATCAGATATAGATATGTATAGTCAGATAATCAGAAAAACGCTGAATATATAAAAAATATGAGAGTACCCAAAAAAAAATTATATCACACAAAAAATAAAAAAAATAAATTTTTTTTTAAGGGTTTGGTGGTGGAGGAGGGATGTTGAGACGTTCATATAACAGCTTCAGTGCATTTTCCAGCTGAGTAACTTTCAGGTTAGTTGCCTTCATTTCTTCAAACTCTGCTTTAGGAATGGTGACCATTTCAACTGCAGGAGTAGAAGTAGAAGGTCCAACACAGTGCGAGTTTCATCTTCTGATGCTCTGCTAGCACCCAGTTGGAAAGCTTCAGTCTCAAGTCCTTCTTCTGTTGAGCCTTTTGAAAGAACACATCATTTGGTATAAACCATTTGATGAGACTTCCAAGTTTCCTTTGCTTAGATTCTGACTGAATTCTTCTCCTTTTCTCCACCTCTTCTGGATACAGCAAATCCATGAAGACAGTTTCCCTATGCAGAAGCACGTCAGCAGTGAAAGCATCAAACTTATTCCCAGCTTCTTCTCACCATATCCTTCTGATGAATTCACTCAATGCTTCAGAAGCAAAAGAGAGTCCTTCATTTTCTGCTAGGTATAATCTTCTCAGATTTTCCCTGTCATCTTCTGTATGCACCAGGGGGTCGAGGCATGGTAACATAGCCTTATCTTTCCACGACTTCGACCATTGACTCCAAGTAAATCCAATGTCAAAGTGCTTGGTCACAGCAACCCATTGGACATATGTCTTCATGTAGTCAAGTGGTCTGATTACTGGGCATCTGAACATATCATCAAAGTAGACTATTCCCAGATTGATGTCATTAATTCTGCTGATAGTGCCAACTGTTGGAATTGTGGCTTTCTGCATTGCGGCTGATTTGAGAGCCGATTCTCCATTCATCTTCCTTGATGAACTCAGGTAGAACCTTACGGCATGATCCTCGAGAGATCTTGGCAATCGAAGCTTAGAGAACTCCTTAAGATTATACTTCTTGGGAGCCTTTTCATACTCGTGAGCCCGATCTTCTTTGAATGGTCGCTTGCCAGAGCAGGTTCTTTCCTTTTCCTAGGATAGACCAAGGCAGCCACCTTTATGCATGCGGTACAATCTTCACTAAGGCAGACGAAGGATCCATGAATCGTCGATTACTTCAATCTTCTTCATCTCAAGAGCGATGTGCCATGAAGGCGACTTCTTCATCTGTCATCCATCTTCCGCATTCTTCCAATGTGAGTGGTTGATTTGCGGTAGGGATCTAGGAAGGTCAACGAGAGAAGGGAATTGCTCGCTATCAGATCTTTGGTCTCAATCTTCCTTTAAATGACATCTGAAAGTGGTCTTCTCCATCCTTGAAGGTAGCACTCATCGGAGAGGCAATCTCGATCTGGCGACTCGAGGTGAAGGTTTTCAAATGCCATGTAGAGGGACGATTGTAGATGCTGTGATATATCTCATACTTAACAAACCATGGTTTGTTAATACATGAGACATTCTTCCTTCCACCAAAGTCTGTAGGTTTAAGGGTAATATTGAGTAAGGTGGGAGTGGTTTTGGTGATTTTATAGGTTTTAGGTGAGTAGGGTTTGAAGGGATTAATAGGAGGTATTTTGAATAATAGGTTAAAGGGATGAGAGTGAAGTTTGGAAATGTATGTGGTAAGTGAAGTATTTGAGGAATTTTGTGGTAGGTCGAGGTTGAGTGAATAGGATGATGGTTGGGTAGGTTTAGAGAGGGTAGAGGTTTGTCGGAGACTCATTCTGGTTTTCTTGGTTTGTGGTTGTGTTTGTGGTTGTGAAACAGACAATGGGGGTACAGGAATAATATCATGAGCATCAAAGACAAATACTGATTCATCAGCAGTAAAATCGAGTACCTTTGGGTTAACCTCTGAAGACTTAACCAACCTTCTTTGTGATCCTCTCGGGAAACAACAGCAGGAGGAGGAGGAGGGACTTGCTTCCCTTGACCGAACGCTAAAGCATCTTTTTCAGCTACTGGCCTAAACTTTTTCTCCAAGACCTTTCTGATGAGAATTCTATCCTCATCTTCTGGTTCCTCAACAGTAGGTGCAGGTGCCACCTTCTGTTTTGCTCTTCTTGTCTCCCTTGAAGGAGATTCAGCAGGTCTTTTCACACCAGCCATTGAGCTTCTGGTGGTTTTCTTTTCAGCTTCTCCTTCCTGTTGCTCTATTTTCACTTTCTTCATCATAGAGCCAGTTATTAGCTGCATTCTGACTAAACTATTGACTCCAAAAACTTCTGGACGAACAACAGCACCAACACAAAAGTATTTTTCTTTTTCTTCTGTGTTGATGGAGTCAGTCAGCTTCCTCACAATGCCGTCTTTAATCATCATTATGGAGAGAAGAACTCCATAAGGGATAACCTTGATGATATTCTTCTTATCAACACTCTTCCTTGAGAAGACAAGAGCATTTATCAGATTGTTGATAATCAACCTTGGCAGATTGATTTTCTTCCCATCCATGTAGTTCCTCATAATGAACTTTTGCTCGTAGTTTACTATGTCGCTTGAGCCAGCCTTCAGAATCACGCTCTTGGCGATGATTTTGTGCAGTACTCTGTAGTGGCTTTTCAAGTCTTTGGCCGTGGGAGTAATGTTCTTCTTCTTCAGTTCACGGTAGTTCTCAAACAGGGCTTCATTAACGTTTTCAAGTCCTCTATATGCATCAGCCCAGTTTGCATGGTAACTGATTCCTTCACAAGGGCACTTGATCGTCTGAGCAATAGAGTTGATGGTGAAGCGTAGCTTGAAGCTTCTGATGTGTCCTTCTATGATTTCCCCCGGAAGTAAGTAAGCGTTCCCAGAACTCCTTAATAGCATAGCTCAAGACATCGTTGGTTCCCGGATGAAGTAGTTTTTCCAGCCTAGTTTCTCCAGACCTTCTTCAAAATCAAAACCGTATAGCTTGAAGTTCTCAAAATCAATCCTGTTCTCATTCAGGAGTTTTGCCTCAGAGAAGACATCGAAGGCAGCAGTGTATTGTCCAACCTTTCTGTCGGCCATTGTAGCGGTTGCAGAGAGAGTGATGAAGGTTTTAGGGTTTGAAAACACACACAGAGAGAGAGAGAAAGAGAACAGTTTTGCAAGAAAACGCAAAGTGAAGTGATGGAGCGAAAAATATGGAGTAGTGGGAAAGTTGATAGAAAATGGTACAGTACTTTTTCAAAAAATCGCTTCGTATTTCCACACAAAAATTAAATCAAAAAGAAAAGAAAATAAAGATTCGCCTTTTCATTAAATGCAGACACCAAAAGAAAAGTAAGATCAAGTAAAAAGATTTTATCGAAAGACATAAATAATTATGACTCAGTAGATGTGATGAGACGCTTAAGTCCTTAACACGTGTGACACGTGTGGGTGTGCTCGGACGCACATAACCGATTCACCAGACGATGAGTTATGATGCCCATAACAAATAAGATGCTTATTCATATACATGCTTATGTCATACTAGATGCTGAGATTGTGCATATTATCTGACGCTGAGATTAATTATTCTTCTATAAGATGAAGATTTAAATTTTTTCTTATAAAATTGAATCTATCTTCAGCAAGGGGTTTTGTAAATATGTCAACCCACTGATGATCAGTGTCTACAAATTTTATTTCTGGAATACCCTTCTGAACATAGTCTCTTATGAAGTGATGCTTAATCTCAATGTGCTTGGCTCGTGAATGCAATATGGGATTTTTAGTAAGACAGATTGCAGAAGTATTATCACAAAAGATAGGAATGTTACTCTCTTTTATCAGATAGTCTTCAAGTTGATATTTCATCCACAGAAGTTGAGAGCTGCAACTTCTTTGAAATATATTGGTCTACTTTGTTGAGAGTGCAATTGTGCTTTGCCTTTTGCTTGACCAAGATACAAGATTTGCTCCAGGGAATTGGCAGCTTCCACTTGTGGTTTTTCTGTCAATTCGGTCTCCAGCAAAGTCAGCATCACAGAAACCTACTAACTTGCAATCTTTTGATTTCTTATAAAGCAAACCAAGATTAGTAGATCCTTGCAAATATCTAAAGATTCTTTTACTGACACTCAAGTGTGATTCTCTAGGATCTGATTGAAATCTAAGCGCCAGACAGGCCGAACATAATATCAGGTCTTGAAGCTGTAAGAAAAAGTAGAGATCCAATCATACCTCTGTACATCTTCTGATCTACCTTTTTACCAGTTTCATCTTTACTAAGAATGCATGTGGGATGCATAGGAGTGCACATATGTTTGCAATCCACCATTTTGAATTTCTTTAGCAATTCCTTGATATATTTGCTTTGATGTATATATATACCATCATTGCATTGTTTTATTTGAATTCCAAGGAAATACTTCAGTTCACCCATCATGCTCATATCGAATTCAGCCTGCATTAGCTTAGAAAATTCTTTGCAAAGGCTTTCATTAGTAGCTCCAAAAATAATGTCATCAACATATATTTGAACAATTATAAAGTGCTTGTTTGATGTTTTTCTAAAAAGAGTAGTGTCTACTAGACCTCTGTAAAGCCATTTTTCATAAAAAATGTACTCAGTCTTTCATACCAAGCTCTGGGAGCTTGCTTAAGACTATACAGGGCCTTTTTGAGTTTGAAGACATGTTCTAGAAATTCAATGTCTTCGAATCCAGGAGGTTGTTTTACAAAGACTTCCTCAGTTATAAAACCATTCAAGAAAGCACTTTTCACATCCATTTGATAAAGAATTATATCATGATGTGCAGCAAAGGAAAGCAAAATGCGTATAGCTTCTAACCTTGCAACAGGTGCAAATGTTTCAGTAAAATCAATACCTTCTTCCTGTGAGTACCCTTGAGCAACCAATCTTGCCTTGTTTCTCACTGAACGTGAACACAAGAAGGGGGGGTTGAATTGTGTTGAAAACTTTTCGCAAACTTTAAGTTTAAAACACTTAGAACACAAGTTTTTCAAAACAGTTTGTTAAACGGATGCTGAAAATAAACCGGACGCTGAAAAGCAGTTTGTGAAAACTTGTTTTTATCAGAGCAAGATAAAGATAAATAGAAAGCAGTAATGCAAGAGACACAAAGATTTATACTAGTTCACTACCAAACTGGTAGCTACGTCTAGTCCCTTCGTTCCTGAAGGATTTTCCACTATAATCAATCTGATTACAATTTCCTCAAGAGTATTCTACTGTCACAACCTTGACAATACTCTCAACTTCTCAAAACGACTCGATGATCGAGCCTTTGAGGGAACAGCCTTAACTAGGCCAAAACAACTTTTACAAGTTAAATTGAATACAAGTATAAATAACTCTCACAGAGAGGATAAAAATTAAGCTCAATATAGAAATGCTTTCTAAAAGAAAGTGTCGGACGCTGAGTTCAGTTCTTGTAGTCCAGAGACTTGGCTCGAAACTTGATTGCTCACAGAAGCAGTGCTTTCAGAGTATTGACTCTTTTTAGTGTATAGCAACAGTGCTTGTTCTCAGTAAATGAAGCAATATACTCTTGTACAGTTTCGGCAGTTTCAAAATTCGGCAGTTTCTTCAATGGATACCTTGGGGTATTTATAGGAGTTCTAAAGGATATTACCGTTACAGTAAAAATGGCTCCTTTCCATTGAGTGAGGTGATTTCAAAAAGCTGTCTCTTTCTTCCTTTCCAGAGAATATCTCAGTAGTACATATTACATCAAAATTAATGAGGGTCTAAACTTCTCAATCGTTTAGGTTCCAACAATCTCCCCCTTTTTGATGATGACAAATATCTAAGGTTGATGAACAATTTAGTTTCAAAATGACATCAAGGGTCTCCCCCTGAATTTAACAATTTTGATATATAAGATAATTCTAGTATTTAGGCGATAGTTGATAAACAAATTCAATTAAGTGATCGCAAAACAAAATACGTAGATGTATCAGGGTAAGATCGAATGCTGATAAAAAAGATTGATTTAATCAAATTGTACCAAATGCTATTGATCATTATAAGAGCACTAGTACCAAATTTATTTATCATTATAAGAGCACTAGAACAATGAATATTAGCGCATTAATGAATAACCACACAAATGCTATGTATGAAATGCTATGCATGATACTTCAGTTCCAGCGTATTCATCAGAGTGTGAACATCGGACGGTGAGTTAGTCAGATTTTCACGTGTTCATCATACCTTTCTTTTACTCCCCCTTTTGTCATCAGACAAAAAGAGTGTAAAAACACATCATAGTCAAAATAAGACTTAGAAAAATTTGAATATAAGGCAGATAATTAGAGCAAAAATAGTGTGTATATATATATAAGTGTATCAACAAAAATAAGAAATATCACTTAGTACCAAAAAAAATATAAAACAAAACAATGTTTAAGGGTTTGGAATAGGTGGTGGAGGGATGTTGAGACGTTCATAAAGTAATTTCAGAGCAGTCTCCCGCTAAGTGACTTTCATGTTTGTGGCCTTCATCTCTTCAAATTCTGCTTTGGGAATAGTGACCATCTCAACTGCAGAAGTAAAAGTAGAAGGTCCAACTTAGTGCAGTGCGGGTTTCATCTTACGATGCTTTGCTAGCACCAGGTTGGATAACAAGTCTCAATTCCTTCTTCCGTTGAGCTCTTAGAAAGAATGCATCATTTGGTATAAACCATTTGATGAAATTTCCAAGTTTTACGAGCTCGATTACATTTGAATTTCCCATTGATATTTCACATCTTACGGATGTGAGATTCATGAAGATGATTTCTCTGTGTAGAAATACATCAGCAGTGAACGCATCAAACCTATTTCCAGCTTCTTCTCCCCATAGACTTCTGATAAAAACACTTAATGCTTCACAAGTGAAAGAGAGTGCTTCATTTTCTGCCAGGTATATTCTTCGCAGATTTTCCCTGTCATCTTCTTCTAGCACTAGGGCGTCGAGGCATGGTAATATGGCTTTGTCTTTCCAAGACTCAGACCATTGACTCCAAGTAAATCCAATTTCGAAGTGCTTGGTCACAGCAGCCCATTGGTCATATATCTTCATGCAGTCAAAAGGTCTGATTACTGAGCATCTGAACAAATCATCGAAGTTGACTGTTCTAAGATTGATGTCAGTAACTCTGCTGATTGTGCCAACTGTTGGAATAGTGGCCTTCTCAGCATTGCAGCAGTTTGAGGAGCCAGTTCTCCATTCATCTTCCTTCAGAGAAGTCAGGTAAAACCTTCTGGCATGATCCTCAGAGATCTTGGCAATAGGAAGCTTAGAGAATTCCTTAAGGTTGTACTTTTTAGGAGCCTTCTCATATTCCTTGAGCCCGATCTTCTTTGAATGGTGCTTGCGAGGCGGAGTTCTTTCCTTTTCGAGGATAGACCAAGGTAGCCACCTTTGTCTATCGATACTATCTTTCTTGAAACAAAGAAGGATCACTGTCTTTGCTGATTACTTCCATCTTCTTCATTTCAAGGCGAGTGTGCCATGAAGGCGACTTCTTCATCTGTGATCCATCTTCCGCATTCTTCCAACGTGAGTGGTTCAGATTGTGGTAGGGATCTAGGAAGATCAACAGAGAAGGGAATTGCTCTGCTTCCAGATGCTGGTCTCAATCTTCCTTTAAATGACATTTGGAAGTGGTCTTCTCCATCCTTGAAGGTAGCATTTATTGGAGAGGCAATCTCCAGTCTGGCAGCTCCAGAGGTGAAGGTTTTCAAATGCCATGTGGAGGGATGATTGTAGATGCTATGATATATCTCATACTTAACAAACTGTTGTTTGTATGAGATATTCTTCCTTCCACCAGCGTCTGTAGGTTTAAGGGTAATGGTGAGTAAGTTGGGTGTGGTTTTGGTGATTTTGTAGGTTTTAGGTGTGTAGGGTTTGAAGGGATTAATGGGAGGTATTTTGAATATGAGTTGAAGGGATGAGAGTGAAGTTTGGAAATATATGAAGTGAGTGAAGTATTTGAGGAAATTTGTGGTAGGTTAAGGTTGAGTGTAGTGGATGATGATTGGGTAGGTTTAGAGAGAGTTAAGGTTTGTTGGAGGCTTATTTTGGTTTTCTGGTTTGTGTTTGTGGTTGTGAAGCAGACAAAGGTGGTGCGGGAATAACATCATGAGCATCAAATCTGATCTTGATTCATCGGCAATAAAATCAAGTACCTTTGGGTCAACCGATGGCTTGACCAACCTTCTTTTGGACCCTCTGGTGACAACAGCGAGGGGAGGAGGAGGATTTGTTTCCCTTGGACGGCTGAAACATCCTTTTCAATTCTTGGTCTAAAGCTGTTTCTCCAAGACCTTACGATGGGAATTCTATCCTCATCTTACGGTTCTTCAACGATGAGTGCGAGTGCCACCTTCTGCTTTGTTCTTCTGGTCTCCCTTGAAGGGGACTCAGCAGGTCTTTTCACACCAGTCATTGAGCTCCTGGTGGTTTTCTTTTCAGCTTCTCCTTCCTGTAGCTCTATTTTCACCTTCTTGATCATAGAGCCTGTAATAAGCTGCATCCTGACCAGACTGTTGACTCCAAAAACTTTTGGACGAACAACAGCACCAACACCAAAGTATTTTTCCTTTTCCTCTGTGTTGATGGAGTCAGTCAGCTTCCTTAAAATGCCATCTTTGACCATCATGATGGAGAGAAGAACTCCATAAGGGATTGTCTTGACGATATTCTTCTTATCAACATTCTTCCTTGAGAAGACAAGGGCATTTATTAGATTGTTGATAATCAACCTTGGCAGATTGATTTTCTTCCCATCCATGTAGTTCCTCATAATGAACTTTTGCTCGTAGTTCACTATGTCGCTTGACCCAGCCTTCAAAATCACGCTCTTGGCGATGATTTTGTGCAGTACACGGTAGTGGCTCTTCAAGTCTTTAGCCGTGGGAGAGATGTCTTCTTCTTCAGTTCACGGTAGTTCTCAAACAGAGCTTTATTGACTCTCTCAACCAGTTTGAGTGGTAACTGATTCCTTCACACGGACACTTGATTGTCTGAGCAATAGAGTTGATGGTGAGGCGTAGTTTGAATCCTCTGATGTGACCTTCTATTATTTCCCCTCGAAGTAAGTATGCACTTCCCCAGAATTCCTTAATGGTGTAGCTCAGTACGTCCACTGGTTCCCAAATGAAGTAGTTCTTCCATCCCAGTTTTTCAAGACCTTCTTCAAAGTCAAAACCATATAGCTTGAAGTTTTCGAAATCAACCCGGTTCTCATTCAGAAGTTTTGCCTCAGAGAAGACATCAAAGGCAGCAGTGTATTGTCCAACCTTTCTGTCGGCCATTGTAGCACTTGAAGAGAAGGTGATGTAGGTTTTAGGGTTCGAAAACACACATAGAGAGAGATAGAGAGAAAGAGAGAACGAACACGGTTTTGCAGAAAACGCAGAGTGGAGCGAAAAATGTGGAGTAGTGGGAAAGTTAATAGAGAATGGTACAGTTCTTTTTCAAAATATCGCTTCGTATTTTCACATAAAAATTAAATCAAAAAGAAAAGAAAATAAAGATTCGCCTTTTCATTAAATGCAGACGCCAAAATAAAAGTAAAAGATTTTATTGAAAACGTAAATAATCATGACTCAGTAGATATGATGAGACGCTTGAGTCCTTAACACGTGTGACACGTGTGGGTGTGCTCGGACGCACGCAACCAATTCACCAGATAATGAGTTATGATGCAAATGACAAATAAGATGCTAATGCACATACATGCTTATGTCATATCAGATGCGGAGATTTTGTTTATTTTCAGACGCTGAGATTAATCATTCTTCTATAAGATGAAAGTTTAAATTTCTTCTTTTAAAATTGAATCTATCTTCAACAAGGGGTTTTGTAAATATGTCAGCCCACTGATGATCAGTGTCTACAAATTTTATTTCTAGAATACCCTTCTGAACATAGTCTCTTATAAAATGATGCTTAATCTCAATGTGCTTTTCTCTAGAATGCAATATAGGATTTTTAGTAAGACAAATGGCAGATGTATTATCACAGAAGATAGGAATGTTACTCTCTTTTATCAAGTAGTCTTCAAGTTGATACCTCATCCACAGAAGTTGAAGCGCAACTTCTGGCTTGAGATGTATTAAACTTCTCTTGTTGAGAGTGCAGTTGTGCTTTGCCTTTTGCTTGACCAAGACACAAGATTAGCTCCAAGAAGCGGACCTCCACTTGTGCTCTTTCTTTCAATTCGATCTCCAAAGAAAGTCGGCATCACGAAACCTATTAATTTGTAATCTTTTGATTTCTTATAAAGCAAACCAAGATTAGTAGTTCCTTGCAAATATCTGAATATTCTTTTAACAAAGACTTAGGTGTGATTCTCTAGGATCGATTGAAATCTAGCACACAGCAGGCGAACATAATGTCAGGTCTTGAAGCCGTAAGATAAAGTAGAGATCCAATCATACCTCTGTACATTTTCTGATCTACCTTCTTACCAATTTCATCTTTACTAAGAGTGCAGGTAGGATGCATAGGTGTACACATAGGCTTGCAATCCAGCATCTTGAATTTCTTCAATAATTCTTTGATATATTTGCTTTGATGTATATAAATACCATCACTGCATTGCTTGATTTGTATTCCAAGGAAAAACTTTAATTCTCCCATCATGCTCATCTCAAATTCAGCCTGCATAAGCTTAGAAAATTCTTTGCAAAGGCTTTCGTTAGTGGCTCCAAAAATGATATCATCAACATAGATTTGAACAAGTATGAAATGCTTGTTAGAGGATTTTCTGAAAAGAGTAGTGTCAACTAAACCTCTTGTAAATCCATTTTTCATTAAAAAAGAACTTAGTCTATCATACCATGCTCTGGGAGCTTGCTTAAGACCATATAGAGCCTTTTTAAGTTTAAAGACATGTTACGAAACTCAATATCTTCAAAACCAGGAGGTTGTTTAACATAAACTTCCTCAGTTATAAAACCATTTAGAAAAGCACTTTTCACATCCATTTGATATAGTGTTATCTCATGATGTCTGCAAATGAAAGTAAAATGCGAATAGCTTCTAGTCTTGCAACAGTGCAAAAGTTTGATGAAATCAATACCTTTTTCTTGTGAGTAACCTTGAGCAACTAACCTTGCTTTATTTCTCACAACTTTACCATCTTCATCAAGCTTATTTCTAAATACTCATTTAGTACCAATAGCTTGCTTATCTTCCTGGTAGAGTGACTAGCTTCCATACATCATTCCTTTGGGCTGATTGACTCATCTTGCATTGCTAGAATCCACCCTTCATCTTCCAAAGCTTGATCAATCATCTTAGGTTCCATCTCGAGAGAAGTGCAAAATCAGCATGATCCTTGAAAGAGGATCTGGTCAGAACTTTATCACCAGGTTCTCCTATGATTTGATCTTTTGGATGATTGGTTTTGTACTTCGACTTTTTCTTGCTTGACTTCCGCTTGAGTAGAATTCTTCGTCTTATCACCACGGATGATGAAGATGCATGTTCACCGTCTGTCTTGTCACCGAGGTTTAATTACGAAAATAACTCATCTAGCTCGACATAGCGATTGTCGGGCTTCTTATCATCAAACTTGACATGAATGGACTCTTCAACTGTCCAAAGTTTCTTTGTTGTATATTCTAAAAGCTTTAGACCTTTGAGTATCCCAAAGATTCCTTTGTCGACCTTGGAATCAAACTTACCAAGTGATCTTTAGTATTCAAGATATAACAAATACAACCGAAAGGATGAAAGTAAGAAATGTTTGGTTTTCTACCTTTCCACAATTCATAAGAGTCTTATTCAAAATAGGTCTTATAAAAATTCTATTTTGAATATAACAAGCTGTGTTCTGTACGCCCAAAAATGTTTATAATATCGACCGTTGATCATGGTCTGGCCATCTCCTAGAGGGACCTATTTTTCCTTTCTACAACACCATTTTGTTGAGGTGTTCTAGGAGAGGAGAAATTGTGGGAGATGCCATTTTCTTCACAAAATTTTTGAAAGCTTTCAATTTCAAATTCTCCCCCATGATCACTTCTAATAGAAAAAATACAGAAGCCTTTTTCAATTTTAACTGATTTGCGAAAGCAGATAAATACCTTAAAAGACTCATCCTTGTGGGCAAGGAATTTAACCCATGTCCATCTAGTAAAATCATCAACAATGACTAATCCATATTTCTTTCCAGTTAAAGAGGCTGTCCTTGTGGGACCAAAAAGATCAAGATGTAAAAGTTCAAGTGGTCTCGAGGTTGAAACAACATTTTTTAAATGAAAGGAAGTTTTGACTTGTTTTCCTCTTTGACAAGCCTCACACAGGGCATCAGATTGGAACTTAAGATTTGGTAAGCCTCTAACAAGATTGTGCTTGTTTAATTTTGAGATTAACCACAAATTGGCATGACCCAATCTTTTGTGCCAAATCCATTGCTCATCTTTAACAGACACAAGACACTTGACATCTTGTTTTGCAAGTTCAGAAAGATCAAATTTATAAATGTTTTGTTTCCTCTTTACTGTAAAGAATATAGATCCATCATTTTTGCTTTTTACCGAACATCCATTTTCTGTAAAGACAACATTATAACCACTGTCACATAATTGACTTATGCTCAGTAGATTATGTTTCAGTCCTTCAACATATAAAACATTATCAATAGAAGGAAGAGAGCCTTTACCTATGCGACCAATTCCAACTATTTTACCTTTCTGGTTTCCTCCGAAACCAACAAATCCAGCTTTTCTAGGTCTTAGTTCTTGGAACATATGCTTTTCTCCCGTCATGTGACGCGAGCATCCACTGTCTAAGTACCAAGATTGGTGTGTTGACTTTGTTGCTAAGCAAGTCTGCAACATAGACTATTTTATCTTTAGGTACCCATATCTTTTTGGGTCCTTTCTTGTTAGTTCTTGAAGGATACTTGTCCTTCTTAGTTGTAAACACAGTACACGCACTTTTCAAATGACCAGATTTATTGCAGTAAGTACAATGCAAGCATTTACTATGATTATTGGATTTATCAGATGCTGATCATTTTCCAAAATAGGTTCATCTGATATATAACCAAGACCATGAGTTGTCGTTTTACTGACACCCCAAATCATAGAAGCTTGCTTGCTTCGAGTTACACTCTATGCAAGAAACTTTTGAAATGCATGTTCATAGTCATTTGATTTGCAGTTAGGATTGCCTCAGAACTCGTGCGGCTTTTAACTTGAGAGCTCTCGACCTGGTTGCTTGTTGGCTTCCAGACGCCGGTTATCCACCAGACGTTGATTTTCGGTTTTCGACAGTTCTCTTCATTAGTCTGAGTTTTCATTGCGTAAAGAATGAAAATCTTGTGATAGTTTTGAAAATTTCTTTTTCAAATTCTTATACTTAATAGAGAGAGTGGCAGAATCCTTTAACAGATCATCAAATGCAAGTTGAAGTTCAGAATAAGAGTCATATATTATTACCTCTTCAACTTCTTCTTCTGAATCAAGATCGATTCCGCCATGAGGGCAATGTGAGCTTCTTCTTCTTTATCTTCCTCAGAGGAGGATAAGTCAAGATCTTCCCATGTTGCCTGAGACCTTTCTTCTTTTTCTTGAAGGAGCTTCTTGTGGACTTTTCCTTAAGATTAGGACACTCGGACTTGAAATGTCCAGGCTTCTTACATTCATAGCAAATGACTTGGGCTTTGTCCTTGTCTTTGCTTTCCTTCTTGTCCTTTGTATCTTTCTTACGAAACCTCCTTGAAGTTTCTCTTCTTCCACATTCTCTGGATCTTCTTAGATATGAATGCTAGCTCATCGTCTGATCCATCATAGTCTCCTACGAGCTTCATCATCTGATTCTTCTTCTTCAGCCTGAAAAGCTTTAGAAGTACTAGGTTTATGTTGATTGACTCTTAAAGCAATAGACTTACTCTTCTTGGTAGGTTCTTCTTCATTTTGCTCAAGTTCATGAGCTTTCAAAGAACTCATAAGATCTTTAAGCCGAAGGACATTTAGATCTTTTGCTTCTTGAATAGCAGTGACTTTGGGTTTCCACTGCTTAGTCAAACTTCTCATGATCTTTCTCACATGGTCAGGTGTAGTATAACTTTTTCCAAGGGCCTGCAACCCATGAACAAGTGTTTGGAACCTTCCAAACATAGTTTCAATGTTTTCTCCATCTTCCATTTTGAATAGCTCATACTGGCGTACCATCATGCTAGCATTTGTTTCTCATACTTGGGCAGAACCCTCATAAGACAAAACAAGAGAATCCCATATTTCTTTGGCAGTATCAAACTTACCACATTTATCATATTCTCTTTCTGTCATAGCACAGATGAGAATAAATTTAGCCTTCTGATTGGTTTGATATCTCTTTTCTGATCATCAGTCGAGTTTTCCCTAGGTATTGCAACACCAAGGGCATTAGCGGGAGAAATGTATCCACTTTCAACTATATCCCATAACTCAAGATTTTGTGCCTCAAGGAATGCTTTCATCTTATCTTTCCAGTAATCAAATTTTTCTCCATTGAATAGAGGAGGACGGTTCATATGACCACCTTCAGCATACATGTTCACAGTAGGATCTTTACTCCTAACACTGTTAAGTGCTCAACCAAGAGGCCGAGCTCTGGTACCAACTGAACGTGAACACAAGAAGTGTGACACCCTCTACCCCGTCATGGCATTTTAGCAATGTAAGAAGAAAATAACACAAGATAAAAAAATATTCATTCGGATAAAACTTTCCTTTGAAACGAAATAGAGTTGTCACGTTCACAACATGCGGAAATAGAAAATGAGTATGAAATACAATTAATAAAAATAACCCAAGTCCCTGATGTCACAATAATTCAGAGCTCTTCCCCTAATCATTACATCGGAAGAATACAATAACTTAAACAACTAAACACAAGTCTTCTGTCTATCACAACGAGCTATCGTGATTACTTGCCGGCATTCGTATCCTCAATACCTGCAGTCTCAGCATCTACACATACCCCGTGGGATATGCATAGCCACAAGAGGGGTTAGTCATCATAACCTCAAATAGTGCATACAGCGTAGGAAATTAATGAACAATGCGCAATATACAACAATTCCAATAAGGACATCTAATCACTAGCGTTAAGGCATAAGATGGTACCACAACGGCCAAATATCACATGCTACAGCATCAATCACAACATTAAGGTACATTACCACAACAATTATATATCACATGCCACGACATCAACCACAACAACAAGGTACATTACCAACACTAAACAACCAGGCACATGATCATGTAAAACAATGTATTTATAGAACCATAACTATATGCATGTGGATCCACTTAAAACGAAGCCGGGATACCTTGCCCGTTTCGGAATACCATGTCAGTAGTGTACCAATAACAATAGGACCAGGAACCTCACCCGTCACGGGATATCTTGCCCGATTCGCCCCATTAACCGTAGGACCGGGAAACCTCACCCGTCATGGGATACCCTGCCCGATTCGCCCTACTAACCAAAGGACCGGGAAACCTCGCCCGTTACGGGATACCTTGCCCGATTCGCCCTTTTTTTTTCTTTTAACCGTAGGACCGGGAAACCTTGCCCGTCACGGGATACCTTGCCCGATTCGCCCTACTAACCAAAGGACCGGGAACCTTACGATCACGGGATACCTTGCCCGATTCGTCTTTTAATCAGTAGGGACCGGAAACCTTGCCGTCATGGGATACCTTGCCCGATTCGCCCTACTAACCAAAGGACCGGGAACCTTGCCCGTCACGGGATACCTTGCCCGATTCACCCTTTTTAACCGTAGGACCGGGAAACCTCGCCCGTCACGGGATACCTTGCCCGATACGCCCTACTAACAATAACAACAACAACAACAACAATGACGACACCAAGATGCATGAACATGACCAAACGCGGTGTCTAACCATAACATCCTCTATCGCCATATTTTCGATGGAGTAACAACAACAACAACAGCAGAACACAAATTCATAAGTTAGCTAGTGCCTTCTACCAATAACATGAACATTTAATAATCTTAGCAACTTTGATTAAGCACATACATCCAAGTGAAACTTTGGCATATAAGGACTAGTTCTCTCAGATTATCATACTAATAAATCAATAGGCATCATAAATGAACCTTAGACATTCTACTTAAGCTTTACAATATCAACATAATTGCGGGGACTCGAGTTTTTTGATTCATACTTAGTGGCTACACTTTCATAGGGTCTAAAGCCTACTATTTAGTTATTTAATTCCCTTACATTGTCATTTGATAACAACCAATTTCTGTACATCAAGCATATAACAACCAAAGCTCAATCATCACACCAATTTCAACAACCAATAAAATTATCACATCACGTTACAATAAATATCACTAGTCAAGAATAGTAATTGAGGAGTTCGGATGTCTCCCTATCACGGTGGTGATAGTGCTCATTTTTCGTTACCGCGCGAGGCGTAGGGGTCATGGGACACCCCTATTGTTCATACATGTTCCATACACTCACTAGAAGAGAACAACTACCCCTTACCTCAAGTGAATTTCGTGCTCCTAGGATGGGATGAGGTAACACCAAGCTTTTCCTTTCCTAGTGAAGCTTTCCTCAGCAAAAACACAAGAGCAAGGGTTTAGGAATGGAAAAATCATGGTTTAGAACCCTAATATTGATCTTAAAGACAAAGCTTATCATTAGAAGACTTACCACCTCCTATTCCTCCCAATGAGGCTGTACGAGTTACAATAACGATGCTCCCCGGTCGAGTCCCGTAGCGTAGTCTTGAGTTAGAGCCCTTGACACCACAAAATTGGAAGAAGGGAAGGAAGAGTTTTTCTCTGTTTGGATTGGTCTTATGAGTAGCTCCTAATCATGTTTAGGGTCTTAGAACTGATGCTTAGTGGCTAGGTTAAGTCTAGGGGTCGTGGTTGCCCTTTCAGGTCGAGAATGGGTCACACTGGGTCACAGAACCGGCCCAAAAAGAGTTAAAACGTGAAACAGCACGTAGTCAATTATTAGCTGTGGGCGCCGGGCGCCTGCACTCCCTGGGCGCCCTGCGCCTGCTCTCGGTGAGGCCTGGGCGCCCGAGCTTCAGTCTGGGCGCCCTGCGCTTGAGTCTGGACACTCGGTGCCACTGTTTTGGTCGTATCTAGAGCTACAGATGTCCGATTGAGACTTTCTTGGTGTCATTGGAAAGATAAGAGAATTTCCTACAATTTTATCTCTAATAGGCTTACCTAAATTCGGACTCTAACAGGATCAAAAATGCAGTTGAAATATACTATAATATTCCTAAGTGTTACGCTTGCGTTGTGTTGACTCCAGAGAGCATATCTAGAGTTGTAGGTATCGAAATCGAGTCGAACTAAAGCCAACTAAAAGATAAGAGATAATGCTACAACTTTATTGAAGGGACTTAAATCCAATTGAGTTGTTAAGAGGTTCGAAAATGGGGAATACGATGACCGAAATAACTAAATATAGGAATAAAGGTACATCTGGACACTTAATCAATTTGAAAGGCAGTAAAACATATGAAACCCAACCCAAGCAACAATAAGCATGTTCTAATACCCTAAGACATATCCTAATCTTGAAGGATGAAAAATTAGGGCTGTTACAATTCTACCCCCCTAAAAAAAAAATTCCGTCCTCGGAATTTCTCTAGGTGCTATTAAACGACACGGTTCGTGTCCCTAAAACATCATGCAACCATCTTCACTATTGCTATATATATTCCACACAATTCTTTCTTAAGAGGGTCAACTAAGGTCACTAGCTGGAGAACTTAGCCCTTTTAAAGGTCTAGAATTTCAGAAGTTGTAACTTAAATGTCTAGCGTACTAACCAATCATATGCTCAGGTGACTTTCATGGCCCCTCCTAGGATTAACTCCTTAAACTAAGGAATACTAAAAATTACTATCTTAAGGCGTCAAAACTGCAACAACCACAACGAATCAACAAGACTAACATCTAAATCCTTAAGAACCACTCCATAAGTTGATTACCGGTCCTTATTCCGCATAACCACGTTCTTTAAAACTTAATACAACACACCGTACAAGGTCTACTAAGGTCAGGTGGAACTAAAACGAGATTGAGGTTAACTATCTTATGGTAAAATCATGCGAAGCTAGACATACAACCTTTATAAAACCAAATCATAATTAAAGCTATAATATATATATATATACACACATTTAGCAACATATCATAAACAACAATTCAGCAATCAATATTCACTTAAACATAATATACAAAAGTTAACGACCAAAGTACAACAGACTAAAGCATCAATTTAGAAAGAGAAAATAACATTTTTTTTTCATAAATATTAATACTAATAGAAAAAATGAAACACAAACAAAACAATTTCCCTTATCAAAGGCATCTTATATTGCAGCCAAGATTAATCACGAGCTAAATACATAAGCTGATCAAAAGGCATCAGACATTTAAACTAGAAATCAATAATTTAGTAATGCAACACAGTCATATAATTATCTATGAGTTGAAACTTACCTCAGTTCAAGCATGTAACATTTTCAAAGTAAACTAAGCAACAGATATAACGTAGTGCTTTCACATTTCAATATAAATATTCAGTATAACCTGAAGTCTCCTTGAAAGAGATAACACGTTTGTATTTAATAGAGAGTCAAATGAAGCATAAAATATAGAAAGATCAATTAACCGCATGTCAGTGAATGTAACAAAATAATTTTAAATTTTTTTTTTAATATCATATCAAAAATAATTCAGCAATCAAGACTTAGTTAAGCAATATGCACACACAAAAATTATAGGCTAAAGTATGTTAGACTAAAACGTTAAAATATAATGAATAAAAAAAAGAATTATTCATCATTTTTAATCTATTTATTCCGTAAAAAAAATAAATAGAAACCTATTTATCCTAAAAGAAATAACATGTTTGCATGCAATGTTTCATAGTCATTAAAGTTAAGCACACAATATAGCAAAAGAAGTTTATCGCAAATTAAGGCATGACTAACTACAAGATGTTATCTTAAGGTACCCTACATAAAACCTTTATTATTTCTCTTTGCTCAACTTACTCTAGGAAAACATTCTATAGGGTGCTACACAATAATAGACTCGGTTTCTGTTAGAACATCTAAAATCGGTTTGGTGGTCTTATCAGAAGGCAAAACAATATATTTCCCAAAGATTAACTAATGTCCCCCTACTCGTTCAGCCAGGTAATCCAAGCAATAATAACCATGTGCAACAATCACCTATTCTTCTATAAGGTTCTCTGATAGGGGCTTAAGCGTAAAGATGTCGACGCCACATGATTACCCTCAAGCTCTACAAAAGATCCTTCCTATAGCATAGCCACGATTCCGCTGCGCTACTCTGATAACATAATTTCCAGCTAACAATGCTGTAAATCTAACATAAGGTCAGCTTATCCTTTCTAGTTAAGCTACTAGCCCATTGTACTTACTAGAATTCCTTTAAGGTAATGGATAAAAGTCTTGCACCTTAAGTGCAACAACTAAGGGTTAACCTGCATCTCTCAGTTTTGGGTTGATCCTTCACAATTCACTAAGCGTAATTTTAAACAAGATACTAAGAAATTAACAACTTAGGAAATTGCTAACTCAGGATTCATAGCTAATGGTTCAGGTACCTACTATCTTAGCTTTATCTATCATATACTCCTGTGAACTTAGCCCGCTGAGAATTGTTCGTGTACTAGAACAAACAAAATTAAACAAGTAATGCATGTAACTCAACTCAGAGTTCACGCACTGAAACACAATAGACCACACACAAAGCCCGGTTAGAACCGAACTACTCTGATACCACTAATTGTGACACCCTCTACCCCGTCATGGCATTTTAGCAATGTAAGAAGAAAATAACACAAGATAAAAAAAAATTCATTCGGATAAAACTTTCCTTTGAAACGAAATAGAGTTGTCACGTTCACAACATGCGGAAATAGAAAATGAGTATCAAATACAATTAATAAAAATAACCCAAGTCCCTGATGTCACAATAATTCAGATCTCTTCCCCTAATCATTACATCGGAAGAATACAATAACTTAAACAAGTAAACACAAGTCTTCTATCTATCACAACGAGCTATCGTGATTACTTGCCGGCATTCGTATCCTCAATACCTGCAGTCTCAGCATCTACACATACCCCGTGGGATATGCATAGCCACAAGAGGGGTTAGTCATCATAACCTCAAATAGTGCATACAGCGTAGGAAATTAATGAACAATGCGCAATATACAACAATTCCAATAAGGACATCTAATCACTAGCGTTAAGGCATAAGATGGTACCACAACGGCCAAATATCATATGCTACAGCATCAATCACAACATTAAGGTACATTACCACAACAATTATATATCACATGCCACGGCATCAACCACAACAACAAGGTACATTACCAACACTAAACAACCAGGCACATGATCATGTAAAACAATGTATTTATAGAACCATAACTATATGCATGTGGATCCACTTAAAACGAAGCCGGGATACCTTGCCCGTTTCGGAATACCATGTCAGTAGTGTACCAATAACAACAGGACCGGGAACCTCACCCGTCACGGGATACCTTGTCCGATTCGCCCCATTAACCGTAGGACCGGGAAACCTCACCCGTCACGGGATACCCTGCCCGATTCACCCTACTAACCAAAGGACCGGGAAACCTCGCCCGTTACGGGATACCTTGCCCGATTCGCCCTTTTTTTTTTCTTTTAACCGTAGGACCGGGAAACCTTGCCCGTCACGGGATACCTTGCCCGATTCGCCCTACTAACCAAAGGACCGGGAACCTTGCCCGTCACGGGATACCTTGCCCGATTCGCCCTTTTTAACCGTAGGACCGGGAAACCTTGCCCGTCACGGGATACCTTGCCCGATTCGCCCTACTAACCAAAGGGCCGAACCTTGCGATCACGGGATACCTTGCCCGATTCACCCTTTTTAATCAGAGGATCGAAACCTCGTGATCACGGGATACCTTGCCCGATACGCCCTACTAACAATAACAACAACACCAACAACAATGCCGACACCAAGATGCATGAACATGACCAAACGCGGTGTCTAACCATAACATCCTCTATCGCCATATTTTCGTGAGTAACAACAACAACAACAAAGAGAACACAAATTCATAAGTTAGCTAGTGCCTTCTACCAATAACATGAACATTTAATAATCTTAGCAACTTTGATTAAGCACATACATCCAAGTGAAACTTTGGCATATAAGGACTAGTTCTCTCAGATTATCATACTAATAAATCAATAGGCATCATAAATGAACCTTAGACATTCTACTTAAGCTTTACAATATCAACATAATTGCGGGGACGTTTTTTGATTCATACTTAGTGGCTACACTTTCATAGGGTCTAAAGCCTACTATTTAGTTATTTAATTCCCTTACATTGTCATTTGATAACAACCAATTTCTGTACATCAAGCATATAACAACCAAAGCTCAATCATCACACCAATTTCAACAACCAATAAAATTATCACATCACGTTACAATAAATATCACTAGTCAAGAATAGTAATTGAGGAGTTCGGATGTCTCCCTATCACGGTGGTGATAGTGCTCATTTTTCGTTACCGCGCGAGGCGTAGGGGTCATGGGACACCCCTATTGTTCATACATGGTCCATACACTCACTAGAAGAGAACAACTACCCCTTACCTCAAGTGAATTTCGTGCTCCTAGGATGGGATGAGGTAACACCAAGCTTTTCCTTTCCTAGTGAAGCTTTCCTCAGCAAAAACACAAGAGCAAGGGTTTAGGAATGGAAAAATCATGGTTTAGAACCTAATATTGATCTTAAAGACAAAGCTTATCATTAGAAGACTTACCACCTCCTATTCCTCCCAATGAGGTCAGACGAGTTACAATAACGATGCTCCTGGCCGAGTCAGTAGCGTAGTCTTGAGTTAGAGCCCTTGACACCACAAAATTGGAAGAAGGGAAGGAAGAGTTTTTCTCTGTTTGGATTGGTCTTATGAGTAGCTCCTAATCATGCTTAGGGTCTTAGAACTGATGCTTAGTGGCTAGGTTAAGTCTAGGGGTCGTGGTTGCCCTTTCAGGTCGAGAATGGGTCACACTGGGTCACAGAACCGGCCCAAAACGAGTTAAAACGCAAAACAACATGTAGTCAATTATCAACTGTGGGCGCCGGGCGCCTGCACTCCCTGGGCGCCCTGCGCCTGCTCTCGGTGAGGCCTGGGCGCCCGAGCTTCAGTCTGGGCGCCCTGCGCCTGAGTCTGGACACTCGGTGCCACTGTTTTGGTCGTATCTAGAGCTACAGATGTCCGATTGAGGCTTTCTTGGTGTCGTTGGAAAGCTAAGAGAATTTCCTACAATTTTATCTCTAATAGGCTTACCCAAATTCGGACTCTAACAGGATCAAAAATACAGTTGAAATATACTATAATATTCCTAAGTGTTACGCTTGCGTTGTGTTGACTCCAGAGAGCATATCTAGAGTTGTAGGTATCGAAATCGAGTCGAACTAAAGCCAACTAAAAGATAAGAGATAATGCTACAACTTTATTGAAGGGACTTAAATCCAATTGAGTTGTTAAGAGGTTCGAAAATGGGGAATACGATGACCGAAATAACTAAATATAGGAATAAAGGTACATCTGGACACTTAATCGGCTGAAGGAACGGTAAAACATATGAAACCCAACCCAAGCAACAATAAGCATGTTATAATACCCTAAGACATATCCTAATCTTGAAGGATGAAAAATTAGGGCTGTTACAAGAAGGGGGGTTGAATTGTGTTGAAAACTTTTCGCAAACTTTAAGTTTAAAACACTTAGAACAGAGGTTTTTCAAAACAGTTTGTTAAACAGATGCTGAAAATAAACCGGTTCTTAATCTATCTCCAGGTTTTCCTATGATTTGATCTTTAGGATGATTGGCTTTGTACTTCCAGCTCTTTCTGAATTCAGCTTCTGAAGATTATTGTGTCTAGTCACCACCGGACGATGAAGATGTAGGTTCACTATTTGTAGTATTACCTATATTTAATTCTGAAAATAATTCATCTAGTTCTGACATGGCTGTATCAGGCTTCTTGTCATCAAATTTGACATGAATGGATTCTTCCACTGTCATAGTTTCTTTATTGTATATTCTAAAAGCTTTAGATCTTTCAGAATATCCCAAAAAGATTCTTTTGTCAGCTTTTGAATCAAACTTACCAAGCTGATCCTTAGTATTTAAAATGTAACATGTAAAACCAAATGAATGAAAATATGATATGTTTGGTTTCCTTCCTTTCCACAGTTCATATGGAGTCTTCTTCAAAATAGGTCTAATAGAAATTCTATTTTGAATGTAACAAGCTGTGTTTACTGCTTCTGCCCAAAAATGTTTTGCAATATTAGCCTCATTGATCATGGTCCTGGCCATTTCTTGGAAGGACCTATTTTTCCTTTCTACAACACCATTTTGTTGAGGTGTTCTAGGAGAGGAGAAATTGTGGGAGATGTCGTTATCATCACAAAATTTTTGAAAGCTTTCATTTTCAAATTCTCCACCATGATCACTTCTAATAGAAGAAATGCAAATTCCTTTTTCATTTTGAACTGTTCTGCAGAATACAGTAAATACCTTGTTTGACTCATCTTTGTGAGCAAGGAATCTAACCCATGTCCATCTAGTAAAATCATCAACAATGACTAACCCATATTTCTTTCCAGTTAAAGAGGCTGTCCTTGTTGGACCAAAAAGATCAAGATGCAAAAGCTCAAGTGGTCTAGAGGTTGAAACAACATTTTTTTAATGAAAAGAGGTTTTAACTTGTTTTCCTCTTTGACATGCCTCACAGAGAGCATCGGATTGATACTTGAGATTTGGTAAGCCTCTAACAAGACTGTGCTTGTTTAATTTTGAGATTAATCTCAAATTGGCATGACCCAATCTCTTGTGCCAAATCCATTGTTCTTCGTCGACAGACATGAGACACTTGACATCTTGTTTTGCAAGCTCAGAGAGATCAATTTTGTAAATATTTTGTTTCCTCTTAGCAGTAAAGAAAGTAGAGCCGTCTTTCTTGCTTTTTACTAGACATCCAGTTTCTGTAAAGATGACTTCATAACCATTGTCACATAATTGACTTATGCTCAATAAGTTATGTTTAAGTCCTTCAACATATAGTACATTATCAATAGAAAGAAGAGAGCCTTTACCATTGCGACCAATTCAAACTATTTTACCTTTCTGGTTTCCTCTGAAACCAACGAATCCAGCTTCTTTAGGCCTTAGTTCTTGGAACATATGCTTTTCTCCCGTCATGTGACGCGAGCATCCACTGTCTAAGTACCAAGATAGGTGTGTTGACTTTGTTGCTAAGCATGTCTGCAACATAGACTATTTTATCTTTAGGTACCCATATCTTTTTGGGTCCTTTCTTGTTAGTTCTTGAAGGAGGCTTATCCTTCACAGTTTTAAAAACAGTACATGCACTTTTCAAATGACCAGGTTTATTGCAGTAAGTACAATGCAAGCATTTACTATGATTATTGGATTTATCAGATGCTAAATCATTTTCTAAAAGAGGTTCATCTGATATATAACCAAGACCATGAGTTGTTGTTTTACTGACACCCCAAATCATTGAAGCTTGCTTGCTACGAGTTACACTCTCTGCAAGAGACTTTTGAAAAGCATATTCATAATCATTTGATTTGCATTTAGGATTGCCTGTAACTTTAGAGCTTTCAGCTTGAGAGCTCTCGACCACAGTTGCTTGTTAGCGGTCAGGAATTTGGTTATCCATCAGATCTTGATTTTCGGTTTCGACGATTTTCTTTATTAGTCTGATTTTTCTTTGTTTAAAGCTTGAAAGTCTTGTGATAATTTTGAAAATTTCTTTTTCAAATTCTTATACTCAAAAGAGAGAGTGGCAGAGTCCTTAAGAAGATCATCAAATGCAAGTTGAAGTTCAGAGTAGGAATCATATACTATAACCTCTTCAACTTCTTCTTCTGAATCAAGGTCGATTAATACGCCATGAGAGCGAGATTTGCTTCTACTTCATTATCTTCCTCAGATGAGGATGAATCTAGATCTTCCCATGTAGCCATGAGGCTCTTCTTCTTTTTCTTGAAAGAACTTCTTGTGGACTTCTCCTTAAGATTAGGACATTCGGACTTGAAATGTCCAGGCTTTTTACATTCATAACAAATGACTTGAGCCTTGTCCTTGCTCTCTTTCTTGTCCTTAGTATCTTTCTTCTGAAACTTCCTCCTGAAGTTTCTCTTCTTCCACATTCTTTGTATCTTCCTAGATATAAACGCGAGCTCATCTTCTGATGTGTCAACATCTCCTTCTGAAGCTTCATCTTCTGATTCTTCTTCTTCTTCAGCCTGAAGGGCTTTGGAAGAATTGGCTTTATGTTGAGCGACTTTCAAAGCAATAGACTTGCTCTTCTTGACAGGTTCTTCTTCATTTAGCTCAAGTTCATGAGCTTTCAACGAACTCATAAGATCTTCAAGTCGTAGGACATTTAGATCTTTTGCTTCCTGAATAGCAGTGACTTTGGGTCTCCACTGCTTAGTCAAGCTTCTTAAGATCTTTCTAATTTGGTCAGGTGTAGTGTAACTTTTTGCAAGGGCCTGTAACCCATGAACAAGTGTTTGAAATCTTCCAAACATGGTTTCAATGCTTTCACCATCTTCCATTTTGAATAACTCGTATTGGCGAACCAACATGCTAGCTTTGGTTTCTCTTACTTGGGCAGAGCCTTCGTAAGATAAAACAAGTGAGTCCCAGATTTCTTTAGCAGTATCAAATGTGCCACATTTATCATATTCTTTTTCTGTCATAGCACAGATAAGAATGAATCTAGCCTTTTGATTGATTTGATATCTCTTTTTCTGTTCATCATTCCAATCTTTTTTGGCTATAGCAACACCACGAGGATTAGTGGGAGGAATGTAACCACTTTGAACTATATCCCACAACTCAAGTTGTTGTGTCTCAAAGAAAGCTTTTATCTTATCTTTCCAGTAATCAAATTTTTCTCCATCGAATAGAGGAGGACGGTTCATATGACCACCTTCAGTAGACATGTTCACAGTATAGGATCTTTTCTCTTAACACTGTTAAGTGCTCAACCAAGAGGCCGAGCTCTGGTACCAACTGAACGTGAACACAAGAAGGGGGGTTGAATTGTGTTAAAAACTTTTCGCAAACTATACGTAAAAACTTCAACACAAGTTGTTCAAAACTGTTTGTATATCGGATGCAGAGAATTAAACAGGACCGGATGCAGAAATTTAAACAGTTTATAAAAACTTGTTTTACTGAGCAAGGTAAAGATAAATAATGTAAAGCAGTAAAGGATAAGACTCAGAGATTTATGCTAGTTCACTACCAACTGGTAGCTACGTCTAGTCCCTTCGTTCCAGAAGGATTTTCCACTATAATCAACTGATTACAATTTCCTCAAGAGTATTCTTCTGTCACAAACTTGACAATACTCTCAACTTCTCAAAATGACTCAGTGCAGTCGAGCCTTTGAGGAACAGAGCCTTAACTAAGCCAAATACAGTTTACAAAATAGATTATACTTTTGAATACAATCAAAATAACTCTCACAGAGAGGATGAAAAGATTAAGCTCAAAACAGAATAGCTTTCTAAAAGAAAGTATAAGACGCTGAGTTCAGTTCTATGTAGACCAGAAACTTGGCACGAAACTTGATTGCTCACTTGAGTAATATTGCTTTCAGAATGAAGTTTCTTCACAGTTTTTCCAACATTTCTTCAATGAATACCTTGGGGTATTTATAGGAGTCTTCAAGGGTATTACCGTTGCAGTAAAAAATGTCTCCTTTCCATTGAGTGAGGTAATTTGAAATGTAGTCCTTTTCTTCCTTTCCAGAGAATATCAGAATAGTACACATTACCGTTTTCGTACTATCTGCTATTTGCAATTGCCTTGTACGATTTTTGTCTTATGCTAAAGGTGTCACCTTTGCTTCCTCGTACATCAAAATGAGCGCACAAAATCAAATTCGAATTCCGTTCCAGAACAGTCTGAGGCTAAGAGCAAAAACGTGATCATCACGTGCTTCATTAAAGAGATCAGACGCTCGCTCAGAGGAGAGGACGGACGCTCGCAACAATTGAGTGTTCCACGTGTCAAGAAGTAACACTGCTGGACGCTTGCTATTAACAAGACGCTGAAGTGAGTTCGGATGTTGACACTAGTGGATTGTATTCAATTCTTTTGTAAATTTCTTCTTCTTCCTTGAGTGATTTGTACATATATATGAAGCTTTTGATACTTGTACACTCAAAGATATGTTAGAAGATAAATTGTTCTCTTGAGAATTACTTTGTTATCATCAAAATTAATTAGGGTCTAAACTTCTCAATCGTTTAGGTTCCAACAAAAAACACAAAGATAAAACCCTAAGAACAGCCCCTAGGGTTCGGCCTCATCAAAAAGTTAGGGTTCCTAAATTTTAAAAATCAAGAACAAAGCTAATCTTGGAAGGAAACAATGGGCTAAAAGACTAATCATGCATATCTAGCAACATCCAACACTTTTGCCCAAAAATAATTCCTAAAACCAACCAAACCCATTCATGAAACTCAAGAGAGGAAAAGGAATGGATGTGGAGCTTACCAATCAAGGTGATGATGATTAATCAAGGGTTAGGAAGAAAGGATGGAAGATTGCAAGCTTAGCATCAAATTTCCTTCAAGAATCAACATCAAAATTATGAGAAACATCAAAATTATGAGAAACAAAAATCTTAAAAACTCATCCATGGCTGCCATGGAGAAAGAAGAAGGGATTAGGATCCTTACCAAGAAGATTAGAGGTGGTAGAACAAGGATTAAGAACAAGGGTGGAAGATTGAACTTCAAAATCACAATTTTCTCAAGTTTCTCAACACTTTCTCTTTCTAAAACTCTCTTGATTTTTTTTCTCTAATGGAAGAATGAAGGTGCTGCTCTTGGAAGGGAAGGAGACCACTAAATTCAGGTGGGATATGGAAGGAATAAATTTCTTCATTTAGTTCCAAACTAACCAAACTAGTTCTAAGTTAACCAAACCAACTAAACTAACTAACTATAATTACCTAACCACCAATCACACATCAACACTTGTAAAGTAACCTTCTAAGGATGAGGTTCAGCTCCCCTAGTGGCTGGATGCATCTCCCCTTAGCCCAAAATATCTAGATATTTCGTTTCGTCGCGTTCTCGCTCAATCGGGTGCACGGCGTTACGCGTAAATTAGGTTTTTAATACTAAAACTCCCAAAAATAATTCTAATTATAACCCCACACCCAAAAATTACAAATGTTCCTCGCAGCATAAGAAAAGTACCCATGTTCCTTGTTTTCTCGAAATACGAACCGAAACATTGCGATCAGACAGTTTCTGGCCATAGAAAATACACTAAATATTTTCTGATGCCCACAAATTCTAGAAAAATTAAAATAAATCCTAAATATTGGAAAATACTAAGATCTCAAATTTTATAAAATTTGGATCACGTTTGGGCATGTTTCAGTTAGAAACACACACAATAGCCTAGTTACGGCAGAATTCGATAGAATTCTCGCAGCGTAATAAAAACTGTAAATTATTGAGGATCACTAATTTCAATTTCTTTTATCAACTATATATTATTCAATCAATAAAATTATCAAAACAAAATCTTTAAAATAATATTCATATTAAATATGACATAAAACAGACAATTAACACAATAACTAGATAATAAAAATCCAAACTATGACTTAAAAATATTTATTAAATCCTGAAAATTATTTCTCTTTCAATAAAATAATTTTCTTTAATCAAAAACAATCTTTCACATTTTTCGGGATTAATTCATATTAAAAACAGTATATATCTACACTGTCTCTTAATCTGAATTAATTGTTAAAACAGTAAATTATTTACAATAAATCTTGGTAGTTCTTCATACTTTTAACAAACCATTGAGGTGATCAATCTTCATGATTTATTTTCAAGTAGCTGGAACTATAAAATAATTTTCATAAAAATTGGGATGTTACACAGAAGATGAATCTCCAGAAGGCAATGATGACGGAACAGATGATGAGCTCGCGTTCATATCTAGAAAGATCCAAAGATTGTGGAAGAAAAGAAACTTCAAAAGAAAACTATAGAAGAAAGATGTCAAGGACAAGAAGAAAAGCAAAGAAAAGAGTCAAGTCATTTGCTATGAATGCAAAAAGCCAGGACATTTCAAGGGAAAGAAGAAAAGTCTCATGGCTACATGGGAAGACCCAGACCTATCATCCTGTGAGGATGATACTGAAGAAGTATCCAATGTTACCCTTATGGCAAACACTGACTCAGACTATGAAGAAGAAGTTGAATAGGTAATAATATATGATTCTTACTCTGAACTTCAAATTGCATTTGATGACCTCCTTAAGGACTCTGTTACTCTCTCCATTGAGTATAAAGTTTTGGAAAAGAAATTTTCAAAAGTATCACAAGAATTTCAAGTCTTGGAAAATGAAAACTCAAAGCTCAAAGAAGAGAACCAGAAGCTGAAAATTGAAAATCAGCATCTGGCAGCTAGCAAGCAACCAGAAGCTGAGAGCTCTCAAGCTGAAAGCTCTCAAGCTGAAAGCTCTGAAGCTGAAGGCAATCCTAAGTGTAAATCAAATGATTATGAATATGCCTTTCAGAAGTTTCTTGCAGAGAGTGTAACTCGAAGCAAGCAAGATTCAATGATTTGGGTGTCAGTAAAACGACAACTCGAGGTCTTGGTTACAAATCTGATGAACCCACTTTTACAAAATGAAAATTTAGCATCTGATGAATCCAATTATCACAGTGAATGCTTGCATTGTACTTTCTGCAATAAACCTGGTCATTTTGAAAGTGTCTGTACTGCTTTTAAGTTAAAGAAGAATAATTATCCTTTAAGAACTAACAAGAAAGGACCTAAGAAGATACGGGTACCAAAAGACAAAATAGTGTATGTTGCAGACATGCTTAGCTACAAGGTCAACACACCTATCTTAGTACTTAGTGTAACACCCCACATTATTCATACGTTGTATATTTTTAAATGTGTTTATTTCATTAATTATTATGAAATGTTGAATTTGTAATTATTTGTATTTTTGGAAATTGCGGTAATATATTATTAAATATTTTATTTTTATAAAATATTAGTATTTGAAATGTCATTTATTTGGGAAAAATATTTTGGGTTAAAGAGGTGTAAAAAGAAATGGGTTTTAGGGGTTAAAAAGGTTTTAAAGTTATATAAAAATGAATTTTTACTGATTATACACCCCTCATTTATATAGACTATTTCATGCTAATTTTTTATTGGTATGTGTTAATTAAATTTTAATGTGTGATTATGTTTAATTATGTTTTAAGAATATATAAAAGTGTTTAGGAATCCATTAGGGTCGACTTGGAACCAAAGTGCACAAGTTAGGACACCTTTGAGGGAGTTCAAGACTTGCTTCGATTCGGGAAATAATTCAGTCATCGTATTCTGTATTTTAGAACCCTTTAACGACCAAATCGGATTTAGTCACCTTCATGAAAGTTGTAGATATTTCCCCCTGCTTTCATTTGGCTTTTGTTTGACTTAAATCCGATGACTAGAAATACAGATAAGCTTTCTAGAGTCAGTGCTGCCCAAGTGTAGCTTTTGGAATGCATGAGTAAATTTACACTAACTTTTTGTCCCACTTAGAGTCTGATTCTGACCATGATCATTAGAGAGAAATTTGTATGAAATTGTCTTATCTTTTCAACGCAATAAAGAACTCCCCAATCAGTCACTCCTAGCTCAATATATGACCAGAATGGTATTAGCTATCTACATAGGGGCGTTTTTACCGTGACAGCAGCGTTTTTGCTTCTTTTTGTTTCACTTTTACCACCCTAGGTTGTTCAATTCCGACCCAAAACTATCCCTAAGCCCATTTTGATCTATGTAGACTTAGTGAGACCCTCATTTGCACCTTGCAACAGAAACACAAACCCTAGGTGCCTCTCTTTTCCCTTTCCCTCACTTCCCTCATCTTCTCTCATCCTTGGAGGAGATTGAGCAAACTAGACCGATCAATTTCTTTGTGACACCGTAGAGAAGAACGAGGTCGCTATTGTCTTCCCATCACAGAGCTTTGTTGATTCAAACGTATTAGTAAGTCTCTCACCCTCTTGTTGATGTTAGGATTTCAACCTCAAAACCGAATTCTAACGATTTCTCTGTGTTCCTTTGTTTTCGTAGCGAATCATTTCGCAAAGGACCGTCGCGAGATACCGTCTCCTTCCATCCCTACATGTCAAACTCGATTTTAACCTTAAGGTAAGGGGGGAGATTATTGTGGTTGGGGATATTTGAGGGGATAGGTGAAGGGGTTGTCCTTGAACCCTTTTGTTTGATAATTGATTGTAAATAATTCTGTTTTGAATGATTATATACGACATAATCACTATTTTGGATGATTTATATGGCAGTCATGACTGTTTATAGATGATGTGAGTGTTAGAAAAAAATTATGTTTTAATGCTTGACATGTCCATTAATTTTCGTGATAATTAGCAGTGTCGAAATTGGTGAACTATACCTGGAAATGATAAGAATGATTTAGAAGAGACGTTGTTTTTATAATTACTGTTAATAAGAATTTTGGAATAATTTAACTTGCCTCGTTCATAATCAATTCATAGCGTTTCGTTATAAAGAGATGCTGTTTTTTTCCTGCTGTGCGATTTCTGCTGCTGTGCAGTTTTTTTGTTGCTGTTTCTGCTTGCTGTGCAGTTTTTGTTTCTGCTGTTAAGGCAGAATTTTAGTGTGCAGATTTTACTGTTTCATCTGGCTGTTTTCTGCAAAAATTGTATTTTTCTGCTGTATTTTCATTTGTTGTTGTTTCTGTTTTATGCAGAATTTTTCTGTTTGCGAAAATTGCTGCTTCTGCAGTGATTTCTATTAGTGCTGTTTTCTGTTTTTAAGAGAGAATTACTGTATACGAAAATTGATATTTTTCTGCTGTATTTTATGTGTTGCTGTTTCTGTTTTTATGCAAAAAATTAAGGTTGCGAAAATTTGTTGTTTCTATTTCTATGTGTAGATTAATGTTGTGAAAAATGCCTTTTTCTGCCTATTTTAATTTTATGAGTATGACCCTAATAAGTGTTGTGGTTGAGTTGTCATTGTTGTTGTTCCTATGTGTTCACCTAAATAATTAAATACGTGGTGGTTAGTTTTGAGTTGCCATTGTAACTTATTTTTTATCTTGCTTGTTAAATTGTGATAATGATTGTGAAAAGTCCCCGTTTGTGGCAACGACATTGAAAAGGATAAATGACCTTGTGTACAAGTCACCTAGTTATTAATAGCCGTAATGGAACTTGAGTCATTCCTTGTGAGATGATCCTAGCCATATGGGCCATGATGGATTATCGATGAAAAATTGAACTGTGATGTTCGGAGGAAACCCGACTATATGTGAATGTTTGACACATCAAACCCTGTATTAGGATTGGGGGAAGCACCATTTAAATGAAAGGTGGAGGCCAACATGAGTGAGCCTGCGTGGCAATACCTCCGCCTAGGGGGTGAGAAGCCAGAGTTTGTGGTCCCTAATAGTTTTAGTGTCGCGCCTTGGACTGGGGACCACTTATCAGACTTAGCTACCCTGACCGTCGCCGGACATTATCGTTCCTAGTCGAGAGTATGCGGTAACAGAGTAGTCACCGTTGCGGTGAATTTCTCTAATAAACTAAATATGTACTCCTAGGCGACTTCCCAGAGTAGTAGATGGTACCACATGCATATGAAGTAGTGTTGCTAGTGTCTGCATTTTTCTTGAGATAACTATGTGACTTTGAAAATGGTGAATTTTATCTATGAGTATTTGTGAGTTTAAATGTATTTGTCGTTTTATGAGTATGTGACGTGGTATATTTTTATGTGAGTTATGTTGCTATAATTGTGTATATATATATATATATGTATACTATTTTGTTCACTTATTCTCTTTAAATATCACCACAACTCAATCACAACGTACTCACCCCTCTCTGTCTGTATGTTTCCTTGTACTTTTATGTTAAATTGCAGATACTTCTAATCCTGGAGTTAGTGGCTAAATTGAAGATCATGAGTGCTTGCTGAACTTTATTTTATGACGTTGTTTTTTTCGTTAGTTTGAACTTCGTAATTTTCTTTGATTTAATTCGGGTTATGTAATAGCTCTGAGATAATGTGACAAAAATATTTTTGGGGGTTTATTTGGTTTATTTAGCTCTATCGGATTTAATTCTAAATGAATACTCGTGTTATTTATTTGAAAAAAAATGACTTGAAGTTTTATCGAGATGAGATACTTTCGTACCATTGAAATTTTACGTGGAATAAAGTTTATTATGTTAATTTATATTAGTTTAAATTTTTACACTATTTTCGCAGTGGTACTATTAAACAGATAATTATTTGAAAATCAAATATGTATTCATTTTTATTTAAACAATCTTATTTTATTAAAAAAAATGGGCTAAGCGTGTCACACTTAGACAGTGGATGCTCGCGTTACATGACGGGAGAAAAACATATGTTCTAAGAGCTAAAACCTAGAGAAGAAGGATTTGTTGGTTTCGGAGGAAACCAAAAAGCTAAAATAGTTGGAATTGGTCGCATTGGTAAAGGTTTTCTTCCCTCTATTGATAACGTACTTTATGTTGAAGGACTAAAGCTTGACTTATTGAGCATAAGTCAATTATGTGACAATGGTTATGATGTCATTTTTATAGAAACTGGATGTTCAGTAAAAAGCAAGAAAGATGGCTCTATTTTCTTTACCGCAAAGAGGAAACAAACAATCATAAGATTGATCTTTCTGAACTTGCAAAACAAGATGTCAAGTTTCTCATGTCTGTTGAAGATGAGCAATGGACTTGGCATAAAAGATTGAGTCATGCCAGCTTGAGATTGATCTCAAAGCTAAACAAGCATAGTCTTGTTAGAGGCATACCAAATCTTAGATTCCAATCTAATGCTCTCTGTGAGGCATGTCAAAAGGAAAACAAGTTAAAACTTCTTTTCATTCTAAAATTTTTGTTTCAACCTCTATACCACTTGAGCTTTTGCATCTTGATCTTTTTGGTCCAACAAGGATAACCTCTTTGACTGGAAAGAAATATGGGTTGGTTGTTGTTGATGATTTTACTAGATGAACATGGGTTAGATTTCTTGCCCACAAGGATGAGTCATTCAAGGTGTTCACTGTTTTCTGCAAATCAGTTCAAAATGAAAAAGGAATTTGTATTTCTTCAATTAGAAGTGATCTTGGTGGAGAATTTGAAAATGAAAGCTTTCTAAAATTTTGTGAAGAAAATGACATCTCCCACAATTTCTCCTCTCCTAGAACACCACAACAAAATGGTGTGGTAGAAAGGAAAAATAGGTCCTTCCAAGAAATGGCCAAGATCATGATAAATGAAGCTGATATTGCTAAACATTTTTGGGCAGAAGCAGTAGACACAGCTTGTTATATTCAAAATAGAGTCTTTATTAGTCCTATTTTGAAGAAGACTCCATATGAACTGTGGAAGGGTAGGAAACCCAACATTTCTTATTTTCATCCTTTTGGTTGCATGTGTTATATTCTGAATACTAATGATCAACTTGGTATGTTTGATTCCAAAGCTGACAAAGATATCTTTTTGGGATACTCTGAAAGATATAAAGCTTTTAGAATATACAATAAAGAAACTTTGATAGTGGAAGAATCCATTCATGTAAAGTTTGATGACAAGAAGCCTGACACTGCCATGTCAGAGCTAGATGAGTTATTTTTAGGTTTAGATATTGGTGGTAAAAAAAATAGTGAATCTGCATCTTCAGCGTCTGGTGGTGACAACCAGACACATAATTCTACTCAAGCAGAAGCTGAAGCCAGAAAAAGTTAGAGATACAAAACTAATCATCCCAAGGATCAAATCATAGGAGAACCTGGAGACAAAGTGAGAACAAGATCCTCTTTCAAAGAGCATGTATATCTTGCACTTCCTCTGAGATGGAACCTAAAATGATTGATAAAGCTTTGGAAGATGAAGATTGGATTCTGGCAATGCAAGAAGAGTTGAATTAGTTCCAAAGAAATGATGTTTGGAAGTTAGTCACTCTATCAGAAGATAAACAAGCTATTAGGACTAAATGGGTATTTAGAAATAAGCTTGATGAAGATGGTAAGGTAGTGAGAAACAAAGTAAGATTAGTTGCTTAAGGTTACTCACAGGAAGAAGGTATAGATTTTACTGAAATCTTTGCACCTGTTGCAAGGTTAGAAGCTATTCGCATTTTACTTTCATTTGCTGCACACCACACTACAACAAATTCTAAAAAAGATGGCGCTCCTTTAAGCAGTGCTTAAAATAAAAAACGCTACTTTATGTCATACGTAAACAATAAACAGCGCTTACTAACTAAGCGCTACTGTTTAGTACATATAATAAACAGCGCTTAGTCCTTTAAGCGCTGTTTTATCTTTAAATAATAAAAAGCGGCACATTAAGCGTAGCTTCAAAACATGAAGCGCTGTTTTTGATCATAGGAACAATAAACAGCGCTTCATAGTAGGAAGCGCTGTTTTTGGTGTTAAAATAAACAGCGCTTTTAGACTTCAGCGCTGTTTTTTCTTACTAATAAGCAGCGCTTTCAGTATGGAAGCGCTGTTTTTGGTCAGTTTATTAAATATATGTATTTCCCTCCTCTCTCATTTCGCATCTAGAAGCACTGTTTCTCTCTCTGTCTGTCAACTCTCTCTTCGCAAACTCCACCGTCGTCGCCTCCATCTCTACCGTCGTCGTCCCCCTCAACGAGATCGTGTGCTTCAAAAGCCGGAGATCGTGAGCTCGTCAAAGCTCAAACCGAGGCTCGTCCCAAAAGCGGAAACCGAGGCTCGTCCGCCGTCCTCCAAAAGCTGAAATCAGGGTGGTCCCAAAAGCCGGAAACCGAGCTCGTCCGTCGTCCTCAAAACCTGAAATCCGAGCTCGTCCAAAACTCGTCCGTCGTCCTCCATCCGAGCTCGTCCGTCGTCCTCCATCCGAGCTCGTCCGTCGTCCTCAAAACCTGAAATCCGAGCTCGTCCAAAACTCGTCCGTCGTCCTCCATCCGAGCAAAAGCTGCTGGCGGCGCTCGGCCTCCGTCCTCCCCCCGCCTCCATCTCCAAACTCCTGTTTGCGTCCATTTCCAGGTATGGCCACTGTCTCCATTTTGTATCTCGATTCCACATTGGTTTCTGTTGTTGGTGGTTCGTTAGTTTTTTGTCTCTGTTCGATTTTGTTTGATTTTGTTCACTTTGTTGACAGTTTGGAATCGAAGGGTTTGATTTTGTTTGATTTTGTTCCTTTGTTGTCGAGATAAATTAGAATTGTTAAAGATGCTTGGAATCAGTTTGTTAAAATGCAGTTAGTAAATATATATGCATATCGATGGGAATCAATGGAAAAATGACCAATGAATTTTGTTGTGGAACCTGATTTTGGTTTTTGGTTTGAACAATGAATTTTGGAATGTTACTGGTATTGTATATATTTTGGAATGTCCATATTTTAGGGAGACTACGCCAAAATTTTGTTAGAATTTTGATCTAGTCTGTGTTGATTTTAAGAGCGTTGATAGTTTTAGTCTTGCTTTATTTAAATGGGGTTTTTCTGTTGTTTTACCTCTCAATCCATAGGTAAAATATGGATCGAAAGTGGATGTCTGTCAATCGTTTGTCGAAGGAATATAAGGATGGAGTGAAAGATTTTATTGGGTTTGTAGTTGGGCATACAACAGACCATAGTAGAATCATATGTCCTTGTTTAAGTTGTTGTTATACAAACAAAATTAGTGTTCGGAATTGGAATGGCATTTAGTGAGCAATGGGATTGATCAAACTTATACTGTTGGACAAAGCACGGTGAGACAAGAGGTGAATCTTCTAATATGGGGAATAGTGGGAGATATGCGTCAGAGGACACCGCTACAAATACATATGATGGTGACCGTTTTGAAGATATGTTAAATGCGGTTGAAGAAGATCTTCGTGATTGTCCTCAAATATTTGAGAAGTTGATGAGTGATGCGGAGAAGCCGTTATATGAGGGTTGTACTAAATTCACAAGATTGTCGGCAATGTTAAAGTTGTTTAACTTGAAGTCGGGCAATGGATGGACTGATAAGAGTTTTACGGACTTACTCACACTGTTGAAAGATATGTTGCCTAATGATAATGTGCTTCCTAGTAGGACATATGAGGCTAAACAAATGTTACGCTTGTCGTAACGACTGCATTTTATTTCGTAATGAATATGCATCGTTAAAGTCGTGTCCAAAATGTGAAGCCTCACGGTATAAGAAGGAAAATTCGGCTCCAGAGAAGGTATTGTGGTATTTTCCCATAATTCCCAGATTCAGGCGTATGTACCGTAGTTCAGAAGATGCAAAAAACCTGACATGGCATGAGGATGAAAGGATTCAAGATGGCAAGCTACGGCATCCGGCAGATTCTCCTCAATGGAAAAAAATTGATATTGATTATCCTGATTTTGGGAATGAACCAAGAAACTTACGACTTGCATTGTCTACTGATGGATTTAACCCACATGGTGTTCAAAGTAGCTCTCACAGTACATGGCCTGTGATTTTGGTGATTTATAACCTACCTCCATGCCTATGCATGAAGCGAAAATATATGATGTTGTCTTTGTTAGGTGATCACTCACTAACTAGTCAATATGTTGGAATGCAAAATATGTAGGTATCTCCAACATCCAAAGCCAAGGACAAAGGCAAGGGCAAGCTGCCTATAGCTAGCAAGAGTGTTGGCAAGCAGCCAACAAATGGGTCATTCACATCTCCAGTGAAGAAGGTCATGGTATCTCAGCCTCCTGACTCACCTTCTGATTTTACAATTTATCTTAGAGTCCATATGGCAACAAAGATGGAGGCAGCAGATACCATTAAAGTACCAATGGATGAATCAATTTTGGGTTATGAGCACGACTTAAGAGCTGGTGTTGATGGTGCACTTCAAGAAATTCTTAATGACAACCTATGGTTAAGTGAAAGCTATTATTAGTGTATATCTCAGTCTTGCATTAAATTTTAAAGTATCCAATGATTTTTATTTTTTTACACTAAATATTTATGTTATTGTTAATGCATTAATTTGTATGCATGTTTTAATTTAAGGTACTTGTATCAAGAGATATTGATCCCACAAGAACAAACTCAAAGGTTTGTATTTTTGTGCCCACAACGGACACATATGGGATCATGGAATGTTGACATGTCTGAGTATGTCATTCACCGCTAGACATTAACAAATCCTGACTTTGAGACTTTGTTTTTGTCACCTTGCAACGTAGTGTAAGTCATTTAATTTAATCAATATTACTAAATTTATTGAAATGTGTTTACTTTCTTATATTTTTTTGTCCAACATTTTTGTAGGGATCATTGGTTATTGTTAGCGATTAACTTGAATCAAAACGTTGTGTACTATCTTGATCCATTGCGTGTACATATCAACATGCGCAAAACAATGAAAGAGAAGTACAATCGAGTAAGTGTGTATAAATCATAGATATGTATATATATATATATGTATGCAATTTCTTAAACGTTTAAGTTACTTGTAATATGGAAGTGTTTATTTGTTTATGTTTGGCCTACGTGACATCTTGTCTTTGTTGGTGGTATTTGTTTAAATTCTGGTGTTTTATAAATTTTGGAATGTCCATATTTTAGGGAGACTGCCAAAATTTTGTTAGAAATTTGATATATATAGCCTATGTGTCCATATTGAATGATTTTGTTTGATTTTGCACTTAGGGCAATCCTACTTTATCGAAGAAACAAGTCTCGATTTTCTAAATTTACTCCACCTAAATGGATACCGATAAAGGTATTTATATCAAATTTTTTATGCAATTATTCAAATTACCAAAAATAAAAACAATTAATTTCATATTTTTGGTTTTATAGTGTCCTCGCCAACCGAACTCTGATGATTGTGGCTGATATGTTTTAAAGTTTCTCAAGGATATTGTCGTTCATAATCAAACAGAAATTCCAACAGAGGTATGTTTGTAACAATTTCAAAGTTTATATAATTTTTTTTCTTTTACGCATACCATTTGAATGCTTATGTTCAATTCTAACTTCATTTAATTTTTATTTCAAAGATCTATCACGATTGTCAATTCGACACATACATCGATCATACAGAACTCAAAGAAGAGTGGTGTCGATATTTTACTACAAATTTTATCATTTATAAGCGAGATAGAAGAAGATTAATATTAATGTTTACGTGAGTTTTTGTTAAATTTGGTTTTTTTAGTTTAGCATACTTGAATTGGAAAGGTTCACATGAAATTAGGAATAAAATTCCTTTTTATGTTGGCTAATATTTTATATATTTTATGTTGGTGTTGGTATGATATGTTATGTTTCTGAGGTATTTTTTATATTTTGGAATGTCCATATTTTAAGGAAAACTCTGCCAAAATTTTGTTAGAATTTTGACTTTGTATGCATGTTTAGTTGCTTGATGAAGAAAAAGATATTACTATTTAGCGGGATTTGTAGCATGACATGTGCAATATTTTAGTGATCTATTCTGTATAATTGTAAATTTGACTATGGAAAATATTGTACTTTATTTATGTTAATGTAAGGATATGTAGGAATTTATGAAAAAATTACATTATAATGTTAAATTTTGATGTTGGGGAATGTTGATGACAATTTTGATTGCATTTTGTGTTATCACTATTATGCAGATATAATGTAAATGTGAGAGAACTAAATTTAATAAAAAGGAGAATAAAGCAGCTTCAATAATGAAGCGCCGCTATTGTATAAAAAGACAGCGCTTCTAAAAGGAAGCTGCTAATTATACAAAATAAACAGCTAAGATGGAAGCGCTGTTATTGTCTATACAATAAACAGCGCTTCAATAAAGAAGCGCTGTTTATTGTCAGACAATAAACAGCGCTTCCTAATTGAAGCGCTGTTTATTGTCCATTTTCAGCAGCGCTTCATAAACGCTGTTTTTTTGAAATACAATCAGCAGCGGCTTAATTTTCAGCGCTTTTAAGCGCTGTTTTAAGCTAAAAATAAGCGCTGTTTATTGCCAAAACTTGTTGTAGTGCCATGAGATAATTCTTTATCAAATGGATGTGAAAAGTGCTTTCTTGAATAGTTTTATAACTGACGAAGTCTATGTTAAGCAACCTCCTGGATTAGGAGATATTGAATTCCCTGAACATGTCTTTAAGCTTAAAAAGGCTCTGTATGGTCTTAAGCAAGCTCCTAGAGCTTGGTATGATAGACTAAGTTCCTTTTTAATAGAAAATGGTTTTAGCAGAGGTCAAGTAGACACTACTCTATTTAGAAAAATATCAAACAAGCATTTTATACTTGTTCAAATCTATGTTGATGATATCATTTTTAGAGCTACTAATAAAAGCCTTTGCAAAGAATTTTCTAAGTTAATGCAGGCTGAATTTGAGATGAGCATGATGGGAGAATTGAAGTTCTTCCTTGGAATTTAAATCAAGCAATGCAATGATGGTATTTATATAAATCAAAGCAAATACATCAAGGAATTACTCAAGAAATTCAAGACGGTTGATTGCAAGCCAATGTACACACCTATGTATCTTACTTGTATACTTAGTAAAGATGAAACTGGTAAGAAGGTAGATAAGAAAATGTACAGAGGTATGATTGGATCTCTACTTTATCTTACAGCTTCAAGACCTGATATTATGTTTAGCGTCTGCCTGTATGCTAGATTTCAATCTGATCCTAGAGAATCACACTTGAGTGTTATTAAAAGAATATTTAGATATTTACAAGGATCTACTAATCTTAGTTTGCTATATAAGAAATCAAAATATTACAAGTTAGTAGGATTTTGTGATGCTGATTTTGCTGGTGACCGCATTGAAAGGAAGAGCACAAGTGGAGGCTGCCAATTCCTTAGAGCAAATCTTGTGTCTTGCTTAAGCAAAAGACAGAGCACCATTGCACTATCTACAGCAGAAGCTGAATATATCTCAGCAGCAAGTTGCAGTTCTCAACTTTTGTGGATAAAATATCCACTTGAAGACTACTTGATAAAAGAGACTAATATTCCTATATTTTGTGATAATACATCAGCTATTTGTCTTACTAAAAATCCAATATTGCATTCTAGAGCAAAGCACATTGAGATTAAGCATCACTTCATAAGAGACTATGTTCAGAAGGGTGTACTTGAAATTAAATTTGTAGACACTGATCATCAGTGGGCTGGCATTTTCACAAAATCCCTTGCTGAAGATAGATTCAATTTTATAAAAAGAAATTTAAATTTTCATCTTATAGAAGAATGACTAATCTCAGCATCTTGTGAAGTGTATCATTTTACATCGGGTATGACATAAGCATTCACACGTGTAAGCATATGATATGTCATTCACATTACATAACTCAGCATCTGGTGAACTTATTGTGTGCATCCAGGTACACACGTGTCACCTGCGTGTGGGACTGAAGCGTCTCATCACACCTACTGAGTCATGATTAAATTTGTGTTTTCAATAAAATCATTTTCCTTGATTTACTTTATTTTGACAACTGCGTTTAATACGAAGCGAATCTTTATTTCTAATTTATTTTTGATTTATTTTTTAAGGGAAATGTGAAGCGGTTTTGAAAAAGTAAATGTACCATTTCTTACAAAACTTTCTCACCACTCCATTATCCCTCACACTTCTTCGTACACTCTGTTTTTCACTAAAAAACTGTTTTCCCTCTTTCTCTTTTTTTGTTCTTTCTAAAAACCCTAAACCTTCATCACTTGCCCCTTTACTGCTATCATGTCTAAAGTTAGAGTTTATAAAGACACTGCTATCTATGATACTATGACCGAAGGAAAGGTCTTAATAGAGAACAGGGTTAATTTGGAGAATTTTAAGACTTACGGTTTTGATTTCAATGATGTATTAGAGGCTATGGGCTGGTCGAACTACTTCTTTTGGAATCCAATTAAAGTTCTTGTCACTACTATCAAAGAATTCTGGGGAAACATTCGTTTATACAAGGGTGATGTAGCGACCGAAAAATCCGGTAGGATTTTCTTCATGGTTAATGGAGCCGCCACCAATAATTTATTTCGTAGGGAAAATATTGGAAATACCCTTTTTTGAAGAAAATGGTCCTAGAGACCATATTTGGGTTCGGGAGTCGAATTATGCGTAGGGAAGGTATTAGCACCCTACGACATCCTTTCGAAAAAGGTTACCTCTAGTTAATTGTGCGAAATTGTATTAACTTCTAAAAATATCTATTTCCCTTTTATTAAAAAAGGACAAGAATTAACAAAGGTAAAAAAAGAGGACTTAATAAAAGTTATTTATTTTTGCGCTTGACAGGAATAGGCTCCTGCTCCTACGTATCTCCGGGTGCAGTGGAGAAATCAAAGACTACGTAGTTCTTGGGTAAAAAATGGTTGTGTATTAGTTGATTCTAATTGTATATTTTTTATGGAAAAGAGGTAGGTTTTGTAGGGACCAAACAAGAAGCAATCAATAGTGGTCCTCACTAACAACCCATTTTTGTTTAGAAAATTAACGGTGTTCGTAATGATCAAACGGGAAGCAAATTCGAGTGATCACTAGTAGTAAAAATAACTTGATTTTATTTTTATAAAGAAGATAGATTTTCATGGGGACCAAACAAGAAGCAATCAAGAGTGGTCCTCACTAACAACCCATTTTTGTTTAGAATATTAACGGTGTTCATAATGATCAAACGCGAAGCAATCTCGAGTGATCATTACTAGTAAATTAATAACTTAATTATTTTTATAAAGTAGATAGGTTTTCATGGGGACCAAATAAGAAGCAATCAATAGTGGTCCTCACTAACAACCCATTTTTGTTTAGAAAATTAATGTTCATATTGAGCAAACGGGAAGCAATCTCGAGTGATCATTATTAGTAATTAATCTTCGTAATTTTAATGTGTGATTTTTCAAGAAAATATGGTCTCAATATTTGTATGATAAATTGAAACTCAGTTGAGTAAAAATTGCCCACATGGAGTGAAATGGGGTTAGGTTTATTGTCCTAATTTGACTAAAAATAATAATAATATCATAGCTAGTATTTATAAAATAAATTAAACAAAGCAAAGAACAAATAACAAATGAAATAACAAGGGGGTGTTTACGGTTAAACAAAAATGGACAGGGAGTATTAATGGGCTGAAGCCCATCCTCCCACATGGTCATGGCAATATAATTAATAATAATAATAAAAGATAAATAAAATACAAGAGAAATAAATAAAACAAAATAAAAAAAGGGGAGGGGGCATTTTACAGGGTTCAGATTGGGAACCCTAAAATTTAGAAGAAAGCTGTGCAGAGGCTATGAGAGAGAGGGAAGGGTTGTGGCGATGAGAGAGGAAAGGTTGAGAGGGAGTGCGGCCAGTGCGCCGTCCTTGGTGGCGTGCAGATGACAGCGGCAAAGCTGCGAGAGGGGAACGATGAGAGGCGCGAGGAGGAGAGATCGAGAAGGAGATGGGAGATGCAACGGTTCTCAGTGTGCCACAACGCGGCAGTTCGTGGTGGCTCGTGGGAGCGACTGAAGAGGGTCACGTGCACGGTGGTGGTCATTCACCGACGCATTAACGGGCGAGCGGCGGCTCCATCTTCTTCTTCACCATGGCTTGTCATTCAAATTTCTCCTTTTTTTATTTTTTCTGGTTCATTCTTTACTCTCTAATTGCCATTCTAATCTCTTATCATCTCTGTTTTCATATTCTAATTAGTAACTCATTTTTCTGGATTATAAGAAAACTATGCTTATTGGCTTTGATGGCATGAGATTTGGGGATTACATACTTCTAACTTTGTGGCTGTTTTTCTTATGCCAAATGAATGAAAGGAAAAAAACCTAACTTTGCATGCTTGTATTAATCAGAAACACATTATTGGGTTTATTTTAAAAGAAGAGGGAACCAACCTGGATTTCAAGCTTTTGTATGTGTTTTTTAAAAAAAATGGTTTGCCTGCTCCTGCTCTATTTCTCCTCCTACCGTGAGTTCCCTCTTTTTTATTGCTCTGCTTCTTTTTTCTTTAACCGTGAACTCTCCCTTTTTTCCGTGTTTTAACTAAGTGAATTAGGACCCAATGTGTAGGCTCTAATTCTTTGTTTTGGTGATGAAAATTCTCCAGAAAATTCCTCCAAAAAATCCTCTCTCTCTGTTATTCTGTTGTGGTATTTATAGAGTTGAAGGACTTTAATGGGACAATATTAGTCTGCTTGTTGCAGGGTTGTCGAGAGTCTGAAGGATACAAGGGGTGGCAGAGTGGTGCCTGCAAAGCTGCTTGGTTGGGAAAAAATGGAAAGAAACAAAGGAACAAGGAGAAGGGGCCTTGGACTCATCCTCAAAATACCTTGTTGCTGTTGTTGGTGCTGTTAGCAGGATGCCATGTGCATCCCTGCTCTATTTTTTTTTGGTTTTTGATCATTATTCATTTTTTGTAATTTTATTATTGGACTTGTAATGGACTTTGTTTGTACTTTTTGCAATTTTTATACATGTAACGAAGTGTTGGTTTGTATTTTGGGCTTGTGCTTTGTAATGGCAATTTGTAACACTTTCTAAAAAGGCCAGCTACTTACACCTCCCTTTTTTATTGCAATTGGGCTGAAATTGGCCCAAAGAATTAACGCAAAAATGAATCCAAAATTTGTTGCTAAGAATAAAGTAAAAACAAAAATAAAAATAAATTACAAGACGTAGGTGGATAAAATTGGGGTATAACAGTTGCCCCTCTTTAGTTATATTTTATTAGAAAATGTGAACAACAATAGTTGTCAAATTTTCGTTGTAAAATAGAAGTAAAGATAAAGACACTAATTTTGTCTTGAACCAAGATAGACAAATGGACGGGGTGAGGAATAACAACAAGGGATCAACGCTTGGTGCGTTTGACCGAAAAGTGATAAGGAAGGATTACCGCCATGTCGGGTACTGACGTGGTAATCAAAAAGCAATAATGAGGGATTAACGCTTAGTGCATTTATCAGAAAACTATAAAGAAGGATCTTCGCCAGGTCGGGTACTGACACGGTGATTGGAAAGCAATAATGGGGGTTCGACACCAATTAGGGTATTGATGCGTCGATGTGAAGTAATAAAGAAGGATCACCGCCAAGTCGGGTACTGACACGGTGATCGAAAGGTTCAACGCCAAGTAGGGTATTGACGCGTCGATGGGAAGCAATAAAGAAGGATCAACATCAGGTCCGTAACTGATATGTTGGTCAAAAAGCAATAATGAGGGATTATCGCTAGGTCGGGTACTGACGCGGTAATCTTAAAGCAATAAAAGGAAGCGATACTTGGCGCGTCGCTTAGAAAGCAAAATAAAGGACCAATGCTCGGCGCATTGTTTTGAAAACAAAAGTGAAGGATCAACACTTGGTGCATAGATCAGGTGTAACAAAATGGCTAAACGGTGGTGATATGAAGATGATGCATGAATAGATGGTATGTGATGCATGTATGCGATGCGACTATTATTTTTATTGCATTGGTTCCTTAGCCCGCATGATCTTTAGTGTTTAAAGATATGGGACGAACCAAGGTTCATTGGGTTCATTCATACTATGCTTTTGACTGGGAGGAAGTGCAAGTTATCGATGCAATGCTGGTCATTTTTTACAGGTAATCCCTTTATCATTGCCCTTTTGAAACTTATTTGTTGAGATTTGGTGTTTCCTCGTGATTCTTAAAATGTAAATAATAACCATAATACTTTTCAGTATCATCACATATTTCACAATTTAGTACCTAATATCATAAAACAACATTTTGAAACATGAGATTATAGGAAAAAAATGGAGGTGTTTGGTATTCAAAGAAGAGTCATGTGTACAAGGACTGAAGTTACACAGACTTGAAGGTACATCAAGAAAAATGCAGGAAGAAGAAAAAACAAAGAACAGAGAATAACTAAGCAGATATTTTATAGTCTATGTCTTTGTAGGAAAAAATGCCAGCTTCCCATATCCATAACTTTGAATACTCATTACTCAGCTTCTGGAAATATATAAAACTGCCCCGACTGGGTAACTTGAGCCTCTTGATGCATCAACTAATTTTAATGTCCAATTTTCAGACCCTAACTTTTTCTTGGATTGCTCTTTCAAGTTTTCAATCTAACGGGTCACTCTAATTTTTGCCTAGGTCACCCTTTTAGGTGTTTTCAACCTAGCGAGCTCATTTTTGTTTGGCTCCTTATATGTTTTTTTTCTAGGCATAATATTTTTCAACTGCATCAGAGTTCACTGGGAGTGATAGATCTTCACCCTCCATCCTTGTGAGGATTAAGGCTCCTCCAGAAAAAGCTTTCTTCACAACATACGGTCCTTCGTAATTCGGGGTCCATTTTCCACGAGAATCCTTTTGGATGGGCAAAATCTTCTTGAGTACTAGGTCTCCTTCTTGAAATTCCCGAGGGCGAACTTTCTTTTCGTAAGCCCTCTTCATCCTATGCTGATATAGCTGTCCATGACATAAGGCCATCACTCTCTTTTCTTCAATGAGCTTTAATTGATCTAGCCGAGCCTGAACCTATTCTGCCTCTTCTAGTTTTGTCTCCATCAATACCCTTAACGAGGGGATCTCGACTTTAATGGGAAGTATTGCTTCCAGTCCATACACCAGCGAGAAAGAAGTTACCCCCGTTGAGGTGCGAACCGAAGTTCGATAACCGTGCAAGGCAAAAGGGAGCATTTCATGCCAGTCTCGAAATGTTACTACCATCTTATGGACAATCTTCTTGATGTTCTTGTTTGCAGCCTCAATTGCCCCATTCATCTTTGGGCGGTATGGCGAGGAGTTATGATGTTGGATCTTGAAGTCGTTACACAGCTCCTTCATCACCTTGTTATTCAAGTTAGTCCCATTATCGGTGATGATCTTGTTTGGCAAGCCATAGTGACAAATTAGATCCCTTTTGATGAATTTGACAACCAAATTCCTTGTCACACTCACATATGAAGCAGCTTCAACCCATTTAGTAAAATAGTCAATCGCAACGAGAATGAAGCGATGTCCATTTGCTGCCTTAGGTCCAATGAGTCCAACAACATCCAATCCCCACATTGAGAATGGCCACGGTGCTGTTAAGACATTCAAAGAGATTAGTGGCACGTGGATGTTATCTGCATAAATCTGACATTTGTGGCATTTCTTCACATAACCAAAACAATCAGTCTCCATAGACAACCATTAATAGTCAGCCCTCAAGATCTTTCTTGCCATTGCATGTCCATTCGCGTGAGTCCCAAAGGAACCTTCGTGAACATCTCGCATAATCTTTTCTGCCTCAGTTTTATCAACACATCTGAGAAGTACCATGTCATGGTTTCTCTTGTAAAGCACTTCACCATTAAAAAAGAAGCCCGTTGCCAACTGCCTTAATGCCCTCTTATCATTCTCTGAGGCACTCGGAGGATATTCCCTACTTGTGATGTACTGTTTGATGTCATAATACCAGGGTTTGCCATCAGGCTCCCCTTCTATTGCTAGGCAATGTGCTGGCCGATCAGACTTTGTATTTTTATGAGTGGCAAGTTCTCTGATGGGATCACGGCAAGTGTACCGGATCGTTGCAAGTAATAAAACGGTGAGAACCAGATATCGTCCACAGGGATTAATTGCCAAATATCAATTCACAAATTAAACAACTATTTAAATCTATCTCTGGTATGAAGAGGGATCAAACATAAAATAAAGCAACAAAAGCAATTAAATATTTTTGGTTTTCTTAAGTAGCAAAAACAATACGAGAATCAAGACAAAGAGAAAAATGCTAGGGGTTTGATTTCATACAGTTATGAATCCAAATTCCTCATAGACAAGGAATTTTATGAATTATCAAAACTCTAATTATCCCAATTCCAATTGATATGTTGAAGGACAAATTCCCTTAATTAATTGAAGCCTAATTCCTTAGTGAATCAATTCTACCAAACCTCATTATTTATCCTAATTCCTTAGGTCTAATTAACAGGGTATGGTGATAAAAGCTCTATGAAATTTGTGAAAGACCCACATTAACTAAGTTACCTATTCCTAGATTAAATCAGTTAATGGTAATGATTACAAGAGGCAAGTCCATAAATCACTATTCTTAGCATATAGATGAACCCTCAAAACACAAGAATGGTAGCTAAACATTCAAATGTCATTAAGCAAAGTAAACACCACATCAACAATACCAAATGTTCATGAGATAATCAAAGAGTCAAATAAAGCATCATCATAAAAGGATTACATCAAAACCCCAGCTTAAATGGAATTTAGCTAGACATGCTAAACCATAAAATAAAATAGAGTGAAAGAGGGAAGAGAAAACTGCATAAAAATGAAGACAATCCTTCAGCAATATGTAGCATCCAATCGGCTTGGCACTTGGCAGCACCGGTTTCACGCTGCCGTTTTTCTACCCCTGTGCCGCACTTCCTCACGTTCACGTTCTCCCCCCCTTTATTTCTCTCCATGCGGCTTCTTTTGTATGTCAGCGCCCAAAAGTCCCTTTTCTTACACATTGGGCCCCTCATATGACTTGGGCCTTCTTTATTTAAAATCCCAGGATGCAGCGCTTGTTTCTTCTGGGCTCCATGTCTTTTTTTTTCAAAAGCAAGCTGGCCTCATTTTTTAATATTCCGACTCCTTTCCATTTTATGTTAGGCGTGACTCACACCTGCTCATGGAATATGCCTCTAGCTTTTCATTTTAAATCCAACAAATCCTCTCTTCTTTCTATTATTATCTTTTTTTTTTCTTTATCCTCCAAGGTTCAGCCCATGCATATCTCACTTCTTTTTCTCCTAAAATTAATAAAATGCAATATATATGAAAATATATTTAAAAAATCTAAATAACACTAATAAAACAGATAAATTGACTCTTAATACTAAAATAGTCAAACAAAGTCAAATTTAGGCAAAAATAAGCATTCAACTCAATCTAATTATTGAAGTGAATTATCATTCTCCCTGTTACTAATTTTGAACATTGACGACAGAGTAGCTAAGGTACCTATTTGGAAGGTAATTTCATCAAACTGCTCTGTCAATTCTTTGATGTGATCGTGATAAGGTACCAATTTGGAATCTCTAGTTTCCCATTTACCTTTTAACTGATGGATGACCAGGGCCGAGTCTCCATATACTTCGAGAATTTTGACCTTCGATTCAATGGCTGCCCGAATGCCCATAGTACATGCATCATGCTCTGCCATATTGTTTATACAATCGAAACATAATCTTGCAGTGAATGGAATGAAATGACTTTCTGGGAAAATCAGCACAGCTCCAATCCCATGTCCCAATGCATTAGAAGCACCGTCAAACAACAAGATCCATTTTTCACTATTAGAGGATTCTTTTTCTTCAAATAGAGTCATTATGTCCTCATCTGGGAAATCACACTGCATTGACTGGTAGTCTTCTACGGATTGATGAGCCAAGTATTCGGCTAAGGTACTACCTTTAATCGCCTTTTGAGTAGCATACACAATATCATACTCAGATAACAACATTTTCCAACGAGTAATTTTTCCTGTGAGAGCAGGCTTTTCAAAAATATACTTGATCGGGTCCATTTTGGACACCAGCCAAGTCGTATAGGATAACATATATTGTCTCAACAGATGTGTGGTCCAGGCTAAAGTGCAACACGTTCGTTCCAACAATGAATATCTCGTCTCACAACTAGCGAATTTCTTGCTTAAGTAGTAAATGGCGTGTTCTTTCTTACCAAATTCATCATGCTGTCCTAGCACACAACCCATTGATTCGTCCAGCATTGTCAAGTACATGATGAGGGGTCTCCCTGGCACAGGAGGCACCAAAACCAGTGGATCATATAAGTACTGTTTGATTTTCTCAAAAGCTTTATGGCAATTGTCGTTCCATTTGGTTTCCTGATTCTTACACAGCAGCTTGAAAATTGGCTCACAAGTAGCAGTTAGCTGGGATATAAACCTGGCGATGTAGTTCAATCTTCCTAGGAATCCATGAACTTCTTTTTCAGTGCGAGGAGCCGGTATTTCCAGGATTGCTTTTACTTTGGCCGGATCAACTTCTATTCCTTTCTGGCTGATTATAAAACCTAGTAGCTGTCTTGACCTTACACCAAAGCTACACTTAGCTGGGTTTAACCGGAGTTTATACTTCTTCAGTCGTTCAAAAAGCTTTTGTAGGTTAATAACATGATCTTCCTCTGTTTTGGACTTTACAATCATGTCATCCACATAGACCTCTATCTCTTTGTGCATCATGTCATGGAATAAAGCCACTATTGCTCTTTGGTATGTTGCCCCAGCATTTCTTAATCCAAACGACATTACTTTGTAACAGAAAATTCTCCATAAAGTGATAAACGTGGTTTTCTCCATATCTTCGAGAGTCATCTTGATTTGGTTATAGCTAGAATATCCATCCATGAAAGAGAAGACAGAGTGTTGAGCAGTGCTACCTACCAAGACATTGATATGTGGCAAAGGGAAGTCATCCTTAGGGCTGGCCCTATTTAGATCTCGATAGTCAACACACATTCGGACCTTTCCATCTTTCTTTGGGACTAGGACAATGTTAGCCACCCATTGAGGGTATTTTGCTACAGCCAGAAAGCCGGCGTCAAACTGTTTTTTTACCTCATCTCTAATCTTGAATGACATCTCGAGAAAAGAAAATAAGACTGAAATTATTTGCTTTGCGTTTGGTGGCTGATGAAAAGGGGATTTAGCGCCTAAAGATTTAGAGACATGAGATCCACCAGCACTATTTTTATTTTCATAACAACAAATTAATAAAAAACGGTTTTAAAACGTTGGGTATAAAAATTTAAGAAAAACCGTTGCGATTAAATTTTTTAGAATGGTTTCTCAGTATTATATATTAAAAATATCAAAGTTTGTCTTGGATGCCAATGGATTTAAAAAACCGTTGCCTAATACAATGTAAGAGAACGGTTTTTTAAACGTTGCAAAGTTAGTGTTGTCATTGGCCAAAAATGTTGTAGTGACGAGGCCAATTATCTAAATTGTTCCTCAAGAAAATTTTGCTAATGGAGTTATTGGGCATTTTGGATTCGAGAAATAGAACACGAGTATGGTTGGGAATAATAATCTCGTGTTTCAACATGGGCCAGTGGAAAATATTGGGTTATCGCCAGTAACTAATACAGTAATGTAGTTATTTAGACAACAAATAGATGACAATAATCATGGTATGATAAATATGATAACTCATCAAATGGACACAGTTTTAATCCCTTAATTGAAAACACGAATAACACTTATTGAAATTTGGCTAAACAAATGGGTTGCATCGTTGATGTTCTAGGGGCTCCCCTACATCCGAAAGAGGAGCAAATAACCAATGTAGAAATCCCATGCGAACAACCATTTGTACAACTAGTTCGAACAAGCAATGCAATTTCTGAAAATTTCGGAGCACTACTGATTTAATATAACTCTTAAATGTTGAAATACTTTTGGCGACAATACTCTGCTGGAGCGCTACTTTGGGGGCATTATATCAAAAATATAGTGGAAAGGGTTCTAATAGACATGGATTTAATGTTGGCTATGCAAATAGGCCATATTTTGTGTCAGCCTTTCCGAATGTTGTTTTACAGACTGAATTACCAAGGGGTATAAAGGTTCCAAAATTTACTAAGTTTTCTGATGAAACTAGCGAATCAACGGTGGAACATGTGGCTAGATACCAAATTGAATGTGGTGATTTGGCTAATAATGAATATTTAAAATGAAGTATTTACCAAGTTCCTTGACTAAGGATGCTTTTACATGATTCACTACCCTACCCCCTAATTCGATCCATACTTGGGGTCACTTAGAAAATGTTTTTCATGAATAATTCTTTACGGGTGAAACGAAGGTTAGGGCTTGTTTGATACACTTTTTAAAAACAGTTTTTTTGTTTTTAAAAAGAAACAAAGAACAAATTTTGTTCTTGTTAAAGTTTTTAAAAACAGAAAACTGTTTTAAAAAGGGTAATCAAACATGCTCTTAGTGTCTTGGACGTAGCCAATATTCAAAAATATCCTAATGAGTCTATTAATGATTATATTAGTAGATTCAGACAAATTAAGACTAAATTTCTGATTTTGATTCCTAGATACGAATTTGTTCAAGTGGCTGCTGCAAGTTTAGATTATGCTATTCAAAAGAAACTTGTGAATCAACAGTTGAGGGATATGTCACTAGTGCAGAATGAGGATTTTACACCGGTTAAAATTGATATTTTACACCGGTTTTGGTACCGGTGTAGATGCTCCCGATGTTGTATGTTGGGGTTTTACTCCGGTTATTTGACCGGCGTAAAATGTCAATGTTTTATGCCGGTTATATATCCGGTGTAAAATTTCAATTTGCGTTTATTTTTTATTTTTTTGAAGAACTTTTTACACGGTTTAAAAAAAACCTGTGTAAAAGACTAACCTTTAACACCAGTTTTTCATAACAACCGGTATTAAAGGTCAGCCTTTTACACCGGTTTTTTTTGCTTTATTTAATAAAACTTTTACAACGGTTTCTTGTAAAACCGACATAGAAGTTACACTTTTTTTTGTTTTTCTGTTTATTTCTATCCATTCCTGCCAGAGGCAATTTAAAATGAGAATAAATAGGCAATGAATTTCACAATAATTGGTAGCTGAAGTACCCAAAATTCAAACCATTTAAAGCTATCAAATTTAATCTATGAACATATGAAATATACACATAAACAAAGTTAAGCTACATATATAAACAATGTACAAAAAAGGTAGTGCTATAAATATCTACATATGCATCTAGTAGTCCTAGACCTTGTAGGAGAGGAGGCTGAAGAATCATCCATGATGCCTGCAATATAGACAAAAAAATAATATGTCAGTCAGACTATAAATAATGAACAAATTAAATAACAAATTTAAACATGCATGTATTAACAAAAATATTAAAATGTTACAAATAACAAACTTACTTGATCATTTCTTCTCTAATATCCCTTCTTGATGATCATCACGAGTGGCATATACATCGTCCACTTCATTTTCATCAGTGAAAGAAGGTCTTTGTGCTAAGAAAGAAGGAGTGTCATAAATATCTACAGATGCATCTTCATTTTTATCACTCTGATGCAAGTTTATTCTTTTGAGTACTACAGACCACCTATTGCTAGAGAGATCCTTCACATAAAATACTTGTTTGGCATGGTATGCCATGACGAAAGGCTCGTCTGTATTACCTATCTTCTCAAGGTCCATCAATGTAAATCCTAATTCATCGGTTTGTATACCACCATTACTGTTAACCCACTTACATTTAAAACATACACTCTAAATTTACAATAATTGAGCTCCCAAATCTCTTTAATGACCCCAAAGTAAGCTATGGATGCCAGAACAGGGTTCTTATCCTTTGAACTAGATAAGTACATTGCAAAAGCCATGACTATAACCCCACTGTTTTGCACAGTACTCTTGTCATCCTGTGACTTTGTATAAAAAGAAAATTTATTTATATCGTACCCACTCCAACATAAGATATTAAAGCTAGGCTCATTTGCTAGCCATTTTAAGTCATCAGAAGCAGTATTATCATTCATAATATGTGGTTTAAACCAGCTTAAGAATGTCTTGTTATGCTCTTTCAACACCTATTATTCGTTCCAGTGGGGGTTTTTGGCCTTGACAATAGATTTGTGAGTAGACAAGTATGGCTCAACCTCATCAGTGTAATTCAATATGTACAGATGTGCCTGCATCACTTCCGCATGACCCATGTTCTTAACCTTTAGACCTCATGTACCCTTACCATCACATCTTCTCTCGTGACGAGACTTGGGAATCCCTACAAGTTCCGCTTCTGACAAGTTGTTTGTACAAAACTCAATAGATTCTTTTGTGATGTACCTTTCAACAATAGATGCTTCGAGACGGTATGGATTCTTCACATACCCTTTCAAGATCTTCATGTATCATTTGACAGGGTACATCCACCTTAGATAAACATGGCCACACACTCTAATCTCCCTCACTAGATGAGCAATTAAGTGAACCATGATGTCGAAAAACGAGGGAGAAAAGAACATCTCCAACTGACACAAAATAACAAAAGCCTCATTTTCCAAGTCATCCAACTCCAAAGGGTCAATCATTTTACTACACACAGCATTGAAGAACAAGCATAATCTAGTTATGGCATGCCGAACCTTTTTTGGCAAGATGCCATGAATAGCCACTAGTAGTAGTTGTTAAATCAAGACATGGCAGTCGTGAGACTTTAAGCCAAGTAGTTTAAGATCTTTTGTTGACACAAGACTCTTGATATTTGAAGATTAGCCCTGTGGCACTTTCACGCCCCGTAGACACTCGCATAAGCTTCTTCTTTCTTGTTTTGACAAGGTATGACATGCTGGTGGCAAATATGTCTTGTTACCTCTTGGCTCTGGAGCTAACTGTTCTCTTATGCCCATCTCAACCAGATCTAGACGAGCAGTCAAACCATCCTTTGTCTTGCCCTTGATGTTGAGAAGCGTACCGATTACACTATCACAAACATTTTTCTCCACGTGCATCACATCAATACAGTGTCTCACATCAAGACTCGATCAGTATGGAAGATAAAAGAAAACTGACATCTTCTTCCATATGTTTTTTTCAATAGATTTCTTAGATTTCTTTTGTTTCTTTCCAAAACTAGCATTGATATTCTTCACCCATTCATAAACTTTTTCCCCAGTTAAGTCGTTTGGAGCAACCCTATTCTCCTGGCAACCATTAAAAGCCTTTTTGAACCTCTGATACGGGTGATTACGTATGAGAAATCTCCAACGCCCAAGGTAAATATTCTTCCTTCCATGTTGCAATTGATGGTAGCATGTATCTTCTTCACATATAGGACAAGCTTTATGCCCCTTAATACTATACCCAGACAAGTTCCCGTAAGCTGGAAAATCATTTATAGTGCAAAATAACATGGCACGCATCTTGAAATTTTCATTGGAATGCCCGTCAAAAACATCAGTGTCTTCCTCCCACAATATTTTCAAGTCTTCAATTAAGGGACTTAGATAAACATCTATGTCATTTCCTGGTTGTTTTTGTCCAGATATCATCATAGATAACATAATATATTTACGCTTCATGTACAACAAAGGAGATAAGTTATAAATAACCAAGAGAATAGGCCATGAACTATGGTTACTACTTAAACTACCATATGGATTTATTCCATCCGTAGAAAGTCCAAGCCTCAGATTTCTTGGGTCATTGCCGAAATCCAGAAACAAAGAATCAACTCTCTTCCATTGCAAAGAATTAGCTAGATGACGAAGTTTCCTATCAGATTTCCTTTCATCTGCATGCCATCTAATATTCTTTGCATCTTTTACATTGGCGAACAGTCGTTTAAACCTTGGAATAATTGGAAGATACCATAACACCTTCGCAGGAGGACCTTTTGAGGTGACATCATAACCATCATCACCATCCTTTTTTTTGTATCGTGATTTCATACAATTAGGGCATATTTCTTTGTCTTCATTCTCCTTCCAGTATAATATACAGTCATTGGGATAAGCGTGTATTTTCTTATACTCTACACCCATCAGACATAATATCTTCTTCGCTTCATAGTTATAGTTCGGCAATGTGTTGCCTTCTGGAAGCATGTCTTTCAATAATTCCAGCAACTCAGTGAAGCTTTTATCAATCGACCCATTTATCTCCTTAAGATTAAACAACCTCAAAACCACAGACAACCGTGTGAAATTTGTGCAACCCAGATACAATGGTTGATCCTTGTCACTACATAGAGTATCATACACGTCTGCTCGCTTAAAAGAGTGTTGTTCAATATCACAAATCATGTTCTCTAGTTGATCGCCCATATCTACCTCAACTTCCCCACTTTTGGACAAACTTGGCGTGTCTAACACTTCACCATGCCATATCATGTTGTATAACTCTGGCAAATCCCAAAGACATCAAGGTGCTTACGTATGTCTTTGACTTTTAGAAGTGCCTGATTCGCACACTTAACACAAGGACAATAAAATTTTCCATTACTATTAGGAAGCTTTGTTTCAGCAAATTTCAGAAACTCTGACACTCCATTCTTATACTCATCGGTGAATCGATTTTTTTGCATCCAACTACGATCCATAGCTACGTTCTGAAAAAGTAAACACACGCTTATTTAATGAACACAATCAGCACTTTAGGATCCTTCAACCACAAGTATCCAACAGATCTCTATATATTTGGTATGAACCTATCCCATTCAAGAAGAAACTTTTTCTTTATTTGGTTAATAGTTAGTCGTTAAATCCTTATATCTTATACCTGACAAAATTTTGGCAGCATTTCCTATTGGTCTCCAAGTACACAACCCAAATGTGGTGACATCCACTCCGATCAAGCATGCACACAGAGACAATAGAAAATGTAGCAATCCAAAATTTCATCATGTATTAGATAAAAGATTTAAAGACTAACTATTAACCAAATAAAAGAAAAAGTTTCTTCCCAAACTGTCCTACTTGGACAATTCAAGATTCAATAAAATGAGCGGTACCATCCCTGGTACACACGCAAACATTTTATTGAATCTCAAACGGAAAACTAAGGCTTAACACAAATTAAATAGAGAAGCTCAAATATAAAAACATATACATCATATATCATAATCATAATTATCTAACTAAATGGTCAGTATATTCCTAAAAAGTAATGAAAAACACATTAATATATTCTCCTGATACATTTATCCAATTAAAATATCAAAACAGTCAAATACATTAATAGCTAACATAATATAAAAATGGAGCTTATGGTGGCTCCTTGAGGGGTCCCCAGGATAAAATCGGGCTGTAGATTTCTCCGAAGGAGTCGATGGAGTGTAATCCTCTACGACAGGAGAATACGCCGGTGTGGATGAAGTATACTCTGAGATCTCATCGTCATCACTGGGGATCTGAACGATATTCGTCCCTCGATGAACATCCCTGGAAGCTACGGGCCTCTTGGGAGAGAGTGGTCTCCTCTGAAGTATGCGCATATGAAGGCTCGGGCTCCAACGGTCAGCATCGGCACGAGATGCGAAGATAGCAGTCCCACCATCATCGCATCGCAATGCGATGGTACTTTTTAACTCCTATAAATAGAAGCCTTCACCTTCTTATTTTTCACATCAAAATCTTATCTTCTGTTTCTGTCTCTAAGATTTTCTCTCTCTAAGAAGTCGTGAGTCTCCACCTCGAGGATTTCAACACCGAGGGTCGAGAGTGAGGATAAGAGAGAGGTCTCGAGGAGCGGTCTCAAGGTTGAAGCAAGGATGATGGGTGTAAGTAGCAGAGTTAGGGGTGAAAGTAACTACTTCGGTTCCAATTGCAGGCTTTGGGCAATTCAAGTTAGGTAAGGAGGATTAAACCTTAATTACTAGGAAAACATGTAGTAAGATAGTACTTTTAGCATGCGTAGGGGAGCTAAAACCTTACTAGAGGTTGATAACAGCAACACCTTGGGAGATGCGTTGTGACATGTGATAGCTGAGGACAGTTGTCGTATGTTTATCAACCGTAGGATTGATCTATGCATTGTTCTAGGATGTTTGATAACCCATAACCCTAGGATAGACGACTGGTTAGTGTAATACGACTGTTGTGATTGATAACCCTAGGGTAGAATACTTATGTGTCTGTGTTGAAATGATTGATAACATGCTAGATGACAAACTCTTATATTTGATGAACAATTTTTATTATGTTATAAAGATATATGGTATAATAGACATAAGGTCAGACAAACAGAGTATCAATTACTCCCCTTGAATCCAAGGCGGCAGTGTTATCAGACATTACCAAATCAATGTACTAAAAACATGATATCAAAGTAAAGCATATAACAAACTTCATGTCATTTATCCATCAAATATTGTCTATTTATTACTCCCCTTTTATCATCAGACAAAAAGGCAACAGAGTAAGAGTATCATTGTCAAAACAAAAAAAAGGATAATGGAAAAAACAAAATTAAGAAGATAATGGTAGTTTTTTTTAATAGAGATTCACAATAAGAGCTTTTAGTTCCTTATTGTTCTTCATAACGGCATCTTGCTTGACTTCACTCCTCTGCACAACCTTAGTAAGTTGGTCAATCTTCAAGTGTTTTTCTTGAATTCGTTAGTCAAGATTACCATATCATCATCTTGAGGAGCAGATTGAGAAAGGGCAGATGAAGTAGGTGCAACGATGCTGGTGGTTGCATTTTTTTAAACATTATATTAGATAACACTAGGGCTCTTAATGAATTGGCAAGAACCTCTTTCTGACGTTTGGTAGACATTGCAATATGTTCCATGAGGACACATCATGCATTAGCCACCCTAAGCCTCTGTCTTTCAATTCTCTTGTCAGCTAAATCAGCAATGGCAGGGTCATGTTCTGAGATAGCCCATTTGAGAAACCGATCAAATCTCTCTGGTTCAAACTTTAAGCTTATGGCTTGCAGACTCTCTTCTCCTTCTTCTTCTCTAACCAACTTGTGCGTATCTTCTTGCCTTTGCTTGAATAGAAAGTCCACTCTTTGATCAAACAAAAGCAGGTATCAGTTGAAGCGTTCAAAGTGAGATACTCTGATATCGTTAGAATATGCACTATAGTGGAATAGTGGAAAATATCTTAGTAAAAATATAGTGCACCAGTGTATACCAAGCCTTCCATAGGCCTACTATACACCAGGTTTACGTGTGTGCAGTGACAAGCATTACAGATAACACAAAGACACACATATTGACTCACTGGCCATAACTCACTAACCTATGCTGATGGATAACTCTTTCAAAATACCTGTGTACTGTAAAGCCTTCTCCTAGCTACTAAAGCATTCATCCAGTACATACAAACAAAGAAAGAGGGGATATGGGAAGTTCTCTAAATACCATTACAAAGGAATAGATAATATAGGTACTAAGATAGAATAACACGCAAAGCATCCATCTCCAAAGGTATTCATACACTGGATCATGGCCTAAACTAAAGATCAGGTCCTAAGATTCCCCCTAAACCATAATATCGATAATTCTTGATTCTTATTCCATGCATATCCTAATACTCACTATGTGCATGTGGCCATTCTCTTATTAGCAAATCCTCCTTATCGGCCCCGCCAAGCCTACCTATATTGTCCTTATCTCGCTGACCGAGAATAGAAAAGAACCAGTCATCCATCCAGCATATCCAGTTCATCGTATCCCTAAGAATGGCTCCCTGCCCCCAACAGTAGGTGTCGAGGTTGCACTCTGGATAGCATATCCTATGGATTCTGGTATGCTAGTAACCTCGTCAGGATTATTGGGCTACCCGACTACCAAGACACGGAGAGGCCAACCCTTCCGTCACCAAAGGCATACATTGGACCCAATACCATCCTTAAGAAACTGTAAGTCCTCTGTACTGTGCATATCGTACTCCTACTCTAGTACTTTTGGCATCGTAAGTAATAGCTGACCCTTGTATGCACGATGGTGGTAACATGCAGACCATGAATACATATTAGATTCAAGCCTAACAGTAATCTCGAACCCTTTAGTATATCCATTGTCCAATCCAATCTGTAAAGTATTAATCTTCCTCAGTCGAGTACTCGCTAACCAAAACCATCATTCACCTAAGCGTTTCTCTCTATATATATATCTCTCTCTATATCAACCCATCCTGATCATAATAAACCTTACCTTGTGCTCTCACGTCAATCATAGCAAACATAATAATACATATAAAAGCCTAGCGTCACATAAGTGGTAGGCTAAATCGCAAGTGTATGACTTCGTCGTAAAGTAATAAAAAGATCGAATCCACAGGGATTGTGATTAATTATTTAACTTAACAAACTTTGTAACAATTTTGAATAGGAACCAATCCTTTGTATTTGAAGCTGATGATATTTGTAACAACTGAAAATAATAAAAAGTAATAGAATTCAAATGAATAAAAGCGACTACGGGTTGAATCATTCAGTTTCCACTCTTATGCATTTAATCTACAATCAACACAAGTTATTCCATGTAAAATTGAAGTTCAAATCAACGAAATTAGTTTAAGGACAATTCCTTGCCTCATAAACCCTTTACTCTAACTAAAACCCCTAATCCCTTAGGTGATTTAAAGCTAGGCTAAGCAATAAGAATAATAATTCATAACAACACATGTTCACAAAGTCATATTCTTATAATCATTATGAATATGGCCAACAATCCCATTATCAAGTTCAAAACCCCAATTTCCCAATTGTAAGATAAACCCAAAATCAATTTGATAGTGATTAATTACCAAAAGCATTAAGAATAGAGATGAAGGCTCAAATATAAATGAAATAAACTTGCTTTGATATAAGTAAATCAAACTACATAAGAGTTTCCACAAAATTCATATAACCCTACCCTAAAGGAGTTTAGCTACTCATAGAGAACAAAGTAGCAAACCAAAAAATAGAAATAACGATAGAGAACCACTCCATTGATGACTCAATTCCTTGTTCCCAAGCTTGAATCCTCTTTAGAGATGGTGGAGAATGAAACCCTAGCACTCATTGACAAGCCTCCCAGCGTTTTTAGGTCTTAGACATGATCAAGAATCCCCCACATATCGTCAAATCACTTTTTAAAAAGGAATCAGCATAAAAACGCACTCCGCACGCACTCACATGCACTCGTCGCGCACTGGGACAGAATGAGTTGGAGATCTGCGCTCAAGATGCGCACCAGGTGTGCTTCGCGCGCACGCGATCAGGGCCAAACGAACAAAATGCGCGCAAGCTCGCTCTAGGCGCGGACCAAGCGCACGCGAACAGTAAAACATGAAGATGTGCACATAGGCTGCATGCGATGCGCGCTTTGCGCGCTTAGACACAGAATCAACAACAAACTTGGGCACAGGATGCGCCCTAGGCATGCTTCACGCGAATAGAATCAAATTTTCAGCTTTTCTTCACTTTGCAAGATCAATCCTTTACCTACGCTCTCATTCCTGTGCACTTAGAGATAAAAAAAATCATAGAAAAAAATAATGCACGAACATTAGAATGAACCCAAGTGAATACATTAAATCAAATAATTTAAGCAAATAATCACTTTGAATTCTCTTCAATCACAACACAAATATCCAATTAAGAATTATAAATCTACATGTGATGAAGATTTATCAATAAGGCGACTACTACAAGCACAAGCATACAACCACAGAGCATACAAGTACATAGATCATATAATTCAAACCAATCTTATGGCAGCTGATAGGTATTGCAATCACTCTTTGGAGCAATCGCATCCCATAGTCCTACTAAGAACTCGCATCCCATATTCCTACTAAGAACTACTGATATCAATCTCTAGTAGAGCGTGAGACTCATCTATTCTATACAGGTAATGTAATTACTATTCCAGTATTTAGGTGTCTCTCTCCCACATACCTAGTATTCATTGTTGCAGGGTATGACCTCCCTTGCATTTCTCGTTCTCGGCATTGGTCTTGTTGTATCCCAAAGGTATTTGGGATACTCCTAAATGTCGTTACGACATATGTAATCCTTACGCCCAAGAGCTTGACCTAACTGTGCATTGGGTATGCCATTGATCTAAGATTATTCATTAAATGATAATATATATATATATATATATATACGTGAACCTTAAGGAATAAACCTAAAGGATAGTTCAGGGTTATACCAAAGGTCGGAAGGACGGCATAGGTAACCTCTGAACTGGAACCCTGGCCTCCTCGTGCAGCACCTCCTCTACACAAAGAGAATAAGACACTATTAAGATATGTTAGTAATAAAGCTATCATTATAGCCTAAGGAGCAGGGTATTACCACAACTCATGTAGCCTCTGAATAGCTCCAGAGCCTCGCTATCGCACTGCTATTTGGGTATTTAGTCGAGGTGACCAAAATACCCTTTTAGATTGAGAAACTGATAGAGAGGAAGGAAGGAAGAGTTTTGGACGTCAAAAACGCAAATGGGATGGGCTATTTATAGTTTTGGAAGCTGACCTCGTCGCACTGTGAGGAAGGCTTGGTCGCATTGCGACAGGATTAGTCTCTGACACATGCATGACGACACGTGTCTTGGTTGGCCGCATCGCAAAATATTCATGTCACGTTGCGACAAAGCTGATATTCGTGTTGCGAGTGCTTCCTGTCATATCGTGACATTGTTAACATACAATTCACATATTTTTCATTTTTATCGCTCCTGGCCTATTCCAAGTCCCATTCTCAGATCCCTTGAGCTTATTTAAAGCCCTTAACACTATAAGTGCGTTAGGGTCTGATTAGGGTTTCCAGATTAGGAAATCTGGGATGTCACACCTATACCTGAACAAACTCGATACTATATGGATCAAATGGGACAGGGACGAGATGGGTCTTCAGGTTGGGTTAAGTCCTACTCACCCCTACTTTATAGAAACTTTATCTCTAAAACAAAAACTTGTTTGCTGCCTCCATGCCTCAGAATTTTGCTTCCCATTCCCTTTCAAAAGATGATCTTTCATGAGGACAGAGATTGACCTCAGAAATTTCCTTCTTATCAATCACCACCCTTAGACTAGCAACCGTTCCTCCAATAAAGTTGTTCCACACATGGAATTTTCCTAGAATCCCCTTACATCGTAGAAGTAGATTTGACGATCTTCAGAGTAGAAGAAGTTCATCCAACTAATTTCAATAAGCTCATTTCTGAAGTCGAAATCCTTCTCAGCAAGTGTGCTAAAATTCACTCTATACTTAGTGAGGACCTTAGCCTCCATGAGGCTAAACATTGTCCTCTAAATATCATCCTTGGGTGCCATTATTGTTAGTGCAATGAGGGTTTGAGAGTAAAAATTGGAACTTTCGAAAATACAGAGAGGGAGAGATGATTTGAGAGAGGTGAACAGTTTTCAACCAGATTGATAGACATTTGTTTGGTGCTTTCGAGCAACTCGTGTTAGGATAACTTTTCGCAAACTTGAAAATACATGATTAAATATATCAAGATAAATTGTTCAATCAAAATAGTCAATGTTATCATCAAAATATTGAGGGTCCAAATTTATCAATCGTTTGGGTTCCAACATGATGATCCTATCGTACTTGGGATATGGATGTGGTTGGCTTGATTGCCTATTTGTACAGGTATTCTAACTGTTGCCTTTCCTTGTCTATGGTGTGTATAATTGTTCTTATATGCCTATGTTTTTTTGTTATGCATGTACCTTTTGTACGATGGCCTAGAGTAGAAAGCTAGCAGCAACAAGATTGCACAAGTCATTCCAGCAGCCAGTGAGTCAAAGATCATAAGAGCGGGGTTGTGTCTGTTACTTGGGAGATGGTTGTATTAATTATTACTGCGCACACCATTGAGCTGTCGACCTTGTAGATGGATTCATTTAGGCGTACTCACACATCTATGCATGTGAAACTATATTTTTCAAATACTATCATATGTTGTATCATTAATATCACAAAATTACTTTTTAGGAAATGTATCACTTGAGAATGGATAGAATGAGAAGGGGTCGTCTCAAATGAGAGAGAAGACGACGAAAAAGTGTTTACTTGGGGGGGAAAATATATGGAGCGGACGAACATTCCTTTGTTTTATTTAGCTATAATAAATATTTAGATAATGTTTCCTTGGTAAAACTTTATCTGAAGTAAAAACTGATATAGCGTTTTGTGTGGGACACACAACACTGCGCAGACCGTGACACAACTGTGTGAAATTGTGGCACAACTGTTTGACACTGCACACAACACCTATGAGATCACGACATAGTAGTGTCCTATCGTGGCACATTTGTGTGGTAGAGAAAGTCACACATGAATCTTTTTTTCCCTCCAACATTCTATCTTTTTCATTTTTTTTCTCCTTTCTTTCACAAAATAAAATAAAATGGGTAAGTATTTGAATAATAAGAAACACAAAATGCATTAAACCATAACAAAAATCACTCTATATATTGCACAATTTGATGGTTCACCAAAACTTCCGCACTTTTCTTTAGGGCAAGTCATCTGAATGCACTTTTTTTTTTAAATTTTATTTTAAATAAAAAACAAAGTGTTCAAAAGACGTTTGCAGAAGGAAACGTCATATGAAGATTTTCTTTAGATAACGTTTACCCTAGGAAACGTCATCTGAATGTTCATAAGTTTTCTGTATTTTTTCAAATCAGATGACGTCAGGAAACGTCATCTGAATCCCATTATCTGAACATGCTTTAGGCATAGTGTAGATTGATGACTTTTAATTTTCACCATATTTCTACATTGGATTATCAACAAGGGATTAAATAAAGACATTTTAGTGTAAACATAATAATATTATGCACTAATTGTAAACATTGATAGTTACTGAATGAAGGTAGTCTATCTACTTTATCTATTATCTATATTAAAAGAAGGTTTTTTTCACTTATTTTTCAGGTAAAATATTTCATGTGTCATCTCCATTGTCATTCATTTTCCCTCCAAAAGTAATTTTAATTTTTAATTAATTTTCAAATAACATTAATTCAAACATTTCAATAAATGTAACAAATCAATTATTAATTGAATCAAATCACAATATTATTGATTATATTATTTATAATTAATTGACTTAAATAATATCAATATTCAAATAAAGCTGAACCATTCCTAAAATATACCAAATTTGTCACTCAATCAAATTAAGTATGATTTAATTTGACCTGACTTTGATTTAATTTAGACCGCATAATATATTTAATTTGATCGAAGATAACAATTATAATTAATCTGATATCTTTTTCAAAGTTTAAATTTTAAGATTATTCAAAAAATAGTTGAATAATTAAATTATTTTAAGTAAAATTAAATTAATTTAAAAATATAGAAGAGCGGCTCCTCTTGGGTGCTTTTATGTAAATGTGGGTATCAATTTTGCTCTTCAGGTATTGGGAGCAATGGTTGCTATTGAAACTGCAAAGGAGAAGGGATGGGCAAATCTTTGGTTGTGATTCTATGCTGGTTTTTTCTGCTGTTAAATCTCCTAGTTTGGTTCCTTGGAAGCATAGAAATAGATGGTTAAATTGTACAGGGATCACACGTAATATGAATTTTAGATTTTCTCATATTTACCGTGAGGGGAACAACTGTGCAGATAAACTTGTCTCTCATTATATTAGTATTCAGGGATTTTTTTAGTGAAATTTGATCCCTAATTTCATAAGGGAGGAGGATTTTTTTTTCCATAATCGGTATGCACTTCCAAGTTATCAGTTTAAATAACTTGTCCATCGGTTAGGTTTATGCCCCTATGTTTTTTTTTAATTTTTTAACTATTTTTAATAATATTTAGACATGCTACAGATGATAGGTAATGGCTGGGGTGCCAATCTGGTTGGGATTACAGTCATTATTATGATGCTTTTGCATGCGTTTTTTGCTAATTTTTTTTAAGAATGTAGTATTACTAGTATGTAACCCGTGCCATGCACGGGAACATTTTTATAAACCTGAATTAAAAAAATATTTCCTTTCAATAATGAAATATAATAAATATTATGGTAATAATAATTAAATCTTAGTGATGTTATAAGGAATCTAACATACGATACTTAAACAAATTAATATTGTCAGTATTATTGTTTCCTATTTGAGGTTAAATTAGCATTAATATTGTTTTCAATACATTTTGATTCCATTAAGAAGATGTTATTTTAACTTTTTTTTACGGGTTATTTTTTAAATGTTTAGTTCTTCATTTTAAATGCATTATTTGGACAAGCCATAACACGCATAATCAAGAGGCATCAATTTTTGGAATGATTTGATGCTAATTGAAGGCTAATTTGTGTTAAAATCATTTATCTTGAGTTAGTTTCAAAATTTAATCAATTTAATTAATTTTGATTGTCTGTTACCTTAATAGTATTTAGAGTTTAGAATTTAGATATTTAGAAATTAAATACTACCATAAATAAAAATCAATTAGTATTAATATTAGTTGTCACTAATATTGTTTCCTATTAGTTGTCAAGAAATCTAATTATTCAAATTAGTTTCCTATTTGAGGTTAAATTAGCATTGATTCCATTATAGTCAAGTAGTAATTTTCATATTAGAAACAATCCAGTTTTGAATTTGTTTATAAGCTTTGTGCAATCAAATTTTTTTCAATTGATGAATAATTAATATGTTTTTTGACTTTGAAGTTTGGTCAATAGGATTTGCCAAGTCAAAATGTGTTGTAGTTTTTTTATAAACATGACACAATGGATTAAATTAGTTGTGTTGGTTGATTTTGAGGATGCCATTTGAGCTTTCCTTTTTACATTTGTTATACACTATCAAATATGCCCAACAAACCAAAAATGTTGAACTGCCAAAGAATCGATGTAGCAAGTCAACCAAAGAGCATAATTTTCAAAGATCATTATAGCTCGATCAAAGTTCCCCACCAGCCAGGTTTGTTCCACTAATATTCAGAAGTTGAGATTGCCATGTAATCCAAAGCCAAACAACATAATCACATGTACCTTAAAATTCGGTGCATCATATATTACTATATGGGTTATTGCTAATGCCAATAATTAGAAAAAGGAACACCGCCTGTAATTACATGCCATCGCTTTAATTTACCCATTATATTTGCAGATAATAACAACGTACATAGAATCATTTGTACTTTACCACCGATGAAAAATAACATTGAAAATTTAATTTCCTAAAAACATTGAAATTTTAATAAAATCCCAAAATCTCTTAAAGCAATAACACATTGTCCTTTGGCTCAATCTTCAATCTTTATATCCCTTTTACGAACTTTTACAAAAAGTGCGAAGGTGGGCAGAGTAGTAGTGTCCATAAGATAGGTCGTTTTTAGAAGCTTTCTTTCCTCGGAGTACACCAAAAATCTGAAAATGACGTAATTTAAAATAAGAAATATGAATATCTTGCTGATAATGAGAAGGTAAAATAAAATAAATCAACATATGAATGGCACTTTATATGTATTTAGCAGATACTCTTTAGCAAAAAGGGTTTGCAATTTTCAAGAGAAAACAAAATAAAAAGTCTTCATCAGATCATTCGTTTGAGAAGAAATAAAAATGAAAAAAAATATATATTGACATTATTTTTCAAAGAATGTTGTATTATGTTGTCTTGATCACAATATACGGAATGAACTTGTTCCAAGCTTAACAATGGTAAAAATAAATAGAAGAATAAATTGAAGGGCATGAAGTTGAGTCAGCGTGTACCTTATGGGGGTAACATCCTTATGAACGAAATCATTTCTGGGATGCTAGACCAAAGGAAAATATAAACGTGTGTGTGTGTATTAAGACAAACTAATTAGAAGATGAATGTGCACTTTTATATTAATTAATACCTTTTGGAACTTGTCAACCCGAATCAAAGCTTTCTAGTGCATCAGGTTCCAAGCTCTGTAATATATATGAACAAATAAAATTGAAATTAAGACGCTTTATCCGTAAAAGGAGAAAAAGGGTAAAACAACATTATAAAATACACATTTTCTTTCATATACTAATACTTCAATACATCAAAGGCTTCAACGCCCTTCTATCTATCATGTATGTACTACAAAGATCTGACTTGTGCAAAAAAGGTTGTCTGCTTTCTGTGCTTTTGGAGGATGTAGGTTTGGAATTATGGTTGATATCACAAGATATTAATGCCCTGGTACGTGTATATCCCATCGGCCGGACCAAAGAAACAAATTTTATTAGTATCTAAGGAAGAAATTTAGAAAGAAAAAAAAACTTGAAAAACGAAGGTAAACCCCTGCTTTGGGTCAAGAAAAATAAAGGGAAAGCGGGCTCTATATCGAATTGGAAGCAAATTGATCAAAACTAAAATAAATAGTGAAGTGTTGCAATGTCTTACAGTAAAAAAATACGCGGTGATGGGATCTCCAAGTTTGGTTCTTTGCTGTTAAGATCCATAATCGCCATCTTGTACCATTTCTATTATAGATCGCCAGCCACACGTTTTTCAGATCGCTTTAGGTTAATTGTCTCCTTTATTTGCAGATCAGTTTTTTATTTGATGAGATTTCTGCATTCATTGTTTCCTCTTATACTTGATTCGAATTTAATTAGATGTTTTAATGGTTGTGTTGACCAGAAGATTTTGAATTTTTTTAATTTAAATTTATGACTCAGCAGACCATGTAGGCGTTTTTTAATTGACGTGACTTTCTAGTTTTCTTCTTGTGTTGATATTTGTGAAACTTCCTTATTTAATTTATTCACAATTGTATATAATAGAGATATTACTTAAAAGATTTAATATTATATACATGAAAAAAAAAGTTTCTTCCACGTAGGATATTCCATGTGTCACCCCGAGAGTCATTTGTTTTCTCTACGAAAGTAAATTTAATTCTTAAGTAAATTTCAAGCAAGCATTAATTCAAACATTTCAATAAAACTCACATATAAAATATTAATTGAATCATATCGCAATATTAATGGTTACATTATTTAAAATATGTTGACTTAAACAAAATAAATATTACACATAAAATTGATCATTCATGAAATATACCAAATCAGTCAATCAAATTAAGAATGGTTTTATTCGGCCGGCTTTGATTTAATTTAATTTGACCACATAATATATTTAATTTGATCCAAGGTAACATGTATCATTAATCTGATATCTTTTTAAAAAGTAAAATATAAGTCTATTAAAAAAGTAATTAAATAAATAAATAATTTTTGGCAAAATTACATTAATTTAAGAATAAACTATTACATTATTTAATAGTTTTAAAATTATGTATGTAGAAGAAGTAATATTTTTCCACATATTTTCCATGTAAAATATTCCATGTGTCACCTCTAGAGTCATCCATTTTCCCTTCCAAAGTAATTTTAATTTTTGGTTATTTTTCAAGCAACATTAATTCAAGCATTTCAATAAATGTAACATATCTTTTCAAAAAAATAATAAATGAAACATATCAAATATTAATTGAATCAAATACTATATATTGATTAAATTATTTAGAACTAGTTTAGTTAAATAAAATCAATAAACAAATGAAATTGAATTATTCCTGAAATAAACCAAATTTGTCACTAAATCAAATCAAGTATTGTTTAATTTGATCTGACTTTGTTTTGATTTAATTTGACTACATAATGTATTTAATTTGATCCAGTGTAACAATTATCATTATTCTAATTCTTTTTCAAAGGTCAAATTTAGGACTATTCAAAAAATAATTAAGTTATTAAATATTTTATGTAAAATTACATTAATTTAAGACCATAGTATTATCATATTTAATATATTTAATATATTTAATATTATATATTTTTCAAATAAGATAGTGGTATTATTTTTAAAAAAATTTAAAAAATCTTCAAACTATTAATTAAAGTAAAATACATTTTTGTAAGATATAAAAACATCTATAGATCTATTTCTAAAAAGTAAAATTTTTTCTTTAAAATTAATATCACGTGATAACACTATATTCATTATTTTTTCAAGAAATAATATTTTTGACTTTCTTATCATATTAATTACAACAATATTAATAGATATTCCCTTCAATAACATCGCACGCTTTTATTAAAAATTTAAATATAGATATTAAAATTAAAAAAATAATCAATCAAATAATGATAATTTAATACACAATAAATTTGAAACAGCAAACTAACAATTTAAAACACAAATAGTGCATTGACGAGTGCGCCACATGAGTTATCTCTGTGCGGTTGCAAACGTATTTATCATATACGAATAAGTTTCACTTTTTGAAAAATATTAGAGGACCTGGATTTTTCAGGAAAATACCAATAAAAACTTATTTTTATGGTGAAACAACAATTGTTGAATGTGATAAGGAGAAACATAAAAAATTAAACGGATAATATTGTCTACATGATTCGTAGTTATTTTAAATTTTTTAATGGAATTGATTTAATTCAAATTTCATGAGTTTGTTTAATAAAAATAAATTTTAATTTTGTTTTGAAATTATAATATATAATATGATTATCATATATGAAGTTATATATGACCAGTGATTTGAAATATTTTAGTTTTAAAATATTAATCTGATATCTTTTTCAAAAGTAAAATTGAAGACTATTCAAAAAATAATTAAATAAATAAATAATTTTAGGAAAAATTACATTAATTTAAGAATAAATTATTATATTATTTATTAGTTTTAATATTATATTTGCAGAAGAAGTAAAGTTTTCCACATATTTTCTACGTAGAATATTGCATGTGTCACCTTTAGAGTCATTCATTTTCACTTCAAAAGTAATTGTAACTTTTAGTTAGTTTTCAAGCCACGTTAATTAAAACATTTCAATAAATGTAATATATGAAATATTAGATGAATCGAATCACAATATTATTGATTATATTAATTAGAACTAGCTGACTTGAATAAAATTAATATTCAAATAATATTAAATCATTCCTGAAATATACCAAATTAGTCAGTCAATCAAATCAAGTATTGTTTAATTTGACCTGACTTTGTTTTAATTTAATTTTTTTGGTTACATTGTTTTAATTTAATTTGATTAGATAATGTATTTAATTTGTTCCATGGTAACAATTATCATTAATCTAATATCTTTTTTTTTTGACAAAGGAAAAGTCATATCATTTCATTCAAAATCAAAGAAGCAATACATGTCGGATTACAATCATGAATTTGGGAGCTAGCAAATTCCTTTGATGCTCTAGCTAGAGAGTGAGCAACAAAGTTAGCTTGCCTCCGGATAAGCCCGACAAATATAGTTTATTGACAAAGATAAAAAGTGTTTACAATTACGCAAAATTGAGCCAAATTCGGTATAGAATTAGACGCTCCTCTGGTGCCATCAACTACGCTTTGCAATCAGGCTCGATGGTAACTCTTTGGATGTTTAATTCTTGAAGCCATTGTTGCTAGTAATAACCCTAGTGCCTCTGCCTCTTGTGGTGGTGGAGCTCCATAGAACCAGTGGATTTAAACACAACAAACCTTCCATCACTATCTGCGATGCAAATACCAACCCCAGGCTTGTTATCGTCCAAAAAGAGCCATCTACATTACACTTAACCATCCGGGTGGCGGCCGAGTCCTGAAAACATCATCAACAACCGTCATCCACCTGCATTGGCGCGCATTGCACGCCTCTGTGCCATCGTGGCGCCGGACGTATGTTGCCAATGGTGCAAAGCGACTCCATGGCGCTAGCGAATGGACAAGCAGCGCCTAACGGAGTTCTCCCAAACTTTTTCATTTCTTCTCTTCCAAAGGCACCAAACAATCATTGCTACAAGCTTCCCTCACATTCTCGAGAAAGTGCATCAAGAATGTTAAAAATAAGCCGAGTTAAAATCCGCCATACAGCAGGAAAAGCTGTTGAATAGTATTATAAAAACGGATTGACGCCCATCGTCAATAGCTTGAGAACTCAAGAAGAAACAATGCACATCACTCTCCTCCTCTTGTTCACACCATGGACACTCTCACGGGACAATTCACATGCCGTTGCGCAAATTCACACGCGACCAGGAAGGCTTACCCTCTTGCACAGCCATACAAGTGTATCTTGACTTTTTGTGGAATTTTGAGTCTCCAAATTAAATTCCACTCCAGGGTTTACGTAAAGGCGAACTATCAATCATCTCATTCATACAAACATAATATGCGACTTAACCCAGAATAGATGCGAGTCTCTACTTTTATCCCACACTAGATGATCTCGCTCTCCTCCCATGTAACACCATACCCTTAATCGACTCTTATCTTCCTCATTAAACAATTGGTCAAGAAGAGATATATTCCAAACCCCACTATGTGCATCAAATAAATTGAAACATGATCATATTTTGATTCCACGAACCACGTTGGAAGACACAAAAAAATTATTACCTCCTTTTACCCGGGTTCGCCAAATGTTAATGGATGCGCCATCTCAATTCCAACGAGCCCCAAAATTGACCAATATGCATGAGGTGTGGATGCTCGCCAAACATAGCGGGATTATAGCTGAGCGAGCCCCAAAAAGTCCCCCTTGGGAAAATATTTAGCTTTGAAGGCCTTGAGTAACTATAGCATCCTTGTTGGTGCCTGGCTTGCCGCACTTGCTTCCCTAACATAGCCAAATTAAAGCCATAGAAATGTCAAAGCCCATGCCTCCAAACTCCTTGCGCATAGACAAGCGCTCCCGGCTCAACCAATTTATTCATCTCAGAGCTCCACGTGTTCGAACCCCACGAGAAGAAGTGATCATTCTCTCCATCTCTCTCCTAGAGATGTCGAATCGAGAAAAAGTACTCATCTCTGGCAGAATAGCACTGTGACTTCACGGAACCTCCTACACGCCTTTGAAAAGGTGGCGCTACGACTCTTATGCGACTTTGTTCCCACAGGTCCCTCAGAAGTAATCGAGCAATTTGCTTTTTATTCGACGACTACCATGGAAGGCAAGCCAGATATTTTCTGTACCCGAGCATTGATCACGCCTAAAATGTTCACCACCATTGCTCACGATGTCGTCTGAGTGTTCCGGCTAAAAGATTTGATTCACGAAGGTTGTGATTGACTCTCTCATAAGTTACCGGCACCTTTTTAGATTAGTTGCCTCGGTTCATCGGCCTGCAAAACAAGAAACGATCATCTGTAAATAACAAGTGTGTGAGGATAAGGCCCCCTACACACTTTAACTCCATCAGATCTCACCTCTCGCCTCACATTTTTGAGTAAAGGCTGTTAAACCCTCTGCACACAATATAAAAAGGTAAGGTGGCAGTGGAGTCCTGCCTAAGTCCTCTCCCGAGGTGAGGCTGGGCCAGTTTCTCTCTCCATTCATAAGCAGCAGTAGTGTCTGGTTTTCAACACATCATCATCAGATTTACCCACTTCTCATGAACCCCATCTTCTCAAGAACACAGTATAAATACCCCCGATCCACACCTATCATCGCTTTACTAATATCAATCTTTAGTGCCACCTCCCTACTTTCCCACTTTGCCACATTTCAAGTGATGGATAGTCTCTATAACCATGACATTATCAATTATAGGCGGTTTGAGACAAAAGTGATTGCTCTAAGGAAACACTTGTAAGAAAAACTTTCAATCTATTAGCCAACACTTTAGAGATCATTTTATAAATTACATTACAAAGCGAAATTGGCCTCAGTAGCATAGTATTGGGATTGTCTACCTTAGGAATCAAAACAATATTAGCATCATTCAACATAGGCGGAAACTCACCACTATCAAGCGAAACAACGAGAATGAAATAACTCGGGACCACACAAATTCGAATCGTTTGAAGAAAATTTGGGTTCGAACCATCGGGGAGCTTTGTCCAGGAATGCATTTGAAACAAGCCTCTTTAAACCTCATTAATAGTAAAGGTGCCGTCAAGCGAACATTATCCTCCGCCGTAACAAGCGTGCGCATACAATCAACCATAGTGAGGAGTAATCTGCAGCGTACTGCAATAAATAGATTTGTGAAGTAATCATGCGCAACCTCACCCAACGCAACCTGCGAGTCAGCCACGGATCCATCATCACGCGTCAACTTAGCAATTAGGACTATTCAAAAATAATTAAATAATTAAATATTTTATGTAAAATTATATTAATTTAAGAACACAGTATTATCTTATTTAATATATTTCATATTATATATTTTTCAAAGGAGCCACTGGTATTATTTTTAGAAATAGTTAAAAAATCTCCAAATTATTAATTAAATTTTTTTTTTAACGGGAAAGGGGCCTCGTTAAAACCTTCTGATGCAAAACCCTCCTTAGGGAAAAAAACATCATGAAGGAAAAAGAGTACCCCCTCTGAATTTATTAACAAAATGAAAAAAGAAGAAACAAAGGCACACGTGACTAGCCAAACTCACAAGAAATTACAAGACACACCATAAAGAAAGAAACTCCAGCCAAAAGTAGTGATTCTAAGGCTAGGAAAAACAAAAATGGCATGCAAAAGCATCACTATAATACATTTTATCCCAACTATGTTGGCACCAAAGGTATTAACCATCATTTGCAGCACACCAAAATTAAAAGCAAAAAAAAGGAAGAAGTAGTTCAACATGAAATTAAGAACTCTGAGTTATGATAGGCCTTATTACTTAAAAAAAGTCTTCCTTTATAAAATCCGGAACCAAATCCCACCACATAAAGCCCGTAATAGAATTAAAAATTCTGATTTTTAAGATATAAAAACATCTACTATATCTACTAATAAAAAGTAAATTTTTTCTTTAAAACTAATATCACGAGATGACACTATATTCTTTTTTTTTTCAAAAAAATAATATTTTTAACTTTTTTTCAAATTAATTACAAAAATATTAAAATATATGAGATATTCCCTTCAATAAAACCACATGTTTTTATTAAAAATTTAAACACAGATATTAGAATTAAAACAATAATCAATTAAATAATGATAATTTAAGATACAATAAAAGTTGAAACGGCAAACTAAATATTTAAAACAACAAATAGTACGCGTGCGCCACACGAGTTATCTCTGTACGGTTGCAAACATATTTAAACAAGTACGAATAAGTTTCACTTTTTGAAAAAATATTAGAGGATCTGAATTTTTCAGGAACAACTATTTAGAAACATATTTTTATGGAGAAGCAACAATTTTGTTGAATGTGCTAAGTAGAAACATAAAAAATTAAATGGATAATATTTCTAATTATAAACAAAATGATTTTCGTTTTGAAATTATAATATACAATATGATTATCAAATATGAAATTATATATGACTGGTGATTTGAGATATTGTAGCTTTAAATTATTAGTTTACTTTGTCAAATTTTGATTGTATATTAAATTGTAAATATTTGATTGATTTATTTTATTCAATACTAATATATTTTTTAAATTTTAATTAAAGTTTAATATTCTACTGAAGGGAATATTTCATGTTTATTAACATTGTTGTAACTTTGCAAAAAAAAAAAATTGTTGTAACTAAAAAAAGATTATTGTTTGGAATAAGAGTGAACATAGTTACATTACAGGATATAAATTTTATAGAATTTTTTTACATTATAGTAATAGATATAATAGATGAGTTTATATGATAAAAAATAATACTTTAGTTTAGTTCATAGCTTAAAAAGGTTTTTAAATGATGCAAAAATAATATCACTACCCCATTTTAAAAGTATGTAATATTCTATTGAATAGTATTATACTATATTCTTAAAATAATGCAATTTTAACTAAAAATTGTTTATTTAATTAATTTTTGAAGAGTCTTAAATTTAACCATTGAAAAAGATATACGATTAATGATAATTGTTAACTTGGATCAAATTAAATACATTATGTGGTCAAATTAAATCAAATCAAAGTCAGACCAAATAAAACCATACTTAATTTGACTGAGTGACTGTTGTGGTATATTTTAGGAATTATTCAATTTGATTTGAATATCATTTTATTAAGTCAACTAATTCTAAATAATGTAATCAATAATATTGTGATTTGATTCAATTAATATTTGATATGCAACATTTATTAAAATGTTTTAATTAATGTTGCTTAAAAAATAATGAAAAATTAAAATTACTTTTGAAGGTAACACGTGGAATATCCTACATTAAAGAAACAATAATTTTTCACGTATATAATATTAAATCTACTATATATTATAATACTATATTATTAAATTAATGTAGTTTTGCCTAAAGTAATTTAATTATTTAACTATTTTTTGAGTAGTCTTAATTTAATCTTTGAAAAATATATCAGATTAATGATAATTGTTACATTGTATCAAATTAAATATATTATGTGACCCAATTAAATCAAATCAAAGTTAGGACAAATTAAACCATCCCTAATTTGATTGAGTGACTGATTTGCTATGTTTCAATAATATTGAGATTTGATTAAACTAATATTTGATATGTTACATTTATTGAATTGTTTTGATTAATGTTGATTCAAAAATAGTGAAAAATTAAAATTACTTTTGGAGGGAAAAAGATTGACTTTGGGGTGACAAATGGAATATCCTATGTGGAAATAAAAAATGTTTTTCCATGTATATAATATTATTAAACAGCAAAGTAGCTGCTAAATTGAAGATAATAGATAAATTGAAAATAAGTTATACTCAACTACACACATAAGAAAAAAAATGACTGGATCTTATTTTCTTTTTCTCCCCTTTTTAATTTTCTCTGTCTTGAACGCCGTACAACGAATTTGAACTTTTGGCTGCTAGGGTTTGTCAGTTGCAGTCTGCGCACCAATGCCGAACTTAGTGGAGCTGCCTTGCTCGCCCCCTCTTCATTACGCCGACATTGAATCACGCTGGTCCACATACTCCGGTTGTTAGGTGGAAACGGACCAAGCTTCTTATCGCCAAGCCATGAAGGGCAAGATATGTGATGTCTCTCCAAGCCAACTTCCTAAGGCGTATGTCAAGGCGATCAAATCTCGGTCCAAGATCCCGGAGAGGAATACAAAATTGGATTGGAGAGTGTAAAAACAATTTGCATGGAAGATTGATTCTACGATGAAGGGTGACTTGGCTCCCAAGATTCAAGACTTCTGCGATCAAGTTATCCGTGGCATGGAAACCGATCGGGCGGTGGGGCATCATCTCTCTTGGCAAGGGTTTCTTTGATTTACTTTCTCCAATGTGGATGATTTCGCGCAGATCGTAACTGTCGGCTTCACGGAATTTAAAGGTATCAGTAGGTTGTTTGCTTGGACACGGACTTGACCCTTTTAATCGAGGCAAACCAATTCTCGATCTTTGGATTCGGATCTTTAGTCCGCTCAAGAATATTGGCGCCAAGGATAATCTTCTCTATTGCCGGAAGTCTTGGAACTCCTCTATGTCTTGATGAGTCTGACAAAGAAAGCCATGGTGGATCGCAATTTTGGACATTTTGCCAGAATTTTGGTGGATGTGGATCTAACTGGGCAATTCTTTAACCAAGTGCTTGTTGAAAGGGATGGATATGAATTCTTTGTTGCTGTTGAATATGAAAAGCTCCCCGAATTTTGCTCTACGTGCCAAATGATTGGTCACTCTTTTTCCAATTGTAGAAAAATTATGGGTGTGAATCATAGAAATGAGGTTATGAGAAACAAGGATATTCAAGATCACTTGGCTGATAAAGCTAAAGTTGTGCATAAGAAACAACCAGTGTCTCAATTGCCTAGACAAAAAGGTGTTGTTTTCAGAAGTGTCGAGCAAGATCAAGGTAATTCCAATGTGTTAAATCAAGCCCCTGCCACTGCTATACTGCGGTGGTTACTAATTCAGTAATAATTGCATCGGATTTCAATAATGCTGTAGTGGTTAAGGCTCCTGCTAATGCATCAGATAAGGATAAAGGTAAGGCCATTGCTTTTGATGTCAATAATGAGAATGACCCTTCAAGATTCAAAGGTGTTAATAATGTTTCATACTCCGAAGATGAATTTCCTCCTGGTTTTAATCCTTCATCGATTTATTAAGGATGTGGAATTAGCTAATACTAGTGGTGAGCACAATACCAAAGTTGATCATTTGGTTCCTGATAATGGTGTGCACAATTCCCCTAATAATATGCCTTCTAATGCTATTGCTGCTCCTAGTGATGCTCCAAATACCATAGCAGCTGAGCAATTTGTTCCTGATCAGGAAGTGGCATTGGTCAATTCTAATGCTAATGTTGGTCAGAGTTCTAACATTTCTGATAATTTCATATCACCATCAGTGGTGCATAGCTTTGCCAGCTCAGAACAATCCCTTGGCGATTCATCAATCGGCGATTCGATTCACAACCTCGAGGCAAGGTAACAACTCTTGCGGTCACGGTTGGTCGATTCTTGAGTCAATCCTGCGGTTGATTATGAGCAGCAAAATAATCCAAATGTGATGCATGACATGGCCATTGTGGGGAGATTGTGGAGTAACCAGGTGAGTGAAGAGGAAGAGAATTGCCAACTGCCAGTTCATCCAGCCTATCCAAGTCTCAAAAGAAGCTTAGAAGAAACAAATATCCGCCAACACAAGTGAGTATAGAACCCGATCAAGAAGCCTTCTCCTCCTAATTCTCAATGAGGATTCTGTATCGGAATGCCAGGAGTAGCGAGATCCGGCTACTAGATTAGTCATCAAGAGATTGGTGATTGATAATAATCGATTTCTTTTTCCTAAATGACTGGATCAAAATTGCTCAATTCCTAACGATTTTGGAGTAATTTGGTTACAATCTCTTTGCCATAATGACGAAATAATGGATTCCTAACCTGTGGTGTTTGTGTAAGTCTTCTTCCTCCTAATATTATTATGTGCATCTAACCAAGATGTCTCTTTTGATGGCTTGGCAAAATCAAACCATTTTCTTGTTGCTATCTATGCTTCTACAAGTTATTTAGATAGGAGGGCTTTATGGTACGAGCTGCTGCTTCTTGAGATAACAATATTGGGCCTTGGTGCTTCATAGGTGACTTCAACTTCGGTGTTAGGGGCTCATGAACAACGAGGACATGGTTCTCCCTTCCACACTTTGCTTGTAGAGACTTGATACTTGGGATGACATTTGTAATATTACTCATATAGAGACTAGAGGTACCTTTTACACTGGTCGAAGATGGTCGCAGGAGCTGCTTTAGCGAGAAGAGATTAGATAGGGCTTGTTGCAATGATACTTGGTTAGATCCTGGTCTAAAATTACTTGCTGCTGTATAAGAGCAAAGATCGGATCACTTCCTCTCCTTCTTTCTATGCAACATAATGATGAATCTTATGCATCCTCTTTCAAAATTTTTATGTGAAGCCATGATCAGCCGAATAATTGCGAATAGATACTTAGCGGCCAGGATGTAGTGGGCTGTCCAATGTTCATTCTTTCTCAAAAATTAAAGTTGCTGAAAGGAAATTTGAAAAATTGGAATAAGCAACAATTTGGTAACGTCCATCACAAGGTAGATCTTGTTGCCCAGTCCTTGGATAATATTCAGAAGCAAATCAACGATCTAGGCTCCACTGATGATCTTCTTGATCAAGAGAAACATGCTCAAATTACCTTGAATCAAGCTTTGTTATTCCAAGAAGAATTCTGGAAAGAAAAATCTAGATTTGACTGGCATACTTCTGGTGATCGTAACACTGCCTTCTTTCACAAGATTACTAAGATTAGAAATTCCATGAATTCTCTTCACATGTTAAGAATGGAGGATGGCTCGATCATTTCTAGTTCGGCTGACATTGAATCTCATGTGGTGGATTTCTACTCCTCTTTATTTGCCTCAGAAAATGCTTGTACTGATAATGATTTAATTGACCTTGTCATTCCCATACGGTAGTAGAGGACAATTTAATGCTTACCAACCTTCCTTCTCCGGGAGGAGATAAAAAATACGATTTTCTCTATGAATGCTAATGGCTCCTCCGGCCTGATGGTTTTGGGGATTTTTTAGACCTATTGGGATATCGTTGGTGCGGATGTGTCTAATGCATTGATTCAATTTTTCAAGCAAGGTTGGTTCTTGCCTAATATGAATTCAATTTGGTGGCTACCATTCCAAAGTTTCAGGAGCTGATACTTTAGGTAATTTCCGACTGTGGCAAACTATAAGTTCAAGATTATTACTAAAGTTCTAGCACATGACTAGCTTTAATTGCTCCAAAGATTATTTCCCAACAGAGGGGGTTTATTAAAGGTAGGCAGATAATTGATTGTATTGGTGTAGCCTCTGAAGCGGTGAATCTTTTAGATAAAAGGTCTTTTGGGGGGAATATAGCCCTCAAGATTGATATTAAAAAGGCCTTTGATACCATGGATTGGGGATTTTTGCTCAAAGTTCTAGCCAAGTTTGGTTTTGACCCTACTTTTTGTAAGTGGGTCAAGGTAATCCTAGAATCTGCCAGACTTTCTATTTCTGTGAATGGCAAAGCTTGTGGTTACTTTGCTTGTCAGAGAGGAGTAAGACAAGGTGACCCCCTTTCCCCGCTTTTGTTATGTTTGGCTGAAGATGTGTTAAGTAGGGGGCTATCTCATCTTGTCTCCCAGAAGAAGCTTCTTCCTATGTCTAGCCCTCATGATTTACTGTCCGAAGGAGTCATGTTCTTTATGCACCGGATGATATTCTTATTTTTTGTGGGGCACTAAAAAAACTTGGATAATCCGGGCTCTTTTCAGGAGTATAGTACAGCTCGCCGCATTATTAGGCTTGATAAATCCAAGTACTATGCGGAGCAATTCCTAGTAATAAGCTTACTAGGATTACTAATAATTTGAGTTTTAGTCTTGGTAGGCTTCTTTCATTTATCTTGGAGTCCTCTTTAAGGAAGCCCAGAAATGCCATCTTCTCCTATTGCGCAGGATCAAAGCCAAGCTGCGGCTTGGAAAGGCACTTATTATCCATCATGTAGGAGAATTCGAGTTAGTCAAATCCGTAATTTATGGTATGCTATCTACTTTTCATGTCTATGGCCTATTTCCTTATTGAATAAAATTGACACTTGGGTGAGAAATTTTATTTGGTCCTGAGAACACCGAGACTAGGAAAATTGTGATGGCTGGCATAAGGTTTGTCTTGTTTATAATGAAGGGGGTCTTGATTCCTGACTTTAAAAGCTATTAACAAGTCTATGACTAAACTTTCTTTGGGAGTTATTTTCCCTTGACAAAGATTGGGCTTTATTGTTGAGGGCAAGAGTACTCAAGAATAATTTGCCTATTAGCTATCATGTGAGCTCCTCAATTTGATGCCGCTTGAAAGAGCATGTTATCTGTGTTTGAAAACTCTAGATGGCATCTTGGAGATGGTACTACAATTAATTTTTGGCGGGATAAATGGCTTTCCAAACCCATTGTTGATTTGATGAATATTCCTCCTAATCTCATTTCATTCGCCATGCTCTGATTAATGACTTTTTCAAAGCGGTCGTTTGGCAAATTCGGTCGACTTGTGGCAGGCGTTTCCCTTATGGTGCGGAAATTAAAAGGTTACCATTCCTATTGCATTACTTGACCAGTTATCTTGTTTGAGGAATCTGGTGACTCTGGTGCTCTTACTTTAAAAGAAGCTTATCGATTTACTAGGCAATCTCTTCTGCCTATTCTTGGGAGGTAAACTTCTGCAGGAGAAGTTCCATTCCCTCCTTCTAAGTCCTTCTTGATGCGGCTTATTCATGATAAATTTCCAGCGGATGACCCGGCTTTGAAGCGGGATGTAATATTGTATGCTGTCAGCCTCTGTGGGAATCATTATGAAACTACTAACCATTTGTTCTTCTCTTGCTCCTTTGCTTCTCGTCTTTGGGGTTGGTTAGGTAAGTGTTTAGACTTATTGATTGATACCACTTCTATTCATTCTGTCTTGGAGATTTGTAAGCACAATTGGAGTTCTCAAACTGCTGATGTAGTCCTTGCTGGTGTGTGCAACATTATTTGGGGCATTTGGCTGGCCAGGAATAAATGTCGTTTTGATAATTTAGCTATTCCCTTTGGTAGTCTTATAAACATGATCTCTGCTAACATTTCCATGACAGGGAATTTTTCGAAGGGTCATATGAACTCTAGTTGTGCGGAATTGATCATTCTAAAGAAATTCAATATCAATATTAAACCTCCAAAAGCTGCATGATTAAAGAGGTGTCTTTGGAATCCTCCTATTTGCTATTGGACAAAGGTAAATCTGATGGTGCAATGGAGAGGCACTCCTGGTTTAGCTTCTTGTGGTGGGAATTTTCCGTGATAAAAGCGCATTGTTCTAGGTTGCTTCGCTTTTCACATTGGAGAGGCTATGGCACTTCATCTTTGAGTTAATTGGTGCCATGATGGCAATCGAGCTTGCTTATCAAAGGGTTGACTTAAGCTCTGGTTGGAATGTGACTCAATCTTTGGTTGTAAATGCTTTCACCGATTTAAAGATAGTTCTGGCATCTTAAAAATAGGTGGCTAAATTGCTTGCATCTCACAAGGAGTATGACTTTGTTTACTCTCATGTTTATAGAGAGGGTAATGCTTGTCTTGATAAACTTGCTAACCGGTGTTTCTTATTACGGGCTTTATGTGGTGGGATTTGGTTAGGATTTTTTTAAAGGAGGACTTTTTAAAGTAATAAGTGAGCCTCCACGCTTCTGATTACCGCTAATTTCATGTTGAACTACTTCTTCCTTTTTTGCTTTTAATTTTGGTGTCTTGCAAATGATGGTTAATACCTTTGAGTGCCCAGACATAGTGGGGATGAAATGTATTATAGTGATGCTTTTGCATGCCATTTAATTTTTTTCGACCTTAGAATCACTACTTTTGGCTGGAGTTTCTTTCTTTATAGTGTGTCTTGTAATTTCTTCCATGGGTTTTGGCCTAGTCCCCCATGTGCCTTTGTTTCTTCTTTTTTCATTTTGTTAATAAATTCAGAGGGGGGTACTCTTTTTCCTTCATGATGTTTTTTCCCTAAGGAAGGTTTTGCATCAGAAGGTTTTAACGAGACCCCTTTCCCGTTAAAAAAAAAAATTAAATCTATTAAGTAACATATTACTTTATTCTTAAATTAATTCAATTTAATTTAATTATTTTTTGAATAGTCTTAAATTTTATTTTTGAAAAAAATATCAGATTATTGATAATCGTTACAATGAATCAAATTAAAGTCAGGATCAAATTAAACTATACTTAATTTGATTGAGTGAATCATTTGGTGTATTTCAAGAATGATTCAATTTGATTTGAATATTGGTTTTATTTAAGTTTATTAATTAAATAATGTAATCAATGATATTGTGATTTGATTCAATTAATAATTGATATGTTACATTTATTGAAATGTTTGAATTATTGTTGCTCAAAGAATAACCAAAAATTAAAATTATTTTTAGTGGGAAAATGAATGACTCTGGAGGAAACATGTATAATATCCTACGTGGAAAAAAAAATTCTTTTTCTATGTATATAATATTAAATAATAGAATACTATATTCTAAATATAAGATAATTTTAATTAAAATAATTTAGTAATTTAATTATTTTTTGAATAGTCTTAAATTTAACCTTTCTAAAACATATCAAATTAACGATAACTGTTACCTTGGATCAAATTAAATATAGGTATTCTCATGCAACCTTGTGTTTTCATGGGTAAGATACCCATGTGAGGTGCATGAACATGTGTATTGGCCATTAAATTAATGGTAACAGTTTTTTACTTTTTTTATATTTTGCACTAAAGATTTTTTGAATTGCAGATGAATCCTTAATCATTAATATTTAGCATTCCTTTCACCCTAAAACAGTTTTTAGAGGATAACGTGAGCAAATCGTAACTGTTTAAGCATTTTAACTGCTGAGATTGTATCTTGCATTTAATTACTCAAAAATAACAAAAAAAAAATCCTTTGAAAACTACCGTTCATCCATCACAAACTCTGATCACCCTCTTTTATCTCTCTTTGACTACCTTCCTTCACCATGGACGATTTAGAAATATATATGACATTTTTTAAAAACTTTCTTCCATTAAATGTTGCTTTTGACATAGGATGGATGTGACAAAATTTCTTCTAGCTCCGTTTGATTCCTGCACATTAAACTTTGCAACTATTCTCCGTTTTGGTTATTTTTTTCAAAATTTTTCACAAAAAATGGTTGGGGTTGGCAATCTTTTGTCGTAACAGGGCTGAACATGGGAGAGTTCTCGTATAATCTTCTTTTTAATTTTGTGCAAAAAAATAAGGAGATTTGCAGATATTTGGGTAACAGAGGTTGAACGATTCTTCTTGCTTGATTTCATTCTGTTTTTGTATTTAAATTTTGCTTGGAACATGATTGAGATTTAGAGATCTTTCCATTCCGGTGATAAATAAGGAGGAAGGTGATTGCTGACTTCTATATTTGTGAAATTATTAATTTAAATTTTAAACAAGAAACAATCTCGGTCATTAAAACACTTAAATTGTTTGGATTTTCTCACTTTATTCTCTAAAATACATCTCACTTGGGTATGCTACCCAACCAATCTAGTGGGTGTGGGAGTGTTGACCTTAAATATATTATGTAGTCAAGTCATATCAAATCAAGGTTTAATTTACATTTGATCAAATCAAATATATTATGCAGTCAAATCAAATCAAATCTTTACATTTATTATACCACTTACGTAACATAATTAATATGGGTAATTGAGGAAATAAAAATTTCTCCTTCATCAGGGTCGACAATATATATAACTAGAAACTCGTATGTTTAGGGTATCAATTTATTGTGGAAGCAAGATGGTTTTAGTCTCAAAATTTGTCTTATCAATGTTACTAACTATACTCGTTGCTTTGCTGCAGTTTAAGGGTAGTAGCAGTTTCTCCATTATACCTCCCAAGGTAACCGTTTCTATTACCAACAACTTAACTGGGAATCTTCTGCTTGGTGTTCACTGCAAAGACAAGACTCATGATCTTGGGGATCAAATGCTAGCTTTTAGACAAACTTTCAGTTTCAGATTTAGGCCTACTTTTATTTTTACTACAAAGTTGTACTTTTGTAGATTTAATTGGCTTTCTGGGTTTCACTACTTTGACATTTATATTCAGGACCGAGATAGATCAAATTGTAGAGATACATGTAACTGGGAAATAAATGAAACAGGACCATGTAAGATTATGGAGAAATCTACGGAATGCTTTCAGTGGAATCCAAATGCGGTTATAGTAGGGAGGCAGCTTGGTGAAGGGAATAATACTCTTAATATGTAACTTTTCTACGAAAAAATTGATGAAATAATATGTAAGCTTTGTTATAATAATCATGATATATATTATTTTTCCCCCTAGCCCACCCCGCTTTAAATAAAAAAAGTTAACAGTATGATTCTGTGACCAATCAAATTTCATATTACTATTTGAGTTCATCAAGCAAGCATGAGAAAACTATTTGGAATTTATCCTTTCATCAGATTTGATTATATAATTAAAAAAATTAGCTATTGTTTTTCGAAATTATTATTCCAATGTGTAATGGTGGTTTCAATATCTTGAATTGTCTAATTACTCTAAGTTATTAGCATTTGAATTTCACAGTATTTTATCAAAAAATAATTTTGTATTGAACATAATATTTAAAAAGGATGAAACAAACGAGATATAAATAAATATTTTCACAATCAAAATGTTCATCAAGCATATTACATTAATTGAAAGAAGATAAGAAGAAAAACTATAAAATAATTTAAAGCATTATCCATATATTTTAAAATTATTGTAGTAATTTATTGTGTAATCATAATTTCAATCTTGTTCCGAACTAGGCCAAAGATTGAAGGCCCAGGGTCAAGCCCACATTGAAAGCATGCGCAACAAGTTAGCCAGGGAAAACACAATCAGGCACAATCTCGCATAGGAAAGCATCACACAAGTCGAGATCTCTCATCGTCCATATAAATGATCCCTCTGATCTCGACCGTACATTAGCCGATGTACACGGATCATAACCTTATACAGATCCTGATCCTAGCTGTCTTTTCAGATCCATCAACGATGGAGCACGATTCACACCGCAATATTCGCGAGTCGATTACAAAACAACAGACTTTCCCACCAAATCACTCCACCCAATCTCTTATAAAAGGCCACCTCACTGAGTGGCCCAGGTACGATCTCTAACCCTGCTTGACTCCCACTTCTGTTCACTTACTAACTTAAGCAACAGAGTCCTTGCAGGTACGCCCACCTCCATCTTTGCTGTTAAGCTGCCACATCAATCTTTTTTTGGTCACCGTTATGACACCCTTTACCCCGAAAATGTTTATTAACGAAATAGTGCAATAACAAGTAATTTTGCTTTGAAGTACAATTGTGGATTTTCGAAATACCTTTCACAAGTAATATCACTTATCTCATTAAATCATACAGGCCAAGGTTTTAGAAGATCATTGCAAATCAATCGTTAAAACTATTCACTTAAGTAATTATAATATATATTTATATTTTCAATATACTTATTACGATATTGTAGAACATAAGCCCAATCGCAATGTCACAAGATCGTATTATCTCTTAAATCAAAATCATTATACAACAGTAATATGACACCCACTATGCCGTCGTACAAAAAATGCATGAGTAACGCGTGCAAATACTAATAAAATACAAGTTTATAAAAATCTTTAAATGAAATAGTAGTTCACATCATAAAATCCATCTGCGAAATAAATTATACAAAAAATGCAGAAGTAAACCATAACTCCGATGTCACATGTCTCAGAGCTCAACCCTTAATTTTACATCGGAAACAATTAAAAACTTAAACATAAATACTCCAAAGCTAAGCAGCAACATAAGTCTACTCCTCAGCATCCACGTCGACGTCATCACCTGCAACCTCATCATCTACTCGTACATGGGGTGTACAAGTAGCCACAAAACACAGAGGGGTGAGGAATCATACTCAAATGAAAAGACAATGGCATAGGCAAAATAACACGATGTGTCAACAGCCAATCAGTGTCTAAATATTTGTAAACAAGTCTTGACGATGAATCTTTGTGTGGTCACCAGTCAGTCGACAGTCCTATGTTGGCAACTAGCTAACTTGAACTGTTGTGGCTCAAGCAAGTGCACCTGATCGTAACTCGTAATAAAATGGAGTATAATTAAGACTCTGAATGTCGAACCCATATAGAATGCATGAGTGCTAACGTAATAAAGATCCTATGTTATTTAGACTAACGAAGGTTGTGGTTTTAAAAACGTAAACAATTAAATTGAAATAAGACAAAAGTAAGATAATTGGCGGGAACGAAATAAAGTCAATTATGGGAAACCTAAGGGAACTGGGTTCACTAATACTTAGACCTTGAATTTACTAGTTAATTACTACGAGTTGTATTCCTGGCTGAAGGCTAATCTCCCACTATAATATTAGTAATATACTCAATGATCATGCAATATTAACAGTCTTCTTTCTAAATACCCCCAATGATCATGCAAGATAAATACAAGGAAGAGCATTAAGTAACAGTGGAATTGTTAATTCAATAACTAATCAGAAACAAGCAATTATCCTTGATCCGGCATAACTTGCAAGTTCAATTATTCCTAGAGTTCCGTTAGCTAATAATGATACGATCGCCTCCAATTAAATTAACTTATTAAAAGGTATTAAGCCTTATAGGCTTAAGCATGCTAAGAATAATACAATCAACATGATAATAGGAAACTCATACAATTAACTAAATAAATATCAAGAATATAGTAAAAGATCCATCATCACCCCTAGTAATGGATTTAGCTACTCATGGTAAGTAAAAATAGCATGTAATAACAAGAATCACAATAAAAACCCATGATAGATAGAATCTAAACTAGGACACCCTTTCAGTATGACGACGATCCTTTAGTACGTTCACAATCCTCCCGAACTCTAACGACAAAATAGGATTGGGCAAGAGCTCCAGAAGTTCCTCACTCAAAGTATCAAAAGCTCTTGAAAGAGGGCTAGGAATGCCTATTTATAGGCTCTCCAGTGCACTAGGTCAAACTAACTTCAAATCTAAGCAATCTGGGACTAGGTATGGCCGTACTAGCTTTATACACGGTCGTATTGCACTTTAGTTAAGACAATGGCCCGTACTTCTGCAATGTGTACAGCCTGACAACATTGGGTACAGCAGTGCTGCCTTTGGCATGGCCATACAAAACTTTTTCTTCGACGCCAAGCTGTACTGACCATTAGGTACGCCCCTACTACTGTGCATAGTTAGGTACGGCCGTACTGATATGTCAGGCCGTACTGAAAGTCCAGATTTACAAAAAATACCTAAATCTTGCCAATTTTTGCCTCATTTACGCGTTTTTCACTCCAAGTGTTGTCTTTGTGATAATTTTACAAAATGGGACATAAATAAGTACTTTTATACTTTAAATGGTACAAAATGACATGATTTAATACTCAAAACATCCCATAAAAGTAGACAAAATTAGGGTTTATCAACTCCCCACACTTAAGTTTTGTTTGTCCTCAAGCAAATTACTTGGGTAATTATAAGAGAAACTATTTTTACTGACTAGGGGTAAAAATGAGTACATGATAACAGAGCAATATCATAAGAAATGGTAAGAAAAAGAATGCCCAATTAGAGGTGTAAGTTCCACAAGCTCGTCAATCTGTGATTAAAAGTTACAATTCTCACCACTGTCAAAGTGTTTAAAGGTATAGTCATGAATGCTCAAATTTTCCCAAAGAAGTGACATTGCCATAGACTTGTACATTGACCAAAATTCTACTACTAAAATCCACTTATCATGCAAAAGAGGGGAACAAAAGGGGTTTTTCATGGGTTGTAATGGGGCCAAAGTAATAATTTAGGTGGGCTAAAAGAAAGAAAATGTCATGCAAAGGGGTCAGAAATAAATCAACTAAACAAGTAACCTTCTTCTTTTTAACTATAAAGAGCAGACAAGAATCCCTCTAATATTTTTCATTTTTCTCTTTTTATTACCTAAAGGTAGTGACACATTTTTTTATTCTTTTCTTTTTCTCTTTTTCTTTTTCTTGCTTTCCTTTCCTCTTGTGATGCTTGTATGCAACAAATAAACAATTTAATAATTTTAGGAGGGGAATGTAATTGCTAAGCCTTCCTTTTAATATACTTTTCTGAGGGATTCCTAACATTATTCTTTTGATTTTTTTTACCACTAATTGCTCTAACAACTGCATTATCCAAGGTTACCAGAACAATAAAAATTAATAGCATAAGAGGGATACCAAAGAAATTTAGCAATAAATACAAAGATGGGCAACTAGTGGAAAGATAATTTACAAGTATAAAGCAGGCCTTAAAAAAATCCTAAATTTTCCCCTACTAATTTCACATGAAAGCAAATTTTTATTCACTTTGCGATGGTATCAGAGCAAGTTCTAGAATGCACAACATGGAAAAATATCACTTAAACAAAGAAAAGAGGTAAAAATATGATGTGACCTCTTATTTAGGCTAAAAACTCACATTTAGTGGTTTAACAGAAGAATTGAGACTCATAAAACTTTAATGCTAATTATCAGCAAATTCTAAGGATAGCAATAATCTCATTTCAATCACAAGTTATCAGAAAAAGTTTTAAGCAGCCCCAAAATCAGAAAATATTAAGCTCTCCATAATTTTACAGTTGCAAGCATAGTCAAGTAATAATAATGTAAATTCCGCCTACACTTATTTTTAGCAGTGTCCTCACTGCTAGCAGTAATAACATAAGTACTACAAGAATGCAGGCAATTAATTAGGCGCCAAAAATAAAATAAGGTGGAATGAGACTCTCCTCTAAATAATTTCACGAGCAAATTGCAAAGAGATGAGTCAAACATTGATGATGTCTTCCCATTACCATGGAGCTGGTAAGCGGGTGTAGAACTTTGCATCAAAAGAACTAAAAACTTTAGAATAGAAATAAATAAGAACAAAATAAAAACTCCAAATAAATCTAATAATAACAAGCAAAATAAAATAAAAAAACTCCCTGTGAGTGTGCATACATACAATCCATTTTGAATACAATAGCAAATAAAATGCTTAAGTACTAAAATGGAAAATAAAAGAATGACCCACATCACTCAGTAGGTGGTGTGGCTGGAGCTGCTGGAGGAGTCCCAGAATAGCTATAAGCTGCCCCCCTGGGCCAGGAATCTCTGACCTACCTGGCCTATGCTCTATAAAACTAAGCTGCAACTCATCGAGTCGTGCTATGATGTGCTCGGTGGAGTGGGCTTGGGGTGTTGGCTCTGCTAGTGGTGGTGGTGGCTGCTCCTCAACTGGCTGGTCCATTTCTGCAGCCTGATACTCCTAATGAGGCTCCTCTGGCCTCACAACCACTTACTATCCATGGCCGAGTCTCCGCAAAACACCTATGTTGCAGAGTGTGGGCAGTGTGATAGGTTCCATCTGTATGGTAGTAGCTCTCGCTGTTGGTCAAACTCTTAAAGACGCGGCATGCCTGGAGATAAAAGAGCTTATAACTAAGTAGTTGGTGTTCTGCGTCTACAGGTGAAGGCCGGTCTGTACGCAAGTGCGCAAAAGAAACATCCCTGCATCGCATCGATGTCCCTGGCCATCTATCATAGCCTAGATAAGGAAAAGGTCGGCTCAGGTGACCGCCCCATCATTGAGGGCTCGACTGTTTCTGGATCTCTAATCTTGCTGGCCTTAGCTCTGCTAGGGACGTAATGGGCATTCCCAGTGAGAGCCTGTCATCCCTCTGGTACATCTAAGAGGGCCCCCAAGTACTCTAGGGTCTCCACTGTCTGTGGTGTCTCAAATCCTAGTGCGATATTAAAATCGGCTAGGGTCATCACATGTCTCGTCCTGCGGAGGTAGAAGATAACAACTAACTCCTGATTAGGCTCCTTGTCCATGTTGGGATGCTCGGACCCCCCGTTCTCTCATGTGGTAGCCATAGGTGGCTAAAAGTTTATGCAAAAGAAGGCTTAGCAAAATTCTTTTCCCTCCTAGAATTATTAAGTTGTTAAATTTTTGCATAAAAAGCATCAAAGGAGGAAAGGAAAGAAAAAGAAAAAAATAAAAAAAAATTACGTTTCTGCCTTCAGAAAATACAAGAAAAATTTGTTGATCAAAATCAGAGGGATTCTTGCTTGCTCTTTAAAGTGCCAAAAAAAAGAAAAAGGTTAATTGTTTTGGTTGATTTGTTTCTGATCTCTTTGCATAACCCTTTTCTTTCTCTTATCCTACCTAACATTATTACCTTGGCCCCATTACAACCCAGGAAAGACCATTTTTCCTCTTTTCAATGATAAGTAGACTTTAATAGTAAAGCTTTGGTCAATGCACAAGCCTACGACAATGTACTTCTTTAGAAAAATCTGAGCATTTATGACTATGCCTGTAAACACTTTAAGAGTGGTGAGAAGTGTGACTTGTGAATCACAGATTGTTAAGTTATTGAACTTATAACTCTAATTGGGTATTCTTTATCTAGGTATTTCTTATGATATCACTTTGTTATCATACACTTATTTGTGCCCCTATTCAGCGAAAAATATTTTCTCCTATAATCACCCAAGTAATTTGCTTGAGGGCAAACAAAGTTCAAGTGTGGGGATGTGTTGGCACTCCAATTTGTCTATTTTTATGGGGTATTTTTAGTACTAAAACATGTTATTTTGCACCATTTAAAGTATAAAAGTACTCACTTATGTCCCATTTTGCAGAAATATCATAAAAACAACGTTTGGAGCAAAAGATGCGAAAATGGACCAAAAACTGGTAAGTTTTAGAGATTTTTTGGCATTTCTGGACAAGTGGTACGGCCTGACATATATTTAGTACGACCGTACCTATTCAAGCATCGTAGTAAGGGCATAACTCATGGTCAGTATGGCCTGGCGTCAAAGAAAATGTCCAGTACGACCATACCAAAGGCTATACGGTCGTACACAATTGCTGTCAAGTGGTGCTGAATGCACAAGTTTGGGACAGTGTCGAAACTCAAGTGCGGTACGTGTGACACCCTCTACCCCGCATGTTATCGTTACGAAAATAAATTAAGAAAAAATGTAACTGCTGAAAAATACAGTCAAATAAAATTTTCATAAATAAGGATAGAGTCGTCACACTCTCATAAACTTGCGGAAATAATCAATTGACAGTCACGAATAAAATTCAAATGATACAAACACCCCGATGTCACAACGTCTCAGAGCTGACCCTAAACATGTACTTCGAAAATAACAACATCGATAATAACCAAAACATCGAAAATCCTAATCTACGATGACCGCGCCCATAGATCACTCCTCAGCCACGTCGTCATCGTCACCTGCAGTCTCATCGTCTAAACACACACAATGGTGTATGAGTAGCCACAGCAAAAAGGGGTTAGACATCATATACAATCATAGCACCAAACAGCAAAGGACACATCTTAAGCAATGCGCATACAACACGTTAACTTAATTAACACATAACAATAATGCTTGACTCAACGAGTACCTATGCAATCCTATACAACGTCTACTTCACCGAACATGTGGATCCAAACTAACTCAGATGAGCGAGTGAGAAAACATCATCACTCTTGAGTACGAACAGTGTCTAGTCAGGGTAACCGGTATATTTATTGGTCACGCCCCAGCTGTGGTAGCTATCCACCGCCTTTATATAAGACGCTCCTACCCGATTGACCCCCAAGGCCGGGTACCTTGCCCATCATGGCCGATACTATATCGCATCATCGTTGCTCACCCCCAATAACGTTAACTTAACAAGACACATATGATGCATGAACACAAACCAAACAAGTGTCTAACAACAACAACAACAACAACAACTCACCAACCATCTCATCAAGCGGCCGGCTATAACAACGATAACAAGGTACTACTCGTCAGTAAACTGACAAATTTCCCACAATCTTGGAACAAGTCCAAGTTATCAACCTACCTCACCACACTAAGTCTAGGCTAACTTAACTAAATTTCCAACTCTTAACTCAAGTGTTTCAACTTACTTATTTGACCGGACGTACCGTACTACTCCCCTAAAATTATAGGACACTATCCAAGAGAGTTTGGGTCAATACTTATTATATCCTGAATTTAAAAATTCAATTAGTGATACTTTGCAAAAATAATTCTAGACTTAGTCATCTTTCTGCATAATTTTTTCTGTGTAACTATTACTCTAAGTTGTCAACTAGGCTGAAATACTCATAACACCAAATCTTGCTTCTAAAGCATTTAAACCATCGACACCACGATATGACCATCATATCCTAGTCCTAAGACTTGCTTGTACCATAACTTAAACGCTAAAAATATCATTATACCTTAGTTAACTCCTAACAATTACACCCATCATCCATACTTTATCCTTTCACATAACCATGATATACCACCTAGAGAATCTAAGTGTAATAAACCACACTCTATGATCATCTAGCTCTCACTCAACACAACAAATCCAGAACATCAAATAGCAACAAGCAATCTCATTTAAACACATTTACATACATTTATCAATAACAAACCAAGACAACCAAATCATCATATGATCCATACATGACATTTGGTCGTAACACATCAATTCAAACAACACCTTATAAGACAATTTCAATTAACATTAACATCATGACATAATTTAATAACAAATTTTCCCATCACAATGGCAATGGTACTTATTTTGCACAACCGCGCCAAGTCTAGGGACCATGGGACGTCCCTATTGCCTAATTATATCCATAAGCCCACTAATCTTGTATCCATCTACCCCTTACCTCAATAAAAAGTTTGAAGTATTCCAAGGTGAAGAAAACTGGCTACAACGACAATTTGAGCACCAACTGAGCATAGGATAAAATTTTTGGAAGAACGAAACGCGGCTGGAAAAAATAATAATTAGTATAATATATTTTTTTATAATTTTTAAGGCTGAAACGAAATTAAAAGGAAGCAAAAAGAGTGACCGAAAAACGTCATACCGAGACAAAAGGGTTACAAGGGGTCCGGCGTCAACTTCACCGAATCGAGCAAAGGAGTAGTGCTTCTTGAAGGTTTCGACGCGAGGAATCCAAAAATGGCATCCGTTTTTCGAACCGAAAACTGTGGTGGCCGAAAAAGTGACAGTACAGTTCGCCCAACAGAACAAAACGCGACGAACGAAGCCGCGATTGAATAAACAGATGCCGAAAACGTGTTCTTAGGTCGATTTCGAGTTGGGTTGTAAGTTTTGGGATTTTTCTGTGGTCTAGGGAGTGAGAACTTGAAGAGAGAAGTTCCAAGTTTTGCAAAGATGCAGTACGCTCACGATTTCTTTACGTAGGAGAGGACGATGAATAGCGGCTCAATGTGGAACAGGGATGTGCGCTCTGGAGGAGAAAAGAACGTGGCATCATGGGCTATGTCATCCAAGCCCAATTTTTCTTTAAAAAAAACAATTTTCACTTAAAAACAAAACACCATTTCTATACTACTTCTAAAATAAAATATTATTCTAAAATATTTATAATAAATTCAAGACTAATATTTACAAAATAAGGTAAAATAATATAATTAAAATATACTAATTATTAAGGTAAACACACACAAATTGTCACAAAATTACCATATAAGCACACAATTTATAGATCCTAAGAATTCAAATTTGAGGGTGTTACAACTCTCTCTTAACAATAGTACTAAGAATAATAATAAAATATCATTTCAGTACTCCTTAAATTTAAATAATTATTAACAAGATAATATTAATATTTCAAACTAATGTTTTACAAAAATAAAGATAATAATAAAACAATAAAGCATTACTAAAAATACTAATTTCCAAAGTAACTTACATAAAAATTCTCACAAAAATTATTAATATATTCAGGCATATATACATATGTATTAATACGAAAATTGGGGTGTTACAGTACGGTCGTGTATAAACTCAGTACGGTTGTACCTTGTCCCAGATCGCCTAGATATAAAGCCAGTTGACCTAATTTGTTGCCTAACCTATTAATAGGTCTTCTCATCCCTCTTTGAAGGGACTTTTGAACCCTTGTGACCCTTTTGCTGATTGCTGACCTTAGAGCCTTTTGCCCAGACCTTTTGTGCCGCCGGAGCTTGTGAGGAACGCGAAGAACGTGCTTAAGGACCATCGTCATACCGAAAGGGTGTCCCGGTTTAGATTTATTTTTTCTATTATGGGTTTTTATTGTTTTCTAGATGATTGTATGCTATTTACGCTTACCATGAGTAGCTAAATCCATCACTAGGGGTGATGGGGGATCTTTTATTATGTTTTTGATATTTATCTAGTTGATTCTATGAGTTTCCTAGTATCCTATTGATTTTATTATTCTTAGCATGCTTAATCCTATAAGGCTTGATCACCCTTTAATAAGTTAATCTAATTAGAGGCCATCCTACCACGATTAGTTAACAGAACTCTAAAAGTAATTGAACTCGTATATTATGCCGGATCAATGATAATTGCTTGTTCCTAATCGGTTATTAAATTAATAATTTCACTGTTGCTTAATGCTCTTCCTTCTATTTATCTTGTATGATCATTGGGGATAATAGTTTAGGAGAAGACTGTTAATATTGCATGATCATTGGGTATTAATAACATTAGAGTGGGAGATTAGCTTTCAACCATGAAATATAGCTCATAGTTATTAACTAGTAAATTCAGGAACTAAATATTGGTGAACCCAGTTTCCCAAGGTTTCCCATAATTATCTTATCTCATTCTTATGCACTGTTTAATCTTTATTTTGTTTGTGTTAAGCACTACATTCGTTAAATCACAACCTTCGTTAGTCTAAATAACATAGGATCTTTATTAAGTTAGTACTTGCGCATTCTCTGTGGGTTTGACATTCGGACTCTTAAATATACTCCACTTTATTACAAGTCACGATCAGGTGGACTTGCTTGAGCCGCAACACTTAAGCGTGGGATGCTCCATGATTAAACATTGGAACATTTAAGTATGGAAATGGGAACACTCAAACATGAGCCACCAAACAGACCTACGAGCTAGGAGCCACATGTCACACTCAGATTGAACCGCGTTTGAGAAGCTACTTCACGACGAAGCACATGTCTAGTGCGCATGCTTAAGCGTAGAAACTCCCATGTCAAAGCGTCAGCATGCTTAAGCATGGCGACCAAAACATGTTTTTTTATCAATTCATTTCAATTTCATTTTTCACCCTTTACTTTTATCAAAACACGACCAGAGAGACAGAGAGGGAACCAAGGAAGCCATTGTTGAGGGTTCTAAGCTTTGGAGCTTGAATCCAATTCATCCAAGTGGTACAGTTCAATATCGATTATACCGTTGAGTTCGTGGTTCTTCGTTCTTCATCCTACCTACTTATGATCGCTAATACATCATGGTAAGTCGATGTGCTGACAGTAAACTTATTTTTCATTTAGTATGGTTTTGCTCTGTTCTTCTTTCATTCTAACTTTTGACTTCAATCTGACGCTGCTTTTGGTCCATGTGCCACGAAACGAGTATCGAACGAGCTAGGGTTTTACCCGGAGTCGAGAACCCATTTATGGAACTCGTACGACATTATTCACGTTTTTGTGGTTTTGGTGTAAGTTGAGATACTAAACACGCGAGGAATCACCTGAGGCTTCCAATTTTGTGGCTGGTCAGTATATAGACCCTTAGAACCATCCTCATATGATTATTGAACTATTCTTGCTTATTTAGTTGTCCTAATTCTAATCTGAGTGTGTTTTTGGGTTTCTGATAAAATATAGGTCTTAACAATGTGCTCAGTGGAATTTTTGGGCTATCCCCGCTATTTGTGGTGTTGATGGATGAATCCCTCTAGGTAGAGAAGGGTATCAATTTGCTTGCTCGTGAGCTCATGAGTGAGACCGGTGGACAGGAAGCGGTTGCAATTGCATTGGATACCAGGTGGGAGAAAGAATGCACTTTCATTGGGATGTGTTAAGTAGAATAGAATGACTGACATGTGTAGGGTGACCTAAGTCATACTAAGGGTTGATGTCAGTAACACCTAAGGATAAGGGTTACGGTCCGCGGCATCTAAGGATAGGCGTCGTAGACCCATCAACCAACCTAGGTTTGATTGATTAATAATTATAATTGTCTGATAACACGCTTTGCATTCAAATTGTGATGCATATATTATATGTGGGGTTGTAACATGCTTAGGGTAACATGATTATATGCTATATATGCTGATTTATATATGTCTGAAACATATTTACCTTCGCCCTAATATTGAACAATTTGATCCTTGTATAACAAGTTACTTCAATATTGGAACGTGTGAAACAAGATTTTCATCATGACTTAAAGGGTATGTGAGTTTAATATGTGGTGAGATATGTGATGAAAAGGTGTTGGATGCATGAAAATATTGCATTAGTGACACTCCATTCTTGACTTGAATGTGAGAGGAGAGGATTCCTAATGGGAAAGGGGAATACCTCGTAAAGTAGGTTAGAGCCACTCCTTCCCTATTGGGAATGGGGCAACAGAAGTCCCTAATGGAAAAAGGGGAGGAGGATCTCTATCGAGAAGGGGGTACCTCATGGCTTAGGATAGTGTCACCCCACCTCTATCAGGAAAGGGAGACGGGAGTCCCTAACGGGAAAAGAGGAATGCGTATTCCTATCGGGAAAGGGGAATACAGCGACAATAGTTCAATATGCACAAACCATTGAGAGACATGGAAATGAGTGGAATGGATAATTAGGTATAATTGAGATTTCCTATATTATTGTCATCGACTGCTATGCTTTTTGTTCTACTGTGAAATTTCCCTCTTTATAATGGTTGAGTTATTCTTATCTCCTACATTGTATGCTTGTGTATATATGTGCTTGTTATAGACTTTTTTTGAGGAGGATCATGCAGTAGCAGCATCCAATGGTGCAGTTCCTGTTGATGCATATGGTGATGATGCAGGACCCGAGGATCCCCGACTAGGGGATTTTGAGATCCAATATCATGACTTTGATGACGTGGGTTAGGAGATTGACGATGCACGCTAAACAGTTGTGTACACTGGGATGCTCTCAGTGTACTTCCATATTCCTGGTTTTCCAATTACTTGTTTTGCTGGATACTTTCACATATGTCAGCGGCTTCCTTTTGCATGGATGTAGTAGGCGCCTTATGTTCCTCATGATTTTGACTATGCTAGGCATTCTCCTATGTACCCTCAGCAGGTGCCTATACCCGCAGCCAGTCATTCAAGTGGACTGAGTCAGAGAGGGAGGTACAGACGTAGAACTGGAGAGATGTCTGGACCATATCAACCAGCGTCCACCCCCAGTACTGTCGCATCTTCCAGAGGCGATCAGGATCTCAGAGTGGGAGATCTTAGTATCCCTCTCGCTGATGGTTTACTGTTTTTTTTGCCCAGGAGTCTGTTTACTTTGCCTCACAGGTTATGTCTTTTGGACTACAATGTGACACTTTTACACTATGCTTTGCGTTTAGCACTCTGATGACACCGGCCGTACTTATGAGGCCACCATTTGGTATGTATATATTTGTATTACACATATAGCTTTCACTTACACGTGACGTGTCGTTGTCTTATTTATGTTTTCAGTTTTTAATTTCCGCGCGTTTTCATCTTATTACACGCTTATCCACGTTAACTAAAGCGACTTAGGTTAATTATTTTATCACAAGCCTAGAAAAGATTGTGCGGTGTTACATTTGTGGTATCAAAGTAGTTCAGCCCTAACTGGACTGTGAGGAACTTTAAGGTAATAATTCTGCCCGAGTCTAGTCATATTCCCACCGAATACTAACTATGTTTAGAGTTAGGTAGAGCATCTGAGTTATCTGTATTGCTTAAAACAAAGATAAGGATCTAAGAATTCGTAAGATATATTGCATATACCTTTATGATTTTTTATATCTTATGAAACCTGAGCTAATGAATTCTTTTTGTAGGACTTCATGGCTCGTCCACGTGGTAAACCTACTCATGAGAGAGTGGCTGAGGAGCATCATGGGAATGGGGAAAATTCCAATGTGGGAGGTGATGATGAATCAAGTGAGACATTGCGCACTGTCAAGGGGTTGGCTACCACCATGTTGCAGCAAACTCAACAGAATGCTCAGATCGTGCAAGCCACCCAAAACAGGCAAAACAAAAGGAAGTGATGATAGCAGGATGACTACCTTCCTCAAGGGAAACCCTTCACAGTTTGATGGGGAGTTTAACCCTGAGGGTGCAGAGAGGTGGATCCAAGAGATTGAGAAAATTTTCACGGCAATGAACACTCTTCTGGAAGAGCATGGGAGAGTAGTGACTTGGGAGTTATTCCTAGAATGTTTTCTGAAGAAGTTTGTTGAGACTCCAATTTATCTATTTTTATAGGGTATTTTTAGTGTTAAAACATGTTAATTAGTGCTATTTAAAGTATAAAAGTACTCAGTGTAATATCCCCACTTTTTATTAATTTTCTAGTTGCAGTAATTCATGCATTACTTATTGTTTAGGCTAAATTGCATTTTTAGTCACCCTATTTTGCTCAAATTTTTTATTTTAGTCCCTCTATTTCTAATTTCGGACATTTAGTCCCCCTATTTTTAAAAATTTTGACATTAAGTCCAAATGTTAATCTGTCAGCAAATTTGTATGACGTGGCATGACGTGGCTCTCATTAAACTTACATGGCATCTTACTGTGTGATACATTTCAGCAAATTTGGTGCCATGTCATCAAAAAAGCCATCTCATTAATTTAGAAGACAAAAAAAAAACCTAAAATCCTAAAATCCCTCAAATTAAAAAAAAAACCCTAAAAACAAACCCCCATCTTCAGAAATCCCAGAATCCCAGAATCATCCCCAACCTAAATCCCAGAATTTAACTAACCTAAATCAAGCTAAATCAAGCGCAATTTCCACCGCAATTTCACCATCTTCAGAAATCCCAGAATCATCCCCAACCTAAATCAAGCTTCCCAAATCATTCCAAAATCATCTTCAGAAAAACAAACGCAACCGACCCCCAATTTCACCACCATTATCCCCAACCTCACCCTCAAAATAACAATTCCAAAATCCATAGCCACTGTCTCACATTCCTCCAAAAACAACCATTCCAGATCACACGGTCCGGATAAATCCCACAAAACGACACCGAAGAAGAAACCCAGAAGAAGAAACCCTAAAATCCCAAATCATTCGATGCCATGATCTCATCTTCAGAAACCCAGAAGAAGAAACCAAGAATCCTCTTCGGAACCACCCTTAGAAAGCATGTTAGAGTGGCTGGGGGTGGGTTTATTGTTGTTGCCCGAGATTCCTCTTCACCTTCTTGATATACAGAGGAGAGTTTTGAGAAAAAGAAGTATTTATTGTTGTTGTTGGTGGTGGTGGGGATGGGTTTGCTGATGTTTAAGGGATTATTGAAATCGTCGTCGTCGTCGAGGTCGTGGGTGCCGGGGCGAGAGGAATCGCAATCGAGGAAGAGGGCGAAGTCACTGGCAAAGGAAGGTTTGCAGGAGGTGCTTGCGGTGGAGTCACGTGGGGCTGTGGAGGAGATGATTTGGGTTTCTGGATTTGATCCAGAAATTGGTTTTCAATTTGGGATTTTAGGTTTTTTATTTTTATTTTTAATTTGTGGTATTTATTATAAAATAAGGTAATGACATGGTTTTAATGACGTGGACTATTTTGATGAAATGACTCCATAAAAAATGACACATCAAATGCCACATAAGGTAAATGAGAGCCACGCCACTAAATTTGGGTGGCAATTTAACTGATGTACCAAATGTCAGAATTTTTAAAAATAGGGGACTAAATGTTCGAAATTAGAAATAGAGGGACCAAAAATGCAATTTAGCCTATTGTTTATTTGCTGATTTTATGCCATGTTGTAAGTTTATTTCATTATTGGATAGTAAGTTAAGGGGTGTGATTAGCAAAACTGGACTAAGCCAAATAAAATTTTATATCTAGGGATAGCATTTCCCTCACAAACAAATACCCCACTCTCTCTGCCCCCTACTTACGGACACACACACCTACACACTTGCACTTTTCAATTACACCAATAGCAACACATGCAGCAAGGAGGAAAAGGACAAAAAAAGAAAGAAAGAGTTCATCCTCCTTCCCTATCTCCATTTTCTTTCACCTCCCATCTTCTATTTTTCCACAACACCATAACCTTGAGAACTGAGAATGGAGGCAACAAAACAAACACAATCTCTTTCCTAAATTGGTGCTGCCATGCGCATTCTAGGAGAGGAAGAGAAGGAAATCCTGTTTCTTAGTTGGGAGCAAAGAATCTAGGTTGAGCTAGAGAAGGGGATAGAACAAGGGGGTTTTGAGCCTAATTTCTTACCTCCTTCAATTGCTGCCATTTTCCTTTAGTTCCAAGACTTGTAAGTCCCCTTCTTTTTCCAACTTCAGCTTGTGTTCCTCTTCTGTATGTATAGTGTATTTTGTTGAATATGGGGTGAAAGCATGATAATATTTGTGAGTAATAATTTCCCTTACTTTGAGTGCGATGGACTTAGTTGATTTGCGTGAATGAGTTGCTGGTTCTACATGTGAATCTATACCTTTTTGGTGAAATAAGAGTTGCTGATGTTTATAGATATGTGAGATTTTGAATGCTAAAAATTCTGCATAAGAAGTGTTTGATAGAATGTGTTAGTAAGCTAGAAAAATGGATTAGAAAGGATTATGTGAAGTGTGGATGTTAGAGGGGTGAATTTGTTTGACATTTTGTGAAGTGAGTTCATGAATGGAACATGGTCATAGATGGGATTAAGTGACTGAACTAAGGTTTAGGTTTCTGGCTAAATCCAAGTGAAACGGTATGATTGTTGTCCTCAAACTCGTATAGACATAGGTCCAGTATTTTGCTCATAACTCTTTCCATAGAACTCCTTTTTAAATGATTCTTATTTTTTTTAGAAACTAGACTCATTTCCCTCCAATTTGAGCACAAATTTCGTTGCATTTAACTGAGTATTGACATTTTAAAATGCGTCACAATTTAGGGGACAGTAGCTGTTCTGTTTTCCTATATCAAGTTATTAAATTGTACTATTTGGAGAATTATTTTGTAAAATAAAAATTATATTCATAAACTAGACATCCTAAGCTTTCCAAAGAGTGGTCATGATTATAGTAACAAAATTCTGCACTATGGTTAATAATATGAACGCCTAGTGTAATTGATATTTAGTATGAAGAACCTTTGTCAAAAATGCTGCAGTGTTGTAAATTGAATGTCTATTTGAAGTGCTCTGTGACATACAAGAACTCATGCTAAAATTATGCATTGTGTGATAAATTGGTGTGCCTATTTGGATTGGTGATTGGATATGAATAACCTTTACAAAAATTCTGCACTATGTCATTTAAATTGGATACTTGAAATCGGTTTGGATTGGTATTTGTTATGATTAGTAATTAAATTTCTCATGAGACATGTGTTGAATGAATAACTCCGTCCAAGTAAGGGCCCAGTAGAATTAGCTGGTGATGAACGAACGAGTTTCCAAGAATAATTCTACTTCGAGTAAGGACTCGGTAAAAAGAGCCGGTGATGAAAGGGTGAGTTATAAGAAACAACTTTACTCGGAGTAAGTGTTAACACTCCATTTTGTCTATTATTTTGGGGTATTTTGAGTATAAAATATTATAATTTTATTCCTTATTAGATAAAATATGCTCACTATTTTCTCATTTATACAGAAAAGTAATAAAGGCAACATGGAAAGCAAAATAATGAATTTTGGGAAGATTTTGGCGAGTTTTAGAGATTTTTAGCGTTTTTGGACAAGCGGTACGGCCTGACATATACTCAGTATGACCATACCTATTCAAGAGAAGCAGTAGGGGCGTACCCCCTTGGTCAGTATGACCTGGCGCTAAAGAAAAAGTCCAGTACAGCCGGACCAAAGTAAGTACGGCCATACACAATTGCAGTCAGGCCGCATCCAGTGCAGAAGTATAGGTCAACGTCGCAACACAGGCCCGGTACGGCCGTGTATAAACTCAGTACGGCCGTACCCATACTAAAGCCTATAAATAGGCATTCTGACCCCCTTTTGAGAACTAACTCACTCTCTAAGGGAGAATTCATTCTCTCTGTGTGAGGGTCTTTTGCTTTAGACTTTACCTATTGTCTTTTACTTTAGACTTTGCCTCTTGTCTCTTGTCTTCTTTTCTTTTAGGATTGCATGTTAGGATTTATGTTATTCTATATTTTGTTGAGAAACAATATATGTAACTAACTCCATCACTAGGGGTGATGGGGGATCTTTTATTATGTTCTTGATATCTCCTTAATTGCTATTTTGAATTCCTTATTATCCTTTTGAATATATTGATCTTAGTATGCTTAATTCCATAGGATCTGGCAAATTCTTTATAAAACTAGTTAATTGTGGTAACAAGATCAAAGTTAACTAGTAGAACTATAGGATCACAGAACTCGCTTTATACGCCGGATAGGTTATTGCTTGTTTCCAATCAGTTGTTAGATTGTCAAACCCACCTGTACTTAATGCTCTTTCCTTCAATTATCTTCTTGGACCAAACGAAGTAATTAGTTAGGGGAAAGGCTATTGCACGCTAGGAAGCCTTTAGTAAATTAGAGTAGGTGGTTGGCTTTCAATAAGAAAATATTTCATAATAGCAAGGTAATAGATTCAGGATCCAGTATTGGTGAATCCAGTTCCCCTAGGCTTTTCCTAATTGATTTCTCTTTAGTTCTTGCATTATTACTTTGATCTCGTTATTTACAATTCAATTGTCTTGCTCTCAAAACCATTACTTTCGTTGGTCTAAATAATAAGGATCTCTATTAATTTAGTACTCGTGCATTCTCTGTGGGTTCGACATTAGGAGTCTTAAAAATACTCCACTATTATTACGAGTTACGATCAGGTGCATTTTCCTGAGCCGCAACAAGTTTTTGGCGCTGTTGTCAAGGAATGTTTTAGCGATATTAGACCAACGAGATTCTTGTTAATTTAGACCTTTTTTTTTGTTATTATTATTGTCATTTTTATTATTATTACTATTATTTTCGTTATTAGTGTTATTAGTTAGTATTAACTTCAAAAAAAAAAAGTTTCTTAACTGCTTGTTATTATTAGTAATTATTATTATTTTATTATAAAAAAATTGGTTGTTTAGTATTATTATTATTATTATTATTATTAGTTTAAAAAAATAGTAGATAGAGTGATTTGTTTTATTTTTAGTTCTTTAGATTTAAGATCTAGTTTTACATACAAAAATCCAAAAAGATTTCTCTTTAATCTTTTTATCTATGTTTTAAATTTTTGTTTGGTTGTTTATTTTATCTCTCTACCTATTTATTTAGATCTTATCCTATATTATCTTATTCTATTTTGTTTTGCTTGAATTTGATATCAAAAATCCAAATTTTTTTTTCTTTTTTTTATATATTCTGATCTTTCTTTTTCTTATCTTATTTTGAATTTGAGATTAGATATAGACATAATTTGAATTTGAATTTAAGAAGAGATTTGATAAGGATTGGATTAGGATAATATTACCTTATTTTGCTTTGATTTTATTTGAATTTTATTTTATTCTAACTTTCCTTATTTTGTTTGATTTTGATTTTGTTTTATTTTATTTTGAATATTGAACAAAAAAAGATCTTATGGATCCTGTCCCTTTCTGTAAGTATTGTGGTTATTTGGTAGGACATGCTGACAACTGCTATTCTTTGTGAGCATTGCGGTGATGTAGGACATGAATGGCAAGACTGTTCAGTATATTAGGCAGAGACCAACTATTGGAGAAATCGGAATCAATTAGAAGAACTTGATGAAAGATTCAAGTATTTAGAAAAAATAGTGAATCAAAATAGAGAAAAATAAGAATGTTTGAAAAGTCAGTTTTCTAATTGGGTAGTATTAATGACACAACAAGCTCTAGAATCGCCGCCCACTCAAGTTGAGCCCAACCCCAAGGTGGAATACGAAGTCACCATCCATGAGAGTGTTGAAGAGCTTAATGAAGAACTAACCATGGAGGAGATTTTGGCTAAATATGGGAAGAAGCTTGGTGACCCATTTGATGTTTTCGAAACTCCTATTGAAGAGCCCAAGTCTGAGCCTGAGTGTGAGGAACAGTCAATCACAAGAACAATTGAAACTCCTACTGAAGGGAGTCAAGCTGATCAAATTGAAGCTCCTACTGAAGGGAGAACTCATGAAGATAACAAAGAAGACCCCACAGTTCTTGATTTGGAGCAAAAGGAGGAAGTCCCAATTAATTTGAGACAAATTCTTTTGGCCAAAATCGGTGATGCAGTTATTGAGGTTAAAAAGGGGAAAGTAACCATAAAAAGTGGTAAGGAAGATGATGTCTTAAAGGTTTTAAATTCTACTAAAAATCTATCTTCATTCACTTTTTCCTATTTTACTAATAATGTGGTTGTTTTTAATGGCTTTGATGACTTAAGAATGCAGGAACCTTTAGAAGAAATTACTAACTTACAGGATCCTGTTATAGTGGTAGGTGATGAAGAAATAAAAATTCCACAATATTTCGAAGTCTATCCACCACTTGGTAAAAGAAAAAAACAACTTGAACCATATAGTTAAAAAGTGGAGAAGAGGAAATGTAATAAATGCAAAATTCACCCTTTGAGAGCCGCCTGATTGACCACTTTTAAGCAAACTGTTAGGCTCACGACGTTAAACAAGCGCTTTGCAGGAGGCAACCTGTCTTATTTATTTTTTTGTTATTTAGTTTAATTTTATTTTATATTTTTAATAGTTTATTGTGATTTACAGTTTCTCTAGAGGCATTGACAAGGCAGCATCATTAATTGAATCACTCCAGCAATTTGCTCGTGAAATTATCAGAGGGGAGTACCTTTCCACCTTAAATTATTTTTAGCACTTATTTTAACTAGATAAATTTTTATTGCTTAGTTTATAACTGTTAGTAGTGAGGACACTGCTAAAAATAAGTGTGGGAGGGAACTATGAACTATAATTACAATTACTTGGCTATGCTTATAACTATTAAATTATGAAAAATTTGATAATTTTTCTAATTTAGGGGCTATTTTTAAAAAAATTTCTGACAACTTGTGATTGAAATGAGATTATTGTTAATTTTTGAATTTGCTGATAATTAGCATTGAAGTTTTTATGAGTTTCAACTTGCTTGTGTAAACCAGTAAATGTGATATTTGAGCCTAAATAAGAGGTCATACTATATTTTTGCCTTTTTTCATTGTTTGAGTGATATTTTTCCATGTTGTGCACCCTGGAACTTGTGCTGAGACTATTACAAAGCGAATATAAATTTAATTTCATGTGAATTTGGAAGGGGCAATTCTAGGAATTTTTCAGGCCTACTTCAATTTTGTTACAAATATTTTACCACTAGTTGCCCATTTTTGTGCTTATTATTATATTTCTTTGGTACCCTTTCATTGTTATTGATTATTATTTTTATTGTGATAACCTTGAAAAATACCTTTGTTAGACCAATTAGTGACAAAAATAAAAAAGATAATGTTAGAAATCCCTCAGGAAAGCTTTTAAAAGAAGGCTTAGCAAGTATTTTCCCCTCCTAAAATTATTAAGTTGTTAAAAAAAAGCATAAAAGGAGGAAAGGAAAGAAAAAGAAAAAAATATAAAAAAAAAGAATAGAAAAAAATGTGTTATTGCCTCAAGGAATAAAAAGAAAAAAAATGATGAATATTAGAGGGATTTTTTCCTGCTCCTTATAGTTAAAAAGAAAAAGGTTACTTGTTTAATTGATTTAGTTCTGACCCTTTGCATGACCTTTTCTTTCTTTTTATCCCACCTAACATTATTACCTTGGCCCCATTATAACCCATGAAAGACCTTTTTTCCTTTTTTGCATGATAAGTGGATTTTAATAGTAGAGTTTTGGTCAATGTATATGCCTATGGTAATGTCACTTCTTTGGGAGAATTTGAGCGTTAATGACTACACCTTTAAACACTTTAAGAGTGGTGAGAAGAGTGACTTATAAATCACAGACTTGGTGAACTTGTTGAACTTGCATCTCTAATAGGGTATTCTATTACTTAGCACTTCTTATGATATTACTTTGTTATCTCGTATCTCGTTTATGCCCCTAGTCAGTAAATTCAATTTTTCTTATAATTGTCTAAGTAGTTTGCTTGAGGACAAGCAAAAGCTTAAATGTGGGGATGTGTTAACACTCCATTTTGTCTATTATTTTGGGGTATTTTGAGTATAAAATATTATGATTTTATTCCATATTAGATAAAATATGCTAAGCTCACTATTTCCTCATTTATGCAGAAAAGCAATAAAGGCAATATAGAAAGCAAAATAATGAATTTTGGGAAGATTCTGGCGAGTTATGGAGATTTTTAGCGTTTTTGGACAAGCGGTACGGCCTGATATACTCAGTACGGCCGTAGCTATTCAAGAGAAGCAATAGGGGCATACCCCCTTAGTTAGTACGACCTGGCGCCGAAGAAAAAGTCCAGTACGGCCGGACCAAAGTAAGTACGGTTGTACACAATTACAGTCAGGTCGCATCCAGTGCAGAACGGCCAACGTCGCAATACAAGCCTGGTACGGCCGTGTATAAACTCAGTACGGCCGTACCCAAGCCCAGAACACACAGATTTGAAGTGAGTTGACCTAAATCCGTACTAAAGCCTATAAATAGGCATTTTGACCCCCTTTTGAGAAATAACTCACTCTCTAAGGGAGAATTCATTCTCTCTGAGTGAGGGTCTTTTGCTTTAGACTTTACCTATTCTCTTTTGCTCTAGACTTTGCCTCTTGTCTCTTGTCTTCTTTTCTTGTAGGATTGCACGTTAGGATTTATGTTATTCAATATTTTGTTGAGAAACAATATATGTAGCTAACTCCATCACTAGGGGTGATGGGGGATCTTTTATTATGTTCTTGATATCTCTTTAATTGCTATTTTGAATTCCCTATTATCCTTTTGAATGTGTTGATCTTAGTATGCTTAATTCCATAGGATCTGGCAAATTCTTTATAAAATTAGTTAATTGTGGTAACAAGATCATAGTTAACTAGTAGAACTGTAGGATCACAGAAATCGCTTTATACGCCGGATAGGTTATTGTTTGTTTCCAATTAGTTATTAGATTGACAAACCCACCTGTACTTAATGCTCTTTCCTTCAATTATCTTCCTGGACCAAACGGAGCAATTAGTTAGGAGAAAGGCTATTGCACGCTAGGAAGCCTTTAGTAAATTAGAGTGGGTGGTTGGCTTTCAATAAGGAAATATTTCATAATAGCAAGGTAAAGATTCAGGATCTAGTATTAGTGAACTCGGTTCCCCTAGGCTTTTCCTAATTGATTTCTCTTTAGTTCTTGCATTATTACTTTGATCTCGTTATTTACAATTCAATTGTCTTGCTCTCAAAACCATTACTTTCGTTGGTCTAAATAATAAGGATCTCTATTAATTTAGTACTCGCGCATTCTCTGTGGGTTAGACATTAGGAGTCTTAAAAATACTCCACTATTATTACGAGTTACGATCAGGTGCACTTGCCTGAGCCGCAACAGTAAGGACCTGACAAAAAGAGCCGGTGATGAAAGGAGTAAGTTGTGAAGATGTGTTATAAGAAACAACGTCACACCGAGTAAGGACCCGGTAGAATTAGCTGGTGATAAAAGGGAGAGTAATAAGAAAAAACTTTATTCCGAGTAAGGGTCTTGAAATTATATTATAAATGTTTTATGTAACTTTGCTAGCATTATATGTTTGTGTCCCTTGGGACTCACTGAGATTTATTCTCACCCCTCATCCTTATTATTTTCAAATAGTAGGTACATATTGGAAACTGATAAGCAAGTTTCGGAGTTGCTTGACAGTTACTCAATAGTGTCAAGGATAAGTCAGTATTCACAGTCGGATCAGAGTCATAGTTTTTAAGAATCTGTGTATCCATGAAGTTGATTTATGTACTTGTCTTGAATACTTATTTGTATCAATTCAGCTTTAGATTATATTTAATTTTACTGAAACCTCATTCGTAAATTGTTCCACCTAGTTTTAAATTTTTTTTTATATCTCACTATTACACAAAGATGGTACAAGAAGATATATAAGTATTAATGGTTAGTAGTACCCTGATAGGAGTCTGGGTGTTATACTCAGTTATGCACTATTTTACAGAAATATCACAAAGACAGTACCTAAAGCAAAAGATGCGAAAACATACCAAAATTGGCAAGTTTTGGAGATTTTTGGCAATTCTGGACTTGCAGTACAGCCTGACATATAGTCAGTACAGCCGTACCTATTTAAGAACAGCAGTAGGGCATACCTCATGGTCAGTACAGCTGGCGTCGAAGAAAAAGTCTAGTATACACAATTGTTGTCAGGGGTGCAAAATGCACATGTACGGGTTAGCGTCGCAACTAAAGTTTAGTACGGTCGTGGATAAACTTAGTACGGCTGTACCTAGTCCTAGATTGCCCAGATTTGCAGCCAGTTTAGCCTAATTCGTTGCCAAGCCTATAAATAAGCATTCCTAGCCCTCTATTAAGGACTTTTAATCTTGCAACCTTAGAGCCTCTTGCCCAGACCTTTTTTCTGCCGAAGCTTGTAAGGAACGCAGAGAACGTGCTTAAGGACCATAGTCATATTGAAAGGGTGTCCCGGTATAGATTTTTTTCTCTCTATTATGGGATTTTATAACTTTTCAAGTGATTTTATGTTACTTGCACTTTCTATGAGTAGCTAAATCCATCACTAGGAGTGATGGGGGATCCTTTACTATGTTTTTTATATTTATTTAGTTAATTCTATGAGTTTCCTATTATCTTGTTGATTGAATTGTTCTTAGTATGCTTAATCCCATAAGGCCTGATCACCTTTTACCTAGTTAAATTAATTGGAGGCGATCACACCACAATTAGTTAATGAAACTCTAGGAATAATTGAACTCACGTGTTATGTCAGATCAAGGATAATTGCTTGTTTCTAATTGGTTATTAAATTAGCGATTCCACTGTTGCTTAATGCTCTTCCTTCTTTTTATTAGTGGTTAAATTTGATTTGCATTTGGAAACTGAAAAATAGGATTTTCTGTCAGAGGATGGTGTCTCCATGATGATTCAGAGCCTGTTGCTATAGTGATATAGCACGTGAGTGCATAGTTGCCTACCCTTTACATGAATTGGTGTCACAAAAACGAATGGTTAGTTGTGTGCAGAAATGTGGTTAATCATGTTCACAATGTGGTTAAATTTTATCTTAATTTGGAAACTGAAAAATAGGATTTTTTGTCAGAGGCATGGTGTGTCTTTGATGATTTAGAGCCTTTTGCTATAGTGGTATAGCATTTGAGTACATAGTCACCTGCCCTTCACATGAATTGGTGTCACAAAAACGAGTGGTTAATTATGTACAGAAATGTAGTTAATCGTGTTCACAATGTGGTTAAATTTGATTTTCATTTGGAAACTGAAAAGTAGGATTTTCTCTCAAAGGCATGGTGTGTCATTGACGATTCAAAGCCTGTTACTATAGTGGTATTGCACGTGAGTGCATAGTCGCCTACCCTTCACATGCATTGGTGTCACAGAAACCAGTGGTTAATCACGTGCAGAAATGTGGTTAATCGTGTTCACTATGTCGTTAAATTGGATTTTCAGTTAAAAACTACATGAAAACTTCATTATATATACTTGTTATATTTACGTGAGTGCATAGACTTTAAGGGCCAATGTATCTTTAGCTTATTTGATTCTTGTTATAAATACTTGATGTGTAGAAACAAATTTGTATAGCTAGAAGATAGAAGACATTGAAAAATTTTATTGACATAATTTACATGGATAACATTGGATACTTGAAATTTTCTTACAGGTCAAAGGTTATTGGAACGAGATACACTCCATCTAAAATGGTAGAATGTATGGGTCAAGTATGGGCACTAGAGTGAGATAGGTTTCACTTTTCATTATGCCCCCGAGATCGGTTCTCAATGCCAAATATGAGTCAGTACCGTAGAGAGTTGGAATACCGCATCAAAGAGTCTAGAAGGCTCAGACAAGAGTAAAGGCAGTGTGACATGACAAGACCAAAGCAACGATCACTTCAACTTGAACTTGACAGTGATGAATTGCTTGAGGCAGTTGTTAATATGCTACGACACAAAAATAATCAGATGCAAAATAGAGTTAACAGGTACCAAGCTATATATGATGCATGTAATAGGCAATATGCGCAAACACGAACTATTCCATCTGAGCTAGAATTGCAGAATCTAGAGCATCTCCATCAATATTCCACAAATGGAGTCTTATTCGATGATGATGACTAATTTTAATATATGAAATTAAATGCTTTTACTTTGTCTTGCACCGTAGAGAGTGGTATAATTTATTTTGTCAATTTCAATGCAATTTTCGTGCTTAGATTCACAAGTTATAAGATACAAGTCATAGAGAGTAGTACAGAAGTCAACCAAAAAGATTATCACCATTTTAGACATGTAAACCAAATACCCAAATAAGACATAATACAAGTACAACCACAATAGACTTCCACAAAAACAGCCCTATCAAGCACTTGGCTGTTCTTAACATTAGAAAAGGAAATTAATCTTTGTAAATTTAACTTTCATGGTCCATCCACTTGAGTCTTATTTTTTCTCGTATTAAATCTAATCCATGGTGGTCGCATTAACACACTATCCACACACTTTCATGGATTGTCTTCAAGTCGGGTGTAGATGTCTGATGCTTAATGGTCTTTATGATGTGATGCATGGATTGCTTCTCCTCCTTCATTATCCAGATCTATATCCTCCATCCCATAATCACTCTGAAGAAAAGCTGCTTTGGTTGACATTCTGATTGGCATAATAATTGTTTTATTTCTCTCAAGTCTTGCTCAAGTGCTGATATCCTTGCCTCAAATTCTTTGTTTTCTACAGCCAATAATTGATTCTCGGTTAAATTACAAAATTGGTCCTCTATGTTTATTTTAGGTTTCAATTTGGTCATTTATGTTTTATTTGTTTCGTTTTGGTCCCTTACGTTTTAAAAGTTACAACAGGTTGGTCATTTCCGTCACTAAAAGCCAATTGTCCATAGCTAAAAGCCAAATTCTAGCTACGGACAATTGACTTTTAGTGACGGAAAGGACCAAATTGAAAACTAAAATAAAACGTAGAGGACCAAAACGAAACAAATAAAACGTACGAAACAAATAAAACGTAGAGGACCAAATTGAAACCTAAAATAAACTTAGAAGACCAATTTTGTAATTTAGCCTTGATTCTCCCTAATTAACTTCTTCTTATCAAAAGCACTATTAACAGTACAACGTTTCCAATGGATAAATCCACTAGGTGTCAGATCTAATGCTTCCCTCACTACATCATGTGCTAGCTCTTCATTTGTCGCACTCAATGTAATAGCCCAAATTTTCATCCTCCTAGATTAAGACATGTCGTATAGGATTAGAATATGTTTAGAGTTGTTTGGGATGGGTTCCATAAGTTTTACCATTCCTCCAACCAATTGAGTATCTAGATGTACTTCTACTCCTATGTTTGGTTATGTCAGTCACCGTATTCCTCATTTTCAAACCCTTTAACAACTTAATTGGATTTAAGCCCCATCAATAAGGTTGTAGCCTTATCTCTTATCTTACAATTGGCTTTAGTTTGACTCAATTTCGATACCTACAACTCAAGATATACTCTCTCGAGTCAACGCCGTGCAAGTGTAGCACTTAGGAATGTTAGAGTAGATTTAAACTGCATTTTTGACCAGGTTAGAGCCCGATTAAGGTTTTGTCTATTAGAGATGTAAGAGCAGGAAATTCTCTTAGCTTTCCAATACCACCACGAATGCCTCAATTGGAAACCCATAGCTCCAGATATAGCAAAAACAGCGTAGGAGCCCAGGGCTGACCTAGAGCCTGCGCTAGGCGCCTACATTGTCCTGTGCCCAGCTCCCACTGACAGTAAAATTGCTGTTCATTTTTCCGCATTTTGACGTGTTTTGGAGCATATAATTTGACCCGTTGGACTAAAACTTGACCCATTCCGTGAAAGTTACATACTAGGGTTTTAAACCGCCCATTGAGCCTCAGTTTTTACCCTAAACACGTTCTTAGAAACTGCTCACAAAGTGCCAAATCAAAAACTGCTATTTCCTCTTCTTTTCTCAGCTTTACCTCTCTTAAGAGCTCTTGCTTGGTGTTTTGCATAGGAATTCGAATTGGATTTTAACAGCACTGTCATCCTTTCATTATCATTTAGAAAATTAGTTTAAGGTAAGCCCTTTTATTTATGGTTAAGTCTCTCCATCATTGTTAGGGTTTCAAAACACAATTGTCTCATTCCTCCAACTTGTTTCTTGTGTTTTTGATGAAGTAAATCACCAAAGGAGAGATAAAGCTTGGAGCCCTCATACTTTCATTAAGGCACACAAATTTTAAGAGGTAAGAGGGTGGAATGATGCATGACAGTGGGCTTATGGAATTAATTTAAGCAATAAGGACGTCCCATGTAACACCCTGATTTTTGCGTGAACATATAAATTATTATGATTTATATCATTATTAATCATCCCTCTTATAATAATCTCTAACCTTATATAAATAGATATGTGATTAATTATATTAGTATGTGAGTATGGGTTCTTGAGTGTTAATATATAATATTGTACGTGATAATACATGATTATGTTGAATATGTGTTTAATATGTTAGTGTGTGATTTATTCATTTAAATATGTGTTGTTTTAGTAAGTAGTATATTGGTATGGTATATTATTATTTTATTATTTAAATTTTTATCAAATATTAGCCTTGATGTATTAATATTATTTTGGAAATGGATTTGAAAGGAGTATATGAATGTTTTTAAGAGATAATTGTTTAAAAAAAAACAAAAAGAAAAAAAGAAATGGATTTGATCTATGAGTCCACGCAGCAGCCTTGTTTCTTTTAAAAAAAAAAAAAATCCCGCTAGCTGCACCCATTTTCTTCCCACGACATCCCCTTCTCACTTAAACAAAACACTGTTGACCATCTTCCAGAATACGTTGTGCAGCTGATATGTTTTTTCGGAAAACCTAGTGCTCAAAACTTCTCTCCTCTCGTTCTCCTTTGTCTGACCACGGCAGGTTATGAAACTTCACAACCTAACCCGAAATCGACCCCTGAGTTCGTTTCTGGCCTCCGTTCGATCAACCATTATGCTGTTCGTCGTGTTTTCTCTCTCTAGGAAGACTGCATTTTGCCATTTTCTGACCACCTCGGTCGTCGGTTGGGGAAAAGGACATCGTTTTTCGATTCCTTGCAACGAAACCTTTGGGAACCACTACTCGTTCTCGGACAAGTTGGCCTCGTTTGGTGTCATTTCTAGGTGCCATTCGTGGTGGAATTCAATTCCTCCTTTTATTAGGACGGATTTCTGTAGGAATAAGTTTGGGCTCCCCAATTTTAGATTCAAATAGTTCTCTGTACTGCTTCATGGGCATAGTTTTTTTCTCCCCTTGTTGCATTATTTTTGTTCTTGGTGTGCTGCAAATGATTGTTAATGCCTTTGGTGCTAACATATTTGGGATGAGAGGCATTATAGTAATGCTTTTGCATGCCAGTACGGTTTTTATTATTGATTTTAGATTTGTCCTTTCTCATGGGTTTTGGTCTAGTCCCCCAATGTTTACTTGTTTTCATTTTTATTTTTTTCAATAAAATTTAGGGGTGGGTACTCTTTTTCCTTCCCGATGTTTTTCCCTAAGAAGAGTTTTGCATCAGAAGGTTTTAACGAGGCCCTTCTCTTTTCTTTTTCTTTTAAAAAAAAAATCGTTCCAGTGAAGTTGACGTCGGACCCGTCGTAACCCGTTGACGTCGGACCCGTCGTAACCCGTTGTGTCGGTAGGACGTTTTTCAGTCAATCTTTTCGCTTCCTTTTGACTTCGTTTCAGTTTTAAAAATTCCCAAATATTATTTAACATTGATTGTCATTTTTTCCAATCGTATTTTGTTCCTTGCGTGACTGTTACTTTTCTATGTGCTCGTTTGCTGCTTAATTCGGTTGATGTAGGAAAATCCTCCTTGCTCTCTTAAACACTGCGATTTTTCTCGGCCAAGTAAGGGCTTTTCCTCCTACAAGTTAGAGCTAAGCATTGGTTGTTGTCTAAATACTGTTATTTTTCTCAATTCTCTTTTCTTCCCTTTGATTTTTGCAACTTTATTTTAATTATTGTTGATTGCTATTGCTTGATAATTGCTTATCATCATAAAGTTTTTTTTTATTCAACGTATTTCTTCGAACATATTTGATGATTTTATTTTGGTATTTGAATCCACTGAAGTCACACGAAGCCTTTTTTTTTTAATCTGTGATATTATTTAAGTTGTCCTATCTAATTCGCAAATAATCAATATATTGAATTGGATATTTTGCTTTGTGGTTTGACCATTAGTTCTCTGTATAATTTTTTGGGTTGGGAGTTTTGATTTGTAGAAGAGCCTAGTTGACCTTTTTACTAGAACAGTTTGCGCAGAATATAAATACTCAAATTTGCATTGAATTCAAATGGCTGTTTAAGCCATTGAATGTCTTCGTTGAAATATTTGTCACTTAAACTCTTCTGTGGGGACCGATTTATAGAGGTTTAGTAATATGAAATTTGTTGACGATTTTGTTGTATTTAATTTGATGAGGAAAGACTATTTATATAGATATATAATCATATGGATACTTGTTGATTCATGTTGTTGTAATTTGATGCAAAATGATTTATGTGTATTTTATTAATAGGAGTATTGTTGATTGTTGTTATCCTTTTGATGGATGTGAACTTGTTGTTTTAAACCGTGAGGTGGTGATTTTATTTGGTAAAAGAAATTTGGATACGTTATTTGGATATAATATGTGGCGGATCACTGCTAAATTACTTTCTCGTGGCATGAATTGACTTGACAAAATGACATGCATCATGTAGAGTGGCATGTGTAGGGCCTTCGTGGCGGTGATATGTTTTGATTCTCCACTGGTATAAGAGGTAGCTATTATTTTTGGATAACCTTCGTGATTAAGGCCTTCGTGGCGGTGATATGCTATGATTCCCCCATTGGTATGGGAGGTAGCTATTATTTTTGGACGACCGTCATGGTTAAGGCCTTCGTGGCGGTGTTAAATTTAATTCCCCATTGGTATGAGATGACTATATCGCGATCATGAGAGTCTTGCATAAAGCATGCATACTAACTTGAATATGCTGATTTTTGTGATGTTTAAATGTGATTATTTTTATTTGTAAGTTTGTATAAAAAGGATGAATAGATCTTTTTACGTCTTAAGTGAGATTATTATTAATTGCAAGTTCGTACGTAAGTGTGAATATATTTTCTTATTGGTGTTTAATATGAGTATTCTTGTTTACATATTTTTATTTAAATGTGAAGGAAAAAAAAAGATTATAAATCGTATTTGAGCAATTTTTCATGTTTTAACTTATTACAACTTGTCATATGAACTGACCCTTACACTACATTTTAGGTACAAGTGGATTTGAGAAGCATCAAGAATAATTTGTTTGCATTATTGTTGATCGTACCGTCGACGAATAATTGTGAGTATATGGGTGTTAGATGCTTTGTGCTACTATTTGAAAACATTAACCTTATTTTGTGCAAGTTGAACTTGGTATTTTTATTACGGACGTGGTGCTTTTCCGGTAGGTAATTGGGATAACTTAAACTTTGGTTATTTTCCCTATCACTTATAATTCCAGAATTTTATTATATTTTAGTTGTGTTGTAGAGTAGTTACAGGCATTTGTTTATTTAGTTTCACCTGATTTAAAATTAAATTAAATTTTTGGTTAGACTAAAATTAGTTTAGTGGTTAAACAGGGTCCTTGCTATTAATTAAATTTATATAAGTGACAATAAAGCATTTCCGCAATTATCGATCGTTTTATAAGTTATTAACGGTAACTTCTATTTATTTAAAAAAAAATATAGGCCGATTTTCTTAGAATAGACGAGTTAATGCCTTGAAATTTTGGGGCGTTACATTGTGGTATCAGAGCTTTGGATGAGTCTTCGGACTTTTGGGTGGGGTGATCTTGTTTGGCATATGCATCTGATTGTTTTCTTGCATTATTTAATTGAGTTTCTAATTCTGAAATACTTATTGAAAATTTGCTGATTTATTGATTTGGTTTTGGTGTTGTTAATAGCATGATCAGTTTCTCTTGATTTAGTTATTTGCTGATTTGTTTATTTGGTTTTATTGCTGATTAATACCATTCATGATTTGTATTAATTATCTTAATGATATGACTTCATTACCTATCATAAAAAGGAATGCCTTCATTGTTTGACTTTTGAATATTTGTGATTAAATATATGCCTTAATTATTTGGCCTTAATGGTGTGAATTTATTGTTGAGTCCATCTCAAATTTATTGTAATTAATAATAGGATAGTATTTATGGACCCCCAGAGTTACGATCAGATTGTGAAAATCTTTTCTGACTCAATAAAACTGTAGGAATTAAGATGGTTCGTCACGCATCCTCAAGTCAACCCGCACCATCTGAAGGAAACGATAAATTATTCTTGATGCTTCTCAAATCCACTTGTACCTAAAATGTGGTGTAACGGTCAGTTCATATGACAAGTTGCAATAAGCTAAAACATGAAAAATTGCTCAAATACGATTTATAATCTTCTTTTCTTCACATTTAAATAAAAATATGTAAACAAGAATACTCATATTAAACACCAATAAGAAAATATGTTCACACTTACGTACGAACTTGCAATTAATAATAATCTCACTTAAGACGTAAAAAGATCTATTCATCCTTTTTATACAAACTTACAAATAAAAATAATCACATTTAAACATCACAAAAATCAGCATACTCAAGTTAGTATGCATGCTTTATGCAAGACTCTCATGATCGCGATATAGTCATCCCATACCAATGGGGAATTAAATTTAACACCACCACGAAAGCCTTAACCATGACGGTCGTCCAAAAATAATAGTTACCTCCTATACCAACGGGGAATCAAAGCATATCACCGCCACGAAGGCTTTAACCACGAAGGTCGTCCAAAAATAATAGAAGGCCTTAACCACGAAGGTCGTCCAAAAATAATAGCTACCTCTCATACCAATGGGGAATCAAAACATATCACCGCCACGAAGGCCCTACACATGCCACTCTACATGATGCATGTCATTTAGTCAAGTAAATTCATGCCACGAGAAAGTAATTCACCAGTGATCCACCACATATTATATCCAAATAACACATCCAAATTTCTTTTACTAAATATAATCACCACCTCATGGTTTAAAACAACAAGTACACATCCATCAAAAGGATAACAACAATCAACAATACTCCTATTAATAAAATACACATAAATCGTTTTGCACTAAATTACAACAACACGAATCAACAAGTATCCATATGATTATATATCTATATGAATAGTGTTTCCTCATTAAATTAAATGCAACAAAATCGTCAACAAATTTCATATTACTAAACCTCCATAAATCGGTCCCCACACAAGAGTTTAAGTAACAAATATTTCAACGAAGACATTCAATGGCTTAAATAGCCATTTCAATTCAATGCAAATTTGAGTGTTTATATTCTTCGTAAACCGCTCTAGTAAAAGGGTCAACTAGGCTCTTTTACAAACCAAAACTCCTAACCCGAAAAGTTATACAGAGAACTATTGGTCAAACCACAAAGCAAAATATCCAATTCAATATATTGATTATTTGCGAATTAGACAGGACAACTTAAATAATATCACAGATTAAAAAAAACATGGCATCGCGTGACTTCAATGGATTCAATTACCAAAATAAAATCATCAAATCAGTTCGAAGAAATACGTTGAAAAAAAAAAAGAAAGCTTTATGATGATAAGCAATTATCAAGCAATAGCAATCAACAATATTTAAAATATAGTAGCAAAAATCAAAGGGAAGAAAAGAGAATTGAGAAAAATAACAATATTTAGACAACAAACAATGCTTAGCTCTAACTTGTAGGAGGAAAAGCCCTTACTTTGGTCGAGAAAAATTACAGTGTTTAAGAGAGCAGAGCACATAGAAAAGTAACGGTCACGCAAGGAACGAAATACGGTTGGAAAAAATGACAATCAATGTCAAATAATATTTGGGAATTTTTAAAACCGAAACGAAGTCAAAAGGAAGCCAAAAGATTGACCGGAAAACGTCTTACCGAGACAACGGGTTACAACGCGTCTGACGTCAACTTCACCGGAATGATTTTTTTTTTAAGCAAAAGAAAGGAGAAAGGCCTCGTTAGAACCTTCTGATGCAAAACCCTCCTTAGGAAAAAAAACATCGAGAAGCAAAAAGAGTACCCACCCCTAAATTTTATTAGAAAAAAATAAAAATGAAAACAAGTAAACATGAGGGGACTAGACCGAAACCCATGAGAAAGGACAAACCTAAAATCAATAATAAAAACCGTGCTAGCATGCAAAAGCATTACAATAATGCCTCTCATCCCAATTATGTTGGCACCAAAGGCATTAACAATCATTTGCAGCACACCAAGAACAAAAATAATGCAACAAGGGAAGGAAAAAACTATGCCCATGAAACAACATAGAGAACTATTTGAATCTAAAATTGGGGAGGCCAAACTTATTGCTGAAGATAAAAGGAGGAATTGAATTCCACCACGAATAGCACCTAGAAATGACACCAAACGAGGCTAACTTGTCCGAGAACGTGTAGTAGGTCCCAAAGGTTTTGATGCGAGGAATCAAAAAACGATGTCCGTTTTCCCAACCGACGACCGAGGTGGTCAAAAAATTGCAAAATGCAATCTTCTTGGAGAGAGAAAACGCGACGAAGAGCATAACGGTTGATCGAACGGAGTCCGAAAACGAACTCAAGGGTCGATTTCGAGTTGGGTTGTGAAGTTTCATTACTTGTCGTGGTCAGACGAAGGAGAACGAGAGGAGAGAAGATTTGAGCACTAGGTTTTTCGGAAAAACATATCATGCGCAGCGTATTCTGAAAGATGAACAACACTGTTTTGTTTAAGTGAGAAAGAGGTGTCGTGGGAAGAAAATGGGTGCAGCTAGCAGGATTTTTAAAAAAAGAAAAAAAAAAGAAACAACGCTGCAGCGTGGACTCATGGATCAAATCCATTTCTTTTTTTCTTTTTTTTTTCTATTTTTTTAAACAATTGTCTCTTAAAAACATTCATATACTCCTTAATAATTCTAAACCCATTTCTACAACCTTTTAAAAATGAAATATTATTTCCAAAATAATATTAATACATCAAGGTTACTATTTAATAAAAATTTAAATAATAAAATAATAATATACCATACCAATATACTACTTACTAAACAACACATATTTAAATGAATAAATCACACACTAACATATTAAACACATATTCAACATAATCATGTATTATCACGTACAATATTATATATTAACACTCAAAAACCCATACTCATATATTAATATAATTAATCACATATCTATTTATATAAGATCATAGAATAATATAAGAGGTATGATTAATAATGATATAAATAATAATAATTTACATGTTCACGCAAAAATCAGGTGTTACGATACTTACCCCCGTAAAATAGTTTCGTCCTCAAAACTAGACAGACTCGAAGAGGTTAGGGTAGGGCTCCCTCATGCTTAAGGGGAATATAAATCAAATCAATATTGAATTTCATTCTTAGCACAGTCAAAAGGCATTGTAAACATGCCGTATTAGCAATCACCGGTTTAGCAGAAGGTATAGTGACCATCAATTTAAAAGGCAGTGAAGTAACAAGTAATTGCAGAGAGTTCACACAATCCAGAGAAATGAAAGAATGAGTTGCTCCTAAATCATAAAACACAGAAAATAGTTTACCAGCAATTTCACACTCACCCTGAATTAGCTTTGAAGAAGGCAGAACTTCACCCCACCCATCTGATAGACACAGCCCCTAGCAGTAGGACGTGCAACACTAATGTTGTTGGCAGCAGGTTGTACCCCTGGTGCGCGGCAATCTTTAGAAAAGTGACCCGGTTTCTGGTAGTTGTAACAAACTTCGGCCATGTCGGCGCACTCGTTAGCTTTGTGCCCCTCTTTCCCGCAAGCATAAGAACGGATAGTCTGTGTCTGGTTCGGCCCGGTGGCCTATTCTGCACCTGGTTCTGTGTTCTCTGATCTCCTCCAAAAGTTGATCGTGGTCGGGGTTGTTCTCTAGCATTCCCTTGAGGACGGTCATTGGACTTTGGCAGGAAAAACTAGCTTCCTCTGCCCTGATGGTTGTCATTCTGTCCCTGCGAACTGTCCTGTTCAACTTGCCTCTCTTCATAATCTCTACTTTCTTACACTTTTCTACCAACTTCTCAAACTCACGAATCTCAATTGGCTCCACCGAATCCTAGATCTCATACCTGAGTCCATATTCAAACCTCTCACACATATACTCCTCATCCATCTGGTTCTGAAAATAGCGGAAGTACTTGGCCAGTGATTCAAATCTGGCCGCATACTCAGCAATGGTCAGGTTCCCCTGGCACAGTCTCAGAAATTGGGCCTCCTTCTCAGTTCTAACGCTCTTTGGGAAGTACTTGTTTAGAAACTTCTTCTTGAATGTTTCCCAAGTCAATTCCTCATGACTGGCCTCCATCATCTGTCTGGTGCCTCTCCTCCAATATTCAGCCTCTCCTGACAGTAGATAAGTAGCATATCCCACTTTCACATTCTCAGGGCAGTGGAGAATGTCAAAGATCTTTTTGATCTCCTGCATCCACATATCAGCCTTATCTGGGTGATGCTCTCCATTGAACTTAGGCGGGTCGTGACGACGAAAGTTCGCCAGGCCTTTGGATGCAGTAGCAGCTTCCTCTCTCTGTTGTCTTAGAATGTCGCGCTGAGTCTGGGCTTCAGCTTGTTGAACAACTGCAGCTGCTTGTTGGTTCATTGCAGCGGATGTGTGTTAGATGCTCTGTGCTACTATTTGAAAACATTAACGTTATTTTGCGCAAGTTGAACTTGGTAATTTTATTACGAACGTGCTGTTTTTCCGGTAGGTAATTGGGATAACTTAAACTTTGGTTATTTTCCCTATCTCTTATAATTTCAGAATTTTATTATATTTTACTTGTGTTGTAGAGTAGTTACAGACATTTGTTAATTAATTTAGTTTCACCTGATTTAAAATTAAATTAAATTTTCAGTTAGACTAACATTAGTTTAGTGGTTAAGCAGGGTCCTTGTTATTAATTAAATTTTTATAACTGATAATAAAGCATTTCCGCGATTATCAATCGTTTTATAAGTTATTAACGGTAACTTCTATTTATTTAAGAAAAATATAGGCCGATTTTCTTAGAATAGACAAGTTAATGGCTTATAGGATGAGTCTTCGGACTTTTGGGTAGGGTGATCTTGTTTGGCATATGCATCTTATTGTTTTCTTGCATTATTTAATTGAGTTCCTAATTCTGAAATACTTATTGAAAATTTGCTGATTTATTGATTTGGTTTTGGAGTTGTTAATAGCATGCTCGGTTTCCCTTGATTTAGTGATTTGTTGATTTGGTTTTATTGCTGATTAATACGATTCATGATTTGTATTAATTATCTTAATGATATGGCTTCATTACCTATCATAAAAAGGAATGCCATAATTGTTTGACTTTTGAATATTTGTGATTAAATATATGCCTTAATTATATGGCCTTAATGGTGTGAATTTATTGTTGAGTCCATCTCAAATTTATTGTAATTAATAGTGGGATACTATTTATGGACCCCCAGAGTTACGATCAGATTGTGAAAATCTTTTCTGACTTAACAAAACTGTAGGAATTAAGATGGTTTATCACGCATCCTCAAGTCAACCCACCCCATCTGAAGGAAACGAATTGGCAGGAGCAATCCGAGCCATGACTGTTATGGCCGCTGCAATGAACCAACAAGCAGCTGCAGTTGCTCAACAGGCTGAAGCCCAGACTCAGCGCGACGTTCTGAGACAACAGAGAGAGGAAGCTGCTGCTACATCCAAAGGCCTGGCAGACTTTCGTCGTTACGACCCGCCTAAGTTCAAGGGAGAGCATGACCCAGATAAGGCTGATCTGTGGATGCAGGAGATCAAAAAGATCTTTGACATTCTCCACTGCCCTGAGAATGTGAAAGTGGAATATACTACTTATCTACAGTCAGGAGAGGCTGAATATTGGTGGAGAGGTGCCAGATAGATGATGGAGGCCAGTCATGAGGAATTGACTTGGGATACATTCAAGAAGAAGTTTCTAGACAAGTACTTCCTAAAGAGTGCTAGAACAGAGAAGGAGGCCCAATTTCTGAGACTGTATCCGGGGAACCTAACCATTGCTGAGTATGCGGCCAGATTTGAATCACTGGCCAAGCACTTCCGCTATTTTCAGAACCAGATGGGCGAGGAGTATATGTGTGAAAGCTTTGAATATGGACTCAGGTGTGAGATCAAGGAGTCGGTGGAGCCACTTGAGATTCGTGAGCTTCAGAAGTTGGTAGAAAAGTGTAAGATGGTAAAGATTATGAAGTGAGGCAAGCTGAACAGGACAACGACAGGTGGACCAGTTAGGTTCCAGGGACAGAATGACAACCATCAGGGCAGAGGAAGCCAATTTTTTTCAGCCGAAGCCCTATGACCGTCCTCAGGGGACTGCCAGAGATCAACCCTGACCACGACCACCTTTTGGGGGAGATCAGAGAACGCAGAACCCGGTGCAGAATAGGCCACCAGGGCCGAACCAGACACAGACTGTCCGTTGTTATGCTTGCGGGAAATAGGAGCACAAAGCTAACGAGTGCACCGACATGACCAAAGTTTGTTACAACTACCAGAAACCGGGTCACTTTTCTAGTGATTTTCGAGCACCAAGGGTACAACCTGCTGCCAACAACATCAGTGTTGCACATCCTACTGCTAGGGGTCGTGTCTATCAGATGGGTAGGGAGAAGTTCTGCCTTCTTCAGAGATAATTCAGGGTGAGTGTGAAATTGCTGGTAAACTATTTTCTGTGTTATATGATTTAGGAGCAACACATTCTTTTATTTCTTTGGATTGTGTGAACTCTCTGCAATTACTTGTTACTTCACTGCCTTTTGATTTGGTGGTCACTATACCTTCTGCTAAACCGGTGATTGCTAATACGGCATGTTTACAATGCCTTTTGACTGTGCTAAGAATGAAATTCAATGTTGATTTGATTTGTATTCCCCTTAAGCATGAGGGAGCCCTACCCTAACCTCTTCGAGTTTGTCTACTTTCGAGGACGAAACTATTTTAAGGGGGTAAGTATCGTAACACCCTGATTTTCGCGTGAACATATAAATTATTATTATTTATATCATTATTAATCATACCTCTTATATTAATCTCTGATCTTATATAAATAGATATGTGATTAATTATATTAGTATATGAGTATGGTTTCTTGAGTGTTAATATATAATATTGTACGTGATAATATGATTATGTTGAATATGTGTTTAATAGGTTAGTGTGTGATTTATTCATTTAAATATGTGTTGTTTTAGTAAGTGGTATATTGGTATGGTATATTATTATTTTATTCTTTAAATGTTTATTAAATATTAGCATTGATGTATTAATATTATTTTGGAAATGATATTTCATTTTTAAAAGGGTGTAGAAATGGGTTTAGAATTATTAAGGAGTTTATGAATGTTTTTAAGAGATAATTGTTTTAAAAAAAAAGAAAAAAGGAAATGGATTTGATCCATGAGTCCACGCTGCTGCCTTGTTTCTTTTTAAAAAAAATAAAAAAATCCTGCTAACTGCACCCATTTTCTTGCCACGACACCCACTTCTCACTTAAACGAAACACTGTTGATCATCTTCTAGAATACGCTGCGTAGCTGATATGTTTTTCCGAAAAACCTAGTGCTCAAATCTTCTCTCCTCTCGTTCTCCTTCATTTGACCACGACAAGTTATGAAACTTCACAACCTAACTCGCAATCGACCCCTGAGTTCGTTTTCGGCCTCCGTTCGATCAACCATTGTGCTGTTCGTCGCATTTTCTCTCTCCAAGAAGACTGCATTTTGCCATTTTTCGACCACCTCGGTCGTCGATTGGGAAAACGGACATTGTCTTTGGATTCCTCGCATCGAAACCTTTGGGAACCACTACTCGTTCTTGGACAAGTTGGTCTCGTTTGGTGTCACTTCTAGGTGCTATTCGTGGTGGAATTCAATTCCTCCTTTTATTAAGAAGGATTTCTTCAGAAATAAGTTTGGGCTCCCCAATTTTAGATTCAAATAGTTCTCTGTGCTGCTTCATGGGCGTAGTTTTTTTCTTCCCTTGTTGCATTATTTTTGTTGTTGGTGTGCTGCAAATGATTGTTAATGCATTTGGTGCCAACATAGTTGGAATGAGAGGCATTATTGTAATGCTTTTGCATGCCAATACGGTTTTTATTATTGGTTTTAGATTTGTCCTTTCTCATGGGTTTTGATCTAGTCCCTCCCCATGTTTACTTGTTTTTATTTTTATTTTTTCAATAAAACTTAGGGGTGGGTACCCTTTTTCCTTCTCGATATTTTTTTCCCTAAGGAGGGTTTTGCATCAGAAAGTTTTAACGAGGCCCTTCTCCTTTCTTTTGCTTTAAAAAAAATATCAATCCGGTGAAGTTGATGTCGGACGCGTCGTAACCCGTTGTCTCGGTAAGACGTTTTTCGGTCAATCTTTTGACTTCCTTTTGACTTAGTTTCACTTTTAAAATTTCCCAAATATTATTTGACATTGATTGTCATTTTTTCCAGCTGTATTTCGTTCCTTGCGTGACCGTTACTTTTCTATGTGCTCGTTTGGTGCCTAATCGGTTGATGTAGGCAAATCCTCCTTGCTCTCTTAAACACTGCGATTTTTCTCGACCAAGGTAAGGGCTTTTCAGCCTACAACTTAGAGCTAAGCATTGGTTGTTGTCTAAATACTGTTATTTTTCTCAATTCTCTTTTCTTCCCTTTGATTTTTGCTAGTTTATTTTAATTATTGTTGATTGCTATTGCTTGATAATTGCTTATCATCATAAAGCTTTTTTTTTATTCAACATATTTCTTCGAACAGATTTGATGATTTTATTTTGATATTTGAATCCATTGGAGTCATGCGATGCCATGTTCTTTTTTTTATCTGTGATATTATTTAAGTTGTCTTGTCGAATTCGCAAATAATCAATATATTAAATTGGATATTTTGCTTTGTGGTTTGACCAATAGTTCTCTGTATAATTTTTCGGGTTGGGAGTTTTGATTTGTAGAAGAGCCTAGTTGACCCTTTTACTAGAGAGGTTTGCTCAAATTTGCATTGAATTAAAATGGCTGTTTAAGCCAATGAATGTCTTCGTTGAAATATTTGTCACTTAAACTCTTGTGTGGGGACCGATTTATAGAGGTTTAGTAATATGAAATTTGTTGATGATTTTGTTTTATTTAATTTGATGAGGAAAGACTATTTATATAGATATATAATCATATGGATACTTGTTGATTCGTGTTGTTGTAATTTGGTGCAAAACAATTTATGTGTAATTTATTAATAGGAGTATTGTTGATCGTTGTTATCCTTTTAATGGATGTGTACTTGTTGTTTTAAACTGTGAGGTGGTGATGTTATTTGGTAAAAGAAATTTGGATGTGTTATTTGGATATAATATGTGGTTGATCACTGGTGAATTACTTTCTCGTGGCATGAATTGACTTGACTAAATGACATGCATCATCTAGAGTGGCATGTGTAGGGCCTTCGTGGCGGTGATATGTTTTGATTTCCCATTGGTATAAGAGGTAGTTGTGGTTAAGGCCTTCGTGGTGGTGATATGCTTTGATTCCCTATTGATATGGGAGGTAGCTATTTTTTTTGGACGACCATCATGGTTAAGACCTTCATGGCGATGTTAAATTTAATTCCTCATTGGTATGGGATGACTATATCGGGATCATGAAAGTCTTGCATAAAGCATGCATACTAACTTGAATATGCTGATTTTTGTTATGTTTAAATGTGATTATTTTTATTTGTAAGTTTGTATAAAAAAGATGAATAGATCTTTTTACGTCTTAAGTGAGATTATTATTAATTGCAAGTTCGTACGTAAGTGTGAATATATTTTCTTATTGGTGTTTAATATGAGTATTCTTGTTTACATATTTTTGTTTAAATGTGAAGAAAAAAAAGATTATAAATCGTATTTGAGCAATTTTTCATGTTTTAGCTTATTACAACTTGTCATATGAACTGACCGTTACACCACATTTTAGGTACAAGTGGATTTGAGAAGCATCAAGAATAATTTGTTTGCATTATTGTTGATCGTGCCGTCGACAAATAATTGTGGGTATATGTGTGTTAGATGCTCTGTGCTACTGTTTGAAAACATTAACGTTATTTTGCGCAAGTTGAACTTGGTATTTTTATTACGGATGTGGTGTTTTTCCGCTAGGTAATTGGGATAACTTAAACTTTGGTTATTTTCCCTATCACTTATAATTTCAGAATTTTATTATATTTTAGTTGTGTTGTAGAGTAGTTACAGGCATTTGTTAATTTAGTTTCACCTGATTTAAAATTAAATTAAATTTTCGGTTAGACTAAAATTAGTTTAGTGATTAAGCAGGGTCCTTGCTATTATCTAAATTTTTACAACTGACAATAAAGCATTTCCGCGATTGTCAATCATTTTATAAGTTATTAACGGTAGCTTCTATTTTTTTAAAAAAAAAATTTGGCCGATTTTCTTTGAATAGACGAGTTAATGCCTTGAAATTTTGGGGTGTTACATCCCATGGTCCCTAGGCTTGGCACGGTCATGTATGAACGAGTGCCGTCACTATTGTGATGGGAAAACCATGATCTTATGTGTTGTCATAATGTTAAAGTTATTGTTAAATGCCTTGTGATGTGTTGTTGAGTTGCTCTCTTGATGATTAGCATGCATGAAATATGTGATGAATTGGTTACCTTGTTTTGGATGCTTGATATGTGTGTGCATGAGAAGTATGCCTTGCATATGATATTGTTTTGATTGCTATTCTTAATTTGGTATGTCATTTGAGTATTAGAGTGCTTTAGGGTATGTTTATGGTGTACTTAGGTTCACTAGGGTGTTAATATGATTATGCTAGAATATTGGATAATTTGGTGATAGTTGGTGTTTATGCAAAATTTTTCTAAGGTAAGGTTAGTGCTTTAAATGGTTAAGTTATGGTCAATGGTCTTAGAAACTAAGATTGATGATGCTTTACATGTATTGATGGTTTTAGAGCCTAAGAGTAAGAATATGTGAAGTTTAGTAACTTAGAAGAAATTATGCAGAAAATTATGTTAGCAGAAAAACGACTAAGTCTGGATAGTTTTTAGTAAAGACACACTAATTGATTTTTTTTTAAATTCAAGATATAATAGGTATTGATCTAAACCATTTTGGCGCCCAACCCTACAGGCGCCAGGAGCCCAGTGGGCTGCCTTGGTGCACCGTGTTTTCGAGTTTTTCGATTCGTTTTGGCTTAGGGTAGTGTCCTAACGTGTATTCTAAGGGTTTTCGAGGATCAACAGGCATCTTAAGGGGGTAATATACCTTAGGGGAATTTTGTTGGAATTGATTAATTGAGAAAGAGGTTTAAGAGATAAGAAAGGTTAGTTAACACTTAGTGTGGTGAGATAGGTTACTAACTTGGACTTGTTCTAAGATTAGGGGAAACTTGTCAGTTTACTGACGAGTAGTACCTTGTTGTTGATATTGTAGCCGACTGCTTGATGAGATAGTCGGTGAGTTGATACGTTGTTGTTGTTATTATTGTTAGACACCTTGTTTGCTTTTGTGTTCATGTATCGTGAGGTGTCGCGTTGTTGTTGTTGACGGTGAGCAAAATGGATATGTTCTAGTGTCGGGCACTATGGGCATGGTACCCGGCCTCGGAGGTCGTTCAAGTTAGGGAGGTCATATATAAAGGCGGGGCACCGCTGGGGCATCCCAGTTATAAATTGGATCACCTTAACTAGCCACTATTCGTACTCGAGAGTGATGGGGGCACCCTCACTCGCTCACTGGGGTATAGTTGGATCCACATGCATTCTGAAGTAGGTGTCGGTCTAGGATTGCACAAGTTGTTAATGTTAGGGTTGATGTGTGATGTTGTCATGCGCATTGCTTACGTTATTCCTTTGCCGTTAAGTGCTATTGACGTATATGATTTCTAACCCCTTTTGTTGTGGCTACTCATACACCATTGTGTATGTTTAGACGATAAGCTTGCAGGTGAGAACGATGATGTGGCTGAGGAGTGATTCGTGGAGGCGGTCACCGCGTAGTTTAGGATTTCACGTTTCGTTATTGTTGATTGTTGTTATTTTCTGATGTATTTACTTAGGGTCAGCTCTGAGGTACTTGTGACATCGTAAGATTTATTTTAATTGATTCCTTATTCATGGTTGTAATGAAAAGTGTTTTCAAATAACGCAAATGTTATTTGTTAAGCGTGACGACTCTATCCTGCTTGAAAGTTTTAAATTGATTGCAAATTTTACTTTACGATTTCTACTTCTATTTTATCCATAAATGTCAACATGCGGGGTAGAGGGTGCCACACTCAACTCTTCAATAACCTATAACCATTAGTGTTAACCTACGTACATTATTGATACAAAGTGATATAAATATATTTATCCATACTTACCAAATTTTGTCCAAGCAAAGTTGATATATTTGTCTCTCCAATCGAAACATCATGCCACTTTAAAAATCCGGGAAACGTACTTACGACTTTGGAAGCTATTCTACAGTATACCAACACATGTTCACAAGCCCATACCTATATATATGGCAATAGTCATACAAATCAAAATAAGAGGAATACAACATTTACAAAGATTAGACATTATGAATCATACAATGACAAGATATAAACCGTAAACAACAAAATACCTGCAAGATAACTGCATAACTTATAATATGCAATTGTGAAGAACTCTTTTCCCCATGCAAAGAAATAGTTGCCCGAGTTAATCCTTCGACCAAAAAATCATATACAACAACACCCCAATTATATTTGCTAAGGGACTGTAAGTCGTCTAAGAGTTTAAACCACTCGCCATGTACAATCGATTTGACTTGGGGAAATAGAACTCTGCCAAACCGAGAAGTATATAAAGTCTGCAAAAATCCTCAACATCCTCATCGCTATGAAGCATCGTAAGTTTTTCAAATATCGTTTCTACAGTAAAAAAAAATTCTATTAAACAATCTTTTGCATTCTGACTTGGTGTCTTCTTTGACTTGCACATTTTCACCTACTATGCGAAGTCCCATTGCAAATGCACATTTTCACCCCCACGCCTTTCATCCCACCTTCTAGCTAATTCTCTGAGCAATTTCCCAAATATATTTAAGTTTTCTGGCAAACACATTAACCATTTAAACGGTGTGGCCTCAATTCGAGAATTTTGACCATTTGTTAGATTCTTATTAACTTCAGCAATCCATCTCATCTTACATTCATACCTCACACGCATCTGAAAAATGCTCATCAACATATTCATCAGTGGAAAAAATTAAACTTGTAGAATAAATGAATTAAATAACTAACATCAATGGATAATAGTATATTCATCTTTTTTAACATTAAAGAATCATAACCCCTTGTCTGACTTGTTGTCATATTATATGCTTTCACAATAGCCATAATCAATAAATTCATTAGAAAATATTAAATATCATGAATAACCATGATATGTCTTGGCATATTATGGCATAAACAAAATCATCCATATATGCATGCATAACAGAATAATGTGTATGGCTATTTGTTCACTTCACTAGTTTTCTGATAGCTAATGTTAATATCCATATAAATTATCATCTTCTCAAATTAATAAGATTAGTTATCAACTAAGTGGTTACTTGGGTTTTGGCTAGAAGAGAGGATTCGTTTATAAGTAGAAGGAGATCCAAAATTCAAATTTCATCAAGAGAAGGTTAGGCTTATCTAAAATTCTTGAAGATACAAAATTCATCCATTGATCAAGATCCATAACAGGAGATATCATCTTTGTTTCCTTATCAAGATCACAACCCTAATGCACACTAATTCATCAAGTTTATATAATTGAGCCACCAACTTTGTATTATACAATTACCAATATTTTACCAAAGAATTCTTCATATTTGAGTTCCATATCAAGCTGAAAATTCTTAATATATACATCATTTCAACTTGTGCATATAACAAAAAAACATAATAAAAACTACTATTTTACCAACATATGAGTATACTTTTACCAAAGCTAACTTGTGCAAATAACAATTCTGAGTGTATAACATAATTTTAAGGGCAAATCTTATTTTACCGAAATCATGGTCATTAAACTTAATCCTAATCAAATAATCTACAAAAACTTATTTTCAAGCCAAGCATCCAGCCAGTACCAAGAAGCAAGCATATAGTTTACAAAACCTTAGTTGAATCTTTCACCCAATTTGAATTAGCTACTCCTATGATAACCCTAATCAAAGCCTTGGACTTTTGCCCATAAATTAGGGTTCATCCCAGGAAAGGAAAAAAAAGGTAATTCTTAACAAACCTCAATCGGTGGATGAACGAAAAGAGAAAAAATAGATGGCACATCGTTCTTCTTCCACAGCGACGGTTTCTGCAACCAATCCTCAGATTGCATTTTGCTTCTTGTTCGTCTCACCTTTCGCTCTGCTTCTTCTTCTTCTTCTTCTTCTTCTTCTTCTTTGTTCTTGTTCTCAATCGTTCTTGTTCTCTCTGCTTCTTCTTCTTCTTCTTCTTCATTCCTGTTCTCTCTGCTACTTCTTCTCAATCGTGCTTCTTCTTCTCATATTTCTTTTTTTATTTTTTATTTTTTATTTTGCTGAGTCATTATTGAAGACATGTAGGCAGGTGTGTGGCTGTGTGACTCAGCAAAAAATGCCACGTGGGAAGGTGTCAAATGGGTGGTTGGTCAAACATGGGTGTCCATGTATCAGAACTGAAACAAAAATCATACAACTTTCCATTTACACGATGTGTATAACATTTTGAATCTGCGCAACTGTAAGATAATTTATTATATGTAGGTCCTTTCATATTATATTATTATTGTGGATTAAGTTAAATAATTTTCTTTTGATTATGTATTGTGGATAAATATATGATAAAACCTGAACAATTTGGTTAAATATATGGATATATGAAACAAGATATGATGATGTGAGCCAAGCTCTTCCACTATCTAGGCAAATGCAAATTTTAACCCAATCAAAAGGTTGTTACCATTTTAAATGTTTATCTGAAAAAGTTGGAGGAATTTTTATCAGGACTTTATATTTAGGTTGAAAATTAAATTAGCTATTGTGAAATATTAAAGGTCCCTTTGATTTCTGAGTAAGAGATTGATTAAGACTTGGAAAGCCTTAAATTGAAGAAACTGATTCAACTTCTAAAATACTCCCTCTAGCCTTTTTAATAAGGAACAAAAAAGCCCTTTTTCTTGTCCTTATTATAAGAAACATACATCAATTTTCTAGTGTATTAATTGCTAATTTTTATTTTTGCCCTTATTTAATGTGAGACTTATATTAACGATGCATCTATTTCCTATACAAGTGAGATGGTCCATTAATTATACACCATTTCATAAACGGGATAATTTTGGAAATAAACTCAATTTTTAGGAGTATTAATTAGAAAAAAACAAATTTTAATATAATTCATTGGTATATGTGAATTAGGGTTTTGTTCCTTATAATAAAGATCGGAGGGAGTATTAATTACCGCATGTGGTTGAGTTTGGTTAGTTTCATTAGTTATAATGCTTATTATATCAACATACTTATTATGTTATTAGTTAATTTCTGATGATTTTAAAGTGAGTTGGTGATTCTACTAATATTGTATGCAACATATGTATTCTCTACTTGATCACTTTTTCTCATTCGATCTTCCCCCCCCCCCCCTCTCATTCGATCTAATTCAGTGTTTTCTCTAACAATTTCTCTTTGGCTTTCTGCCACATTTCTCAAACAAATATATATTGCACTTCCCTGTGTTTTCAATCAAAGAACAACCAACAACTCACACAAATGAGCAACTAAAAGCAGAACCAACATGGGAATAAGGAGCAATAGACAGAGCAAAAGTTCCTATGAGACATCTTCACGTAGCATAGGGACATAAGTTACTTGTGAAGAAAACATTATCCAGATAGTTGTTGCTAGATGAAAAAGTCCAAATAATCCACCCTCCCTTTTTTGCAGTCCTCACAAACTAAGCTACTTGCCTAAGTTAACACACATGCAAAATTTTAGGAACTCAAATCCATAAATCTCTTAACTCTTGCTGATAAAAAGAAGATGCATTGTCACACAAGTTACAACTTTTTTGGTGTATTAATGCTTATGATTTCAAACAGTACACAATAAGGAGACATATGTGAAGTTGCAACATTAATTAATGAATTACACATTCTCTATCACTTTCTTTCTGTCTTTCTTATTATACCTTTATTACACATTCTCTATTATGCAATTTATATCTTTATTATACCTTCTAATTTTAAACATTCTCTATCACTTTCTTTCTGTCTTTCTGTGACATTTCTCAAACAAATAGATTGTGATTCCATTGTATTTTAATTTTACACTACATGTTGACCCGCGCAACGTATGGGTGGAATTTAATATATTTGTTGCGTTGGTAATAGTTAATATATTAATGAGTTAAAATAAGTGTATAAAATTTATGAAAAATGTAATCTATGTCATTGGAGTAAATTATACAAAGACACATGTAATAGAAAATTGATAAGTAAGGTTAGTTGTTATGCCTTTGAATAATGTTCAATTAATACATTGTAACTTGGAGAGAACATCTCTAAAAATAGCAAATTATGTGTTGACTCTAAGAGTGTAAACATTCCCATGCCTATTTGTGACATATAAATAATAATGCTGAATTGCTAGAAATATCACTAATGCTATACAAATTCTATGCAGACTCTGCAGCAGCTTCAATCAGTGGTTTATTCCGATTGTTAGCAATGGGAGAGAAATGTGGCATGCAAGATTTTATAGGTCTATGTACCTAAACTTGTAACTATATTGATTTCAAGTATTGATATACTTTTCTACCATTGATTCTTTTTCTGTCTACACATACATCATTTGCTCAATTTTTAAACCACTGATTGAAGCTTATAAAATGGAGAAATAGTTTCTACACATTCAAAATTTGTCTTTTTCACTTGACTGTTACACATATTATTTTATTTTAGGTGCGTATTGGCCCAATTGTTTTGTGTTAAATATTTTTTTTTTGTCTAATACATATGGTAAAAGGGGAGGTGGAGCAGTACGAGTTTTAACCCTACTCTCAACGTATACATAACTCTTACGTATATTTTATCACCAGACTATGCTCTCGGGACGTTTTGTGTTAAATATATCACAACTCCTAATAGCAATTTTCTTTTCTTTGTGGGCCATTACTATTCATCTGAAACTCCATTTAAATATCTGTTTAAAATACTGTTATGCTTAATTTATAAAAGAGTTTAATTTTTATGCACTAACAGTAGAGTTTAATTTTTATGCACTAACAGTGTTAAAAAAAAAAAAATTATACCGTCATCCAATCATAAATTACCATTCTGTCATTTTGTTATATCATTTCCTAAAATATCTCAACAAACATCTACATAGTGAGATATGATTGGATGATGGTGTAAAACTTTTTTACATTGTTAGTGCATATAAATTAAACTCTTAGGACTCATTTGGTGGACAGAATAGGATAGAGACATGATAGGATAGAGAACTGGACAAGGAAATGATAAGATATAGACATGATAAGCTCATATCATATCATGTATTTGGTGCGTACTGGATAACAAACTAGACATTAGGGGTGGACAACGGTCAGGTACGGACAGATTCGGTTCAAAATGTCCCAATTCTTATAAAACCGAGAAGAGAAAAACTAAACCCACTTCCGTTCGTTTGGGGCAGTGAACTGGTCGGATGGTGGGTGGTCGAGCGGATTGGATCGGTTTGCAGCACAAGAGCCACTAAAGCATAACATCGAAACCATAACTAAAAAAAAATAGAGAAGTTGTGATACAGTTGTGAAAGCGAACCGACACCACCAATGTTGTTGCCATAGCCACCACACCTTCATTAATCAGAGCTAGTGACTGAGCTGAGACAACAAATAGAGCAGCGCGAGATTTTCTTCTAAAGCCCCTCCATGGCCACTCCACCATGGTCACACGACCACAAGTCCCAGCCTCCCCCTTTCCCGGCCAAGCAGTGGCTCTACTGTTTACTCAGCATGTGAAGAAGTGAAGAGAACTAAGATAAAATGGTTCCAGACTGGGCCTAGGCCTATTCCGTCGAAGGCCGAACAAACCCAATTGAAGAGGCCTAATTCCATTGCCAAATCGTGACTGCCAAGGTCTTTCCGATCTGAACCGTCCAGTTCATCAATGGTTCCTAGTTCGCGTAGCCTTAACGCTACCGAACTAGGACCGTCAATCAGATCAACGGACCATAGCATCTTAAACGTGACTTGATGGATCTATCACCGTCCATATACTCCAAACCCTAAAAGGAATCATATAAAGGCAGGGCCCACAACAAATAAGGTATGCATTCATTACATCACACTTACCTTATCAGAAAAGTACTGACTTGAGCGTCGGAGTGCCTTTTGCAGGTGCCCACCTCCGTTCTCCATCGTCATAGGGATGGCAATTAGACCCAGGCCCACTGGGTACCCGCAAAAAAACCCGCAATGGGTAGGATAATTACCTGCATTATGGGCCTGGGCCTGGGCCTGGGTAATTACCCGTAATTTTGAGTGAGTATGGGTGCGGGTACGGACACTCTAGTACCCAGCCCGCCCCGCGGCCCGCACACACACACACACACATATATATATTTATAGTCATATTAAGTAATTAATATATTTCTAAACCTAGGGTTGCTTCCAATTCCAAAACCAAACCAATATTTCTAAACCTAGAACTAAAAATTTACTAAAATCTAACCCTCACTGCGTTGTTGCTTCTTTGTTCCTTCCCCATCGACCCTCACTGCGTCGTTGCTTCTTCTGCTCTGCACTGCGTGCCGCCGCTTCTTTTGATCGCGCTGCTTCTTCTGTTCTTACACATTGGTCGCGAGTTCCTCTGACGAGTTTCCTCTGATCGCGCTTCTTCTTCTTCTTTGATTATCACTCTCTTTTTCTCACTTTCAGGTATAGCCATGTTCTACAAGCCTACATTTGTGAATCTCAGGATCTGTTTGGCTTTTTATGGAAGTGTTTTTTTTTGTCCTTTTTTTTGTGAATCTCATGACCTGTGGATGCTTGGAATTTCAAGTCTAATAATATTATCTTTATTTTAAGGATACTTCAGCGGACATAAAACCTTCAACAACAGAACCACAAAATTCTTGTTGCAATTTTTGTAGTAATATTTTTCTGGATGGTATATATATTGTCTTCTATTATTGGGGTTTTTCATCAATTGACTATTGCTAGTTGAATTTGAATTTTTTATTTTGATCTGTATTGAACAACCCAAAGAAGCAATAGTAAGAAGCATAGACTAAATGTAGGATGGTCCAATATTTGGCTAAATACTATGAATTGTAATATTTTAGAATTGATTTGAAAATTTTTTGGATCGTATTTTAATTAAGTAATGATGTTCTTTTCGTTATTTATTGATTTTTTCATGGTTAAAGTGCGGGTAGCGGGTACGGGTACGGGCACTTAGGTACCCAGCCCGCAAGGGGATGGGCACTAAAATTGCTACCCATGCGGGTATGGACTCGGGTACGGGTACTTTTTTCAAATGCGGGTATGGGGACGGGCACTATAGTACCCTGCCCAGAGGGTACCCATTGCCATTCCTACATCGTCACCTCCACACGCATGTGATCTTAGCGACTTTGGCCAAATCTACGTTCCCTTCTCGGAACATTGGCGACCACAATGGGAGATTTGATTCTTACTAAATAGGTATTTCCATCCACATGATGGTTGGCCCATCGCAACCAATCTGCCGGTCTACAAAGCACAACCCGGAATCTCGACCTGTGATAAGTTTTCATCTTATGTTAATTTAGAGTGATTAATTGAATTAAATACATGAGGAATTGAGAGAGTTGAATATATATTGAGCTTAAACTTTGGAATTCTTTACACTTGGTTGTTTGATTGTATGTTTTAACTCTTACATTATTCTCATGTATATTGCACTTGAATTGCTAGGAATGGAAACAAAACCAAAAGAAGACACTCTCAAGAATTCAATTAAAGGCAAAGAAGATGATTCGTGAGAGCATAAGATTCGAAGGCAGCCAAAAATGCGAAAAAAAGCCAAGTTATTGAGTATGCGCGTGACGCGCATTTACAAGTAAAGGAATGCGTGTGACGCACATTTATGTAAATTGGTTCTGTCTTCATGCGTGTGACGCGCACTGATCAGGAAGAATCTGCGCGCGACGCACATCAGTGCAAATCTGGAAGCCGCCTCAGTCTTGTGACGCATTTACCTTTGCCCTAAACTGCTGACAGCGCTGCGGTCTTCTGAGAATCTGTATAATTAGATATTTGTTCACTTTTTATTGATCTTGGACCTTTTCTAACATCTAAAACACTGAGGAGAAAGATTAGGAGTGCTAGGGTTCCATTGTTCTTCATCTTCAAGGAGGATTCAATCTTGGGAACAAGGTTTGGATCATCAATGGAGTTGTTTTCTTCCATATGTTTGTTTTCTTCTTTTACTACCATGAGTAGCTAAATACCTTAGATTAGGATGAGATGAATCATGTACAAACTCTTATGTAGTTAGTTCTCTTATATTAATACAAGTTTACGTTATGTAAATTGAGTTTCTAATCTCTATACTTCATGCTTTTCAATACTTGATCACTATTGCATTGATTTTGGGTTTTTCATCTTTATTGGAAAATAGGATGAATGAACTTGAACTAAGATTAGTAATCATAATCATGATGATTATAGGAATATAACTTGTGGTTATGTGTTCTAATGAATCATGGATCTTATTGCTTAGTCTAATCATTAATCACCTAAGGGATTAGGGATTGTGGCTAGAATAAAGGGTTTATGAGGCAAGGATTGTCCTTAAGCTAATTCAGTTGATTGAACTTCAATTTATATGAAATTACTTAAGTTAATGATGAACTAGCTACATAAGAGCAAGTACAAGAGGATTCAAATCCTAGTCGTTTTCAACCAACCAAGTCAATTCTATTTTTACTTTAACTTGTTCAAAGTTACAATTACAATCAAAATATCCAAATCATTTCCGTTTAAAGTAATTACACACTTATTCTTATTGATAACCATCATAATCCTGTGGAGACGATACTCTATTCATTACTATATTACTGGTTGCGATTGGTGCACTTGCCTTAAAAAGTAGTGTATGAAATACGCTAACAAGTTTTTGGCGCCGTTGCCGGGGATTGTTGATTTGATTGTCAACAAGGCAAAGGAGTTACTACTTTGAACAATTTTACAGTTTTATTTCTAGTTAGTTAGTTTTTGTGGATATACTTTATCTTGTTTCAAAATACAGCTGTTGTGTGCTTAATCATCTTTCTAGTTGTTATGTATGCGAGGGAAACAGACATCTGAATTGGTGTTTGATCCGGAGATAGAAAAGACAGCAAAAGCAAATAGGAAGAAGGCTAAGGAGGCAAGGCAGCAGAAAAAACATCAACAATCTCAAGCTTCTGCTTCTACTCATACTCGGGTAGAGGAAGAAATGGCAGAACCGCCACCTAGGCGTACTCTTGGTGATTTTGGGTAGAAACAACAGGAGAGATTGGCTATTGGATACCAACCGGTAGAGGCCAATGCATTTGAGATCAGGACTTCTCTCTGAGTGCACTCAAGCAAAATCAGTTTCGGAGTTGAGAATGAAGCCCCCAACCAGCACTTGGTGAATTTCTTTGAAATATGTGGAACTTTGAAGCTGGACGGTGTTACAGATGAAGCAAAGAAACTGAGATTATTCCCTTTTACGTTGAGGGATAGGGCAAAGGACTGGCTAAGTTTATTACCCCAGGGAAGTATTACTACCTGGAATGACTTAGAGGATAAATTCATGGATCGGTTTTCCCCACCGCCAAGTTTGTCAAGAGGAGAGTCAAGTGAGTAGCTTTGAACAAAAAGATGGTGAAACCCTCTATGATGCTTGGGAAAGATTCAAGGTGTTGTTGAAGAGATGTCCTGGTCATGGTTATGATGACTTGTGCCAAATGCAAATGTTTTGTCATGGGTTGAGTCCTAACACAAGAATGATGCTTGATGCTTCTGCGGGAGGCTCAATGAATTCAAAGACGGCTGAAGAAGCAAGAGAGCTAGTTGAGGCAATGGTCTCAAATGATTATCTTGTCCACCATGATAGAGGAGCACAAAGCAAAAAGGGCATGTTTGCGCTAGAGACAAGTGATGCTATTTTGGCTCAAAACAAATTAGTATCACAACAACTTGAAGCCCTTACCAAAGAACTTAAAGATTTAAGAGTAGGATCTTCTTCAACCGCACAAGCTAAAGCGGTAACTGATGCAAAGAAGTGTGATTTCAGTGGTGGAGGGCATGAAAATGGGCAATGTGGAGCCCAAGGTGAGCTTAGTGAGGAAGCCAAATACATGGCAAATTTCCAAAGGCAAGGAGGGAATCCATATTCCAACACCTATAATCCAGGGTGGAAGAATCATCCCAACTTTTCTTGGAAGCAAAATGATGCTCCTCAATCAAGCAAGCCTCCGCAATCAGCAGAATCAAAAGATAAGCAATCTGACTTAGAGAATGCTCTCACTCAGTTTATGAAGATGACTCAAACAAACCTCCAAAGTCATGAAGCTCATTTCAAGAATCAAGATGCATCCATCAAAAATCTTGAAAATCAGATTGGACAACTTTCCAAGCAACTCATGAGCAATCCAAGGGTAAGTTTTCTGCAAATCATGTAGACAATCCAAAAATGAGTCTTGTAATCTTTGTTACTCGAGAAGTGGAAAGGTGGTAACACCATCTATGGTGGAACCATTAGTCCCTGAATGTAATGATGAAAATAACAAGGTGATGTTGGATGAGGAGTTGAAAAATAAAAATGAGGTGATTGATGTTGAAGAAGTTGAAAAGGAGAGTGAGAAAAGAAAAATGATGATAAAAAGAGTTCTAGATTAGTGGATGAAGGTTCCATCATCGGAAGAACAAAAGCTGAAATTTTGAAGGATGGGAACAAGCCTCAAATTCTTCCTCCATATGTGAGACTTCCTTATCCTCAAAGGAGAACAAGAAAAAGAAAAGGAGGAGCAATATTCAAAATTTCTGGACATTTTTAAGAGGTTGCAGATTAATATACCTTTTGCTGAGGCTCTTGAGCAAATGCCTACATATGCCAAGTTCATGAAGGAAATTCTCACAAAGAAGAAAAAATTGAGAGATGAAAAAATCACCTTGACTGAGGAATGCAGTGCAATAATTCAATGGAAACTTCCTCCAAAGCTCAAAGATCCCGGTAGTTTCACAATTCCCTGCACTATAGGGAATATAACTATTGGGAAGGCATTATGTGACTTAGGAGCAAGTATCAACCTCATGCCACTTTCTATGTTGAAGAAGTTGGGGACAGATGATGTGAAGCCTACCAGGATGTCGCTTCAATTAGCAGACCGATCAATTAAATATCCTTACGGTATTATGGAGGATGTCTTGGTGAAGGTGGATAAGTTCATTTTTCCAGCTGACTTTGTTATTCTGGACATGGAGGAAGATGCAGAAGTTCCTCTTCTCTTGGGAAGACCCTTTCTTGCAACAGGTAGAGCTCTTGTGGATGTGCAAAAAGGCCAACTAATGCTTAGAGTACATGATGAGAAGGTGACCTTCAATTTGTTTGAGGCAATGCAACATCCAACTGATAGAGATACTGTAGCAGTGTAGACAATCAATTACTTGGTGGAGGAAACTTTTTCTCAAAGAATATCCTTCAACTCCTCTTGAGAAAGTACTAGTACAGTGTTGAAAATCTTTGTGAGGAGGATGAAGAGGAAATAGCAGAATGTGTGAGACAATTGGAAGCACTAAGTACAGAACAAGCTGTGAATTTGAAAAGAGAAGAATTGAAAAAAGAGGAGGGTCAGCTAGAAAAACAGAAAATTGAGTTGAAACCACTTCCCTCCCACTTGAAGTACAGATTCCTTGATGATGATGAAGAAAGTCCAGTTATTGTGAGCAACTCATTGTCAAACTTGGAGGAAGAAAAATTGATGAGAGTGTTGAGGGAGTACAAGACAGCAATAGGTTGGTCTATTTCCGACTTGAAAGGTATAAGCCCGGCATTCTGCATGCATAAAATTCTGTTGGAGAAAGAATTTAAACCGGTGGTGCAACCTCAACGGAGATTAAATCCGACAATGAAGGATGTGGTCAGAAAAGAAGTCCTGAAGCTTCTTGATGCGGGCATGATTTATCCCATTTCGGATAGTGCATGGGTGAGTCCAGTGCAAGTTGTTCCCAAGAAAGGAGGGATGACGGTGGTCAAAAATGAAAAGAATGAGCTCATCCCTACAAGAACAGTAACCGGATGGAGAATGTGCATAGATTACCGCAAGCTCAATAATGCCACGAGGAAAGACCATTTTCCATTGCCTTTCATGGATCAGATGTTAGAAAGGTTAGCAGGCGAAGCTTTTTATTGTTTTCTTGATGGCTATTCTGGGTATAACCAAATTGCAGTTAATCCGGAGGACCAAGAAAAGACAGCTTTTACTTGTCCTTTTGGTGTGTTTGCGTACCGACGGATGCCATTTGGATTATGCAATGCTCCTGCAACTTTTCAGAGGTGCATGCTCTCCATATTCTCTGACATGATTGAAAGCTCAATTGAAGTGTTCATGGATGATTTCTCTGTTTTTGGCTCATGTTATGATCTGTGTCTATCCAATCTAGCTTCTGTTCTTAAGAGGTGCGTGGACACCAATTTAGTGTTAAATTGGGAGAAATGCCACTTTATGGTTAAAGAAGGGATTGTTTTAGGACATAAAATTTCAGCAAAGGGAATTGAAGTGGACCAAGCAAAAATTGAGGTAATTGAGAAGTTACCACCTCCTGTGAATGTCAAAGGAGTGAGGAGTTTCTTAGGTCATGCGGGCTTTTATCGAAGATTTATTAAGGACTTCTCAAAGATTGCAAAGCCAATGTGCAATCTCCTAGTTAAAGATTCGATTTTAAGTTTGATCAAGACTGTTTGAATGCTTTTATTGTGTTGAAAGGAAAGCTGGTTTCCACTCCAATTATAGTAGCTCCCGACTGGAGTTTACCATTTGAACTCATGTGCGATGCAAGTGATTATGCAGTCGGGGCTGTTTTGGGACAAAGAACAGAAAAATTCTTTCATGCTATCTATTATGCTAGCAAGGTCTTGAATGAAAATCAGGTGAATTATGCCACCACTGAAAAAGAATTGCTAGCTATAGTATTTGCTTTGGAGAAATTTCGATCTTACTTGATTGGATCGAAAGTCATTGTCTTTACTGATCATTCTGCAATCAAATACCTGCTTACTAAAGTTGATTCTAAGCCTCGCCGCTTAGATGGATATTGTTCTTTGCAGGAGTTTGATTTGGAAATAAAAGACAAGAAAGGGAGTGAGAATGTGGTAGCTGACCACTTATCAAGGCTGGAAAATTCTGAAATGTGATTAAGGAGAAAGAGATTAACAAAGAATTTCCGGATGAGCACTTGTTGATGGTATCTCGAGAGGCCATGGTTTCTTGATATGGCTAACTTTAAGGCAACAAGTGTGATACGGAGGATTATACTTGGCGTGAGAAGAAGAAACTCTTTAAAGATGCAAATTTCTACATTTGGGATGATCCATTTTTGTTTAAACTGGGCCACGATGGGTTATTGAGAAGGTGTGTCACATCCGAGGAGGCACAAAGTATAATGAAACATTGTCACGATTCACCGTATGGAGGTCATTATGGTGGAGAAAGAAGCTGCTGACCAAGGTGTTACAAAGTGGGTTCTTTTGGCCAACGCTTTTCAAAGATTGTCATGAATATGTCAAGCGATGTGATAAGTGCCAAGACAGGAAGCATTTCCAGGAAAAATGAGATGCCCTCAATAGCATTCTCGGAAATTGAACCATTTGATTGTTGGGGTATTGATTTCATGGGGCGTTTCCCATCATCTTATTCCAATTTATACATTTTGGTGTGTTGTGACTATGGCACCAAATGGGTTTAGGCATGTGCAACAGAGCCAATGATTCCCAAACAAAGAGTCAATTTTGAAGAAAACATATTTTCCAGATTTGGAGTGCCTAGAGTGCTCATAAGTGATGGGGGCACGCATTTTTGCAACAAGTACTTGGAGACATTGCTGAACAAGTATGATGTAAAGCATAAGGTTGCCACTCCCTATCACCCACAAACTAGTGGGCAAGCTGAAGTTTCCAATAGGGAGATAAAGAAGATTTTGGAGAAAATAGTTGGTGCTTCAAGGAAGGATTGGTCAAAGAAGCTTGACGATGCTTTGTGGGCCTACCGGACAGCATTCAAAACGCCATTAGGGTTCTCTCCTTATCAGATGGTTTATGGGAAGTCATGCCACTTACCATTGGAGTTGGAACACAAGGAATTTTGGGCCATAAAATTTCTGAATTTTGATTCCAAATTGGCTGGACAAAAGCGGTTGCTGAAATTGAATGAAATTTGGGCGAAAATGAGGTTGATGGCTTATGAGAATGCAACCATTTACAAACAAAGAACCAAGGCTTATCATGACAAGCATTTGGTGAGAAGAGATTTCCAGCCAGGCCAACAAGTTCTACTCTTCAATTCAAGACTGAAACTTTTCCCAGGCAAGTTGAAGTCCAAGTGGTCGGGACCATTTGTAATCATAGAAGTTTTTCCACATGGAGCAGTGGAATTAGAAGATCCCGGCTCCACAAGAACTTTCAAAGTTAATGGGCAAAGATTGAAGCCATTCTTTGGAGGAGAAGTCTCCAGGGCAAGAGTAGCCCTCGTTTTGCAGGATCCATAAAATGACCAAGCGTCAAGCTAGTGACGTTAAAGAAGCACCCATGGCAACAAGTTTGCCCTAAAAAAAAAAATTTCCTGCAGGTGATGCGCGTGACGCGCAAGTAGTGCGCATGATGCGCATTTTTTTTTAATTTTGCCTCTGTGACCCATGCGCGTGACGCGCATTTGCACTGCCTGATCTGCGCGTAACGCGCATAGCACCTGATGAGTGAACTTGGAACAGGGCAGCTGATGCGCGCGACGCGCAACCTTAGCGCATGACGCGCATTTTTTTTTTATTTTGCCTCTGTTAGTAGTGCGCGTGACGCGCGTTTACACTTGAATTGTTGCGCGCGACGCGCATTTTTTGATTTTAGCTTCTGTGACCTATGCGCGTAACGCGCAAATACACATGATTGGTTGCGCGCGACGCGCAACCTGGCTTAATAAACGGAGATGCTCGCGCAGCTCCTCATTTCACTCACTCAAAAATCATTTCTTAACCAACCCTAACTCTAAAAACTTCACCACCACTCAAGCTCAACTTGCATAGAGAGATTAATCTTCACATTTTCTTCACTTCATACATCATTCATCCTCAAGTAAGTGATTTCATGACTTCCTTTTTCTAATTTTTCGTTTGCCTTCATCTCCATGAAGAAAGTTGTCGAAAATATGAAGTTCTTGCTTGAAATTTGATGTTGTTGTTGGGAGGTGTGTATTTCTTATCTGATTGAGCTGTGAAACCTTGAATTTTTCTTATTTTGGGAAGTTTTGCATGATGAAGCCATTATTGGTTTGTTAGATGCTTTTGTGTGCACACAATGTGTTTGATAAAATGCTTATGAGAGTATAGGGAATAGAACTTGATAATGAGCTAAGCCATACTTCATGTTTATGCCATACATTGTTTCAAATGACAAAATTTGGTTGTCCTCAATCAAATAATTGTGAAAATTATTAGATGACCAAAGGTTTGTCTAATTGCAATTTAGTGCATAAGGAATTTTTTTTTTGTATCAAAAACCATTGAGATTGTCAACTTTTGCAAGAGTTTTAATATGAAAATATGAATTGCATTGGTAATCTCTTTGTTGGAAAACCATAGTGGTGAAGTGATAATGCTCATAGAATTTTAAGATGTTTGTGTTGGTACTAACATAGAAAACAATTTTTGCACAAATCTTTGTTCTATGTGCAGGGAACTATGGCTCGTAATCCAGAGAAACGCAAGAAGACAACTGTCTCTTCTGCTTGTGGAAGTGTTGATTCCCACTTGTTCAGATCTTTGGCGTGCCAAGACCGTTATGCCTCAATTCTTACAAACAAGGAATTTGTGAGGGAGAAGGCATTTCAGCTAAGTGCCAATGATTTCATGGAGATCCAACATAACATTGGGCAAAGACATTGGGAAACTTTTACCTCTTTTCCCAAGACAGCTAGCAAAAAGCTAGCAATGGAATTTTTTGCAAATGCTTATCAGAGTGGAGATGGTGACATCCCTGCTGGCGATGCTAGATATGTGAGTTATGTAAGGGGGAAGACAATTCCATATGATCCCCATACAATCAACCAGCTGTTTGATTTGCCTGATGTTGAAAATTGTGGCTATCAAGCCAGAAATGTCTTGAATGGAGCTGATCAACAGGCCATTCGGCATTTATTAATCGGCAGGACAAGATTGGGTGAGGAACCAAGATGGGTCGCCGAGAAAAATAGAAGGGCGGAATTTGACTCCCACCGCAAAGGCATGGGCGATTTGTACTTCATACTTTCTTCCCTTGCGCCAATGTGTCAGAGTTGACTTCATATAGGGCTACCCTGGTATATGCCATCATGAATGGTGAGCCGGTAAATGTGGGCCAAATTTTAGCTCACAATTTACACAATGCGGCTCATGAAAAGGTAACCAGATCTTGGCTGAGGCACGCCTCTCATTCAGCTCCTATGTGAAAGGGCCCGTGTGAAGATCCCAAGTAAGGAAATTAAAGAAAATCCAATACATCCTGGGACCCTCATAACGGGTGATTGGATTCGGAGGAATTCAATCCCACTTGACCAGCCACCTCAACCTCCTCAGCAGCATCACCAAGAACCGGAGGAAATGGGGGAGGCCCAGAATATGTTTGTAGATCCTCCGGTTCAAAATTACCCTTCGATGGCTGATTTTGAGAGATTATCGGCTGATGTCCAGAGGATTGGGAGTCAGGTAGAGAGTATGGCCTTAGAGCAACGGGAAGAAGCACGAGCTCAAAGGCGAGGGATGCAGGCTATTTACAGAGCCATTGGTGCTTACCAAAGTGGCCAGTTCGTGAATATGGACGCCGACATTTTCCAGGAGCCTTACCCTGATGACGAGGCAGGGCCTTCAGAGCCAGCTCCCTAGTTTCTTTCAGCGGTGGCGTCGGGCGGCCCGCCCCATCATTTCACTCAGCGGTTGAGTCCCATGGCTCACCGTTTTGGTTTTCTACTTTTATCTTTTGTTTTCTTTTATTTTTCTGTTTAAATATCAATATTCAATGTTTAAATATCAATATTCAATGTATTTTGTACTGATTGTTTTTTGGGGAACTCTAATTTCCTTTTCTTGTACCTTGTGTTAAATGAATTTTTTAGTTGAGATGTTGATTTGATAAGTGGAATTTTGGTTTGTTATTTTCATAATCCCCATGATATGCATGCTTATTGTAACACCTGATGATGAGATCGACCTCGTGTCGAGATCCCGTGCCAAGATCGCGTGCCGAGGTCATATGTCGAACTGATGAGGTCGCGTACCGAGCTGAGGAGGTCGCATGTCGAACTAAGGAGGCCGCGTGCACGAACTCGTGTTAGAGCCTTGTGCGCTTGCACAAGCACCCTGATCGACCTCGTGTCGAGACTGTACACTCGTATTTTTACGAACGTTATCTAGCGTTAATGAGTATATTGTTGTAATAATTATAAATTTATGTTATCGGTTGCAGTTCTCGTCGCTGTGTTTTTAGATCTGTAACCTATAGATTAGAGGGTAATCATGAGAGAGGAGAGATTAGATGGGTAGAATGATTGATGAGATTAGCATCTCATAACAGTAGTTACACGTCACTTATTTGTGTTTTGTTTTAAAAAGAAAAATTCATTTAAATGGTTTTTACCAGCTGTATATCACGATCAGCCCTCACAACCCTCACTTTCTCTTTTCTTCTTTCTTCTTCTCTAAGTTTCCTCTTCCTCTCCAAACTCCCATCGAAGAACCTTGAGTTTTATCGAGCTTCTGCATAAACTTTCTTCATCAACCTTGTTTCTTATCATCTTCTCGACATATATCACCATCTCGACCATCATCTGAGGTATGGAAAAACAGATTTTCTCTTCCTTCATGCTACTGTTTAGCGCCACTTCTTCCTTCCATTTTAGCCAGTTTTATGCTTCCAAATCATGTCGTATTTATAGGTTTTCTTCTTCATGATATTACCTTTTTTCTAACCAATTATTTGAGCTTGTAAAACAAATTTCTTTCTCTGTTTTTCTCTGAAGGTAGCGCCAAACCCTTACCACTTGGCTTGCCTTGATTTCTTGTTCTATGTTGTTGTATGTTGCTTCAGTTGTTATTTGTTGTTGATTTATACATTTGTAGCATCATATAACCTTTTTCATGAACTTTTGATCGAAAACCCTAACTTTGTGTTAGAGGAAAAATATGTTTAATCTTGCTTGAATTAGTACTTTGGAAAAATGGCTTTGTTTGGTGATGTATGAAAGAAGTTTTTAATAAATTTTTTGAGAAAAGGAGTTATTTTGTAACGTTTGAATTCTGGTTGTATTTGTTTAAGTTCTTGTGTTTTAAATGTTTACTTGGGTTGTGGTTAAGATTGGGATAATGAGAGCTAAGTGTTATTAGAACCCATAGATGGAACTAAGTTGTGCTCGTATTAGGCAGTGTGATTTCCGAGATCGTGCTGCAAAGAGATCAGGGTGTACGAGAACACGAAACCGAGGTCGACTGAGAGCCGTACGTGTCGAGATCGAGTGAGAGAAGTCGTTGTCGAGCTCGTTTGAAGACAGCCGTGTCGAGGTCGTTGTCGAGCTCGATTGAGGACATCATGTAGACGCCGAGCTTGGAGTTCGGTAAGGGCAACTTTTAGATATGTTTAGATTTTATTTTTAGTATTTAAATGCTTTATTTAAATACAGAGAAGTCTGAGAACTCTACGAGTTCGAAGTTAGGGTCTTCGAACCCCTTCGTTTTGTTGTCGTGAGGTCGAACATTTATCCGAGTCTTCGTGGGCGAGCGTAAGTCGCTATGGTTGGTCTCTGAACCCAACCCCTCACACTTGTATGTTCCTCTCTGTTAATTCCATTGAGTTGCAGAGGGATGGATTCCTTGATTTGCTTGTCGAGCATGTAATGTTGTGATATGATTGAGTTATGCATTATTTGATATGAGATTAAATATATGTCATGAATTGCGTGTTGCTGTTGAATTGCGTTTCTTCATGCAGGGTGTTTTTATTGCTTAAACTGTCGAATTGCGTTTTCTTCATATTAAGCATGATCTCTTATTTGATATGCGGGTAAGTAATCTTATGCGTCACTCTTTGAATATTGTAAGCGGAGAGCTGTTCATCGAGTGAGCGAGCTAGGCGAGTCGTTATGACGTTTTTGAGCCGTGACCCGGATAACTAAGGGTGCTAGGTCCCCTTTTGTTTACGGGAGATTGACTAGACGTCGCAGCGTAGGAACCGGGTACTGCATATCTAGGGAGAAGCGAAAGATCCCAAGGCTACGGCTGGTATGTCAGTTGATGGATCTGCGTCTGCTTTCCGGAATAATGGTCGAGTCGAGAGAAAATGGATCGCGAGTTGAGTCGAGTCTAGAGTGAGAGGGTCGAGTTACGTTTGGTGAATGATATACATTGTTGTTTGCTTATTTCTTTACGCCTTGATTATCTTGATTTGTCGAGAAGTTGACCCTTTTCCCGTGGTGCCTTCAATCCATGATGGTTACCCAGGCGAGGTCGAGGGCGCAGGGAACTCGACAGCAGATGATGGCGAGGAGGATCTCGACGAGGATCCGAGCGACGACCTCTACTTGTCGTGATTTGCTTTGTCTATGTTTTTGTGTATAGTGGTTGTGACCAGTTGGGCCGGTTATGTTTTGTTATTACAGGTAGATCGGGTGGTTTTACTTTGGAGACCCCTGCGTGGGTGTTCATTTAAGTACCCCAGGGTATGATTGCTCTCTTGAAGTCGTCATACCTTAGGTGTATTTTCTTTGTACATTATTACTGTCTTTTTGTATGCACTTTTTATATCTTGTATATATAAGTATGTACTTGTTATACCTGCGTGTTGTTATTTAGGACTTAAGTCTTGTATCTTAGTTGCACCATGTTTCGAAAAGCTGTAATTACTCTGATGTGCACGAGCTGGTCTTATAAAAAAATAAATAAATAATAATAGACCGTACTTTTCTAGAGGGCACAAGAGTATCGTTTTAAAACACATCGCATACAGGGTAACTTGAGCTCGATGTCTTGAGCTCGGTAACTCGAGCTCGGTATGTTGAGCTCGGTAGCGGTCCGGAAACGGGTCGTTACAATGTTGGTATCAGAGCGCTTGATTCGATTCGTAGAAGTGCATAGGAAATTTGGACTGGTCACTGTGTCGGGATATATATATATATGTGTGTCGGGTACATGGTTGTACTATACTGATTGCTGTTTGATTAAGTGAAGCACTTATTTCTTGAAAAATTGTTTGAACTGTTTCTTGATTGAAGCAGTGTGTTTTAACACATCCTTGTTGTGAGATTCGATGTGGTTTTGAACTTTGTGGAATCTAATGCCACCTCGTAGGGATACGGCATACCGTATGAGAACGCCGACATGGAACGAGCAATTCAAGCTATGACCGAGATGGCGGCACCATGGGTCAAGAATCACCATCAGAACTCAACAGTCTAACGCGATGGCTCAACAGACGGCAGCGTTAACCCAAAGAAACTTACAAAGAACAACAATGAGCAGAGCTGAGTGCCGAGGCGAGAGGATTAGCGAGACTTTAGGAAGCATGATCCACAGTTTTACGGTGAGCCAAACCCAGATAAAGTCGATCTTTGGATGCAAGAGACCGAGAAGATCTTCGACGCACTCCATTGCCCAAACAACGTGAAGGTAGACTACGCCACCTATTTGCTGCTAAGAGACGCAGAGTATTGGTGGAAGGGAGTGAAGCAAGCACCGATAAGCGAACGTCAGCGAGATAACTTGGGAGCTTTTTCGTGGAAGGTTCTTGGACAAATACTTCTCGAGATCGCATGAGCCGAGAAGGAGCAAGAGTTTCTTCAACTACAACAAGGCAATATGGCGGTTCGAGTATGCGACCAAGTTTGAGTCATCAAGTAGGTATTTTAGTCCATTTCGTGATCGAGCTGACCAAGGATGGTTAAGTGAGAGGTTCCAACGGGGATTAAGATTTGACATTCAGAAGTCGGTGGTGTCATTGAGGATCAGGAATCTACAAGAGCTGATAGATCGCTGTGTCGAGGTAGAGGGTGTAATAAGCCACAAGAAGAAAACTGTTGTAGGCGGGCCGGTGAGACCCCAGAGTGCGGGGCAGAAGTTTACACAGAAGGGGAAACAACTGCAGAAGAAGCCTTACAACCGACCTCAGGGGAACAACAACAGGGGACAGTATCGTCCGATGACCCAGGGAGCGAGAAGTGGAGGTCAGACCGGTGTCGAGGTGATTTGCTATCGTTGTGGAAGGCCAGGACATTATGCGAGTGACTGCACTCAGAAGGAGGAGGTATGTTTCAATCAGAAGAAGCTGGGCATTTTGCCAAGGATTGTCCCACACCTAAAGTTGAACCGGCAATGCTTGTGGCAAAGGCCAAAGGCGGAAGCGCCAGGTAGCTAAAGGCGTAGTCTTACGCATGAGCGGTGAGGAAGCAGAGCGGTGATGATCTTATTCAAGGTGAATGTGAGATTGAGGGTAAATCCTTATCCGTTCTCTTTGATTCGGTGCAACCCATTCCTTTATTTCCTCTGATTGTGTGAACCATTTGAACTTGACTGTGATCGCTTTACTGCTCAAATTGGTAGTTACAACCCCAGCTGCTAAAACCTTAGTCACAAACACTGCATGTCTTAATTGTGTAGTGGTTATTCAGAGTAGAAAGTTTGTGGTCAATTTGGTTTGTTTGCCTCTTAAGGGCTTAGATGACATCCTCGGGATGGATTGGTTGTCACACCACAATGTCCTCTTGGACTGTGCCCGTAAAACTGTAATTTTCCCAGACCTTGGAGTCTCCAATTATCTTTCTGCTGAACGTATTGGAGTTTCTTTGCGAGAAGGAACTAGAGAATACATGTATCTGGCTAGTTCAGAAGTTTTCCAGCAGATCGAAGTGAAGAATGTACCAGTGGTGTGTGACTTTGTGGACGTTTCAAGACGTGCTGTGGTTACCACGGTGCAGAGGTCGAAGTTCTCCATCGAAGTTGATTCCAGGAACAGTGACCGATTTCCAAAGCGCCATACAGGATGTCTCCCGCCGAGATGAAAGAATCGAAGTCCCAGATCGAACACTTGGAGTCAAAGCAATTCATACGACCGAGCGTGTCACCGTGGGGAGCTCGGTGTTGTTGGTTAAGAAGAAGTATGGTCGATCAAGGCTGTGCGTGGACTACCGCGAGCTCAACAAGGTTACTGTGAAGAACCGGTATCTGTTACCCCGTATTGACGACTTGATGGATCAACTTCGTGGAGCGGCAATCTTTTCCAAGATAGATTTGAAGTCTGGTTATCATCAGATTCGCGTGAAGGAGGAAGATGTCCCCAAAACGGCTTTCATGACTAGGTATGGTCACTACGAGTATTTGGTGATGCCGTTTGGAGTGACAAATGCGCCAGCTGTGTTTATGGACTATATGAACAGGATTTTCCATTCGTTTTTGGATCAGTTTGTAGTAGTGTTCATCGACGACATCCTGATCTACTCTAAGAACCGAGAAGAGCACGAAGAACACTTACGTCGAGTACTACAGATATTGCGTGAGAAGCAACTCTATGCCAACCTGTCGAAGTGTGAATTTTGGCTCGAAGAGATGAATTTTCTTGGTCATGTGATTTCCGAAGAAGGGATAGCTGTGGATCCAACTAAGATTGAAGCTGTGCTAGCGTGGGAACAGTAGGGCGATCCAGCGATATCAGGATTTTTGTTGGCTTAGCGTGCTATTATCGAAGATTCATCAAGGTTTCTCAAAGATTGTCGCGCCTTACACGGCCACGAGGAAGGATCAACCTTTTGCCTGGACTGAGGAGTGCGAATCCAGTTTTCAAAGACTGAAGGAGCTCTTGACGACAGCGCCTGTGTTGATTTTGCCTCAACCAGAAGAGCCTTACGAGGTGTATTGTGATGCGTCACACCAGGGATTGGGATGCGTGCTGATGCAACATCGGAAAGTGGTAGCGTATGCTTCAAGACAACTTAAGATTCACGAGAGGAACTACCCTACTCACGATTTGGAGCTGGCAAAGATGGTTTCTTGGCGTCAAGATATGGAGACACTACCTTTATGGGAGCACTTCATCGCTTTCAGCGATCACAAGAGCTTGAAGTACTGCTCGATCGTAAAGAGCTCAACATGCGTCCAAGATGGGCGAAATTTCTCAAGGACTACGACTTTACATTGGAATACCAACCTGGTAAGGCTAACGTAGTAGCAGATGCATTGAGCAGAAAGAGCATTTTAGCCTCAGCAATGATGATCAAGGAGTTGGAGATGCTCGAGAAGTTCCGAGACTTGAAGTTGAGTGTGGAAGTTTCACCGGGGAAGCTGAGATTTGGTATGCTTACCATTTCTAACCGATTGTTGGACGAGATCCGAGACCAGCAGGTTCATGACGAGCTCCTGCAAGAGAAGGTCCAGTTGATAGCGCAAGGGAAGGCGACAGAATTCCAAGTCGGAACGGACAACATCTTAAGATGTAATGGCCGAGTATGTGTACCTAACGTAGTGGAGCTGAGAAAGTTAATACTTGACGAAGCGCATAAGAGCAATTTTAGTATTCACCCAGGAGTTACGAAGATGTATCAAGACTTGAAGAAGCATTTTTGGTGGTCCGGAATGAAGAAGCAAGTGGCTGAGTACGTAGCTTCGTGTTTAACGTGTCAGAAAGCGAAGGTGGAGCACCAACGACCGCGGAATGCTACAATCGCTGACGCATCAGTATGGAAATGGGACAAGATCTCCATGGATTTCGTTGTAGGTTTGCCAAGACGCAGAAGAAGAATGATTCGATTTGGGTGATCGCCGACCGATTGACCAAATCGCTCATTTCTTACCAAAGGAGGTCGACATACAACGTGGAAAAGCTGACCGAGATCTACATCGCGGAGATAGTGCGACTTCATGGTATACCCTCTTCAATCGTGTCGGACCAAGATCCGAAGTTCACGTCTCATATTTGGAGGGAATTTCAAGAAGCGATGGGAACCGAGCTCAGGCTTAGCTCGGCATATCGTCCCCAAACTGACGGTCAGACTGAGAGAACGATCCAATCGCTTGAAGATTTGTTGCGAACGTGTACCTTAGATCACCGAGGAAGTTGGGACGACGTCTTACCATTGGTGGAGTTCACCTACAATAACAGTTTCCATGCGAGTATTGGAATGGCACCTTTTGAAGCTAATCGTATGGACGGAAGTGTCGACGCCTTTGTTGGTACCAGGATGGCGAGAGTTACGTTGTAGGACCAGATATGATACAGCAGATCACCGAGAAGATCCGTTTGATCGCAGATAGGATGCGAACGTCTCAAAGTCGGTGTAAGAGCTATGCACCAAAGACGTCGACCACTCGAGTTCGAAGAAAGAGAACATGTATTTCTTAGAGTCACCCCTACTACTGGAGTTGGTCGAGCGATTAAATCCAAGAAACTTACCCCTAAATTTATTGGACCTTATCAGATTCTTCGTCGTATTGGTCCAGTGGCATATCAGATTGCCCTGCCACCCTTCTTGTCAAACATACATGATGTCTTTCACGTCTCACAGTTGCGAAAGTATATTTCCGACCCCTCTCATGTCATCGAACCGGATATGATTCAACTGAAGGACGACTTATCTTTCAAAGCATCACCAGCAAGAATCGTTGACCGGAAAGCCAAACAGTTGCGGAACAAAGAGATTCAACTTGTCAAAGTTGTGTGGGATCAGAAGACTGGAGATGCGACTTGGGAGCTGGAGGAGAAGATGAAGACTCAGTACCCTGAACTTTTCCGCGGTAAGAATCTTATTTGCAATTTCGAGGAGGAAATTTTTTTAGAGGGAGAGATTGTAACACCTGATGATGAGATCGACGTCGTGTCAAGATCCCGTGCCAAGATCGCGTGCCGAGGTCATATGTCGAACTGATGAGGTCGCGTACCGAGCTGAGGAGGTCGCATGTTGAACTAAGGAGGCCGCGTGCACGAACTCGTGTTAGAGCCTTGTGCGCTTGCACAAGCTCCCTGATCGACCTCGTGTCGAGACTGTACACTCGTATTTTTACGAACGTTATCTAGCGTTAATGAGTATATTGTTGTAATAATTATAAATTTATGTTATCGGTTGCGATTCGTCATTTGTGTTTTTAGATCTGTAACCTATAGATTAGAGGGTAATCATGAGAGAGGAGAGATTAGATGGGTAGAATGATTGATGAGATTAGCATCTCATAACAGTAGTTACATGTCACTTATTTGTGTTTTGTTTTAAAAAGAAAAATTCATTTAAATGGTTTTTACCAGCTGTATATCACGATCAGCCCTCACAACCCTCACTTTCTCTTTTCTTCTTTCTTCTTCTCTAAGTTTCCTCTTCTTCTCCAAACTCCCATCGAAGAACCTTGAGTTTTATCGAGCTTCTGCATAAACTTTCTTCATCAACCTTGTTTCTTATCATCTTCTCGACATATATCACCATCTCGACCATCATCTGAGGTATGGAAAAACAGATTTTCTCTTCCTTCATGCTACTATTTAGCGCCACTTCTTCCTTCCATTTTAGCTAGTTTTTATGCTTCCAAATCATGTCGTATTGATAGGTTTTCTTCTTCATGACATTACCTACTTTTCTAACCACTTATTTGAGCTTGAAAAACAAATTGTTTCCTCTGTTTTCTACAGAAGGTAGCGCCCAAACCCTAACCACTTGGCTTGCCTTGATTTCTTGTTCTATGTTGGTGTATGTTGCTTCTGGTTGTTGTTTGTTGTTGATTTATCTGTTGTAGCATCATATAACCTTTTTCATGAACTTTTGATCGAAAACCCTAACTTTGTGTTAGAGGAAAAATATGTTTAATCTTGCTTGAATTAGTACTTTGGAAAAATGGCTTTGTTTGGTGATGTATGAAAGAAGTTTTTAATAAAATTTTTTAGAAAAGGAGTTATTTTGTAACGTTTGAATTCTGGTTGTATTTGTTTAAGTTCTTGTGTTTTAAATGTTTACTTGGGTTGTGGTTAAGATTGAGATAATGAGAGCTAAGTGTTATTAGAACCCATAGATGGAACTAAGTTGTGCTCGTATTAGGCAGTGTGATTTAGAGATCGTCTTTGCAAAGAGATCAGGGTGTACGAGAACACGAAACCGAGGTCGACTGAGAGCCGTACATGTCGAGATCGAGTGAGAGAAGTCGTTGTCGAGCTCGTTTGAAGACAGCCGTGTCGAGGTCGTTGTCGAGCTCGATTGAGGACAACACGTAGACGCTGAGCTTGGAGTTCGGTAAGGGCAACTTTTAGATGTGTTTAGATTTTATTTTTAGTATTTAAATGCTTTATTTAAATACGGAGAAGTCTGAGAACTCTACGAGTTCGAAGTTAGGGTCTTCGAACCCCTTCGTTTTGTTGTCGTGAGGTCGAACATTTATCCGAGTCTTCGTGGGCGACCGTAAGCTGTTGCGGTTGGTCTCCTGAACCCAACCCCCCACACTTGTATGTTCCTCTCTGTTAATTCCATTGAGTTGCAGAGGGATGGATTCCTTGATTTGCTTGTCGAGCATGTAATGTCGTGATATGATTGAGTTATGCATTATTTGATATGAGATTAAATATATGTCATGAATTGCGTGTTGCTGTTGAATTGCGTTTCTTCATGCAGGTGTTTTTATTGCTTAACCGTCAGTGCGTTTTCTTCATATTAAGCATGATCTCTTATTTGATATGCGGGTAAGTAATCTTATGCGTCACTCTTTGAATATCGTAAGCGGAGAGTCGTTTCATCGAGTGAGCGAGCTAGGCGAGCCGTTATGACGCTTTTTGAGCCGTGACCGGATAACTAAGGGTGCTAGGTCCCTTTTGTTTACGGGAGATTGACTAGACGTCGCGGCGTAGGAACCGCATCTGCATATCTAGGGAGAAGCGAAGATCCCAAGGCTACGGCTGGTATGTCGATTGATGGATCTGCGTCGCTAGGAATAATGGTCGAGTCGAGAGAAAATGGATCGCGAGTTGAGTCGAGTCTAGAGTGAGAGGTCGAGTTACGTTTGGTGAATGATATACATTGTTGTTTGCTTATTTCTTTACGCCTTGATTATCTTGATTTGTCGAGAAGTTGACCCTTTTCCGTGGTGCCTTCAATCCATGATGGTTACCCAGCGAGGTCGAGGGCGCAGGAACCCGACAAACAGATGATGGCGAGGAGGACCTCGACGAGGATCCGAGCGCCGACCTCTACTTGTCGTGATTTGCTTTGTCTGTGTTTTTGTGTATAGTGGTTGTGACCAGTTGGGCCGGTTATGTTTTGTTATTACAGGGTGGCGGTGGTTTTACTTTGGAGCGACCCACTGCGTGGGTGTCTGCCGGAAGTACCCCCAGGGTATGATTGCTCTCTTGAAGTCGTCATACCTTAGGTGTATTTTCTTTGTACATTATTATTGTCTTTTTGTATGCACTTTTTATATCTTGTATATATAAGTATGTACTTGTTATACCTGCGTGTTGTTATTTAGGACTTAAGTCTTGTATCTTAGTTGCACCATGTTTCGAAAAGCTGTAATTACTCTGATGTGCACGAGCTGGTCTTATAAAAAAATAAATAAATAATAATAGACCGTACTTTTCTAGAGGGCACAAGAGTATCGTTTTAAAACACATCGCATACAGGGTAACTTGAGCTCGATGTCTTGAGCTCGGTAACTCGAGCTCGGTATGTTGAGCTCGGTAGCGGTCGAAGCAGTCGTTACAATGTTGGTATCGAGCGATTCGGTTCGACCGAGCCGCATAGGAAATTTGGACTGGTCACTATGTCGGGATATATATATATGTGTGTCGGGTACATGGTTGTACTATACTGATTGCTGTTTGATTAAGTGAAGCACTTTTTGCTTGAAAAATTGTTTGAATTGTTTCTTGATTGAAGCAGTGTGTTTTAACACATCCTTATTGTGAGATTCTGACAGGGTTTTGAACTTTGTGGAATCTAATGCCACCTCGTAGGGATACGACAGCTGTACCCGAGAACGTCGACATGAAACGAGCAATTCAAGCTATGACCGAGATGGCGGCAGCCATGGCTCAGCAATCAGCTGCTGCAACTCAATAGTCTAACGCGATGGCTCAACAGACGGCAGCGTTAACCCAGCAAAACTTACAGCAACAACAGCGAGCAGAGCGGAGTGCTGAGGCGAGAGGATTAGCAAACTTTAGGAAGCATGATCCACCGAAGTTTTACGGTGAGCCAAACCCAGATAAAGCTGATCTTTGGATGCAAGAGATCGAGAAGATCTTCGAGGCACTCCATTGCCCAAACAACGTGAAGGTAGACTACGCCACCTACTTGCTGCTAGGAGACGCAGAGTATTGGTGGAAGGGAGTGAAGCAAGCACTGATAGCGGAACGTCGCGAGATAACAGGGAGCGTTTTAGTCGAAGGTTCTTGGACAAATACTTCCCAGATCTTGCATGGTGAGAAGGAGCAAGAGTTTCTTCAACTACAACAAGGCGATGTATGGCGTTGCGAGTATGCGACCAAGTTTGAGTCATTGGGCGAGGTATTTTAGTCCATTTCGTGATCGAGTGACCAAGGATGGTTAAGTGAGAGAGGTTCCAGCGGGGATTAAGATTTGACATTGAAGTCGGTGGTGTCATTGAGGATCGAGGAATCTACAAGAGCCGATAGATCATTTGTGTCGAGGTAGAGGGTGTAAGAAGCCACAAGAAGAAAAGCTGTAGGCGGGCGGTGAGACCTGCAGTGCGCGTAAGTTTACACTGGCGGGAAACAATTGTAGAAGAAGCCTTACAACCGACCTCAGGGGAACAACAACAGGGGACAGTATCGTCCGATGACCCAGGGAGCGAGAAGTGGAGGTCAGACCGGTGTCGAGGTGATTTGCTATCGTTGTGGAAGGCCAGGACATTATGCGAGTGACTGCACTCAGAAGGAGGAGGTATGTTTCAACTGTAAGAAGCCAGGGCATTTTGCCAAGGATTGTCCCACACCTAAAGCTGAACCGGCAATGCTTGCGGCAAAGGCCAAATGGAAGCGTCAGGTAGCTAAAGGCGAGTCTTACGCATGGCGGTGAGGAAGCGAGCGGTGATGATCTTATTCAAGGTGAATGTGAGATTGAGGGTAAATCCTTATCCGTTCTCTTTGATTCGTGCAACCCATTCCTTTATTTCCTCGATTGTGTGAACCATTTGAACTTGGCGTGGCGCTTTCGTTCAAATTGGTAGTTACAACCCCAATTGCTAAAACCTTAGTCACAAACACCGCATGTCTTAATTGTGTAGTGGTTATTCGAGTAGAAAGTTTGTGGTCAATTTGGTTTGTTTGCCTCTTGGGGCTTAGATGTCATCCTCGGGATGGATTGGTTGTCACACCACCATGTCCTCTTGGTGTGCCCGTAAGCTGTAATTTTCCCGGACCTTGGAGTCTCGATTATCTTTCTGCTGAGCGTATTGGAGTTTCTTTGCGAGAAGGAACTAGAGAATACATGTATCCGCTAGTTCAAGTTTTCCGGCCAGATCGAAGTGAAGAATGTACGGTGGTGTGTGACTTTGTGGGCGTTTTCGAAGGCGTGCGGGGTTACCACCGGTCGCGAGGTCGAGTTCTCCATCGAGTTGATTCCAGGAACAGGACCGATTTCCAAAGCGCCATATAGGATGTCTCCTGCCGAGATGAAAGAACTGAAGTCCCAGATCGAACACTTGGAGTCAAAACAATTCATACGACCGAGCGTGTCACCGTGGGGAGCTCCAGTGTTGTTAGTTAAGAAGAAGGATGGACGATCAAGGATGTGCGTGGACTACCGCGAGCTCAACAAGGTTACTATGAAGAACCGGTATCCGTTACCCCGTATTGACGACTTGATGGATCAACTTCGTGGAGCGGCGATCTTTTCCAAGATAGATTTGAAGTCTGGTTATCATCAGATTCGCGTGAAGGAGGAAGATGTCCCCAAAACGGCTTTCAGGACTAGGTATGGTCACTACGAGTATTTGGTGATGCCGTTTGGAGTGACAAATCGCCACGGTGTGTTTATGGACTATATGAGCAGGATTTTCCATTCGTTCTTGGATCGGTTTGTAGTAGTGTTCATCGGCGACATCCTGATCTACTCGAGGAACCGAGAAGAGCACGAAGAACGCTTACGTCGAGTACTACAGATATTGCGTGAGAAGCGACTCTATGCCAACCTGTCGAAGGGTGGATGGTGGGTCGAAGAGGTGAATGTTCGTGGGCATGTGGTTTCAGAAGAAGGGATAGGCGTGGATCCAACTAAGATTGAAGTGCTAGCGTGGGAACAGTAGGGGCGATCAGCGATATCGGGAGTTTTGTTGGCTTAGCGTGCTATTATCGAAGATTCATTGAAGGTTTCTCGAAGATTGTCGGCGCCTCTTACGACTACGAGGAAGGATCAACCTTTGCCTGGGCGAGGAGTGCGAATCCAGTTTTCAAAGGCGAAGGAGCTCTTGGCGGCGGCGCTGTGTTGATTTTGCCTCAACGAGAAGAGCCTTACGAGGTGTATTGTGATGCGTCACACCAGGGATTGGGATGCGTCTTTGATGCAACATCGGAAAGTGGTAGCGTATGCTTCAAGGCGACTTAAGATTCACGAGAGGAACTACCCTACTCATGATTTGGAGTGGCATCGGTGGTTTCTTGGCTGAAGATATGGAGACACTACCTTTATGGGAGCACTGCTTTTGTTTCAGCGATCACAAGAGCTTGAAGTACTGTTCGATCGAGAAGAGAGCTCAACATGCGTCGGCGAAGATGGGCGAAATTTCTCAAGGACTACGACTTTACGTTGGAATACCATCCCGGTAAGGCTAACGTAGTAGCAGATGCATTGAGCAGAAAGAGCGTTTTAGCCTCAGCAATGATGATCAAGGAGTTGGAGATGCTCGAGAAGTTTCGAGACTTGAAGTTGAGTGTGGAAGTTTCACTGGGGAAGCTGAGATTTGGTATGCTTACCATTTCTAACCGATTGTTGGACGAGATCCGAGACCAGCAGGTTCATGACGAGCTCCTGCAAGAGAAGGTCGATTGATAAGCGCAAGGGAAGCGGCGAATTCCAAGTCGGAGCGGACAACATCTTAAGATGTAATGGCCGAGTATGTGTACCTACCGTAGTGGAGTGAGAAAGTTAATACTTGACGGCGCATAAGAGCAATTTTAGTATTCACCAGGAGTTACGAAGATGTATCAAGACTTGAAGAAGCATTTTTGGTGGTCAGAATGAAGAAGCAAGTGGTGAGCACGTAGGCCGTGTTTAACGTGTCGAAGCGAAGGTGGAGCACGGCGACTGCGGGAATGCTCTGATAATCGGCGTACGATATGGAAATGGGACTGATATCTCCATGGATTTCGTTGTAGGTTTGCCGAAGGCGCAGAAGAAGAATGATTCGATTTGGGTGATCGTCGACCGATTGACCAAATCTGCTCATTTCTTACGGTGAGGTCGACATACAACGTGGAAAGGCGACCGAGATCTACATCGCGGAGATAGTGCGACTTCATGGTATACCTCTTCAATCGTGTCGGACCAAGATCAGAAGTTCACGTCTCATTTTTGGAGGGAATTGCAAGAAGCGATGGGAGGCAGAGCCAGGCTTAGCTTCGGCATATCATCCCCAGTGACGGTCGGACTAAGAGAACGATCCAATCGCTTGAAGATTTGTTGCGACCGTGTACCTTAGATCACCGAGGAAGTTGGGACGACGTCTTACCATTGGTGGAGTTCACCTACAATAACAGTTTCCATGCGAGTATTGGAATGGCACCTTTTGAAGCACTGTATGGACGGAAGTGTCAGACGCCTCTTTGTTGGTACCAGGATGGCGAGAGTTCTGTTGTAGGACCAGATATGATCTAGCAGACTACCGAGAAGATCCGTTTGATCAGAGATAGGATGCGAACTTCTCAAAGTCAACAGAAGAGCTATGCAGACCAAAGACGTCGACCACTCGAGTTCGAAGAAGGAGAACATGTATTTCTTAGAGTCACCCCTACTACTGGAGTTGGTCGAGCGATTAAATCCAAGAAACTTACCCCTAAATTTATTGGACCTTATCAGATTCTTCGTCGTATTGGTCCAGTGGCATATCAGATTGCCCTGCCACCCTTCTTGTCAAACATACATGATGTCTTTCACGTCTCACAGTTGCGAAAGTATATTTCCGACCCCTCTTATGTCATCGAACCGGATATGATTCAACTGAAGGACGACTTATCTTTCAAAGCATCACCAGCAAGAATCGTTGGAGGAAAGCCAAGCGATTCTATGAACAAAGAGATTCAACTTGTCAAAGTTGTGTGGGATCAGAAGACTAGAGATGCGACTTGGGAGCTGGAGGAGAAGATGAAGACTCAGTACCCTGAACTTTTCCGCGGTAAGAATCTTATTTACAATTTCGAGGACGAAATTTTTTTAGAGGGAGAGATTGTAACACCTGATGATGAGATCGACCTCGTGTCGAGATCCCGTGCCAAGATCGCGTGCCGAGGTCATATGTCACTCTGATGAGGTCGCGTACCGAGCTGAGGAGGTCGCATGTCGAACTAAGGAGGCCGCGTGCACGAACTCGTGTTAGAGCCTTGTGCGCTTGCACAAGCACCCTGATCGACCTCGTGTCGAGACTGTACACTCGTATTTTTACGAACGTTATCTAGCGTTAATGAGTATATTGTTGTAATAATTATAAATTTATGTTATCGGTTGCAGTTCTCGTCGCTGTGTTTTTAGATCTGTAACCTATAGATTAGAGGGTAATCATGAGAGAGGAGAGATTAGATGGGTAGAATGATTGATGAGATTAGCATCTCATGCTTGATGAGTTACACGTCACTTATTTGTGCTTTGTTTTAAAAAGAAAAATTTATTTACCTGGCTTTTACCAGCTGTATATCACGATCACCCCCCACAACCCTCACTTTCTCTTTTCTTCTTTCTTCTTCTCTAAGTTTCCTCTTCCTCTCCAAACTCCCATCGAAGAACCTTGAGTTTTATCGAGCTTCTGCATAAACTTTCTTCATCAACCTTGTTTCTTATCATCTTCTCGACATATATCACCATCTCGACCATCATCTGAGGTATGGAAAAACAGATTTTCTCTTCCTTCATGCTACTGTTTAGCGCCACTTCTTCCTTCCATTTTAGCTAGTTTTTATGCTTCCAAATCATGTCGTATTGATAGGTTTTCTTCTTCATGACATTACCTACTTTTCTAACCATTTATTTGAGCTTGAAAAACAAATTGTTTCCTCTGTTTTCTACAGAAGGTAGCGCCCAAACCCTTACCACTTGGCTTGCCTTGATTTCTTGTTCTATGTTGTTGTATGTTGCTTCTGGTTGTTGTTTGTTGTTGATTTATCTGTTGTAGCATCATATAACCTTTTTCATGAACTTTTGATCGAAAACCCTAACTTTGTGTTAGAGGAAAAATATGTTTAATCTTGCTTGAATTAGTACTTTGGAAAAATGGCTTTGTTTGGTGATGTATGAAAGAAGTTTTTAATAAAATTTTTGAGAAAAGGAGTTATTTTGTAACGTTTGAATTCTGGTTGTATTTGTTTAAGTTCTTGTGTTTTAAATGTTTACTTGGGTTGTTGTTAAGATTGGGATAATGAGAGCTAAGTGTTATTAGAACCCATAGATGGAACTAAGTTATGCTCGTATTAGGCAGTGTGATTTCCGAGATCGTGCTGCAAAGAGATCAGGGTGAACGAGAACACGAAACCGAGGTCGACTGAGAGCCGTACGTGTCGAGATCGAGTGAGAGAAGTCATTGTTGAGCTCGTTTGAAGACAGCCGTGTCGAGGTCGTTGTCGAGCTCGATTGAGGACAGCACGTAGACGCCGAACTTGGAGTTCGGTAAGGGCAACTTTTAGATATGTTTAGATTTTATTTTTAGTATTTAAATGCTTTATTTAAATACGGAGAAGTCTGAGAACTCTACGAGTTCGAAGTTAGGGTCTTCGAACCCCTTCGTTTTGTTGTCGTGAGGTCGAACATTTATCCGAGTCTTCGTGGCGGCGTAGCTGTTGCGGTTGGTCTCTGAATGACCCCCACACTTGTATGTTCCTCTCTGTTAATTCCATTGAGTTGCAGAGGATGGATTCCTTGATTTGCTTGTCGAGCATGTAATGTCGTGATATGATTGAGTTATGCATTATTTGATATGAGATTAAATATATGTCATGAATTGCGTGTTCTTTGTTGAATTGCGTTTCTTCATGCAGGTGTTTTTATTGCTTAAGCGTCAGTGCGTTTTCTTCATATTAAGCATGATCTCTTATTTGATATGCGGGTAAGTAATCTTATGCGTCACTCTTTGAATCTGTAGCGGAGTCGTTCATCAGTGAGCGAGCTAAGCGAGTCGTTATAGCGTTTTTAGTCGTGACCGGATAACTAAGGGTGCTAGGTCCCCTTTTGTTTATGGGAGATTGACTAGGCGTCGCGGCGTAGGAGCAAGATCTTGCATATCTAGGGAAGCGAAAGATCCCAAGGCTACGGCTGGTATGTCGATTGATGGATCTGCGTCGCTTTCAGGAATAATGGTCGAGTCGAGAGAAAATGGATCGCGAGTTGAGTCGAGTCTAGAGTGAGAGGTCGAGTTACGTTTGGTGAATGATATACATTGTTGTTTGCTTATTTCTTTACGCCTTGATTATCTTGATTTGTCGAGAAGTTGACCACTTTTCCGTGGTGCCTTCAATCCATGATGGTTACCCAGTAGGTCGAGGCGCAGGGAACTCGACACAGATGATGGCGAGGAGGATCTCGACGAGGATCCGAGCGGCGACCTCTACTTGTCGTGGATTTGCTTTGTCTATGTTTTTGTGTATAGTGGTTGTGACCCGGTTGGGCGGTTATGTTTTGTTATTACAGGGTAGACTGGTGGTTTTACTTTTGGAGCAGCCCCCTGCGTGGGTGTCTGCCGGAAGTACCCCCAAGGTATGATTGCTCTCTTGAAGTCGTCATACCTTAGGTGTATTTTCTTTGTACATTATTACTGTCTTTTTGTATGCACTTTTTATATCTTGTATATATAAGTATGTACTTGTTATACCTGCGTGTTGTTATTTAGGACTTAAGTCTTGTATCTTAGTTGCACCATGTTTCGAAAAGCTGTAATTACTCTGATGTGCACGAGCTGGTCTTATAAAAAAATAAATAAATAATAATAGACCGTATTTTTCTAGAGGGCACAAGAGTATCGTTTTAAAACACATCGCATACAGGGTAACTTGAGCTCGATGTCTTGAGCTCGGTAACTCGAGCTCGGTATGTTGAGCTCGGTAGCGGTCCGGAAACGGGTCGTTACACTTATGAATTGTAATGGATACACAATTGGATTGTGACTTTGCATGCCTCTTTTTGATCAAAAAGTTCACAAATAACCCTTTGAAGCATGTTAAGTAACATTTAACTGCAAGATTCGTTTGTGCTTAATTTCCTCTCTAACCAGTGAGCATTTTGTGCCAAACAGAACTTTTTCTTCTTGTGTGCTTCCGTTATATGTGACAGTCTTCAGAATTTTGACCTCGTTCTTAGCATTTGATTAAGTTTGGGGTTGCTTGAGGGCAAGCAAAGATTCTAAGTTTGGGGTGGATGTACAAGAACTTAAATTGTTCAATTTTGTATAGAATTTGGACTTGTTCATTTTGTTCAATTTTGTATAGAATTTGGACTTGTTCATTGTTATGTAAAAAAAAAAAAAAGTCATTAATGTGTAAATATTACCTATTGTTCTTAATCAATTGTGTTGGGGGAGATTTATGTGAATGAATACAAGGGTTTGATATCAATGTCGTGAAGTGGTTTATTTCTTACTTCAAGATTATGAGCCTACTATCCAAATAATTCCTGCCCTTACCTAAGCCCCGTTACAACCTTAAAGGCCTCTTAAATGTGTATTACATTGCATTGTATTTAATTCTTTAGAACTTGGTCAAGCCTATGGTAGAGTGTTGCGTATGATGTGATTGAGAGAACGATCCTAGTGACACCTGAGTGAAAGTGAAATATCATTTGTGAGGAAAGTCTGATAAGTTGAGCATAATTGATAATTGTACGTTATGTTGCTTGATTTGTTCATTTGGGAGAATTTGGAATTGAGAAAGCAAGTGATATAAGAAGGCATGAATTGTCACCTTTGACAAGTGTGATTAAAAAGAAAGTTGATTGAGCATGTGTTTATGGTGGAGATTGAAAATACATCCATTAATTTCATTTTTTTTGACCCATGTTTTTAATTTAATTATTGCTTGAGGACAAGCAAATTGCCAAGTTGGGTTTGTGATAAGTTTTCATCTTATGTTAATTTAGAGTGATTAATTGAATTAAATACATGAGGAATTGAGAGAGTTGAATATATATTGAGCTTAAACTTTGGAATTCTTTACACTTGGTTGTTTGATTGTATGTTTTAACTCTTACATTATTCTCATGTATATTGCACTTGAATTGCTAGGAATGGAAACAAAACCAAAAGAAGACACTCTCAAGAATTCAATTAAAGGCAAAGAAGATGATTCGTGAGAGCATAAGATTCGAAGGCAGCCAAAAATGCGAAAAAAGCCAAGTTATTGAGTATGCGCGTGACGCGCATTTACAAGTAAAGGAATGCGCGTGACGCGCATTTATGTAAATTGGTTCTGTCTTCATGCGCGTGACGCGCACTGATCAGGAAGAATCTGCGCGCGACGCGCATCAGTACAAATCTGGAAGCCGCCTCAGTCTTGCGCTGACGCCGCATTTGCATCGCCTAAATCAAGCGCGACGCGCACGGTGCTGCAGAATCTGTATAATTAGATATTTGTTCACTTTTTATTGATCTTGGACCTTTTCTAACATCTAAAACACTGAGGAGAAAGATTAGGAGTGCTAGGGTTCCATTGTTCTTCATCTTCAAGGAGGATTCAATCTTGGGAACAAGGTTTGGATCATCAATGGAGTTGTTTTCTTCCATATGTTTGTTTTCTTCTTTTACTACCATGAGTAGCTAAATACCTTAGATTAGGATGAGATGAATCATGTACAAACTCTTATGTAGTTAGTTCTCTTATATTAATACAAGTTTACGTTATGTAAATTGAGTTTCTAATCTCTATACTTCATGCTTTTCAATACTTGATCACTATTGCATTGATTTTGGGTTTTTCATCTTTATTGGAAAATAGGATGAATGAACTTGAACTAAGATTAGTAATCATAATCATGATGATTATAGGAATATAACTTGTGGTTATGTGTTCTAATGAATCATGGATCTTATTGCTTAGTCTAATCATTAATCACCTAAGGGATTAGGGATTGTGGCTAGAATAAAGGGTTTATGAGGCAAGGGATTGTCCTTAAGCTAATTCAGTTGATTCGAACTTCAATTTATATGAAATTACTTAAGTTAATGATGAACTAGCTACATAAGAGCAAGTACAAGAGGATTCAAATCCTAGTCGTTTTCAACCAACCAAGTCAATTCTATTTTTACTTTAACTTGTTCAAAGTTACAATTACAATCAAAATATCCAAATCATTTCCGTTTAAAGTAATTACACACTTATTCTTATTGATAACCATCATAATCCCTGTGAAGACGATACTCTATTCATTACTATATTACTGGTTGCGATTGGTGCACTTGCCTTAAAAAGTAGTGTATGAAATACGCTAACAACCTGCGTCGCCTCAGGTAAACGGATAGTTGGTCTCCGTCACACTGGAACTTTTTCCTGAACTAGGCACTCCAATCCTACTTTCCATGATGGTGGAACAAGTTCCGATGTCACCGCTTCCGCACGGCGGAGCTCCTTCAGCGGCCGTGGTGACTCAACCACCCGTCGATCCTCAACCATCTCTGTTGGAGAACATGCTCTCAATTATCCAGAGGCAAACTCAGATGATCGAAGATCAGAGCTGCAGGATGGCGAGGATGGAGAATCAACAGGCATAGATCTCTACTCACGTCGTTACGCAACCCGGATCTCATCATCGGTCTCGATCACCATCAAGATCTACAGAGTCTAGGATCGAAAGCCGCTGCGAAGATCCCAGATCTGGAGAATTCCACTGATCCACTGCTATAGAACGTCATACCATTGGGTCATCGCGTCATATACGGTCAGGTGAATGATACCTACTAGGCGGGAAACGCACCACCGATCGTCGCGTGCCGGCATAACCACGGACCGGTCTCCGACCAGAAGGTGCAACGCTTCACCATTCTCTCAGAGGAGAAGATCTCCATCATGTCGATCACCATACACATCATCGGCTTCCAATGAAAGCACTTCACCTCGTCACGTAAAAAGATACGATGACGAAGACAATCTTCTCTAGTTCCTCACTCGCTCGAAAAGCCACCGACGTTCGAACTATACGATGGTACCGGGGATCCCGATGAACACATCGACCGTTTCGATACAATCATGCGATATCGGAACGCAAAGGGAACGGTCAAGTGCAAACTCTTTCCTTTGACCTTGTCAAAAATAGCTTTAGCTTGGTTTCAGGGGCTGAAGCCGAACTCCATCAGATCATGGGCCGAACTCAGCAGGAGGTTCACTTGCCATTTCACCACATCTCACCCCCAGCCCAGGTCGGAAGCAACCCTTGATGCTATCCAACAAGGGGAGAATGAATCCTGTAACGACCCGTTTTCGGACCGCTACCGAGCTACACTAAAACTGTATGCGATGCGTTTTAAAACGGTACTCTTGTGCCCTTCAGAAAAATACGGTACTTTTTTTTTAAAAATCCCGCTAGTGCACATCAGAGTAATTACAGCTTTTCGAAACATGGTGCAACAAAGACACAAGACTTAAATCCTAAATAAAACATACATAGATAATATATATATATACAAGTCGGAATGATAGTGTATGCAAAATACAGAGTAGTGAATGTACAAAGAAATACACCTATGGTATGACGACCTTCAAGAGAGCAATCATACCCTGGGGGTACTTCCGACAGACACCCATGCAGGGGGCTGCTCCAAAAGTGGAACCACCAGTCTACCCTGTAATAACAAAACATCACCCGGCCCAACTGGTCACAACCACTGTACACAAAAGACGTACTACAGTCATCCAAAAAAAAAACATCAAATAGACATAATCAATCACGACAAATAGAGATCGTCGTCCGGATCCTCGACGAGGTCCTCCTCACCATCACTGTTTGTCGGGTTCCCTGCGTCCTCGCTATCGCCTGGGTAACCATCATGGATTGAAGGCACCACGGGAAAAGGGTCAACTTCTCGACAAATCAAGAAAATCAAGGTGTAAAGAAATAAGCAAACAACAATGTATATCATTCACCAAACGTGACTCGACCCTCTCACTCTAGACTCGACTCAACTCGCGATCCATTTTCTCTCGACTCGACCATTATTAGGAAGCGACGCAGATCCATCAACTGACATACCAGCCGTAGCCTTGGGATCTTTTGCTTCTCCCTAGATATGCAGTACCCGGTTCCTACGCTGCGACGTCTAGTCAATCTCCAGTAAACAAAGGGGACCTAGCACCCTCAGTTATCCGGGTCACGGCTCAAAAACGTCATAACGACTCGCCTAGCTCGCTCACACGATGAACAACTCTCCGCTTACAATATTCAAAGAGTGACGCATAAGATTACTTGCCCGCATATCAAATAAGAGAACATGCTTAATATGAAGAAAACGCAATTCATGGCATATATTTAATCTCATATCAAATAATGCATAACTCAATCATATCACAACATTACATGCTCGACAAGCAAATCAAGGAATCCATCCCTCTGCAACTCAATGGAATTAACAGAGAGGAACATACAAGTGTGGGGGGTTGGGTTCAGGAGACCAACCGCAACAGCTTACGCTCGCCCACGAAGACTCGGATAAATGTTCGACCTCACGACAACAAAACGAAGGGGTTCGAAGACCCTAACTTCGAACTCGTAGAGTTCTCAGACTTCTTCGTATTTAAATAAAGCAATTTAAATAACAAAACAATAGCTTAAGCATATCCAAAGTTGTCCTTACACAGGGACATAAAAATGAATCCTAAATGTCTAGAAGTGCCCTTACCGAACTCCAAGCTCGGCGTTTACGTGCTGTCCTCAATCGAGCTCGACAACGACCTCGACACGTACGGTTCTCAATCGACCTCGACACGTACGGTTCTCAATCTGGATCCCACTGCTCCCACGTCCTCGGGTTCGCTCTCTCATACACCTCGATTCCGTGCCGCACGATCTCGGAAATCACAATTCCTAATACCAGCACAACTTAGTACTATCTATGGGTTTCTAATAGCACTTAGCTCTCATTATCCCAATCTTAACTACAACCCAAGCAAGCATTAAAACTCAAGAACTTAAACAAATACAACAAGAATTCCAGCATTACAAATTAATTCCTTTTCTCTAAAATTTTATTAAAACTTCTTTCATACATATCACCATACAAGGCCATTTTTCCTAAGTACTAATTCAAGCTTAAAATCAAGTAGCATATTAAGCACAAATTAATCAAAATCTAAGTTTATGTTTTCTAAAAAAAGAAATATTTTCATCAGGGTCCAACAATTAAAATAAGACCATAACCAATTGTGTTAAAATTTAAATCATAAAAAGAGATCAATTTCCCTACATGCCATTTTGGTCCCTCAAAAATCCATTTTTTGCACAAAAATTTATCTAACACTAAACTAATCATGCAACTTAATCCTAATTAGTCCTAAAATCATATTAAACACATAATCACATACTACACACCTAATTAGACAATTAAATAGCAAGTTTCTTAAGACTCAAGAATAGGAAAGATCCAAAACTAACCTGTTGCACTTGATTAAATTAAACTAGCCATGCTATTAGCACCTAAATAACTACTATAACACAATAACATATCTCATGCATGATTCAAGCAGATTAAACATATTTTCCCTCTTACTCAAGGTTAGGTTTTTGATCAAATGCTCATGAAAGAGGTTATATGATGCTACAACAAATAAATCAACAACAAACAACAAGAAGAAGCAACATACAACAACATAGAACAAGAAATCAAAGCAAGCCAAGTGGTTAGGGTGTTGGGCGCTACTTCTTTGAGAAACAGAGGAAACAATTTGTTTTTCAAGCTCAAATAAATGGTTAGAAAGGTAGGTAATGTCATGAAGAAGAAAACCTATCGATATGACATGATTTGGAAGCATAGAAACTAGCTAAAATGGAATGAGGAAGTGGCGCTAAACAGTAGCATGAAGGGAGAGAAAATTCTGTTTTTCATACCTCAAATGATGATCGAGATGATGATATAGGTAGAGGAGATGATGAGAAGCAAGATTGATGAAGAAGGTTTGTGCAAAAACTCAATGGAACCCAAGGTTTTTCAATGGAAGTTTGGAGAGGAAGAGGAAACTTAGAGAAGAAGGAAGAAGAAAGAAGAAAAGAGAAAGGGAGGGTTTGAGGGGACTGATCGTGATATTTAGCTGGTGAGGGAAGGGGCATTATGGTCCTTTCTCCCTTAATTAACACTCAACAATAATTAATTAAAAGAAAACCATAAATAAGTGACATACAAATACTAATTAACACTAAATAACGTTCGTAAAAATACGAGTGTTACAGTCTCGGCACGAGGTCGACCAGGGTGCTTGTGCAAGCGCACAAGGCTCTATCACGAGCTCGTGCACTCGGTCTCCTCAGCTTTCGATGACGCGACCTCGGCCTAATGCACGCGGTCTCCTCACCAAGACTAGTGCACGCGGTCTCCTCAGCTCGGTACGCGACCTCAGCTCGGCATACGACCTCCTCAGCTCGGTACGCGACCTCAGCAGCTCGTGCACGCGGTCGATCTCTTCATCAGGTGTTACAATACTCTCCCTCTAAAAAAAATTCGTCCTCGAAATTGCAAATAAGATACTTACCGCGGAAAAGTTCAGGGTACTGAGTCTTCATCTTCTCTTCCAGTTCCCAAGTTGCATCTCCGGTCTTCTGATCCCACACAACTTTGACAAGTTGGATCTCTTTGTTCCGCAACTGTTTGGCTTTCCGATCAACGATCCTTGCTGGTGATGCTTCGAAGGATAAGTCGTTCCTCAGTTGAATCACATCTGGTTCGATGACATGAGAGGGGTCGGAAATATATCTCCGCAACTGTGAGATGTGAAAGACGTCATGAATGTTTGACAGGAAGGGTGGCAGTGCAATCTGATATGCCATCGACCGTCTGACGAAGAATGCGGTAAGGTCCAATAAATTTAGGGTAAGTTTCTTGGACTTGATCGCTCGACCAACTCGATGAGTGGGGGTGACTCTAAGAAATACATGCTCTCCTTCTTCGAACTCTAGCGGTCGACGTCCTTGGTCGGCATAACTCTTCTGTCGGCTCTGAGACGTTCGCATCCTATCTCTGATCAAACGGATCTTCTCAGTAGTCTGCTGGACCATATCTGGTCCCATAATAGAACTCTCGCCATCCTGGTACCAACAAAGAGGCGTCTGACACTTGCGTCCATACAGTGCTTCAAAAGGTGCCATTCCAATACTCGCATGGAAACTGTTATTGTAGGTGAACTCCACCAATGGTAAGACATCGTCCCAACTTCCTCGGTGATCTAATGTACACGCTCGCAACAAATCTTCAAGCGATTGGATCGTTCTCTCCGATCGGCCGTCGGTTTGGGGATGATATGCCGAGCTAAGCTTGAGCTCGGTTCCCATCGCTTCTTGCAATTCCCTCCAAAAAATGAGATGTGAACTTCGGATCTCGGTCCGACACGATTGAAGAGGGTATACCATGTAGTCGCACTATCTCCGCGATGTAAATCTCGGTCAGCTTTTCCACGTTGTACGTCGACCTCACTGGTAAGAAATGAGCAGATTTGGTCAATCGGTCGACGATCACCCAAATCGAATCATTCTTCTTCTGCGTCTTCGGCAAACCTACAACGAAATTCATGGAGATACTGTCCCTCTTCCATCTTTGATGCGTCAGCGATTGTAGCATTCCCGCAGGTCGTTGGTGCTCCACCTTCGCTTTCTGCCACGTTAAACACGAAGCTACGTACTCAGCCACTTGCTTCTTCATTCCGGACCACCAAAAATGCTTCTTCAAGTCTTGATACATCTTCGTAACTCCTGGATGAATACTAAAATTGCTCTTATGCGCTTCGTCAAGTATTAACTTTCTCAGCTCCGCTACATTAGGTACGCACACTCGGCCATTGCACCTTAAAATGTTGTCGCTCCGACTTTGAATTAAGCTTTCCTCATGCGATCAATCGTATCTTCTCTTGCGAAGCTTGTCATGCACCTGTTGGTCTCGATCTCGCCCAACAATCATAGAAATGGTAAGCATACCAAATCTCGGCTTCCCGGTGAAACTTCCACATTCAACTTCAAGTCTCGGAATTTCTCGAGCATCTCCAACTCCTTGATCATCATTCTTTGAAGCTAGAACGCTCTTCCTACTCAACGCATCTGCTACTACATTAGCCTTTCTGGATGATATTCCAATGTAAAGTCGTAGTCCTTGAGAAATCTGTCCATCTTGACGACGCATGTTGAGCTCCTTACGATCGAACAGTACTTCAAGCTCTTGTGATCGCTGAAAAACAAAGGGAGAGCTCCCGTAAAGGTAGTGCCTCCATATCTTCAACGCCAAAAACCACCGATGCGGCTCCAAATCATGAGTAGGGTAGTTCCTCTCGTGAATCTTAAAAATTTGTCTTGAAGCATCGCTACCACTTTCGGTCTTTGCATCGACGCACTTGATCCCTGGTGTGACGCATCGCAATAAACCTCGTAAGGCTCTTACGGTTGAGGCAAAATCAACACAGTATTGTTGTCAAAAGCTCCTTGATCTTTGAAAAGCTGGATTCACACTCCTCGATCCAGGTAAAGGTTGATCCTTCCTCGTGAGTCGTGTAAGAGGCGCGACAATCTTGAAAAACCTTCAATGAATCTTCGATAATAGCTGCTAAGCCAACAAAGCTCACGATATCGCTGGATCGTCTTGGTGTTCCCACGCTTAGCACTTCAATCTTAGTTGGATCCACAGCTATCCCTTCTTTAGAAATCACATGTCCAAGAAAATTCACCTCTTGAGCCAAAATTCACACTTGAAGGTTGGCATAGAGTCGCTTCTCGTAATATCTGCAATACTCGGCGTAAGTGCCCTTCGTGCTCTTCTGCTCTTGAGTAGATCAATATGTCGTCGATGAACACTACTACAAACTGATCCAAAAGCGAATGGAAAATCCTGTTCATGTAATCCATAAACAACTTCTTTGGCGCATTTGTCACCCAAGCGGCATCACCAAGTACTCGTAATGACCAGTATCTGGTCTGAAAAATTTGTTTGGGGACATCTTCCTTCTTCACGCTTGAACTGATGATAACGGACTTCAAATCTATCTTGGAAAATATTGCAGCTCACGTAATTGATCCATCGGATCGTCAATCTGTGACGCGGATCTGGGTTTTTCCACGGTAACCTTGTTGAGCTCGCGGTAGTCCACGCCGGTCTTGATCGTCCATCCTTCTTCTTGACCAACAACACCGAGCTCCCCACGGTGACACGCTCGGTCGTATGAATTGCTTTTACTCCAAATGCTCAATCACGGGACTTGAGTTCTTTCATCTCGGCGGGGGACATCTGTATGGCGCTTTGGAAATCGGTCTGTTCCTGGAATCAAATCGATGGAGAACTCGACCTCTGACCGGTGGTAACCCTGGCACGCGTCTTCGAAAAGCGTCCACAAAGTCACACACCACTTTGGAACATTCTTCACTTCAATCTGAGAAACTTCTAAACTAGCGGATACATGTATTCCTAGTTCCTTCTTGCAAAGAAACTCCAATACGTTCATTAGAAAGATAATTGGAGACTCAGTGCAGGAAAATTACAGTTTCTGCACACAGTCCAAGAGGACATGGTGGTGTGACAACCAATCCATCCCGAGGATGACATCTAAGCCTTTAAGAGGCAAATAAACCAAATTGACCACAAACCTTCTACTCTGAATAACCACTACATAATTAAGACATGCAGTGTTTGTGACTAAGGTTTTAGCAGCTGGGGTTGTAACTACCAATTTGAACGGTAAAGGCCGATCACTAAGTTCAAATGGTCCACACAATCAGAGGAAATAAAGGAATGGGTTGCGCCCGAATCAAAGAGGACGGATAAGGATTTACCCTCAATCTCACATTCGCCTTGAATAAGATCATCAGCTTGCTCTGCTTCGCCGCCATGCGTAAGACTACGCCTTTTTCTTGTTTGGCGCTTCCCTTTGGCCTTTGCCGTAAGCATTGTCGGGTCAGCTTTAGGTGTGGGACAATCCTTGGCAAAAGGCCCTGGCTTCTTCTGATTGTAGCACACATCCTCCTTACGAGTCTGATTATTTGCATAATGTCCTGACTTTCCACAACGGAAACAAATCACTTCTACGCCAGTCTGACCTCCACTTCTCGCTCCCTGGGTCATCGGACGATATTGTCCCCTGTTGTTGTTCCCCTGAGGTCGGTTGTAAGGCTTCCTCTGCAGTTGTTTCCCCTTCTGTGCAAACCTCTGCCCCGCACTCTGGGGTCTCATCGGTCCGCCTACAACAGTTTTCTTCTTGTGGCTTCTTACACCCTCTACCTCGACACAACGATCTATCAAATCCTGTAGATTCCTGATCCTCAATGACACCAACGACTTCTGAATATCAAATCTTAATCCTCGTTGGAACCTCTCACTTAACCATCCTTGGTCAGCTCGGTCACGAAATGGACTGAAATACCTCGCCAGTGACTCAAACTTGGCTGCATACTCGGACACTGTCATACCGCCTTGTTGTAGTTGAAGAAACTCCTGCTCCTTCTCAGCTCGTGCAGTATCTGGGAAGTATTTATCCAAGAACCTTCCACGAAAAAGCTCCCACGTTATTTCGCGATGTTCCGCTATCAGTGCTTGCTTCACTCCCTTCCACCAATACTCTGCGTCTCCCAGCAGCAAGTAGGTGGCGTAGTCTACCTTCACGTTGTTTGGGCAATGGAGTGCCTCGAAGATCTTCTCGATCTCTTGCATCCAAAGATCAGCTTTATCTGGGTTTGGCTCATCAGTAGAACCCGATTGGGTCATGCTTCCTAAAGTCTGCTAATCCTCTCGCCTCAGCATTCCGCTCTGCTCTCTGTTGTTGCTGCAAGTTTTGCTGGGTTAACGCTGCCGTCTGTTGAGCCATCGCGTTAGACTGTTGAGTTGCAACAGCTGATTGCTGAGCCATGGCCGCCGCCATCTCGGTCATAGCTTGAATTGCTCGTTCCATGTCGACGTCCTCAGCCACGGCCGTCGCACCCCTACGAGGTGGCCTTAGATTCCACAAAGTTCAAAACCTATCAGAATCTCACAACAAGGATGTGTTAAGACACACTGCTTCAATCAAGAAACAATTCAAACAATTTTTCAAGCAATAAGTGCTTCACTTAATCAAACAGCAATCAATATAGTACAACTATGTACCCGACACACATATCCCGACACAGTGACGTCAAATTTCCTATGCACGGCCGGTCAAACCGAATCTGCTCGATACCACCTTTGTAACGACCGTTTCGGACCGCTCTGAGCTACTCTAAAACTGTATGCGATGCGTTTTAAAACGGTACTCTTGTGCCCTTCAGAAAAATACGGTACTTTTTTTTTAAAATCCCGCTAGTGCACATCAGAGTAATTACAGCTTTTCGAAACATGGTGCAACAAAGACACAAGACTTAAATCCTAAATAAAACATACATAGATAATATATATATATACAAGTCGGAATGATAGTGTATGCAAAATACTGAGTAGTGAATGTACAAAGAAATACACCTATGGTATGGCGACCTTCAAGAGAGCAATCATACCCTGGGGTACTTAGTGAGACACCACGCAGGGGTGCTCCAAAAAGTGGAACCACAGTCTACCTGTAATAACAAAACATCACCGGCCCAACTGGTCACAACCATTTGTACACAAAAGACGTACTCTGATCATCCAAAAAAAACATCAAATAGACATAATCAATCACGACAAATAGAGATCGTCGTCCGGATCCTCGACGAGGTCCTCCTCACCATCACCTGCTGTCGGGTTCCCTGCGTCCTCGCTATCGCCTGGGTAACCATCATGGATTGAAGGCACCACGGGAAAAGGGTCAACTTCTCGACAAATCAAGAAAATCAAGGCGTAAAGAAATAAGCAAACAACAATGTATATCATTCACCAAACGTGACTCGACCCTCTCACTCTAGACTCGACTCAACTCGCGATCCATTTTCTCTCGACTCGACCATTATTAGGAAAGCGAGGCCTTGAGATCCATCAACTGACATACCAGCCGTAGCCTTGGGATCTTTCGCTTCTCCCTAGATATGCAGTACCCGGTTCCTACACTGTGACGTCTAGTCAATCTCCCGTAAACAAAGGGGACCTAGCACCCTCAGTTATCCGAGTCACGGCTCAAAAACATCATAACGACTCGCCTAGCTCGCTCACTCGATGAACAGCTCTCCGCTTACAATATTCAAAGAGTGACGCATAAGATTACTTGCCCGCATATCAAATAAGAGAACATGCTTAATATGAAGAAAACGCAATTCATGGCATATATTTAATCTCATATCAAATAATGCATAACTCAATCATATCACAACATTACATGCTCGACAAGCAAATCAAGGAATCCATCCTACGCAACTCAATGGAATTAACAGAGAGGAACATCGAGGTGTGGGCGGTTGGCTCCAGGAGACCACCCGCAACAGCTTCCGCTCGCCCACGAAGACTCGGATAAATGTTCGACCTCACGACAACAAAACGAAGGGGTTCGAAGACCCTAACTTCGAACTCGTACAGTTCTCAGACTTCTTCGTATTTAAATAAAGCAATTTAAATAACAAAACAATAGCTTAAGCATATCCAAAGTTGTCCTTACATAGGGACATAAAATGAATCCTAAATGTCTAGAAGTGCCCTTAGAACTCCAAGCTCGGCGTCACGTCTTTGTCCCTCAATCGAGCTCGACAACGCCCCCGCCACGTACGGTCCTCAATCGACCTCGACACGTACGGTTCTCAATCTGGATCCCACTGCTCCCACGTCCTCGGGTTCGCTCTCTCGTACACCTCGATTCCGTCGCACGCGATCTCGGAAATCACAATTCCTAATACCAAAGACAACTTAGTCTATCTATGGGTTTCTAATAGCACTTAGCTCTCATTATCCCAATCTTAACTACAACCCAAGCAAGCATTAAAACTCAAGAACTTAAACAAATACAACAAGAATTCCAGCATTACAAATTAATTCCTTTTCTCTAAAATTTTATTAAAACTTCTTTCATACATATCACCATACAAGGCCATTTTTCCTAAGTACTAATTCAAGCTTAAAATCAAGTAGCATATTAAGCACAAATTAATCAAAATCTAAGTTTATGTTTTCTAAAAAAAGAAATATTTTCATCAGGGTCCAACAATTAAAATAAGACCATAACCAATTGTGTTAAAATTTAAATCATAAAAAGAGATCAATTTCCCTACATGCCATTTTGGTCCCTCAAAAATCCATTTTTGCACAAAAAATTATCTAACACTAAACTAATCATGCAACTTAATCCTAATTAGTCCTAAAATCATATTAAACACATAATCACATACTACACACCTAATTAGACAATTAAATAGCAAGTTTCTTAAGACTCAAGAATAGGAAAGATCCAAAACTAACTGTTGCACTTGATTAAATTAAACTAGCCATGCTATTAGCACCTAAATAACTACTATAACACAATAACATATCTCATGCATGATTCAAGCAGATTAAACATATTTTCCCTCTTACTCAAGGTTAGGTTTTTGATCAAATGCTCATGAAAGAGGTTATATGATGCTACAACAAATAAATCAACAACAAACAACAAGAAGAAGCAACATACAACAACATAGAACAAGAAATCAAAGCAAGCCAAGTGGTTAGGGTTTTGGCGCTACTCTTTGTAGAAACAGAGGAAACAATTTGTTTTTCAAGCTCAAATAAATGGTTAGAAAGGTAGGTAATGTCATGAAGAAGAAAACCTATCGATATGACATGATTTGGAAGCATAGAAACTAGCTAAAATGGAATGAGGAAGTGGCGCTAAACAGTAGCATGAAGGGAGAGAAAATTCTGTTTTTCATACCTCAAATGATGATCGAGATGATGATATAGGTAGAGGAGATGATGAGAAGCAAGATTGATGAAGAAGGTTTGTGCAAAAACTCAATGGAACCCAAGGTTTTTCAATGGAAGTTTGGAGAGGAAGAGGAAACTTAGAGAAGAAGGAAGAAGAAAGAAGAAAAGAGAAAGGGAGGGTTTGAGGGGACTGATCGTGATATTTAGCTGGTGAGGGAAGGGGCATTATGGTCCTTTCTCCCTTAATTAACACTCAACAATAATTAATTAAAAGAAAACCATAAATAAGTGACATACAAATACTAATTAACACTAAATAACGTTCGTAAAAATACGAGTGTTACAGTCTCGGCACGAGGTCGACCAGGGTGCTTGTGCAAGCGCCTGAGGCTCTATCACGAGCTCGTGCACTCGGTCTCCTCGGCTCGATGCAGCGACCTCGGCACTAATGCACGCGGTCTCCTCATTTCGGCCAGACTAGTGCCGCAGCGGTCTCCTCGGCTCGATGACGCGACCTCATTTCGGCATACGACCTCCTCGGCATTTCGATGCGCGACCTCGGCTCGTGCACGCGGGTCGATCTCTTCATCGGTGTTACAATACTCTCCCTCTAAAAAAATTCGTCCTCGAAATTGCAAATAAGATACTTACCGCGGAAAAGTTCGAGTCTTGAGTCTTCATCTTCTCTTCCAGTTCCCAAGTTGCATCTCAGGTCTTACGATCCCACACAACTTTGACAAGTTGGATCTCTTTGTTCCGCGAATCGTTTGGCTTTAGATCAACGATCCTTCTTGGTGATGCTTGAAGGATAAGTCGTTCCTCGGTTGAATCACATCTGGTTCGATGACATGAGAGGGTCGGAAATATATCTCCAATCGCGTGAGATGTGAAAGGCGTCATGAATGTTTGACAGGGGAAGGGTGGCGGTGGCCCGATATGCCACCTTTGGGCCGTCTGACGAAGAATCTGGTAAGGTCCAATAAATTTAGGGTAAGTTTCTTGGACTTGATCGCTCGACCAACTCGATGAGTGGGGGTGACTCTAAGAAATACATGCTCTCCTTCTTGAACTCTAGCGGTCGGCGTCCTTGGTCGGCATAACTCTTCTGTCGGCTCACGAGGCGTTCGCATCCTATCTCTGATCAAACGAATCTTCTCAGTAGTCTGCTGGACCATATCTGGTCCCATAATAGAACTCTCGCCATCCTGGTACCAACAAAGAGGCGTCTGACACTTGCGTCCATACAGTGCTTCAAAAGGTGCCATTCCAATACTCGCATGGAAAGCTGTTGTGTAGGTGAACTCCACCAATGGTAAGACATCGTCCCAACTTCCTCGGTGATCTAATGTACACGCTCGCAACAAATCTTCAAGCGATTGGATCGTTCTCTCAGTCTGACCGTCGGTTTGGGGATGATATGCCGAGCTAAGCTTGAGCTCGGTTCCCATCGCTTCTTGCAATTCCCTCCAAAAAATGAGATGTGAACTTCGGATCTCGGTCCGACACGATTGAAGAGGGTATACCATGTAGTCGCACTATCTCCGCGATGTAAATCTCGGTCAGCTTTTCCACGTTGTACGTCGACCTCACTGGTAAGAAATGAGCAGATTTGGTCAATCGGTCGACGATCACCCAAATCGAATCATTCTTCTTCTGCGTCTTCGGCAAACCTACAACGAAATTCATGGAGATACTGTCCCTCTTCCATACTGGTACGTCAAGCGATTGTAGCATTCCCGCCGGTCGTTGGTGCTCCACCTTCGCTTTCTGACACGTTAAACACGATGCTACGTACTCAGCCACTTGCTTCTTCATTCCGGACCACCAAAAATGCTTCTTCAAGTCTTGATACATCTTCGTAACTCCTGGATGAATACTAAAATTGCTCTTATGCGCTTCGTCAAGTATTAACTTTCTCAGCTCCGCTACATTAGGTACACACACTCGGCCATTGCACCTTAAAATGTTGTCCGCTCTGACTTTGAATTCTGTCGCTTTCCCTTGTGCGATCAACTGTATCTTCTCTTGCAGAAGCTTGTCATGCACCTGCTGGTCTCTGATCTCGTCCAACAATCTGTTAGAAATGGTAAGCATACCAAATCTCAGCTTCCCCGGTGAAACTTCCACATTCAACTTCAAGTCTCGGAATTTCTCGAGCATCTCCAACTCCTTGATCATCATTGCTGAAGCTAGAACGCTCTTCCTACTCAACGCATCTGCTACTACATTAGCCTTTCCTGGATGATATTCCAATGTAAAGTCGTAGTCCTTGAGAAATTCTGTCCATCTTCGCTGACGCATGTTGAGCTCCTACGATCGAGCAGTACTTCAAGCTCTTGTGATCGAAAGCGGTGAGAGTGCTCCCATAAAGGTAGTGCCTCCATATCTTCAACGCAAAAACCACCGATGCCAGCTCCAAATCGTGAGTAGGGTAGTTCCTCTCGTGAATCTTAAGCTGTCTTGAAGCATATGCTACCACTTTCCGGTGCTGCATCAGCACGCACCCCAATCCCTGGTGTGACGCATCGCAATAAACCTCGTAAGGCTCTTCTGGTTGAGGCAAAATCAACACAGGCACTGTTGTCAAAAGCTCCTTCAGTCTTTGAAAACTGGATTCACACTCCTCAGTCCAGGTAAAAGGTTGATCCTTCCTCGTGAGTCGTGTAAGAGGCGCGACAATCTTTGAAAAACCTTCAATGAATCTTCGATAATAGCCTGCTAAGCCAACAAAGCTCCTGATATCAGTGACTGTCTTCGGCTGTTCCCACGCTAGCACAGCTTCAATCTTAGTTGGATCCACAGCTATCCCTTCTTTAGAAATCACATGTCCAAGAAAATTCACCTCTTCGAGCCAAAATTCACACTTCGAAAGGTTGGCATAGAGTTGCTTCTCTCGTAATATCTGCAATACTCGGCGTAAGTGCCCTTCGTACTTTCTTCTCGCTCTTGAGTAGATCAATATGTCGTCGATGAACACTACTACAAACTGATCCAAAAGCGAATGGAAAATCCTGTTCATGTAATCCATAAACACTTCTTTGGCGCATTTGTTACCCAAACGGCATCACCAAGTACTCGTAATGACCGTATCTGGTCTGAAAATTTTTTGGGGACATCTTCCTTCTTCACGCGAATCGATGATAACCGGACTTCAAATCTATCTTGGAAAATATTGCGGCTCCACGTAATTGATCCATCGGATCGTCGTCTGTAACGCGGATACCGGGTTTTCACAAGAACCTTGTTGAGCTCGCGGTAGTCCACGCACGCAGTCTTGATCGTCCATCCTTCTTCTTGACCAACAACCGCTGGAGCTCCCCACGGTGACACGCTTCGGTCGTATGAATTGCTTTTACTCCAAATGCTCAATCTGGGACTTGAGTTCTTTCATCTCGGCGGGACATCTGTATGGCGCTTTGGAAATCGGCCTGCTCCTGGAATCAAATCGATGGAGAACTCGACCTCTCGCCTTTGGTGGTAACCTGGCACGCGTCTTGAAAACGTCCACAAAGTCACACACCACTGGAACATTCTTCACTTCAATCTGCTGAGAAACTTCTAAACTAGCCAGATACATGTATTCCCTAGTTCCTTCTTGCAAAGAAACTCCAATACGTTCAGTAGAAAGATAATTGGAGACTCCAAGGTCTGGGAAAATTACAGTTTTACGGGCACAGTCCAAGAGGACATGGTGGTGTGACAACCAATCCATCCCGAGGATGACATCTAAGCCTTTAAGAGGCAAATAAACCAAATTGACCACAAACCTTCTACTCTGAATAACCACTACATAATTAAGACATGCAGTGTTTGTGACTAAGGTTTTAGCAGCTGGGGTTGTAACTACCAATTTGAGCGATGCAGCGATCTGATCAAGTTCAAATGGTCCACACAATCAGAGGAAATAAAGGAATGGGTTGCGCCCGAATCAAAGAGGACGGATAAGGATTTACCCTCAATCTCACATTCGCCTTGAATAAGATCATCAGCTTGCTCTGCTTCCTCGCCGCTCATGCAGAAGACTCTGCCTTTTGCTGTTTGGCGCTTCCCTTTGGCCTTTGCCGTAAGCATTGTCGGTTCAGCTTTAGGTGTGGGACAATCCTTGGCAAAATGCCCTGGCTTCTTCTGATTAGCACACATCCTCCTTACGAGTCTGATTATTTGCATAATGTCTTGACTTTCCACAGCGGAAACAAATCACTTCTACGCCTGGGCCTGACTTCCACTTCTCGCCTCCTGGGTCATCTGGACGATATTGTCCCTGTTGTTGTTCCCCTGAGGTCGGTTGTAAGGCTTCCTCTGCAGTTGTTTCCCCTTCTGTGCAACCCTCTGCCCCGCACTCTGGGGTCTCATCGGTCCGCCTACAACAGTTTTCTTCTTGTGGCTTTTTACACCCTCTACCTCAACACAACGATCTATCAAATCTGTAGATTCACGATCCTCAATGACACCAACGACTTGAATATCAAATCTTAATCCTCGTTGGAACCTCTCACTTAACCATCCTTGGTCAGCTCGGCCACGAAATGGACTGAAATACCTACTTGGCCATGACTCAAACTTGGCTGCATACTCGGACACTGTCATACCGCCTTGTTGTAGTTGAAGAAACTCCTGCTCCTTCTCAGCTCGTGCAGTATCTGGGAAGTATTTATCCAAGAACCTTCCACGAAAAAGCTCCCACGTTATTTCGCGATGTTCCGCTATCAGTGCTTGCTTCACTCCCTTCCACCAATACTCTGCGTCTCCCAGCAGCAAGTAGGTGGCGTAGTCTACCTTCACGTTGTTTGGGCAATGGAGTGCCTCGAAGATCTTCTCGATCTCTTGCATCCAAAGATCAGCTTTATCTGGGTTTGGCTCACTGTAGAACTTCGGTGGGTCATGCTTCCTAAAGTCTGCTAATCCTCTCGCCTCAGCATTAAAGCTCGCTCTCTGTTGTTCTTTGCCAAGTTTCTTTGGGTTAACGCCGCCGTCTGTTGAGCCATCGCGTTAGGCTGTTGAGTTGCAATAGCTGATTCTTTGAGCCATGGCCGCCGCCATCTCTGGCCATAGCTTGAATTGCTCGTTCCATGTCGACGTTCTCGGTACAGTAGTCGTATCCCTACGAGGTGGCATTAGATTCCACAAAGTTCAAAACCTATCGAATCTCACAACAAGGATGTGTTAAGACACACCGCTTCAATCAAGAAACAATTCAAACAATTTTTCAAGCAATAAGTGCTTCACTTAATCAAACAAAGAATCAATATAGTACAACTATGTACCCGACACACATATCCCGAGCCATTGACCGGTCCAAATTTCCTATGCGGCGGTCAAAACCGAACTGCCTCGATACCACCTTTGTAACGACCGTTTAGGACCGCTACCGAGCTACACTAAAAGCGTATGCGATGCGTTTTAAAGCGGTACTCTTGTGCCCTTGAAAAATACGGTACTTTTTTTTTAAAAATCCCGCTAGTGCACATCAGAGTAATTACAGCTTTTCGAAACATGGTGCAACAAAGACACAAGACTTAAATCCTAAATAAAACATACATAGATAATATATATATATACAAATCGGAATGATAGTGTATGCAAAATACAGAGTAGTGGACGTACAAAGAAACACACCTATGGTATGACGACCTTCAAGAGAGCAATCATACCACAGGGTACTTAGGTAGACACCCACGCAGGGGGCTGCTCCAAAAGTGGAACCACCAGTCTACCCTGTAATAACAAAACATCACCCGGCCCAACTGGTCACAACCACTGTACACAAAAGACGTACTACAGTCATCCAAAAAAAAAACATCAAATAGACATAATCAATCACGACAAATAGAGATCGTCGTCCGGATCCTCGACGAGGTCCTCCTCACCATCACCTGCTGTCGGGTTCCCTGCGTCCTCGCTATCGCCTGGGTAACCATCATGGATTGAAGGCACCACGGGAAAAGGGTCAACTTCTCGACAAATCAAGAAAATCAAGGCGTAAAGAAATAAGCAAACAACAATGTATATCATTCACCAAACGTGACTCGACCCTCTCACTCTAGACTCGACTCAACTCGCGATCCATTTTCTCTCGACTCGACCATTATTAGGAAGCGACGCAGATCCATCAATCGACATACCAGTAGCCTTGGGATCTTCGCTTCTCCCTAGATATGCACGATGCGGTTCCTGCGCGGACGTCTAGTCAATCTCCCGTAAACAAAGGGACCTAGCACCTCGATTATCCGAGTCACGGCTCAAAACATCATAACGACTTCGCTAGCTCGCTTCACTCGATGAACACTCCGCTTACAATATTCAAAGAGTGACGCATAAGATTACTTGCCGCATATCAAATAAGAGAACATGCTTAATATGAAGAAAACGCAATTCATGGCATATATTTAATCTCATATCAAATAATGCATAACTCAATCATATCACAACATTACATGCTCGACAAGCAAATCAAGGAATCCATCCCTCTGCAACTCAATGGAATTAACAGAGAGGAACATACAAGTGTGGGGGGTTGGGTTCAGGAGACCAACCGCAACAGCTTACGCTCGCCCACGAAGACTCGGATAAATGTTCGACCTCACGACAACAAAACGAAGGGGTTCGAAGACCCTAACTTCGAACTCGTACAGTTCTCAGACTTCTTCGTATTTAAATAAAGCAATTTAAATAACAAAACAATAGCTTAAGCATATCCAAAGTTGTCCTTACATAGGGACATAAAAATGAATCCTAAATGTCTAGAAGTGCCCTTACCGAACTCCAAGCTCGGCGTCTACGTGCTGTCCTCAATCGAGCTCGACAACGACCTCGACACGTACGGTTCTCAATCGACCTCGACACGTACGGTTCTCAATCTGGATCCCACTGCTCCCACGTCCTCGGGTTCGCTCTCTCGTACACCTCGATTCCGTGCCGCACGATCTCGGAAATCACAATTCCTAATACCAGCACAACTTAGTACTATCTATGGGTTTCTAATAGCACTTAGCTCTCATTATCCCAATCTTAACTACAACCCAAGCAAGCATTAAAACTCAAGAACTTAAACAAATACAACAAGAATTCCCAAAGCATTACAAATTAATTCCTTTTCTCTAAAATTTTATTAAAACTTCTTTCATACATATCACCATACAAGGCCATTTTTCCTAAGTACTAATTCAAGCTTAAAATCAAGTAGCATATTAAGCACAAATTAATCAAAATCTAAGTTTATGTTTTCTAAAAAAAGAAATATTTTCATCAGGGTCCAACAATTAAAATAAGACCATAACCAATTGTGTTAAAATTTAAATCATAAAAAGAGATCAATTTCCCTACATGCCATTTTGGTCCTCAAAAATCCATTTTTGCACAAAAATTTATCTAACACTAAACTAATCATGCAACTTAATCCTAATTAGTCCTAAAATCATATTAAACACATAATCACATACTACACACCTAATTAGACAATTAAATAGCAAGTTTCTTAAGACTCAAGAATAGGAAAGATCCAAAACTAACCTGTTGCACTTGATTAAATTAAACTAGCCATGCTATTAGCACCTAAATAACTACTATAACACAATAACATATCTCATGCATGATTCAAGCAGATTAAACATATTTTCCCTCTTACTCAAGGTTAGGTTTTTGATCAAATGCTCATGAAAGAGGTTATATGATGTTACAACAAATAAATCAACAACAAACAACAAGAAGAAGCAACATACAACAACATAGAACAAGAAATCAAAGCAAGCCAAGTGGTTAGGGTTTTGGGCGCTACTCATCAGAGAAACAGAGGAAACAATTTGTTTTTCAAGCTCAAATAAATGGTTAGAAAGGTAGGTAATGTCATGAAGAAGAAAACCTATCGATATGACATGATTTGGAAGCATAGAAACTAGCTAAAATGGAAGGAGGAAGTGGCGCTAAACAAGAGTGAAGGGAGGAGAGAAAATTCTGTTTTCATACCTCAAATGATGATCGAGATGATGATATAGGTAGAGGAGATGATGAGAAGCAAGATTGATGAAGAAGGTTTGTGCAAAAACTCAATGGAACCCAAGGTTTTTCAATGGAAGTTTGGAGAGGAAGAGGAAACTTAGAGAAGAAGGAAGAAGAAAGAAGAAAAGAGAAAGGGAGGGTTTGAGGGGACTGATCGTGATATTTAGCTGGTGAGGAAAGGGGCATTATGGTCCTTTCTCCCTTAATTAACACTCAACAATAATTAATTAAAAGAAAACCATAAATAAGTGACATACAAATACTAATTAACACTAAATAACGTTCGTAAAAATACGAGTGTTACAGTCTCGGCACGAGGTCGACCAGGGTGCTTGTGCAAGCGCACAACGGTCTCCTCAGCTCGGTACGCGACCTCAGCAGCTAATGCACGCGGTCTCCTCATTTCGGCTGACTAGTGCCGCAGCGGTCTCCTCAGCTCGATGCAGCGACCTCATTTCGGCATACGACCTCCTCGGCTCAGACGCGACCTCGGCGGCTCGTGCACGCGGTCGATCTCTTCATCGTGTGTTACAATACTCTCCTCTAAAAAAATTCGTCCTCGAAATTGCAAATAAGATACTTACCGCGGAAAAGTTCAGTGGTAATCGAAGTCTTCATCTTCTCTTCCAGTTCCCAAGTTGCATCTCCGGTCTCGATCCCACACAACTTTGACAAGTTGGATCTCTTTGTTCCGAATCGCTTGGCTTTCCGATCAACGATCCTTCTTGGTGATGCTTGAAGGATAAGTCGTTCCTCGGTTGAATCACATCCGGTTCGATGACATGAGAGGGTCGGAAATATATCTCCGCGAATCGTGAGATGTGAAAGACGTCATGAATGTTTGACGGGGAAGCGGTGGCGGTGCAATCGATATGCCATTGGGCCGATCTGACGAAGAACTGCGGTAAGGTCCAATAAATTTAGGGTAAGTTTCTTGGACTTGATCACTCGACCAACTCGATGGTGGGGGTGACTCTAAGAAATACATGCTCTCCTCCTTGAACTCTAGCGGCCGACGCCCTTGGCTCAAGATAACTCTTACGTCAAGATCGAGACGCTCGCATCCTATCTCGATCAAACGAATCTTCTCGATGGTCTGTTGGACCATATCTGGTCCCATAATAGAACTCTCGCCATCCTGGTACCAACAAAGAGGCGTCGACACTTCGCGCCCATACAAAGGCTTCAAAAGGTGCCATTCCAATACTCGCATGGAAATCGTTATTGTAGGTGAACTCCACCAATGGTAAGACATCGTCCCAACTTCCTCGGTGATCTAATGTACACGCCGCAACAAATCTTCAAGCCGATTGGATCGTTCTCTCGATCGACCGTCGGTTTGGGGATGATATGCCGAGCTAAGCTTGAGCTCGGTTCCCATCGCTTCTTGCAATTCCCTCCAAAAATGAGATGTGAACTTGGGATCTCGGTCCGACACGATTGAAGAGGGTATAGCATGTAGTCGGACTATCTCGCGATGTAAATCTCGGTCGCCTTTTTCCACGTTGTACGTCGACCTCACTGGTAAGAAATGAGCAGATTTGGTCAATCGGTCGACGATCACCCAAATCGAATCATTCTTCTTCTGCGTCTTCGGCAAACCTACAACGAAATTCATGGAGATACTGTCCCACTTCCATACTGGTACGTCAAGCGATTGTAGCATTCCCGCCGGTCGTTGGTGCTCCACCTTCGCTTTCTGACACGTTAAACACGATGCTACGTACTCAGCCACTTGCTTCTTCATTCCGGACCACCAAAAATGCTTCTTCAAGTCTTGATACATCTTACGTAACTCCTGGATGAATACTAAAATTGCTCTTATGCGCCGTCAAGTATTAACTTTCTCGGCTCCGCTACATTAGGTACACACACTCGGCCATTGCACCTTAAAATGTTGTCCGCTCGACTTTGAATTCGCCGCTTTCCCTTGTGCGATCAATCAGATCTTCTCTTGCGAAGCTTGTCATGCACCGCTGGTCTCGATCTCGTCCAACAATCTGTTAGAAATGGTAAGCATACCAAATCTCGCCTTCCCGGTGAAACTTCCACATTCAACTTCAAGTCTCGGAATTTCTCGAGCATCTCCAACTCCTTGATCATCATTGCTGAAGCTAGAACGCTCTTCCTACTCAACGCATCTGCTACTACATTAGCCTTTCCTGGATGATATTCCAATGTAAAGTCGTAGTCCTTGAGAAATTCTGTCCATCTGGCCGACGCATGTTGAGCTCCTTACGATCGAACAGTACTTCAACCTCTTGTGATCGCTGAAAACAGTGAGAGTGCTCCCATAAAGGTAGTGCCTCCATATCTTCAACGCAAAAACCACCGATGCGGCTCCAAATCGTGAGTAGGGTAGTTCTCTCATGAATCTTAAAATTTGTCTTGAAGCATACGCTACCACTTTCGGTCTTTGCATCGGACGCACCCCAATCCCTGGTGTGACGCATCGCAATAAACCTCGTAAGGCTCTTCTGGTTGAGGCAAAATCAACACAGGCGCTGTTGTCAAAAGCTCCTTCAGTATTTGAAAACTGGATTCACACTCCTCAGTCCAGGTAAAAGGTTGATCCTTCCTCGTGAGTCGGGTAAGAGCGCGACAATCTTGAAAAACCTTCAATGAATCTTCGATAATAGCACGCTAAGCCAACAAAGCTCTCGATATCGGTGGCTGCCTTCTTGGTGTTCCCACGCTAGCACGACTTCAATCTTAGTTGGATCCACACTATCCTTTCTTTAGAAATCACATGTCCAAGAAAATTCACCTCTTGAGCCAAAATTCACACTCCGAAAGGTTGGCATAGAGTTGCTTCTCTCGTAATATCTGCAATACTCGGCGTAAGTGCCCTTCGTGCTCTTCTCTGCTCTTCGAGTAGATCAATATGTCGTCGATGAACACTACTACAAACTGATCCAAAAACGAATGGAAAATCCTGTTCATGTAATCCATAAACACTGCTGGCGCATTTGTCACTCCAAACGGCATCACCAAGTACTCGTAATGACCGTATCTGGTCCTGAAAGCTGTTTTGGGGACATCTTCCTTCTTCACGCGAATCTGATGATAACCAGACTTCAAATCTATCTTGGAAAATATTGCAGCTCCACGTAATTGATCCATCAGATCGTCAATACGCGGTAACGGATACCGGTTCTTCACAGTAACCTTGTTGAGCTCGCGGTAGTCCACGCACAGTCTTGATCGTCCATCCTTCTTCTTGACCAACAACACTGGAGCTCCCCACGGTGACACGCTCGGTCGTATGAATTGCTTTGACTCCAAATGCTCAATCTGGGACTTCAGTTCTTTCATCTCGGCAGGGGACATCCTGTATGGCGCTTTGGAAATCGGTCCTGTTCCTGGAATCAAATCGATGGAGAACTCGACCTCTCGCACTGGTGGTAACCCTGGCACGTCTTCGGGAAAAACGTCCACAAAGTCACACACCACTGGAACATTCTTCACTTCAATCTGCTGAGAAACTTCTAAACTAGCCAGATACATGTATTCCCTAGTTCCTTCTTGCAAAGAAACTCCAATACGTTCAGTAGAAAGATAATTGGAGACTCCAAGGTGCAGGAAAATTACAGTTTTACGGGCACAGTCCAAGAGGACATGGTGGTGTGACAACCAATCCATCCCGAGGATGACATCTAAGCCTTTAAGAGGCAAATAAACCAAATTGACCACAAACCTTCTACTCTGAATAACCACTACATAATTAAGACATGCAGTGTTTGTGACTAAGGTTTTAGCAGCTGGGGTTGTAACTACCAATTTGAACGGTAAAGCAGTCACAGTCAAGTTCAAATGGTCCACACAATCAGAGGAAATAAAGGAATGGGTTGCGCCCGAATCAAAGAGGACGGATAAGGATTTACCCTCAATCTCACATTCGCCTTGAATAAGATCATCAGCTTGCTCTGCTTCCTCGCTCGTGCGTAAGACTACGCCTTTTTCTTTGTTTGGCGCTTCCACTGGCCTTTGCGTAAGCATTGTCGGTTGACTTTAGGTGTGGGACAATCCTTGGCAAAATGCCCTGCTTCTTCTGATTGTAGCACACATCCTCCTTCCGAGTCTGATTATTTGCATAATGTCTTGACTTTCCACAGCGGAAACAAATCGCCTACGCTTGATCGACCTCCACTTCGCTCCCTGGGTCATCTGGACGATATTGTCCCTCGTTGTTGTTCCCCGAGGTCGGTTGTAAGGCTTCCTCGCAGCTTGTTTCCTTACGTGCAAACCTCGCCCGCACTCTGGGGTCTCACCGGTCCGCCTACAACGGTTTTCTTCTTGTGGCTTCTTACACCCTCTACCTCGACACAACGATCTATCAACTCCTGTAGATTCCTGATCCTCAATGACACCACTGACTTCTGAATGTCAAATCTTAATCCCCGTTGGAACCTCTCACTTAACCATCCTTGGTCAGCTCGATCACGAAATGGACTGAAATACCTCGCCAGTGACTCAAACTTGGCTGCATACTCGGGCACTGTCATACTGCCTTGTTGTAGTTGAAGAAACTCCTGCTCTTTCTCAGCTCGTGCAGTATCTGGGAAGTATTTGTCCAAGAACCTTCCACGAAAGAGCTCCCAAGTTATCTCGCGACGTTCCGCTATCAGTGCTTGCTTCACTCCCTTCCACCAATACTCTGCGTCTCTGGCGGCAAGTAGGTGGCGAGTCTACCTTCACGTTGTTTGGGCAATGGAGTGCCTCGAAGATCTTCTCGATCTCTTGCATCCAAAGATCGACTTTATCCGGGTTTGGCTCAGTAGAACCGGTTGGGTCATGCTTCCTAAAGTCCGCTAATCCTCTCGCCTCGACATTCCGCTCTGCTCTCTGTTGTTCGCAAGTTTCTTTGGGTTAACGCTTGCCGTCTGTTGAGCCATCGCGTTAGGCTGTTGAGTTGCAACGGTGATTCTTCGAGCCATGGCGCCGCCATCTCGGTCATAGCTTGAATTGCTCGTTCCATGTCGACGTTCAGGTACAAATTGTCAGATCCCTACGAGGTGGCATTAGATTCCACAAAGTTCAAAACCTATCGAATCTCACAACAAGGATGTGTTAAGACACACCGCTTCAATCAAGAAACAATTCAAACAATTTTTCAAGCAATAAGTGCTTCACTTAATCAAACAGCAATCAATATAGTACAACTATGTACCCAACACACATATCCCAACACACTGACCAGCCCAAAGTTCCTATGCAGAGCCCGGTGAAAACCGAATCTGCTCGATACCACCTTTGTAACGACCGTTTCGGACCGCTCTGAGCTACACTAAAGCGTATGCGACGCGTTTTAAAACGGTACTCTTGTGCCCTTCAGAAAAATACGGTACTTTTTTTTTAAAATCCCGCTAGTGCACATCAGAGTAATTACAGCTTTTCGAAACATGGTGCAACAAAGACACAAGACTTAAATCCTAAATAAAACATACATAGATAATATATATATATACAAGTCGGAATGATAGTGTATGCAAAATACAGAGTAGTGAATGTACAAAGAAATACACCTATGGTATGGCGACCTTCAAGAGAGCAATCATACCACAGGGTACTTAGCGAACACCCACGCATTTGCTCCAAAAGTGGAACCCCCAGTCTACCCTGTAATACCAAACCACCACCCGGCCCACCTGGTCACAACCACTGTACACAAAAGACGTACTACAGTCATCCAAAAAAAAAACATCAAATAGACATAATCAATCACGACAAATAGAGATCGTCGTCAGGATCCTCGGCGAGGTCCTCCTCACCATCACTCTTTGTCGGGTTCCTGCGTCCTCGCTATCGCTGGGTAACCATCATGGATTGAAGGCACCACGGGAAAAGGGTCAACTTCTCGACAAATCAAGAAAATCAAGGCGTAAAGAAATAAGCAAACAACAATGTATATCATTCACCAAGCGTGACTCGACCTCTCACTCTAGACTCGACTCGACTCGCGATCCATTTTCTCGACTCGACCATTATTAGGAAGCGACGCAGATCCATCAATCCCGACATACCAGCCGTAGCCTTGGGATCTTTCGCTTCTCCCTAGATATGCGATGCCGGTTCCTACAACTGCGACGTCTAGTCAATCTCCCGTAAACAAAGGGGACCTAGCACCCTCGATTATCAGGGTCACGGCTCAAAACGTCATAACGACTACTTTAGCTCGCTCGCTCGATGAAACGACTCTCCGCTTACAATATTCAAAGAGTGGCGCATAAGATTACTTGCCGCATATCAAATAAGAGAACATGCTTAATATGAAGAAAACGCAATTCATGGCATATATTTAATCTCATATCAAATAATGCATAACTCAATCATATCACAACATTACATGCTCGACAAGCAAATCAAGGAATCCATCCCTCTGCAACTCAATGGAATTAACAGAGAGGAACATACAAGTGTGGGGGTTGGGTTCGGAGACCAACATAGCGACTTACGCTCGCCCACGAAGACTTCGGATAAATGTTCGACCTCACGACAACAAAGCGAAGGGTTCGAAGACCTAACCGAACTTCGCATAGTTCTCAGACTTCTTCGTATTTAAATAAAGCAATTTAAATAACAAAACAATAGCTTAAGCATATCCAAAGTTGTCCTTACATAGGGACATAAAAATGAATCCTAAATGTCTAGAAGTGCCCTTACCGAACTCCAAGCTCGGCGTCTACGTGCTGTCCTCAATCGAGCTCGACAACGACCTCGACACGTACGGTTCTCAATCGACCTCGACACGTACGGTTCTCAATCTGGATCCCACTGCTCCCACGTCCTCGGGTTCGCTCTCTCGTACACCTCGATTCCGTGCCGCACGATCTCGGAAATCACAATTCCTAATACCAGCACAACTTAGTACTATCTATGGGTTTCTAATAGCACTTAGCTCTCATTATCCCAATCTTAACTACAACCCAAGCAAGCATTAAAACTCAAGAACTTAAACAAATACAACAAGAATTCCAGCATTACAAATTAATTCCTTTTCTCTAAAATTTTATTAAAACTTCTTTCATACATATCACCATACAAGGCCATTTTTCCTAAGTACTAATTCAAGCTTAAAATCAAGTAGCATATTAAGCACAAATTAATCAAAATCTAAGTTTATGTTTTCTAAAAAAAGAAATATTTTCATCAGGGTCCAACAATTAAAATAAGACCATAACCAATTGTGTTAAAATTTAAATCATAAAAAGAGATCAATTTCCCTACATGCCATTTTGGTCCCTCAAAAATCCATTTTTTGCACAAAAATTTATCTAACACTAAACTAATCATGCAACTTAATCCTAATTAGTCCTAAAATCATATTAAACACATAATCACATACTACACACCTAATTAGACAATTAAATAGCAAGTTTCTTAAGACTCAAGAATAGGAAAGATCCAAAACTAACCTGTTGCACTTGATTAAATTAAACTAGCCATGCTATTAGCACCTAAATAACTACTATAACACAATAACATATCTCATGCATGATTCAAGCAGATTAAACATATTTTCCCTCTTACTCAAGGTTAGGTTTTTGATCAAATGCTCATGAAAGAGGTTATATGATGCTACAACAAATAAATCAACAACAAACAACAAGAAGAAGCAACATACAACAACATAGAACAAGAAATCAAAGCAAGCCAAGTGGTTAGGGTTTTGGGCGCTACCTACTGTAGAAACAGAGGAAACAATTTGTTTTTCAAGCTCAAATAAATGGTTAGAAAGGTAGGTAATGTCATGAAGAAGAAAACCTATCGATATGACATGATTTGGAAGCATAGAAACTAGCTAAAATGGAAGGAGGAAGTGGCGCTAAACAGTAGCATGAAGGGAGAGAAAATTCTGTTTTTCATACCTCAAATGATGATCGAGATGATGATATAGGTAGAGGAGATGATGAGAAGCAAGATTGATGAAGAAGGTTTGTGCAAAAACTCAATGGAACCCAAGGTTTTTCAATGGAAGTTTGGAGAGGAAGAGGAAACTTAGAGAAGAAGGAAGAAGAAAGAAGAAAAGAAAGGGAGGGTTTGAGGGTGATCGTGATATTTAGCTGGTGAGGGAAGGGGCATTATGGTCCTTTCTCCCTTAATTAACACTCAACAATAATTAATTAAAAGAAAACCATAAATAAGTGACATACAAATACTAATTAACACTAAATAACGTTCGTAAAAATACGAGTGTTACGGTCTAAGACGCAGTCGACCAGGAGTGCTTGTCTGGCGCCTGAGGCTCTATCACGAGCTCGTGCACTCGGTCTCCTCGGCTCGATGCACGCGACCTCAGCAGCTAATGCACGCGGTCTCCTCAGCTCAGCAGCTAGTGCACGCGGTCTCCTCATTTCGATGCAGCGACCTCATTTCGGCATCGACCTCCTCGGCTCGATGCAGCGACCTCGGCGGCTCGTGCCTTGATCGATCTCTTCATCAGGTGTTACAAATCCCTTAGAAAATACATCGAGAGTTCACCAAAGAGGCCATGTTGGTGACGGAAATTCGGGAAGACATGAAGATGTACCTACTGTAGCAAGGATTGATCAAGAAAAGCCTATTCCATGTCCACATCGTAATCAATCGCCCGCGTGATTACAATGACCTCTTGCGTCATGCTGAAAGATTCATCGGTTATGAAGAACAGTGCATGTTGAATGACCAGGGGGAAGTGGCACAAGGAAAGGGATCAACCCACAAGGAGTCTAAATCCATAAAAGAGAAAGAATCTAAGAGTTCGGTAATCAAATACACCTAATACACACCACTAAACACTTTGCTGGCCCACATCCTCGAAGAGTGTCTGCACACAGAATTCAAGGAGGCCGAAATCAAACTTCTGAACCGACTAAAACAGAGGCTGAATACGGACAAGACGAAGTACTGCCGATGGCATCGCAGCAATGGTCACAATACCGAAGATTTTTTCCAGTTGAAAAATGTCGTCGAGTAGCTGATAAGAAGAGGAAAGCTATAGAAGTGCGCCCATGAGAAGCCGGGAAAGAAGAGGACGAGGTCTCCCGCACCACACATTCATGAGGCATCCACGAGTCGAGATGCCAGACATAGGGTTGATGACAAGGAAGACCAAGCACAAACCGCCCCGATTGCCATGGTCATCACAGGTGGCTTAATAAACCGGGCAGCCCATCCATCAAGACTGAAAAAAGAAAATTCAAGGACATCGCTGTAGCAGCGGTTAGCTCCAATTACGCTCCTATCAGTCGTTCGAAATCAAGTAGGCCCCCGCTAGTCTTTTATGACGAAGACATAATAGGAGGAGAGCCCTACAAGTATATCCCTCTCTTAGTCCGAGCAATGATGGCAAACGTCGACGTTAGGAGGATTCTCGTCGATTAGGGAACCTCGGTCGACATTATGTACAAGGGATTGTTTGATACGCTGAAGCTTTCGAAGGACCTCCTCGTCCCTTATGAGGGAATGGACTTGTAAGGTTTCAACGGAGTTAAGACAACACCGATAGTGTATGTCAAGTTAATGGTGACCTTTGGTGCTTACCCAAAGTCAAAAATGGTGAAAGTACAGTTCTTAGTACTCCCATGTGACTATGACTACAATTGTATTGTCAGTAGGCTGACTCTGGCCGATCTCGGGGCAGTGACCTCATAAATCCACTTGAAGATGAGATTCCACATCGCCAGCGATGAAGTCGTCACCCTTAACAGCGACATAGAGGCATCCAAGAGGTGCTTCGAGATAAGTCTCAAAAGTCAAGACCAAGGACATCGACAACCACGAAACATCGACAACCACGAAACATCGGAGAGAGAAAAATCTCGACAACCACGAAACATTCATCGTCCGGACACGGTGTAATGTTAACAGACGTCAACCCCCGCTTCAGGGCCGAAGACATCAAAGTCAAGACCAATGACATCGGTGACCCATTGGCTAAGGAGCTCGCGAAGAAAATTGAAAGGCCAGTTCCCGATGGTGAATCCTCCCACGTCCAGATCGGGAAGGATCCCTCGCGAACGACGAAGATAGGGGACAATCTCCCTAAAGAAATGAGAACAAACTTGATTAAATTCCTCCAGGATAATGTGGACCTCTTTTCCTGGATTGCTGATGAAATGCCAAGAATATCTCCCGATGTTGCATGCCATAAACTGGCACTGAACCTTTCAGCGTGATGGGTCGCGCAAAGGTGACGCCGACAGTCCCCCGAGAAGGCCCAAGCAGCCGAAAAAGCTGTATCAGACCTAATCAGAGTAAACTTTGTTAAGGAAGCGAAGTACACAACCTGGCTATCAAACGTGGTACTCGTCAAAAAGTCGAATGGGAAGTGGAGGATGAGTGTGGACTATATCGACCTCAACAAGGCGTGCCTGAAAGACACATATCCACTACCCAACATCGACAAGCTTGTTGATAACTCATCTGGTTTTCGGTTTCTGTCCTTCATGGACACCTATTCGGGTTACGACCAGATACCGATGTATGAACTCGACCAGCATTCATGACCGAAGGTACGAACTACTGTTACAAAGTCATGCCCTTCGGTCTAAAGAACGTAGGTGCCACGTACCAAAGAAGATGAACAAGGTCTTTCAAAAGTAGATCGAAAAATTGCTCGAAGTCTATATGGATGACATGATCGTCAAAACCGTCAAAACGTAAATCACATTGTCGACCTTACTGAAGTGTTCTCCGAGCTCCATAGACACAATATGCCCCAGAACCCAGACAAGTGTACCTTCGGTGTGAGGGTAGGAATGTTCCTCGGGTTTTACCTGACCAAAAGTGGAATTGAGGATAATTTGGACAAGTGCAGAGCAATCACCGAGATGCAGGAACCGTCCTCGAAGAAAAAAATACAACAATTAATGGGGATGATAGCAGCGCTGACCAGGTTCATATCTACCTCTGCACAGCGAGCACTCCCTTTCTTCAATCTACTAAAAAAAGAAGTCCCATTCCAATGGACCCCGAAATGCCAAGAGTCCTTTGTCCGATTGAAAGAGATCCTCTCTACCCCATTGGTCCTAAGCAAACCCCAAGAAGGGGAGAAGCTGTATCTGTACCTGTCGGTGACCGAGGAGGCCTTGAGCGCCGCTCTGGTAAGGAAAGACATTGAAGGACAAAAATCGATATATTTCATCAGCAAAACTCTCCAAGGATCTGAACTAAGGTATCAATGAGTCGAGAAGGTGGCTCTGGCTATCGTTGTGTCGGGACGGAGACTCCGCCAGTACTTCCTGTCTCACTGCATCATAGTCAGGACCGACCAACCGATCAAACAAATCCTTTACTGCCCCGATCTCGTCGGTCGCATGATTAAGTGGCAATCGAGCTTTTTGAGTTTGACATCAGCTACGAACCAAGAAATTCGGTCAAGGCGTAGTCGCGTGTAGATTTTGTGGTAGAACTCGCTCTGAAATCATCATCACCAACTAGCAAATGGTCGGTCTTCGTCGATGGATTCTCTAACCCGAAGGGAAGTGGGGCCAGACTAATCGTTGAAAATGAGGATGGTTTAGTCGTTAAGTACTGGTTAGCATTCGCCTTTCTGACATCGAACAACCAGGCCGAGTATGAGGCATGTATATCACCTTTGCTTACGAACTTGGTGCCGCACGAGTTGTCGCTCATTCCAATTTACAACTCGTTGTCTCACAAGTCAATGGTAACTACCAAGCTATGGATTTGTCGCTCCAGAAGTACCTCGCCTTGGTCAAAACACTAATGGGCCGATTTCTACAAGTTGAGCACATACACGTGCCCATGGAGCAGAACGTGCGAGCCGACATCCTTTCCAAACTTGCAAGCACGAAGATGCCATCCTCACACCGATCAGTTATCCAAGAGACGCTGACTACCCCTAGTGTCTAAGAGTCTGCAGGGAAACACTCTTCGGAAGACCTAATCGAAACGTTGAAGGTCGCTACTGTGACATACGTGCATAAAACCCATTGACTTCGGAGACTCATGGATGACCCCGATCTTCAAGTTCCTTTATTTGGGGGAGTTACCAACAGATCCGATAGAATCATCCAAACTCCGTAGGAGAGCATGCTTGTTCTCCATCATCGAGGGGAAGTTGTACCGAATAGGGTTCTCCATGCCCCTATGAAGTGCCTCGACACTTCAGAGGCCCAATATGTGCTAGCTGAGATTCATGAAGGTATTTATGGGCAACACTTAGGGGGAAGAGCCCTAGCAAGGAAAGCATTGAGAGTCGGATACAACTGGCCGACAATGGGAGTTGACGCAATGGAACATGTGAAACAATGTGACAAGTGCCAAAGGCGTGCCGACGTCCACGTCGCTCCTCCTTCCGAGATAACTACCTTGTCATCACCATGGCCTTTCGCCTGGTGGGGAGTCGACATTTTGGGCCCATTCCCCTTGGCTCCGGGGCAGATCAAGTTCTTAGCAGTAGCTGTCGATTACTTCATGAAGTGGGTAGAGGCCCAACCCCTAGCAAAGATAACGACAAAGAAACTGATCAAGTTCTTCAACCCCTAAATCTTAACCAGATTCGAAATTCCCGAGGTTGTCGTGACCGATAACGACACACAGTTCATCGATCAAAAATTTCGTAAAACCCTGGCTGACCTCAATGTGAAGCACCACTTCACTTTAGTCGAGCACCCTCAAACAAATGGACAAGCTGAAGCTACAAACCAAGTAATCTTGCGAGGTCTCCAGTGACGTTTGGATGAAGCAAAGGGAAAGTGGGTTGATGAACATCCTCAGGTCCTTTGGGCATACAAAACCACTCTGCACTCTTCGACGAGAGAATCACTTTTCTACCTGACTTATGGGTCGGAAGCCATAATCCCAGTCGAGGTCGGTGAATTGAGTTAGAGGACCCTACATCCACCAGAACCTAGGTTGAACTACCAATACCTCAGAGAGGAGCTCGACCTCTTAGAGGAAAATCGGGAAATTGTTGCCCTTAATGAAGCCACCGCCAAACTGCGCATAGCCGCCAGATACAACCAGCGCGTAGTTTCGCGAGACTTCGCCATAAGGGACCTCGTTCTCCGAAGGGCAGTGTAACACCCTAATTATCTAATGCTTATATTATTATAAAATAATAGAAATTCGAAATTGCTTTGTGAAAAGAGTTAGATTTCTTTTTCGAAAACCAATTGTTTTGAGAGTAACAATTAAAATATTTCCTTCGATAAAAAAAGATCATAAATTCTTTTATCAATAAAACTAATGAGTATGAAATCCATGTTCGTAGTGAAATCCAGATTGCCATCAGTTTGAAAACCGTGTTTCACAAAACATTGTCCTTTTAAAGCACGTATATGCGACCTTTTCCAAAACTATGCTGTTAAAAGCATGGTAATCAAAACCGGGCCGGACCGGCCGGTATGACCGGTTGGACCGGGAACCGGCCCTGTGTCCGGTCCAGGTGAGCCCTTATAATCGCTTGGTAGCAGACTGGCCGGTTCGGCAGGAGAACCGGCGAGAACCGGCCGGTTTTAGGTCGAACCAGTTTTCCTTTTTTTTTTATATTGTCTTTATTTAATAAAAAAATAAATTTTGCTCTCAACAAGATTTGAACCCCTGTCCTCAAGGCCACAACAAGTCATCTTACCACTAGGCTACATCTTATTTTGTGTATAAATTCAAATATTATCTATATATTATATATTTCTTAATATATATATATATATATATATATACCATATATATAATATATATACTATATATATTATATATTTGGTGTATATATATTAAAAAATAATATTTTATTAATATTTCATTAAACCTAGTTCGACTCCGATCCGACCCAAAATCCCTGAACCCTGGCCCTCTACGATTCAATGCGCGGTCCGGTTTTAATTACCTTGGTTATAAGAAGTATCACATTAAAACTAAACCTTTGTAAATCACTATAAAATATTTCACTTTAGACCAAAAAATATTTACAATACTCAATGCAAAGAATCCCTTAATACAAAGACAGGTTACCAACTTAGAACTTTATTTACAAATATTCTTTCTAAATATTCAAATTTAACTCAAAAGGCATCTTCTGTTCTCCAAGCCAATTAACTGTAAAAAAAAATGTAAATGGAAAGGAATGAAATAAAAATCTCAGCGAGTTTTCCCGGCACACACGCACCCGACAATTACAGGCAAGGCATGCAAAAGAGACAAGTGTTCATGCAGCAGGCATAATGAGGCTATACAACAACTTGAATCATTTAACACGTAATGCGAACCACATTAAATCAGTAGCAACCAGTATCCCATTCATACAATTACAAGGTCAAATCCATTTCAAATGCACATAGCTCAAACACGAAGCCAAGTCAATCTTAACAACGAATGCTAATCGGTCAACGGTCCTACAATAGCAGCCAGCTAATGCGAACCTAACATCTACTCCGTCGAAATCTTTAGGATCCTTTTCCACTCTGGGTGAACGGATGAGAGTGCCCTCAACATCCAGAGATACAGACTGAGTCTAGTCAAGGTGATCCAGTATATAAATGGGACGCCCAACAATGCCCTACATTTACGCAAGGCCCCCTACTAGCAACTACCCGGAAGGCCGAGCAGAGCTCCACATGGCCGTCTCCGAACTGCTCCCCATGAAATCATTTGCTCACCACCCCAAAAGACACTACATAAATAATGCATGGCAACCAGCCTATGTGTCAATCCAATCTAGTGATTAAATTGTAATCGCAACCAATCACATTAGCAACCAGCTTATGTGTCAATCTTGAGGTACCACTACGTCAATACGTTGATAAGGTTCCCTCAATCCAAATGGAAAACCTAAGTGGGACTAAGCTAGAAAACAACATATCATTTCCTCATAATTTTTGCATAATTCAAATACAACAATTGCTGCAGCTCAGTGCTGCAACATCCAGTCCAAGAACCAATCCATCAAAGGTCTAAGCAGAGCATAATCACATTATAAATATGTTTGAGCATACACCAGTCACAAGGTCATCAATTATATTCACGCGTAAATTCAGTCAGGTACCGTCAAGAATACACATACTCATACTATTCATCTTGTTTCATTTCTCTTACAATGAACATGCATCCAAACTCACATAACAACATATAATCTCACATAACAATATATAATCACAATCACGCCATTGCTCATACAATGGTGACAGCACAAAACACATAAGGACAAGTTCGGGGTCACAAGGTACCCCAAATAAAGGAAACACTCACCTTAGTCGACTTTGACGTTATTTATATAGTCTCTTCCTCTGAGTGTATCCGCGATTGACACAACAACGAGCTTTATCTCTCCCGTTCGATGACCTGTTCTGCCTTTCTCGACAACACTTGTGAATAGTGGCCCGTCACAACCAATTTCACATTCACAACAAACAACATAATAAATCAATTAAGGCTAAATTATAAAATTGGTCCTCTAAGTTTATTTTAGGTTTCAATTTGGTCCTCTACGTTTTATTTATTTCGTTTTGGTCCTCTATATTTTATTTTAGTTTTCAATTTGGTCCTTTCCGTCACTAAAAGTCAATTTCCGTAGCTAGAAGTCCATTTTTCAAAATGTTATTTGGCATTTAGCTACAGACAATTGGCTTTTAGTGACGGAAAGGACCAACCTGTTGTAACTTTTAAAACGTAAGGGACCAAAACGAAACAAATAAAACATAGAGGACCAAATTAAAACCTAAAATAAACATAGATGACCAATTTTGTAATTTAGCCATCAATTAATTATCAACCACATGCTATTCGATAGAAAACCATACTGGCGTTCTATAAATCCCACTAACTTTCTTGAAAATACGAAAACATTTTTAGGCTCATAAAATAAAGTATAAAGGTAAAATACCATTAGTCTTATACGAAGCCCTTTGAATTAATTCCAAAACACGTGGCTTCATTATTAATTAACTACCTGTTAATATAAGGCAACTAATGCATTAAGACTTGAAAAAAATAAGATTTATGATATGCCTAAGATTATTCAAAACGTTCAACAAATAGTTTCTTTAGGTAGTTATAGAAACTGATAAGAGAATGAAGAAAACCCAAAACTCTAATTATAAGGATCTATAAAGATAAAAATTCAAACTAGTAGCTCAGATGGTGATGGCAAAGTGCTTCCAAGTTACTTAAGCCCCAGATTCCGGGTTCGAACCTTACCGGAGGCAAAAACTCCACATGGGGGTGCAGAAGATCGTGAGTATAGCTGGAGGGTGGATAGTGTGAATACATGCCTTGACAGGATGGTTTTGATGATTGACAAAAGGGAGTTTTGCAAATAGTCAACCGTGCAAAAAGTGGAAAAGAATACCAAGACGCGTATCAAGAATGATAGTTTCTTAAGTTTTTGGGTTTTGGGTATTTATTTATTTTTTATTAAGACTATTTGTAAGTAGTAATAAAAAGCTCTCAATTAAATTAAAATCACACACTCACAAAATGATTTTTATTCTAAAATTGATTTTATGATAATTTTTCTTAAATTATTTTTAGGCACAAAGTATTTTGAAAAATTCTTAAGTTGTGCTCAAAATATTGTTTGGAAAATATTTCAAGTTTTCTTTGGAAAATATTCTCCGTGTCGGTTTGTGAGGAAGTCGGCGTCGAGATGAGGTCGCGTCTTAGCTGTGAGGAGGTCGCGTCGAAATGAGGTCGCGTCTTGAGATGAGGTCGCGTCTTGAATGGGGAAGTCGGCGTGCCGAGCCGAGGTCGGCGTCTTGAGCTAAGGTCGGCGTGCCGGTGGTCGCGTGCCCGAGCGTGGGGAAGTCGCGTACGAGATGAGGTCGGCGTCTTGGTGAGGTCGCGTCTGTGTGAGGAGGTCGCGTGCCGAGCTATGAGGAGGGCGCGTGCGGCTGTGAGGAGGTGGGTGTGCGTGGCCATTTGTGAAGAGGTCGTATGTAGGAGGTCGTATGCCGAGTGGAGAGAGGTCGTATGGAAATACGATGTCGAACACCAAGTGGTGTCAGAGAATCTTTTCCGTCCCGTGTTTTCAATTCTTTCATATTCAAAGCATAGCGGACAAATCCCTGCAACGGACAAATCCCTTTAAAATGCTGCAGCGGACAAATCCTGCAACGGACATTTCTCTTAAAGTGACGCTCCTCTCAGTGCCTATAAAAGCACTGCACCATGAGCATTGTTTTTAACATAACACAAGTGCTTAATTTTTGTGCTAAAACTCATCACATATTCTCCATCACTCACACTTATTTGAGCACAATTTTTGAGAGTCTTTTTTATTCTACATAATTTGAGTTGTATTATTTGAGCTTCAATTTGTTATATCTGCACTATTGAGTGTATCTTTCTCATCTCATTTTATTTGCGAAAATCATTTCTTTTTGGGTAGGAATCCCAAGGTGTTCATAGAGAGGTGATATCTCTTGAGCGTATTGCTGCAGTATAGAGTTGTAAAGGTTTCTAGTGAACCTGATTTAAAAGCTAGTGATTTAGTGAAAATCCCATAGTGCTTTGCTTTGGGAGACGGGGCGTAGGCCACGAGGGTGTTTGGTGGCGAACTTTGTATAATTTCTTTGCGTGCTCTTCTTTGCTCTCTGTCTCTTTATCATTCAAGCACTTTATTTATTTTTGTTCTTTATTTATTTTTCGGTCATTTATTTTCTGTCATTTATTTATTGCAATTTATTCTTCAAGTTATTTATCTTTTAAGTTATTTCTTTCAAGTTTTTTTAATTGAGTAATTTATCCGTAATTTTTATAAGCACCGCTATCACAATTCACCCCCTCTTGTGTTTGAAGTCACTTGGTAACAAGTGGTATCGAGCTAGACTCTTGTATAAAGGACTTAACAGTCTCAAGAGAATGACTTCAAACAATAGCAGGGAACCTCCATGAGCAGACCCCCATTTTTCAATGGTGAGGGTATGGTTATTGGAAGGATAGAATGCAAATCTTTCTTGAGGGTGTTGATCTTGATATTTGGGATCTTTGTGGAAAATGGTCCATTTGTCCCCACTCAATCAATTAATGATGCAGTGGTAGACAAACCAAGATCACTTTGGAATGAAGATGATAAGAAAAAGGTCCAATACAATTTGAAAGCTAAGAACATCATCATACGCTTTAAGCTACGATGAGTTCTATAGGGTCTCAAATTGCAAGACTGCTAAAGAAATGTGGGACACCCTTCTATTGACCCATGAAGGTACTACCGAGGTCAAGAGGGCTCGAATGAACACATTAACCCATGAGTATGAGTTATTTAGGATGAAACCAAGTGAAAAACATACAAGATATGCAAAAAAGGTTCATCCATATAATAAACCATCTCAGAGCTCTTGGGAAAGTCTTCAGTAATGAAGATTTAATTAATAAAGTTCTTAGATGTTTAAATAGAAACTGGCAACCCAAGGTTACTGCTATATCTGAATCTAAAGATTTATCTATTATATCATTGGCAACCTTGTTTGGAAAATTGCAGGAACATGAACTTGAACTAAATCGACTCACTGAGAGTGAAGAAAGTGATAAGAAAAAGAAAGGAATTGCTCTCAAAGCAATCGTAAATGAAAAAGAGGAATCTGACAACAATGATAGTCTAGATGAGAATGAGGAAGACATAAGTCGATGGTTCGAAGGTTCAAAGGTTCATGAGGCAAAAGGGGAGAGCAGGGCAAGGTACAAAATCCTCAAAAGAAAAATGAGGAAGGAACTTCTTTTAATCCAACTTGCTCTGAGTGTGGTCAAAGGGACATATAAAACCCAGCGCCTCATGGTCGGAAGAAAAAGCGAAAAATTTGATAGAAGACCACAAAAGGAATCAAAAGGAAGAAGAGCCTACATTGCCTGGGATGACAATGATATGGACTCGTCGATGAATCGAGAAAATGAGGAGGCCAACTTATGTCTCATGGCAAAACCACGAGGAGGATGAGGTAAATGCTCTTGAACTCGAATCTCCTTTAACTTATGATGAGCTGCTTATTACTTGTGAAGAATTAAATAATGAAACGACTAGACTTCGAAAAATTATTTCTTCTTCTAAGAAAACCATCTCTTCTCTTGAATCTAAAATTATTTTCTTAAACCAAGAGATGGAAGTTTTTAAGGAAAAACAAGTTGTTGTGACTGAAGTTTCTACTTGCACCTTTTGTGAAAACCAAAAGATTGATACTTTCAAGTGTGATGAATGTTTTGAAAAACAAGATTGAAGATTTGGAAAACACCCTTGCCAAATTTACCATGGGAAGGGATAACTTAAACATTCTATTGGGAAAACAAAAGGGTACTTTTGGAAAAGCCGGTTTGGGTTATAATCCACAAACGCATGAAAAATCCTTTAAATTTGTCAATCACAACAACACTTCAAGCAGCCCTTTCATTAAATGCTTTCCTTTGTGGTAGAAATGGTCACACTGCCTCCATTTGCAATATTAGAAAGAACAAGAATGTGGTTGGCAAAAAGATATGGATTCCAAAGGGTACTTTGCCAAAAACTAACTCATCTGGACCCAACTTAGTTTGGGTACCAAAGGTTAAAAATTAATCTGTTGTTGTAGGTGTGCTTGAAAGCCAAGGACTTAAATTGGTATCTTGATAGCGGCTGGTCAAAGCACATGACAGGAGACAAAAGCAAGTTCTCCTCATTGGTACCTAAGAATAGTGGTTATGTCCGGTATGGTGACAATAACAAAGGTAAAATTCTTGGGATTGGTTCCATTGGTAAGAGTCCTACTCCCACTATTGAAAATGTTTTGTATGTGGATGGCTTGAAGCACAATTTGCTAAGTATTAGTCAACTTTGTGATAAAGGGAACAAAGTGGTTTTTGATTCTTCAAAATGCATGGTTATGAACTCTGTAACTGAAAATGTTGTTCTTATTGGACCTAGAATTGGAAATATCTATATGCTTGATTTAGATAAAATACCTTCAAATGATGCATGTTGTCTTATTAGTAAAGAGGATGAATCTTGGCTATGGCATAGAAGAATGGCTCATATTCACATGGATCATCTTAATAAATTGGTTCGAAAGGACTTAGTAATTGGCTTACCAAAGCTCCGCTTTGAAAAAGATAAACTTTGCGATGCATGTCAAAAGGGAAAACAAGTAAAGGCTTCTTTCAAATCTAAAAATATTGTTTCAACAAATCGGCCTCTACAACTTTTACATATGGATTTATTTGGCCCTTCTAGAACTAAAAGCTTTGGTGGCAATTACTATGCTCTTGTTATTGTGGGCTGACTATTCTCGCTATACATGGACCTTATTTATTTCTCATAAAAATGACACTTTTGCTGCCTTTCGAAAACTTGCTAAAGTTATCCAAAATGAAAAAGGAATGAACATAGTATCCATCAAAGTGATCACGGTGGGGAATTCCAAAATGAGGCATTTGAGGCCTTTTGTACTGAAAATGGAATTGAGCATAATTTTCCGCACCTAGAACACCTGAGAATGGAGTGGTGGAAAGGAAAAATCGGTCTCTTGAAGAGCTTGCGAGGGCGATGCTCAATGAGACCAACCTTCCTAAGTATTTACGAGGCAGGCAGTAAGCACCGCATGTTATGTAATGAATAGAGTCCTCATAAGACCTATTCTAAAACAAACGCCCTATGAAATTTACAAGGAGGAAGCCCAACATTTCCCACCTTCACGTATTTGGATGTAAGTGCTTTGTTCTAAATAACGGTAAAGATAACCTTAGTAAATTTGATGCTAAAGCTGATGAAGGTTTATTTATTGGATATTCCACTTCTAGTAAAGCCTTTGAATTTTTAATAAATGTACTTTAAGCTGTTGAAGAATGCATGCATGTTTCTTTTGATGAATCTAACCCCAAATCTTGATGAAGAAAGTGTTGATGATCTTGCGAAGTGTTAGGAGATACCTATTTAGAGGAACAAGAGAGATCAAAAGTTCAAAAGGAGGATCAAGAGTCCTTGCCTCAACCCTCTCAAGAACTCTCTCACTCAAATCTTCCAAAGGAATGGAGAGTCTCAAAGAACCATCCTCTTGACAACATAATAGGTGATATCTCAAAGGAGTAGCGACTCGAAACTCTCTTAATCATGCATGTCATCATATGGCCTTTGTCTCTCAAATTGAACCAAATAGCGTCAATGAAGCCATCTTTGATGAGCATTGGACCACTTGCTATGCAAGAGGAATTAAATCAATTTGAGAGAAATGATGTTTGGGAACTTGTCCCTGAGCCTAAAGATCACCTAGTCATTGGGACCAAATGGGTCTTTCGCAATAAGCTTGATGAAAGCGGTATCATTGTTAGAAATAAAGCTAGACTTATTGCAAAGGCTATAACCAACAAGAGGGCATAGATTTCGATGAAACCTATGCACCCGTGGCTAGATTAGAAGCTATTCGCATGCTTCTCGCATTTGCATGCATCATGGATTTCAAACTTTTTCAAATGGATGTTAAAAGTGCATTTCTTAATGGCTTTATTCAAGAAGAAGTATATGTTGATCAACCTCCCGGTTTTGAAAATTTTGAATTTCCAAATCATGGTTTCAAATTGAAAAAGGCTTTATATGGTTTAAAACAAGCTCAGAGCTCAGTGCGAGAGGTTGAGCAAATATTTACTTGAAAAAGGTTTTGAAAGAGGAAAAGTTGATACCACTCTTTTCATAAAACACAAAAATCATGACATTTTACTTGTTCAAATTTATGTCGACGATATAATCTTTGGTGCTACTAATGAGTCCTTGTGTGAAGATTTTTCCAAAATCATGCAAAGTGAGTTTGAAATGTCCATGATGGGAGAGCTCAACTACTTCCTTGGTCTTCAAATCAAACAAACAACAGAAGGAATTTTTATAAATCAATCCAAATATTGCAAGGAGTTGCTTAAAAGATTTGGAATGAGCAACGCCAAAGAAATCTCAACTCCAATGAGCACATCATGCTATCTTGACAAAGATGAAGGTGGTAAGTCGGTCGAAGTAAGTAAGTATCGAGGTATGATAGGATCTCTTCTCTATCTCACTGCAAGTCGTCCGGATATTATGTCTAGTGTTTGTATGTGTGCACGTTTTCAAGCAAATCCTAAGGAATCACATCTCTTAGCGGTAAAAGCATCATGAGATATCTCAGCGCACACAAACTATGGGTTTATGGTACCCCAAAGGTCTTGTTGCACACTTATTGGGTACTTCGGATTGATTTTGCGGGTTGCAAAATGGACCGAAAAAGCACTAGTGGGACATGTCACTTACTTGGGAATGCCTTGGTTTCATGGCATAGTAAGAAACAAGCGGTGTGGCTTTGTCCCTTCTTGAAGCGGAATACGTTGCGGCGGGTAGTTGTTGTGCCGCAGATCATTTGGATGAAACAACGGTTGAATGATTATGGAATCAATCTGAAAACTGTTCCAATTAAGTGCGACAATACTAGTGCCATAAACCTCACGAAAAATCCGGTTTATCACTCCGGACCAAACACATAGAAATTAGGCACCATTTTATTAGAGATCATGTTCAAAAGGAGATTGTGTGATTGAGTTTGTGGAAACATCTAAACAACTTCATGAGATATTTTTACTAAACCTTTGCCTAAAGAAAACTTCTTTTTATAAGAACCGAGTTAGGAATTTTAGATCAATCATGCATTGAATATTTGCGTGTGAGTGCATTTTATTATGAATAAGTTCTAACTTGGCGTTGGAGTGTGCTAACATTTTTATGCGAGGTTAGATTACCAAGACTAAAAGTGGAGAAATGCAACCGTCCTTCTGTGTCGTTAAAATAAAAGTTTGTGCGAGGTTATGTTAGCTGTGAATACATGCCTTGGCAGGATGATTTTGATGATTGACAAAGGAGCTTTGCAAATAGTCAACCGTGCAAAAGTGGAAAACAATACCAAGACGCGTATCAAGATTGATAGTTTCTCAAGTCTTTGGGTTTTGGGTATTTATTTATCTTTATTAAGACAATTTGTAAGTAGTAATAAAAAGCTCTCAATTAAAATTAAATCACACACGCACAAAATATTTTGACATGCATATCTCGTGTCGGATGTCGGTGAGGAACTTCGGATGTCGGTGAGGAGGAAGTCGGATGTTGAGCTCACGAGGAAGTCGGGTGTCGAGCTTATGAGGTCGCGTGCAGAGTCGGGTGTCGGTGATGGTCGCGTCTTAGAGTTATGAGGCCGAGCGATGAGGAGGTCGTATGTCGAGCGTGTGTTCAGAGTCGTGTGCAGGTCTTTACCGAAGCTGTTGGAGGTCGCATGCCGAGAGCTTTGTCGAGGTCGTCTGTCGAGTGTGGCGAGGTCGTCCGAAGTGTCTTGAGAGGTCGTGCCTATTTGTCTTCTGCAACGACAAATCCTTTTAATAATCAGCATAGCGGGCAAATCTTCAGCGGGCAAATCCTCAGCGGACATTTTTTTAAGTGCATGAGGCGGCTCCTCGGTCGGTCTATAAATATACATATTGTGCTCTTTCTAACACACAACAATAACGACGATGCTTAATTTTTGTGCCAAAAACTCTGTCAAATATTTTTCATCACTCACACTTATTTGAGCACAATTTTGAGAGTCTTTTTATTCTACAAAATTTGAGTTGTATTATTTGAGCTTCAATTTGTTATATCCGCACTATTGAGTGTATCTTTTTCGTCTCATTTTATTTGTGAAAATCATTTATTTTTGGGTAAGAATCCCAAGGTGTTCATAGAGAGGTGATATCTCTTGAGCGTATTGCTCTGGTTTAGAGTTGTAAAGGTTTCTAGTGAACTTTGATTTAAAAGCTAGTGTCTTAGTGAAAATCCCATAGTGGTTTGCTTTGGGAGACGGGGCGTAGGCCACAGGGGTGTTAGGTGGCCGAACCTGTATAATTTGTTGTGTGCTTTTTTACTCCTTATCTCTCTACTTTTCAGTCAATTAAATTTCTGTGCTTTATTTTATTGTTATTTATATCTTACTATTTACTTTATTTTTAACTCGTTTGCAATTTATTCTTCAAGTGATTTATCTATTTCACATTAATATTTCCGCAACTCATAATTAGCACTTATTTCTCCAAAAGTTTTTGAAAGCACAGTTCACACACAATTCACCCCCTCTTGTGTTTGGAGTCACTTGTCAACATTAACTACAAACAATTATGCGCTTAATATCAGTGAAGATGAGGAAACAATTGATGATGAGAATGAGTTGAACGAGGACTAGTAACTCTTATCCTAGTGCTTTATTTTTGCTATCTCCCTGAATAATTTTTTTACCAAGGATTTCTTATGCTTCATTGAACCCTTGATACTCTATTATTTTTCGCCATCTAGTTACACGTATATGCATACGTTTTACATGCCCTTCCCTCTAATCTTTTCCGCTTTTTGATGTTGACAAAAGGGGGAGAGTTTTATGATTCGAGTGAGTAAATTATATTATGCATATTGTGAGGGGAGTTTTTCTAAATATTGTGCTTAAACTCGATATCTTTTATTGAAAAACAATGCTTATATCTCATTGCTATATCATGATTATATTTTACTAAATTCCCTCCATGAGATGTTTGTCATCATCAAAAAGGGAGTGCAGCTGTGAATACATGCCTTGACAGGATGGTTTTGATGATTGACAAAAGGAGCTTTGCAAATAGTCCAGTGCAAAAAGTGGAAAAGAATACCAAGACGCGTATCAAGAATGATAGTTTCTCAAGTCTTTGGGTTTTGGGTATTTATTTATTTTTTATTAAGACTATTTGTAAGTAGTAATAAAAAGCTCTCAATTAAATTAAAATCACACACTCACAAAATGATTTTTATTCTAAAATTGATTTTATGATAATTTTTCTTAAATTATTTTTAGGCACAAAGTATTTTGAAAAATTCTTAAGTTGTGCTCAAAATATTGTTGGAAAATATTTCAAGTTTTCTTTGGAAAATATTCTCCGTGTCTTTTGTGAGGAAGTCGCGTCGAGTTTGTGAGGAGGTCGCGTCTTGGTGAGGTCGCGTCTTGAGCGTGGGGAAGTCGCATGCCGAGCTGAGGTCGCGTGCCGAGCTAAGGTCGCGTGCCGAGCTGAGGTCGCGTCATCAGCGTGGGGAAGTCGCGTCTTGAGATGAGGTCGCGTCGAGGTGGTCGCGTCGAGCCGTGAGGAGGTCGCTTTCCGAGCTGTGAGGAGGTCGCGTGCCGAGCTGGGAGGAGGTCGTGTCTGTGCCGAGCTGTGAAGAGGTCGTATGCCGAGCTGTGAGGAGGTCGTATGCCGAGCTGGAGAGAGGTCGTATGGAAATACGATGTCGAACACCAACTGGTGTCCGAGAATCTTTCCGTCCCAGTGTTTTCAATTCTTTCATATTCAAACGCATAGCGGACAAATCCATAGCGGACAAATCCCTTTAAAATCTTTGCAACGGACAAATCACGCAGCGGACATTTCTCTTAAAGTGACGCTCCTCTCAGTGCCTATAAAAGCACTGCACCATGAGCATTGTTTTTCAACATAACACAAGTGCTTAATTTTTGTGCTAAAACTCTGTCAAATATTCTCCATCACTCACACTTATTTGAGCAAAATTTTTGAGAGTTTTTTTTATTCTACAAAATTTGAGTTGTATTATTTGAGCTTCAATTTGTTATATCTGCACTATTGAGTGTATCTTTCTCATCTCATTTTATTTGCGAAAATCATTTCTTTTTGGGTAGGAATCCCAAGGTGTTCATAGAGAGGTGATATCTCTTGAACGTATTGCTCAGTATAGAGTTGTAAAGGTTTCTAGTGAACTCGATTTAAAAGCTAGTGATTTAGTGAAAATCCCATAGTGCTTTGCTTTGGGAGACGGGACGTAGGCCAGGGGTGTTTGGTGGCCGAACTCGTATAATTTCTTTGCGTGCTCTTCTTTGATCTCTGTCTCTTTATCATTCAAGCACTTTATTTATTTTTGTTCTTTATTTATTTTTCGGTCATTTATTTTCTGTCATTTATTTATTGCAATTTATTCTTCAAGTTATTTATCTTTTCGCAAGTTATTTCTTTCAAGTTTTTTTTAATTCAGTAATTTATCTGTAATTTTTTTTATAAGCACCGCTATCACAATTCACCCCCCTATTGTGTTTGAAGTCACTTGGTAACAGATAGAACCTTGGTTGTGACAAAAAAGGCGCCTTCTTTGTAACAGCCTAGTTATATCCACATCGCACTGTTCTCACGATCTTCTCCACCCCCATGTGGAGTTTTTGCCTTCTGCAAGGTTTGAACCTGGAACCAAGGGCTTAAGTAATCCGGAAGCACCTTGCCATCACCATCTGAGCTAGCTCTGATACCATTTGTAACAGCCCAGACTACTTTCAGGATTGCCGATTGTCCCCACAAACCAACACGGGTCTTTTCAGCGTGCTTTGTCCTCACTTACACGCTTTCTGGAAAACTTCCCAGAAGGTCACCTATCCTAAGAGTGCTCCAAGTTAAGCACGCTTAACTATGGAGTTCTTATGTTTTGGGCTCCCAAAAAGAAGATGCATCTTGTTCTCGGGAACCCAGGACATAAGAACTCCATAGTTAAGCGTGCTTGACTTGGAGCACTCTTGGGATGGTGACCTTCTGAGAACTTTTCCATAAAGTGTGTGAGTGAGGACAAAACACGCTGAAAAGACCTGTATTGGTTTGTGGGGACAGTCGAAAATCCTGAAAGTAGTCTGGGTTGTTACAAATGGTATCAGAGCAGACCTCTACCAGTACGGTGTGGTTCGGGGACGAACCATGCGGAAGCTGGTGGGCATGTGACACCTGAGGCTCACGACGGTGGAAAAGTGACCATCGGTGTTGGAAGCACCTGACAAGCAAAGGGACACGTGAATGAACCGAATTCATACCTGAATGAGAGGGATCCTGAGGCCGTGTAGGTGTGGGACTGCACGGTTGAAGGATGACTTAAAAAAGAATTGATTGGTATTACGTATACCAATAAGATACATCCTCTTTTCGGGAACCCAAGACATAAGAACTCCATAGTTAAGCATGCTTGACTTGGAGCACTCTTGGGATGGGTGACCTTTTGGGAAGTTTTCCAGAAATTGTGTGAGTGAGGACAAAACACGCTAAAAAGACCTGTATTTGTTTGTGGGGACAGTTGGCAATCCTGAAAGTAGTCTGGGATGATACAAAGGAGGTATACAATCATCTTCAATTGAGAAGGTTTGGGTTTTCAAAAGAGACATAACCAGGAAAGAATGCAAGGAACATGGGGAATTCGCCTTCAACAGATCCCAAATCAGAAATCAAGTAAATAGCGAGTTGATGCAGCGTACGTGATGGAAAAACGACAAAAGTATCAAGCGTACGTGATGGGCAAAAAAAAAGGATTCAACTACTCGTTTAGTCAAAGAATACCCGAGAGGTTGACGATAACACCTCGTTGATTCAAACGAATACCGAGGAGTTGACATTGAAGGTTTGAGAAAAACTTCTCGATTTTCATTAATAATTCAAAAACTGACTACCAATGTATTTGGGAAACAAATCTACAGAGGAAATAAAAGGATAAAACCTAATTCAAAACAAATCATAACAAGATAAATCCTAATACAAAGCAAATCCTAACAAACTGATAGTTCCTAAAAAAAAGGAAAGGATAATAATAAAAGAGAAACAAATCAAACAATAAGATTTATATAAAAATAAAAATAAAAAAAAAGATATTATCGGTTAGCTTGGTTTAGCCACTTTACACTGCATCATTCTCCCCGGGATGGAGAAGATTTGCCCTCTAATCAAACATCTTGTTTCATCCATGCTCTTTTGTACTCATCCAATAATATGACTTATGTAGGAAGACCTTTTTAGGAAATAAGTCCATGACATGTTGGATGTCTAGTATTGGTGATTCAAACAATCAAACAAAAATCATGACATGGGCTTCGTCGGTTGTCACCTTTAACTTTTTGTTTGCAACTGAAAAAATCAGTGGCATGGTTTCCTTTGTAGGTTCTTCCACGGGACAAGATTGTCTTTCAATATTCCGTATACTTTCTTCCTCAAATCGACGCTCTTATAATATCTCTAACTTTTTTAGCTCAACATTCTGGTCTGCATCATACTCTAGATCTTAGTCAAAAGTGGGTCCTTCATCAAAATTGGCTTTTTTGTCAAATATTGACCATTCATTTTCTCCATGCTCTTTAGCAAATAGTGGTTTTCCATCAAAGATGAGTTCTTTAGCAAACATTGGTTCATCTTTAATATCGTATTCCGACACTCCATCATATGTTGGCTCTTCATCATACAATGGGTTTTCATCAAACACATGTTGATGTGTCAGTGGCTGAAGAGTAGCCAATTGTTGCGTCAAATGGTCCAGAAACGTGCGATCTCGTCCCGCTGAATCTCATCTCGCTGAAGCATGTGCTCCAGGTTAATATTGATATCACGAATCCATGGCAACATTATGCAAGAACGTCCTGACTACTGATACAAATCTGATGCAGCGTACGCGATGGAAAAAACGATAAAAGTATCAAACTCGTTGATTCAAATCTGATGCAGCGTACGTGATGGAAAAACGACAAAAGTATCAAGCGTACGTGATGGGCACAAAAAATGATTCAACTACTTATTTAGTCAAAGAATACCCAAGAGGTTGACGACAACACCTCGTTGATTCAAACGAATACCGAGGAATTGACACAGAGGGTTTGAGAAAAACTTATCGATTTTCATTAATAATTCAAAAACTAACTACCAACGATAGCCGCGTACGTGATGGAAAAACGACAAAAGTATCAAGCGTATGTGATGGGCAGAAAAAAAGGATTCAACTACTCGTTTAGTCAAATAATACCCGAGAGGTTGACGATAACACCTCGTTGATTCAAACGAATACCGAGGAATTGACACAGAGGGTTTGAGAAAAACTTCTCGATTTTCATTAATAATTCAAAAACTGACTACCAACGTATTTGGGAAACAAATATATAAAGGAAATAAAAGAATAAAACCTAATGCAAAACAAATCATAACAAGATAAATCCTAATGCAAAGCAAATCCTAACAAACTAATAGTTCCTAAAAAAAGGAAAGGATAATAATAAAAGAGAAACAAATCAAACGATAAGATTTATCTAAAAATAAAAACAAAAAAGATATTATCGGTTGGCTTGGTTTAGCCACTTTGCACTACATAAGGATTTCTTTTGAGAATACAAAACTGATTACAACTTCAAAAGCTTAGGGTCCCAAGTTCTCAAAAACAAATTGGAAATAAGAGGAAGGAGACAAGAAATCAACTCATCCTAAAATGAAGAAGACGAAGTGGCGGCGGTGAGGATTTTCGGCGCGGTGGTAGCGATTTTCGACGCGGCAGAGCTTCGGTGAGACGCTCCTATCGTGGTTCTAAGCACATGGTTTTCGTGTGGAAGATATGGGGAACCCATTTTTCCAATCAGTTTCCTCAAAGGAGGTTTATGGTGACCAGAAAATAGGAGGGAAGGCGGTGGTCTTGAGTTTTCGGATCTGTTTGTTTTGGCCCCTTTGTTGAAAAACTACAATGGTTCCAGTAGAGGATGATGAGTGCATCACAGTGGTGACTGTGTCTTGCTAAAAAACGGCCGGAGTTGGCCAGAGAACGTGCGAGTAAGAGGGAGAGTTCACCCATAGAGGGAGAAATCGAGATGGATGGAGAAGGAGAGAGGGTTGCCGCAATGGTGGTGGTATGTGGTGGTCCAAAACGACACCTAAAAGGCTGCCTCATGAGGTGCGGTGCAGCGAACTAAAGAGGGAGGGAGGAAGAAGCAGCCGTGGCGCTGCTAGGTTTTTGGGAGAAGGGAATCATGTTTCTGAAATTAGGGGAGGAAGAAGGAGGGAACATGGGCCTGGGCCATCCAATAGGGGGTGTGCCCAGAAGTATAGAGGGTGCAACTAGTAAAAAGGGTTGTATCAGTAGGGAAATGGGATGTATGCAGTAAAAGAGACTAGAACTCATATTTAGTATTTTTTAAAGCCCATTTCATTTTAGACACTCATTTTAACCCTTCTTTTTTAAAAAATATTTTTCCCCAATAAATAATATTCTAAATACTAACATTTTATGAAAATAGAATAATTAAATAATATATTACCAATATTTTCTAAAATTACAAATAAATATCAAATCATCATTTTTCAATAATTCAAACACATATAAGGCACCAATATTATTAAATCTATAAATCATAATAATCAATTAAATGAACACATATTTAAAAATATACAATGTATGAAAATATCGGGATGTTACAGGCAGACGTCAGGCTGAAGAATGTGACGCAAGGAAAACCAGCCCCGAATTGGGAGGGACCCTACCGATTCACTACAAAGACCGGAACAGGAGCTTATTGCCTTGAAGATCCCCAAGGAAGGGTCATCGCCCGAACTTGAACGCAACCAAACTTCGGAAGTACTACAGTAAAGTCCGGTTACCACGACCAAGATTGATCATCTATAGTACTCCGCCACCACTCTACTTATTTTACTTGCTTATGTTGCCTCTCTGTTTAGAATATCCTATGTTGCAGTTCAGTTGAAGGATTTTTACATTTTTTTTAAGTTGTAATTCAACAATGAGTTTAAATGCAAGTTATATTCCTAACTTCTCTATATTAGGTAAAGAACATCAAGGTTAGGTTTGTGTTCCGACCAGCGTAGAACCTCCAACTGGAGTCGCCTGCTAAACAACAAAACGTTGCTAAAATTCACAAGTATCGATACCCACTTCGAAGGAACCTGGGTAGTTTCATACTCCCGAGAAACCTTGAAAGCGACGTCCGAACATCTGGTAGACCGCCTAATCGACCTAGCCAGTCTTTCAAGGACAGGTCATGCCGAAATATCGTTCACCAGATGAAGGGAATATCTTCCCTGAGATCGGGGCAGAGGAGGACCACCCTTGGTCGGGCTAGACCCTCCAAGAAACCAAATCGGAATAATTAACGAAAATGCGCAATGAATAATTGCAAAAAATTTCGAAAACAAAAGTTGAAATTTAACACGAACGAAATGTTGATTACAAATAAGCCTCCGAAGAGGTCCAAAAATACAGATTGTTCAAAATTAGAAGTTACAACTGGCATTCCAGTCCTTCATGCATCTTACATCCTGTCCCGATGTAGGGGCCGCATCAAAAAGAAACCCCATGTCATTCGGGTCGAGAATTTGAAGGTCTTGGACTGCACCATGACTAAATAGCCAAGATGGGTCAAAGTCAAAAGACGGATAGATAAGGTGAAGCTGATCTGGGCGTTCTCAAATTGTTGTTCTCCAATTTCAGAAGCTATTTTCGTCCACCTATCCCGATCAGTGGTCATGACGGAGAGGGAAGTGTTTGCTTCCCCAAGCTCTTTCTGAAATTTCTCTTTATCCTTCTGGATTTCCCCTTTTTCGGACTCCAATGTCTTCTTCTCTGACAAAAGCCGATCTCGCTCTTTGACCAGAATGTTAAATTTCCGTTTCAGTTCAAAAATTTCATTCATTGCGTTCTCCAGCTTGTCGGTTCATTCTAAGAGGTTGTTCTCCAGATCGGTCATCTTAGCCTCATTTTTGGCCAGATCTTCGGCATGAGACTTGAGTTTGTCGGCAGCAGTCTTCATATTAGCATTTTCCTTCTCAAGTGCCGCATTGCTTTCGACAGTATGTACTAAGAGGTTCAGACTTCGAACCATCCAACTAGCGCACTCCAAAACGGAGTCTTGCCGAGCAGCACTTGACAGATTGGTCAAATAGACCTTGTCCTCGGTCGAAATGTAATGGCAAAGCTCTTCAGGGGAAAGAACGCGAGAGTGTGTCTACACTGCAGGACCATCACTCCCTGAGAATTCGCCACTGCTAGTAACCCGTTCCAAAGCACTTAGTCTTTTTTGACTTTCCCTTCGTTGACGCTGGGAATTTGGAGCCGCTAACTCAATCACAGTTCCTTTTCCTTTTTCGGCCTGACTGGCCGGACCAGGAACATCCTCGACATCCGGCAATTGAACTTGGGCAGAAATCGGAGATGGGGCATGGTGAGAGGTTGTTAAAGAGGTAGCCATCACAATTTGAGGCGATCCCGTCGAGGAGCTGCCTAATGGTTCAACCAAAGAGGTAGGCCCAGACCCTATCTTTTTCCTCTTATTGTTAAGGAACTCGTTCAGAGCAGCAATGTGCGCCATCGCACCTGAAAACAAAAAGATAAAGGTTAGAAGTCACAAACTACGAGAACAAGGGCATTATAACATTATACCATACATATTTGCCTAAGTTACCTAAACACTCTTTAGCCTCAACCTCTGAAGAGCAACTTAACAACACCCTGCCATTCACATAACAAGGGGTAGTTTTTTGTCCTAACGGAGTATCTCCAAGTTCGGGTTCAAAGCCACCAACGTACTCCTTTAGTCGGGTTATACACGCCATGTCTTGAACGCCTAAGACGCCTTCAGAAAATCTGAACTCCTTGCGTTTGACAAGGAAGTGGTCCTTGCTCCAGTACGGTCGGAAGAGTTCCTCAGTCTGATCAGTGCTTTTGTCCGAAGTGCGTAGAGGACTAGCTCGACACTCTTTATGAACGCCCATGAGTTCGGGTGAAGTTGGGATGGAGCCACCCTCAAGTGGTTGAGCACATTAATTTCGAACTCCGAGAAAGGAAGCCAAACTCCCAATTCAGTGACTTTGTGCATAGGAGGGAAAAAGTCCTCATCCTTAGTAGGGCGCACACAAATCCGGTCATTGGCGCCAGGAGAGATCGCCTCCCAGTCGTCTAATTCTCGTTTCCCCTTCTCGACGTCTAGATACAGTAGAAACACAGTGTACTTCGTTACTATAGATCGATCGTGCAAAGAGCGTTTCTTCGGCTACCCATGAGTATTTGTCAGCGTTGGGAGGTAGGTGATATCCCCTTTTACTTTGAAGATCCTTGGCTTTCCCCATCTCTGACCTGCCCAAAGAAAGGATCACTTAGATTCCAAACCTCCAAGACGCAAACACTAAGAATGATAAGGGGAAACCCAGGAAACCTCCATAGCGAACACCCCCAAAATCAATCGCCGGAGAACTCTTATTTTTTGCCGAAAAATTTAGTTCTTACCGAAAACCTCATACCTCCCACTGGGAAACCCATATTTCTCATCGAAAAACACAATCGCGGTCAACATCAACGACGGTGCACACCCAGAAACAAACAAAAACTAGAAAAAGATGGTGAAGAAAGGGAACATACCTCGAGTATCAAAGAGGAATGAAAGACCACAAATGTAGGGAAATGAACTTGGGAGGAGAAGGTTGAAGCTTCCCACGAACCAGAGAACACGCAGAGAGACGAGAGAGAAACCATAGTGTAAATGAAGGTCCTTCTCTCGTATTTATAGGATAAAACAATGATTACTCGCATTAAATGGCGTGCTAATCCAAGCGATGCCTCGGGTGAAGAACTGACACGACGTCTGCGTGTGAAACGAAGACGCCTTTCAGATTTGAAACGATTGAAGTGATGCGTCGATTAGGGTTTCTGACATAGAACACCCTAGAAACCGTCACTAGGCAACATGTAATGAGGTGATCCTTCCGAAATCAACTTCGTACCTCGTCCGAACTACGAACAGAGGAGAAATGATTCTTCGAGGTCGAAATTCGAAACCAGTCACCGCGTGCGACGTCACTCCCTCCTTAAGTCGAAGTACTCCACTACTCGGACATCGACTTGGGGGGCAACTGTTCCGGACTGTGCCTAGGCCTATTCCGTCGAAGGCTGAACAAACCCAATTGAAGAGGCCCAATTCCATTGCCAGATCGTGACCGACGAGGTCTTTCCAATCTGAACCGTCCACTTCATCAACAGTTCCTAGTTCGCGTAACCTCAATGTTACCAAATAGGACCGTCGATCAGATCAATGGACCACAACATATTACACGTGACTTGGTGGATCTATCACCGTCTATATACTCCAAACGCTAAAAGGAATCATATAAAAGTAAGGCCCACAACGAATAAGGTACGTATTCATTACATCACACTTACCTCATCAAAAAGTACTTACTTGAGCGTCAGAGTGCCTTTTGCAGGTATCCACCTCCGTTCTCCGTCGTCATCTCCACCACGAACGGGGATCTTAGCGACTCCGATCAGATCTATGTTCGCTGCTCGGAACAATATACATATGTAATTCTTTCTCACTATCCGTGTGAAGAAGTTTTTTTTTTAAGTAAAAGAACTCTTCCAAAATTGTTCTCCAAAATTGTTCTCTCTCTCTCTCTCTCCCCCTCACGGTGTGAATTGTGAAGAAGAGAAATGGACAAAACAAATGCTATTCCAACTTGGGCCCACTTGTCTAATCCATTTTGATATTATAGATAGAATAAAAAAAATAGAAATCAAGACTAGCCTGAGAGTCTTTTTTTTTAATTAGTGATTAGTTTTATTTATAAAAGCTCATGTTGACGCGTGTCTTTTTAATTTATAATATTATCTTTTTTTTTTAAATTTCTTAAAAGGATGATTAACAATGATAATAAAAAAAAAGACATTTTTTTAGCAGTCACAAGAATTCAGTTATATAACAATAATTAGATTGCATAAAAAACAATAATTCATAGGCCTCTAAAAAGGAAATTATTAAATACACCCTGGCGCCTTTTCTATTTTTATTTTCATTCTTAACCTCCTTTGGAAATATATTTACGGATGCTACCCTTTCGTAAATGTATTTCTGGAAGATCAATAAACATGGTCACCTTCTTCCTCCCTCTCATTTCTTTACCTTTCTCTTCTCCCCTCCCCTCCTCTCTTTCAATCACACATTCCCAGCCCCCGTCTTTTGTTTCACATCAACTATGCCTTCTACCATGAGCATTGCATTTTTGCATTTTATTTTTTTTCCTAGTTTCCGGTTGTGTCCGAAATTAGTTTTCTAGATCAGATTTGGGTGTCTTTATGAATGTTCTTATGGATGTGGAAAAAATACATTTACGGAAATACATCTACAGAAATTCTAATTTTCAATAAAAATATAGCGTCCGTAAATATATTTTCGGACACATGATTTATGGAAATACATCCATAAATAAATTTATGGAGCTGGCAAAAAACCAACAGCCATAAATGTAATTCTGGAGGGTACTAAGAAGCTAAAAAATTGTTTACATTCTAAGGGTGGAGAGTGGTCGGTTGAGTTGCATGCAATTTCTCAGTATGTTATTTTATAACTCTTATTCAAGAATTGCCTGTATATTATGTTCGCATTTTGGGTGTTATTGCTCTTCTCTATTATTATCTAATGATTCTTTCAGTTTATATTTCCCATTGCTCTTCGGGTAAATACTTAATCTAAGTGATAATGCCACTTAGATTAAGTCGTGTGCTTGGAGAACCAAAAGGAAATGCCGTCAAAATTTTATTAGGTCAAGAATAATAGTTATAAAAAAACATACTGAGAAATTGACAATCCTGGATATGATATTAGTCTCACCCTATATAGGATGAAGTAGACATGAAGCACGTAGATATTCATTGCATAAAGTGTTGACAATAGTTCATCTAAATTATATGTGTTATAACTAAAAAATTGGCTATATTAAGAATTATGGATCGAAAGTGGATGTTTGCTGAACGAATGTCAAAGAAATATGATGATAAAGTGAAACAATTTATTAGGTTTGCAGTTGTACATGCAAAAAACCCTAGGAGAATTACTTGTCCGTACTTGAAATTTTGTTATTCAAGGGGGATTAGGGTAGATGAGTTGTTAGATAATTTAATTTGTAATGGAATTTATCAAGGCTATAAATGTTGGATAAGACATGGTGAGAGAAGAAGCAAGTATGCTGATCTGTGGGGTAGTGTGAGTTATGAAACAAGTAATCCCGACACAAACACATATGAGCACAAAGGAGTTGAAAAGATTCCAAATGTGGTTGGAGATGATCTTTGGAATTGTCTTGAGATGTTTGAGAGTTTGGTAAGTGAAGCAAAAAAAACATTGTATGTTTGTTGTACTAAATTCACAAGACTGTCGATATTGTTGAAGCTATACAACTTGAAAGCGGGCAATAGATTGTTTGGCAAGAGTTTCACAAAATTACTAGAGTTTTGGAAACATATGTTTCCAAAGGATAATGTGCTTCCTAGTCAGACATATGATGCTAAACTATGTTATCCTCTATTGGCATGAGCTACAAAAAAATACATGTTTGTCCTAACAATTGAATCCTTATTCAAAATGAATATGCATCGTTAAATGTGTCGTAATTGTAGTGCCTCATAGTATAGGAAGAAAAAGTCCTCTCATGTGAAATTGTTGTCGTATTTCCCCATAATCCTAAGATTTAGGTGCATATACATGAAAGGGTTACAAATATATGGAATGCTCCGAGATCCTGCAGATTCTCCGTAATGGAATAAAATTGACCATGAATACCTTGATTTTCGGCAAGTAGCCAAAAACCTGCATCTGGCATTGTCTGCCGATGAAATGAACTCGGATGGTATAGTACATGGCTAGTGATTTTAATTATCTATAACCTACCTCCATGGCTATGCATGAAATAGAAGTTCATGATGTTGTCTATGTTAATATTAGGTCCTAAACAACCAGGCAATGATTTGGACATATACTTGGCTCCTTTGCTTGAAGACGGGAAAAAGGGTAATTGATAATGAAAATGTTTAGAAAGTTTGGGAGAAATGCGTAAGTATAATAAACTAAACCTCTAATTTGATATTTGCTTATGGTAACCTTTACTTTAACCATAATATAAATATTATACTAGTGTATTTTAGGAGAACCTGTCGTTGTCCGTATCTTATGATAAGGTAGAAGAGGACTGACGTTAGGACATACTCTCTCTAGCATTAGGTCCCCCAGACATGCCAGGGGGATGGGATTTGGGGTCTCTTATAGAGACTAGTTCCCACCTTAAAAGCAGGTCAAACATAAGGAGCAGGATGATATGTGGTCATTGATGAAACCCTTGCAATTAGAAATAATGGCCTTAGAAAAACATTCTTTTGGATAACAATTGCTTAAGGAATCATTATCTAAAGCTACCTTTGATAATGTTTGATTAAGAAAGTGTTATCTGTTGCATACTTAAGAAAGTGTCTTCTGAATGATTCATCTTGATAAGATTTGCTTAGGCAAACATTATCACAAATGTCATTTAGAGAAGTTACACGTGTTCTTGGTTCGTTATTTGTTATAATGCTTTCAAAAAGTTATCTGGATTGATGTGCGTATAAAATGATGCGTATGCATAGAGCGGTTTTACGCGTTATAAAAATTAAAAATAAACGTTATTAGAATTAAAATTTGGGGTAATGTTTAATTAAGTAAAATGGGTAATACAACTGTGCTTTTCTTGACAAAATACTCCCCATGAGAAACTTGTTTATTAAATTCTCTTTCTAGCATCGAGTGCTTCTCCGACAAAAATTCAAATACTCTCCTAATGAAATATGTTTGTTTACTTATAATTGAATCATCCCTAAAAAAAAAACTTATAATCGAATCTAAAAGGTATTTATAACTCACTACAAGAAAACTGTGTATTACCGACGAAATTTTACCGACGGTAATATTTTAATTACCGACGGCTTGGCTGTCGGTAATGTGCCAAAAAAAATTTGCATATGAAATTATTTTTTTGCTACTTTAGTGACTGCTAAGCCATCGGTAACTTAAAAATATGAACGTTGAAAACGGGATTTTATTTTTTTATATTACCGACGACCAAGTCGTCGATATAGTTAACATATGAACTTTGAAGATTTTTATTACTGACGGCTGAGCCGCCGGTAAATAATTATGTTGGGCAGTAAAAAATTTTGTTGTCCCATATTTAATTCTGTGGACGGTGGTTTTTAGCGATGACCTTACCGACGGCTTAGCCGTCGGTAATCTTCACACAAATTCCAATTTCAGCTTTCTATTCTCCCCTTCCAATCTTCACTCAGTCTGCGCAGCACTCGCCCTCTGCTACCCTCTCCACCATGCACTTACAGAATCAGAAGCGAGCACCACTCCCCCTCTCACTCTACTGCGACTGTAAGCATTTTAGGTGAAGAAGAAGACGCAACACTCCAAGTTGCAGCACAATTCTGATCTCCTTCTCAAACTCCTCGATTCCATTCCTCCAGGTCTGTTTCTTCTCAATTTAAATTTAGGGGATTTAGAGGTACATTCAGAAAGAAAATTGTAGCAGCTTTTGAATTGCTGCATTGTACCCCTAATTGCAGTATTGCTGCAATGAAGTAAAAATAAAATATATATCTTGTTAATCTCATGTTGCTAGCTTCTAGAAACCCTTCTTAGGACTCGGACTTCAGGCTCATCTCTTGACCTTGACTTGGGAATACAGCATTGTTGAATTGCTACATTGTTTCTTCTTAATTTAAATTTAAATTACTGTGTTGTGCCCCTAAATCCCCTTAATTAATAAGCATTTGAGATTTTTAGGTCCATAGTCTTTGTTTTCTTGTCATTAATTTTTGTATTTCCTCCTTTCTCATTTTCATAGATCTTCCTTTCAAGTAAGCTTTGTGTCTGTGTGTTTCAATTTTGCAAATAAATGGTGACTCTTTAAGCTAAGAACAAACTCGACATTACTATCAACATTTTTTGCAGAAAGCTTAGCACAGGCTTGAATTATTGGTGTCTAATTATTTGTGTCTTGTAGTTGTTTCTTCTAAGCACTTAGAAATTTGAGATATATGTTTCTATATATATGCCTTTTCTTCAATTAAGATTTCACAAAATCTCTATAGAATAACTGAAATTTGGAAATGTTTATTTATAATTTAGTGATATTTTGAGTTTGTAATTGGAGGTGGAATTTTTTTCTTAAGGAAAGATGTTAGTAGATCGATGCACTAATAAACTATGTGAGAAAGTGTCATTGTTGAGTTATCTGGAGTTTGGCAAAATAAATTATGTGAGAACCCAAAGTGTGCATGATATTAACTTCATTTGCGTATTCTTTTGTTCTTGGCTTTTTGTTTGGTTGGTATCTTGGTGAGTGTGCATGATATTAACTTCATTTGCGTTTTCTTTCTTTGCCATTCAAACCCTAACACTGTTTTAGTTAATCTCTTTTTTTTTTCTTCTGTCTCAACTACATTTGTGTGCTTTTGCAGTTTTATTCATTGGATATCACTTACTTTAAGTCCTCTCTTGATTCACATCTATTGGATCTGTTGTGGAACAAATATTGGGAGAATACATTGTCATCTTCCCCTCTATTGGGTAATGGACACAACGTAGCTGCACAAATATCAGATTTAGGTAATCTTTTAGTGGCATTCTTTTTACTGCAATAATATGTTTTAGGTTTTGGTTATGCTGTTTGTTTTGAACATAACAGTGGATTAGAATGGTTCTTTATTTCTCTTATGAAATTTCCTATCATTGTTATATTTTACTAGCAGAAAGACGGGCACGCACGGTCCGCATTTTTTATTGTGCTATGTCCATGTTTCTGCTTTCTCTTCTCCTTTTCTTCCCCTTCGATGTTCCATTTTAAAAATAAACGCTGATAGTGAAAGTGAATTTCTTTACAAAGTGATAGATAATATGAATATCTCAGTTGGAAATTTCCTTTATTGCAGCTGAAAAGCTAGAGCAAGCAAAGAATCAATTGGCGCACTCGCGTTTCGGACCACTAATAGTGTAACAGCCGAGTTCTATCCACCTCGCATTGTACTCACGATCTTTTCCACCCCTATGTGGAATTTTTTGGCAAAATTCGAACCCGAGACTCTATCTACCCTCTAGTTGTACTCACGGTCTTTTCCACCCCCATGTGGAATTTTTGCCTTATATAAGGTTCGAACCCAAGACCTGGGGCCTAAGTAACCCAGCTCAGTTGGTGACAACAAGGTGCTTCTGGGTTACTTAGGCCCCAGGTCCCGGGTTCGAACCTTATATAAGGCAAAAATTCCACATGGAGGTGGAAAAGACTGTGAGCACAGCTGGAGGGTGGATAGAATCTCGACTGTTACAAATAGCACCCACACCTAGAAAGAAAGAAGTGAGTAATTGTGTCTCAGCTAATCTATTGCAATGTCCTTTTTTTATTTATGGGAATTTCTATATTGAATGTGTCGTTTGGATTATCAAAGTGTTTTATCTTGTTCATTTGATGTCAAGTACGGCATAACTTTTTGATGATCAAAACCTCTCTGGGATGCTGTAGGGAAATTTATATATACATGTATTCATTGAAATTTTGAGCTTGTTCTAAAAATCTACCTGGAGTATCCATGATCAGTATAACCACATCACACTTTTTCGTTCATCAAAACCTTGCAGTGTGTTTAACTACCATCTAATTCATGCTTATACTGTTATACATGTAGTCATTGAAATTTTGAGCCTCGTCAGCCTAGAGTATCTGTGATCAGTATACCACATTACACTTTTTTGTTCATCATTGATTTGCATATCTGATTGTTCTACTCTATTTTTCAACCAACATTTTTATGCTACGGGAGTGTGAATAGAAGGATGTATTGCATCTATACTACATCAATGTTTTGTGACATCTATTTGCATCAAGATATATTTACTTACAAGTGTTTTCCCCCTAAAGTTCTTTATTTTGGTCGTATTGGCTTTGCATTAGATGAATGAAATATTGTCAGATACCTTTGGTATTTTTCAAGATTCATGTAAACCAGTATGGCAATTGCAAGTGTCTAATATGAAATTTAACGATCATTCAGTAAGAACTCCGTAGTTCTTTTTAGGTTTCACTTAAAAAAAGAGCATAACTTAATATGTTCCTCTGTACTTACCTGGTAATAATAATTTTCTAGCTCAGATACCAATTTATTAAGGCACAATCTAGATGTGATGCACATAGAGAAAAATGTATTTGATAATGTGTTTATTACAGTCATGAATGTTAAGGGCAGAACAAAGGACAATGAAAAAGCAAGAATAGACTTGGCTCTCATATGCCAGCGTAGTGACTTGGAGTTGATTCCAAAAGCCAATGGAAAAATGACGAAACCAAAGGCAAATTATTTCCTGCTCTTTATGGTTACAAAGAAAAAGGTTACTTGTTTAGTTGATTTGGTTCTGACTCTTTGCATGACCTCTTCTTTCTTTTTATCCCACCTAACATTATTACCTTGGCCTCATTACAACCCATGAAAGATCCTTTTCCTCTTTTACATGATAAGTGGATTTTAATAGTAGAGTTTTGGTCAATGTACAAGCCTATGGTAATGTCACTTCCTTGAAAAAATTTGCGCGTTAATGACTACATCTTTAAACACTTTGAGAGTGGTGAACAGAGTGACTTATAAATCACAGACTTGGTGAACTTATTGAACTTGCATCTCTAATTGAGCATTCTATTACTTAACACTTCTTATGATATTGCACTATTGTCATGTATCTCGTTCATACCCCTAGTCAGTAAATTCAATTTTTCTTATAATTATTCAAGTAGTTTGCTTGAGGACAAACAAAGCTTAAGTGTGGGGATGTGTTAACACACCATTTTATCTATTATTTTGGGGTATTTTGAGTATAAAATATTATGATTTTGTTCCTAATTAGATAAGATATGCTCACTATTTCCTCATTTATGCAGAAAAACTATAAAAGGCAACTTGGGAAGCAAAAAATATAATTTTGGGAAGATTCTGGCAAGATTTGAGCATATTTTGGCGTTTTTGGACAAGCGGTACGGCCTGACATATATTTAGTACGGCCGTACCTATTCAAGAGAAGCAGTAGGGGCATACCCCCTTAGTCAGTACGGCCTGGCGCCGAAGAAAAAGTCTAGTACGGGCGTACCAAAAGAAGTACGGCCGTACACAATTACAATCAGGCCGCACCTAGTGCAGAAGTACGGGTCAGCGTCGCAACGCAAGCCTGGTACGGCCGTGTATAAACTCAGTACGACTGTACCCAAGCCCAGAACGCACAGATTTGAAGTCAGATGACCTAAATTCGCACTAAAGCCTATAAATAGGCATTCTCACCCCCTTTTGAGAACTAACTCACTCTCTAGTGGAACTCTTGGATCACAGAACTCGCTTTATACACCGGATAGGTTATTGCTTGTTTTCAATCAGTTATTAGATTAAAAAACTTGTCTGTTCTTAATGCTCTTTCTTTTAATTACCTTCTAGGACCAAACAGAGTAATTAGTTAGGAGGAAGACTATTGCTATTTAGGCAGCCCTTAGTAATTTAGAGTGAGTGCTTGGCATTCAATAAGGTAATACAATTCATAATAGCGAGGAAATAGATTCATGATCTAGTATTAGTGAACCCAGTTCCCCTAGGATTTTCCTAATTGATCTCTCTTTAATTCTTGCGTTATTACTTGATCTCGTTATTTACAATTCAATCGTTTGACTCTTAAAATCGTTACTTTCGTTCTTCTAAATAATAAGGATCTCTATTAATTTAGTACTCGCGTATTCTTTGTGGGTTCGACATTCGGAGTCTTGAAAATACTTCACTTTATTACGAATTACGATCAAGTGCACTTGCCTAAGCCGCAACAAGTTTTTGGCGCCGTTGACGGGGAATGTTTAAGCGATATTAGACCAACGAGATTTTTGTTAATTTAGACATTTTTTTGTCATTATTATTATTATTATTATTATTATTATCATCATCATCATCTTAATTTATTTCTTATTTAAAAAAAATAGTAGATAGAGTTATTTGTTTTATTTTTGATTGTTTAAATTTAGATCTAGATTTACATTTAAAAATCCAAAAAGATTTTTTTTATCTCTTTATCTAGATTTTAAATTTTTGTGTGGTTGTTTTATTTTATCTCTTTATCCATTTGTTTAGATCTTATCTTATTTTATTTTGTTTAAATTTGATATCAAAAATCCAAAAAGATTTTTCTCTTTCTTAAATATCTATCCTGATCTTTCTTTTTCTTATCTTATTTTGAATCTGAAATTAGATATAGATAGATTTTGAATTTGAATTCAAGAAAAGATTTGATAAGGATTGAATTAGGATAATATTATCTTATTTTGTTTTGATTTTATTTGACTTTACTTCAATTCCATTCCAACTTTCCTTATTTCGTTTGATTCTCTTTTATTTTAATTTGATATTTTATTTCTATTTTGTACTAACTTACCCTATTATTAATTTAAAAAAAAATATTTTCTCATGAGTCCTTTCACTTTTTGTGAGTATTGTGGTTATTCTGTAGGACATGCAGACAACTGCTGGGTTCTTTCCCTTTTTTGTGAATATTGTGGTGTTGTAGGACACGAATGACAAGACTGTTCAGCATATAGCTCTTGGAGAAGACAAAATCAAATAGAATTAACCATGGAGGAATACGAAGTTATCGCCCATAAGAGTGATGAAGAATCAATTGAAGAATAAAATTTGATGTTTTTGAAATTCCTATTGAATCTGTGGAAAATCAAGATTCTGCTCCAGCAACATTGATGACTCAGAAGGAACAAGGTACTTTGCATAGTCAAGTCGAGCCTAATCTAAATGAGGAAGATGAAGTCATCATTATTGAAAAATTTGAGGAGCTGATTGAAGAGTCTAAGTCTGCGCCTAAGCATAAAGAACAGTCATTCCCAGAAAAGATTGAAGCTCCTACTGAAGGGAGCACTCATGAAGAAAACAAGGAAGACACAATGGTTCTTGATTCTGAGAAAGAAGAGAAAGTCCCAGTTTGGGGAAAAATTACCTTAGCCATTGGTGATAGGGTCATTGAGGTTCAAAAGGGAAAGGTAATATTGAAATGTGGTAAGGAAGAGGATGTTTTAAAATTTTATACTCTAATCCCTCTCCTTTTGTTTTTTGTTGTTCTACTAACCGTATTCTTTTACTCTTTCCTATTCTACTAATGATCTATTTACTTTTAATGACCTTGATGTTGGAACCTAAACGATTGAGAAGTTTGGACCCTCATTAATTTTGATGATAACAAAATATTTCTCAAGAGAACAAGTTATCTTCTAACATATCTTTGAGTGTACAGGTATCAAAGATTCATATATATGTACAAATCACTCAAGGAAGAAGAAGAAATATACAAAAGAATTAAATACAATCCACTAGTGTCAGCATCCGAACTCACTTCAGCGTCTTGCTAACAGCAAGCGTCCAGCAGTGTGACTTCTTGGCACGTGGAACACTCAATTGCTACGACTGTCCGTCCTCTGTTCTGAGCGAGCGTCTGATCTCTTTAATGAAGCACGTGGTGATCACGTTTTTGCTCTTAGCCTCAGAATGTTCTGGAACGGAATTCGAATTTGATTTTGTGCGCTCATTTTGATGTACGAGGAAGCAAAGGTGACACCTTTAGCATAAGACAAAAATTGTACAAGGCAATCGCAAATAGCAGATAGTACGAAAACGGTAATGTGTACTATTCTGATATTCTCTGGAAAGGAAGAAAAGGACTACATTTCAAATTACCTCACTCAATGGAAAGAAGATATTTTTACTGCAACGGTAATACCCTTGAAGACACCTATAAATACCCCAAGGTATTCATTGAAGAAATGTTAGAAAAAGTGTGAAGAAACTTCATTCTGAAAGCAATATTACTCAAAGTGTGCAATCAAGCTTCGTGCCAAGTTTCTGGTCTACATAGAACTGAACTCAGCGTCTTATACTTTCTTTTAGAAAGCTATTCTGTTTTGAGCTTAATCTTTTCATCCTCTCTGTGAGAGTTATTTTGATTGTCATCAAAATCATAATCTCTTTTGTAAAACTGTATTTGGCCTAGTTAAGGCTCTGTTCCTCAAAGGCTCGATTGTATTGAGTCGTTTTGAGAAGTTGAGAGTATTGTCAAGTTTGTGACAGTTGAATACTCTTGAGGAAATTGTAATAAGTTGATTATAGTGGAAAATCCTTCAGGAACGAAGGAACTAGACGTAGCTACCAGTTGGTGGTGAACTAGTATAAATCTCTGAGTCACATCCTTTACTGCTTTACATTATTTATCTTTACCTTGCTCAGTAAAACAAGTTTTTATAAACTGTTTAAATTTCTGCATCCGGTCCTGTTTAATTCTCTGCATACGATATAGAAAATAGTTTTGAACAAATTGTGTTGAAGTTTTTACGTATAGTTTGCGAAAAGTTTTTAACACAATTCAACCCCCCTTCTTGTGTTCACGTTCAGTTGGTATCAGAGCACGTCCTCTTGGTTGAGCACTTAGCAGTGTTAAGAGAAAAGATCGTATACTGTGAACATGTCTACTGAAGGTGGTCATATGAACCGTCCTCCTCTATTCGATGGAGAAAAATTTGATTACTGGAAAGATAAGATAAAAGCTTTCTTTGAGACACAACAACTTGAGTTGTGGGATATAGTTCAAAGTGGTTACATTCCTCCCACTAATCCGTGTTGCGATAGCCAGAGAAGATTGGAATGATGAACAGAAAAAGAGATATCAAATCAATCAAAAGGCTAGATTCATTCTTATCTGTGCTATGACAGAAAAAGAATATGATAAATGTGGCAAATTTGATACTACCAAAGAAATCTGGGACTCACTTGTTTTATCTTACGAAGGCTCTGCCCAAGTAAGAGAAACCAAAGCTAGCATGTTGGTTCGTCAATATGAGTTATTCAAAATGGAAGATGGTGAAACCATTGAAACCATGTTTGGAAGATTTCAAACACTTGTTCATGGGTTATAAGCCCTTCGAAAAAGTTACACTACACCTGACCATGTTAGAAAGATCTTAAGAAGCTTGACTAAGCAGTGGGGACCCAAGGTCACTACTATTCAGGAAGCAAAAGATCTAAATGTCCTACGACTTGAAGATCTTATGAGTTCGTTGAAAGCTCATGAACTTGAGCTAAATGAAGAAGAACCGGTCAAAAAGGGCAAGTCTATTGCGTTGAAAGTTTCTCAACATAAAGTCAGTTCTTCCAAAGCCCTTTAGGCTGAAGAAGAAGAATCAGAAGATGAAGCTTCAGAAGGAGATGTTGACACATCAGAAGATGAGCTCGCGTTTATATCTAGGAAGATACAAAGAATGTGGAAAAAGAGAAACTTCAAGAGGAAGTTTCAGAAGAAAGATACTAAGGACAAGAAAGAAAGCAAGGACAAGGCTCAAGTCATTTGCTATGAATATAAAAAGTCTGGACATTTCAAGTCCGAATGTCCTAATCTTAAGGAGAAGTCCACAAGAAGTTCTTTCAAGAAAAAGAAGAAGAGCCTCATGGCTACATGGGAAGATCTAGATTCATCCTCATCTGAGGAAGATAACGAAGTAGAAGCAAATCTCGCTCTCATGGCAGACACTGACCTTGATTCAGAAGAAGAAGTTGAAGAGGTAATAGTATATGATTCCTACTCTGAACTTCAACTTGCATTTGATGATCTTCTTAAGGATTCTGCCACTCTCTCTGTTGAGTATAAGAATTTGAAAAAGAAATTTTCAAAATTATCACAAGACTTTCAAGCTTTAAACTAAGAAAAATCTGTACTCAACAACGAAAATCAGAAGCTGAAAACTGAAAATCAGCATCTGATGGATAACCAGCGTCTGATCGCTAATAAGCAACCAGAAGCTGAGAGCTCTCAAGCTGAAAGCTTTAAAGTTACAGGCAATCCTAAATGCAAATCAAATGATTATGAATATGCTTTTCAAAAGTTTCTTGCAGAGAGTGTAACTCGTAGCAAGCAAGCTTCAATGATTTGGGGTGTCAGTAAAATGACAACTCATGGTCTTGGTTATATATCAGATGAACCTCTTTTAGAAAATGATTCAGCATCTGATAAATCCAATAATCATAGTAAATGCTTGCATTGTACTTACTGCAATAAACCTGGTCATTTGAAAAGTGCATGTACTGTTTTTAAAACTGTGAAGGATAAGCCTCCTTCAAGAACTAACAAGAAAAGGACCCAAAAAGATATGGGTACCTAAAGATAAAATAGTCTATGTTGCAGACATTCTTAGCAACAAAGTCAACACACCTATCTTGGTACTTAGACAGTGGATGCTCGCGTCACATGACGGGAGAAAAGCATATGTTCCAAGAACTAAGGCCTAAAGAAGCTGGATTCGTTGGTTTCGGAGGAAACCAGAAAGGTAAAATAGTTGGAATTGGTCGCATTGGTAAAGGCTCTCTTTCCTCTATTGATAATGTACTATATGTTGAAGGACTTAAACATAACTTATTGAGCATAAGTCAATTATGTGACAATGGTTATGAAGTCATCTTTACAGAAACTGGATGTCTAGTAAAAAGCAAGAAAGACGGCTCTACTTTCTTTACTGCTAAGAGGAAACAAAATATTTACAAAATTGATCTCTCTGAACTTGCAAAACAAGATGTCAAGTGTCTCATGTCTATTGACAAAGAACAATAGATTTGGCACAAGAGATTGGGTCATGCCAATTTGAGATTAATCTCAAAACTAAACAAGCAAAGTCTTGTCAGAGGCTTACCAAATCTTAAGTATCAATCCGATGCTCTCTGTGAGGCATGTCAAAGAGGAAAACAAGTTAAAACTTATTTTCATTCAAAAAATGTTGTTTCAACTTCTAGACCACTTGAGCTTTTGCATCTTGATCTTTTTGGTCCAACAAGGACAGCCTCTTTAACTGGAAAGAAATATGGGTTAGTCATTGATGCGCTCATAATAGCATATAGTTTGTTGTTAGTTTTGCATTGCATAGTAGGCAGTGTAGTGGTTTTTACCCATAGTTCTCATGCATTTTTGCTTGAATTAGATAATGCACTTGGTTTGAGTTCAATTGTGCAGAAAAGAAGGTGATTGGCCTAGGAAAGCGGAGCTAGATCACTTAGACGGATGTTGCAACCAACTCGGAGGCCAAAATGACAAAATATGGCAAGATCAGAGGAAAACACGGCCTGCCCGTGCCCTATGGCACGGCCGTGCCTTGGTGGATATGAAGAAACTCAAGAATTTGAAGTCAGTAAATAACACGGCCAGGCCGTGTTATCCAACACCTACTGCGTTCTCGCTTCAGAAAACAACACGGCCTGGCCGTGTTCGTCCCCACGCCCGTGTCGGGCTGCTCATCTGCGTTTTTGTGCTTTAAAAGCAGCACGACCAGGCCGTGCCAGGCTCCACGGCCGTGCTGCGTCTCGGCCAGACTTTTATTTTTGCGCGTTTTGACTTAATTTTTAGATGTTTTTCAACCCTTTTGGTCCAGAACTATATATAGATAGATGAAACATTGACCTAGGGGCTTACTACTGGTTGTTGGCCTCTTGTGAGTTTGAATCAAGAACAAGGATTCTAGGCAAAGTTGAGGAATCAATGGAGTCTATTGCTGTTTCTACATCTCAAATGCTTGGTTCTTTCTCTTCCATGAGGAACTAATTCCTTTGTACTAGGGTAAGATGAACTTTGTGGATCCTTTTATGTAATTGAATTCAGAATTTTCAATGCAAGTTTGATGTATGTCATTTGATCAATTATCTCTTTTCTTAATGCGATTCTATGCTTGATCACCATGGGGTTGAACTAGGGTTTAACATCAATTGGAAAGTTGAAGTTTTAAACTTGCTTTGGGATATTTTGACATATCTATAGGGTTATAGGGATATAATTCTCTTTGGTATGAGTTTGTATGAATCCTTATCCTTATTGCTTGATTTAATTAATTGGAACCTAAGGGATTAGGGCTTATTAGTTGAATTAAAGGGATTAAGAGGAAAGGAATTTTCGTTAATCTAATTTAGAGGATTCGAACTTCAAATACGTGATCATTACTTGCATTGGAATAGGATTCAAGAGCGTAAAGGGTGAGACAAAGGGATTCGAACCCTAGTCACTCTATTCTTCTTAATATTTAAATCAAATTTTTTGTTAGTCATTATCTTATTGTTGAACACGAATTACACAATTCAAACACTACTCGTTCGTCTGATAGTTCAAATAGTACATCATTGGTATAGTTAAGAATTGGTCACAATCCCTGTGGATACGATCTTTTATTACTTAACGACGGAATCGTACACTTGCGATTTTGCCTAACAAGTTTTTGGCGCCGTTGCCGGGGATTGTTGAATTAATTTTTAACAAGGCAAACGAGTACCTTATTGAACTATTTCTTTTATTTATTTATTTTTAAAAAAAATATTAATTGTTGCTTTGCTACTTACCTTTTGCCTTAGTTTTGTGCATGCGAGGTAAACAAACAGGTGAACTGTTGTTTGACCCAGAAATTGAAAAGACAGCGAAGGCTTTAAGGAAGAAGGCAAAGGAAGCAAAGCAACGACAAAAACAATCCTCTGCATCTACTTCTCAAGTCCCAACTCAAGAAGTGATGGGGGATCAACCACGCACTTTGGGTGATTTTGGGAGACGGAACAACCATGCAAGGGCTGTCAATGCCTACCAACAGGTGGAGGCAAATGCTAATTTTGAGATCAAGCCGGCATTATTGAACACTCTCAAGCAAAGCCAATTCGCGGGGAATGAGATTGATGACCCAAACCAGCACCTGGTGAGTTTCTACGAAATCTGTGACACCTTTGGGTTGGCTGGAGTGACTGAGGGAAGCAAGAAATTGAGTCTTTTCCCTTGGACCCTGCGAGAGAGAGCAAGAGATTGGCTAGACACCTTGCCTACTGGAAGCATTGCAACTTGGGACGATTTGGAGGAGAAATTCATGACAAAATTTTTTCCACCCTCCAAGTTCATCAAAAGAAGAGGTGAGATTCATGGCTTCCAACAGAACCAAAGTGAGAACTTGTATGAGGCATGGGAGAGATTCAAGCTCCTTCTAAAGAGGTGTCCAGGACATGGATATGATGACTTCAACCAGATGCAAATGTTCTGTAATGGTTTGAGGCCGAACACCAGGATGATGTTGGATGCCTCAGCTGGAGGTACAATCAACAACAAGACAGCTGCAGAAGCAAGAACCTTGGTGGAGCAAATGGCTTCCAATGAGCGGATTATGTCGAATGATAGAGGGACAGCGGGTAAAAGAGGAGTCCTAGAATTGGAAACACAAGATGCGCTCTTGGCTCAAAATAAATTAGTCTCTCAACAATTGGAGGCTATCACAAAAGAGTTAAAAGCACTGAAAGTGGGAACCCCTTCCTCTGCTCAAGTGATTCAGGTGAATCAAAACTTAAGATGTGACTTTTGTCAAGGGCCTCATGAGAATGGAGGGTGTGATACATTAGGAGACTCCAAGGAGCAAGCTAATTACATGGGTGATTTTCAAAGGCAAGGAGGGAATCCGTATTCTAAAACCTATAATCCAGGGTGGAAGAATCATCCCAATTTCTCTTGGAAGCAGCAAGATAACCCATCATCCAGCAACCCTCCACAACCGCAAAAACAAGAGAGGCCAAATCAAGTAGAAGAAGCTCTTATTCAGTTTATGAAGATGACACAATCCAACTTCCAGAATCATGAGTCCTATTTCGAAAACCAGGAGGCTTCTATCAAAAATCTGGATAACCAAATTGGGCAACTCTCAAAGCAACTAGCGGAGCAATTGAAAGGTAAGTTTTCTGCTAGCACAGTTGACAACCCTAAGAATGAAAATTGTAGTGCTGTTTTTTTGAGAAGTGGAAAGTTGTTGTCTGACGTAGAGAGAAAGAAAAAGAGCGAAAAAAGTGAAGTGGATGGAGTTGAAAAAGAGAGAGTGGAAGTAGAAAAAGAAGTTGAAAAAGAAAAAGGTGGAGTTGAAAATGAGAGTAGAGTAAATATTGAAAAAGAAAAAAAAAAGAGAAGGTGAGGAAGACCGAGTTGTTACTGACAAACTGCAAGTACAAGAGAAGCCCAGAGTTGTTCCTCCATATAAGAAGCTGCCATATCCTCCTGTGAGCAAGAAAAAGGAGAAGGATGAACAATTCTCTAAGTTCATGGATGTCTTCAAGCGCCTCCAGGACAATATTCCTTGCGCATGAAGCTCTTGAGCAATTGCCTTTATATGCCAAATTCATGAAGGAATTGTTAACTAAAAAGAAGAAATTCAAAGAAGATGGGACTGTAGCTTTGACAGAAGAGTGTAGTGCCATCATTCAAAGAAAGCTCCCTCCAAAGCTGAAAGATCCTGGAAGCTTCACAATTCCGCACTATTGGGAATTTAAATATTGACAAAGCCCTTTGTGGTTGCGGACCTAGCATCATTTTGATGCCGTTATCTATGTTGAAGAGGCTGGGAGGAGGTGAAGTCAAGCCTACAAAAATGACACTGCAGCTGGCAGATAGGTCAATTAAATACCCTTATGGAGTTATGGAAGATGTATTGGTAAGGGTTGGCAAATTCCTTTTTCTACAGACTTTGTGATCCTTGACATGGAGGAAGACAAGGAGGTCCTCTTCTTCTTGGAAGACCTTTCCTAGCTACAGGAAGAGCCTTGATTGATGTCCAACAAGGTAAATTAATTTTGAGGTTCCAAGATGAGAAAGAGACTTTCAATGTGTTTGAGGCTATGAGGCATCCCGATGACACCGAAAAGTGCTCTAGAATTGATGTAGTTGGGCAGCCGGTTGGAGAGAATCTTGATCAAGACCGACCTTCCAAACCCTTAGAAAAGGTGACAATGAATTCTATTGAGGAGATGTCTGAAGAGTTGGATGATGGGATGGAAAAAATTTTAGTGCAGGAAAAAGGAAGAAAAGGAAAGAGTGGTCTGCATATGGGCCATGGGAAACAATTCCCAAATTGCAAAATTTCAAAGAAGGCACATGTAGAACCTACTCATTCTTATGAAAAGCGCACCAAACAGGCGAAGGATGACAATGTCCACTCACATAAATTCAAGAGGAGAAAAAGGAGACCAATGCGAAAAAAGGAAATGATTTCCATGCAAAGCACTCAGGACTATGGGTGTGCATCTTCCCAAGGAAGGTGGTGCCTTAATCTTCTTTTCCTCCTTTAAGGAGCCTTGATCGACTCCTTCAAGCGTCAAGCTAATGACGTTAAAGAAGCGCTTCTTGGGAGGCAACCCAAGTTTTTCGGTGAGTTCTTTCTTCCTCATCCCTGCTTCAACTTAAATTTTTACATTGGGGACAACGTAAATTCTTAAGCTTGGGGTAGGGCATTTAAATTTTTGCATTTAGTTTTGCATTTTTAGTTTAATGTTTGCATAGTTGTTTTAATTGTTGTGTTGTTCGCATCATTTTACCGCATCATTTTACCCCCCCAATTGTACGCTATCCTCTTGTGTTTTGGCATGTGTGCTACAATCTTTTTGAAATTTGAGATTGCATGATTTGGAACCAAGGTCATAGCACCAGCACCTGAACGCTTACTCTTACTGCTTCAGGTTCACCTTCAAGGCAGTATTCTTAATGTACATAGGGATAATCTTTGGATAAGTTGAGAATTAGCATGTGGCACTATGATTTGATGTTTTTCACTGAATTTAACTTCTAAATGTGAAACTTGAGCTTAATACTGGGGCTTGTACTTCATCATGTTTATATGCCCCCCTTCTCCTTGTATGAGTGTGTCCATCCTGATTGTGCCCTCTAGAACTTGACTTGAAACCGTTTCAAAACTTGAAAATTTTTGTCAACACACTTGAATATGATTTAGGCGATTTAGGCATGTTTCAAGCCTCTGTTTGTTGAATGAAAACTTCCTCTAGTTGCCCCTTTTGAGCCTGAACTGAAATTAATTTTCTTGGTACCCAGGTGATTGCTAAATGTTTGAGTACCTTTTAAAGTATGTGTAAGGGAGCAATTAGTTGTGAATCTTGTGTAAATTATGCAGTGCTTGACATTTGAGACCTCTTCTGTTATTCAATTCCTTCCCAGTAACTCAAATGGGGGAGGAAACAAAATAAAAAAAAAATATATAAAATAAAATAACAGAAGAGGAGCAAAGTAAAAAGGTGTTGAAAACGAAATGGAGAATAAATTGTTCCGCTTATGCTGCTTTAAAAGGGTTGTTTTCTTTGTCTATTATTTTAGCCCTTGTGTTCCCCCTTTCTTGTTTTTATCCCACCGTGCAAGAAAAATCCCATGGCCACGTTACAACCTTTTGAACGACCTTTTGATTCTTGTGTGTTTTCATGAATTGTATGCCGAGATTTGGTTAATAGTCAAGCTTATGGTAGAACACTTTCATGGATGGATTGGAGCGATTTGTCATAACCTTTAAACACTCGGAGAGTTGTGAGGAGAGTGCCCTATCAGTGAGAGACATGATTCCAGAGCGCCTGATTCTCTAATTGAACTTGATTTTGGTTGTCCCTATTGTCTGTTCTAGCCTTTAGCCTATTGCTTGAATGTGCTATTATCTCAGGTTCCTTATTTGTTGTGTCTCTTGTTTCTTAGCTTATCTTTGGCCACTGCAATTGCTTGAGGACAAGCAAGATTCTAAGCTTGGGGTAATTTGTTGCGCTCATAATAGCATATAGTTTGTTGTTAGTTTTGCATTGCATAGTAGGCATTGTAGTGGTTTTTACCCATAGTTCTCATGCATTTTTGCTTGAATTAGATAATGCACTTGGTTTGAGTTCAATTGTGCAGAAAAGAAGGTGATTGGCCTAGGAAAGCGGAGCTAGATCACTTAGACGGATGTTGCAACCAACTCGGAGGCCAAAATGACAAAATATGGCAAGATCAGAGGAGAAAACACACCGCCTGCGTTCTATGGCACGGCCGTGCCTTGGTGGATATGAAGAAACTCAAGAATTTGAAGTCAAGAAATAACACGGGGTGTGTTATCCAACACCTACTGCCTCCGCTTCCAGACAACAACCCGACCTGGCCGTGTTCGTCCCCACGCCCGTGTCGGGCTGCTCATCTGCGTTTTTGTGCTTTAAAAGCAGCACGGCCAAGCCGTGCTAGGCTCCACGGCCGTGCTGCGTCTCGGCCAGACTTTTATTTTTGCGCGTTTTGACTTAATTTTTAGATGGTTTTCAACCCTTTTGGTCTAGAACTATATATAGATAGATGAAACATTGACCTAGGGGTTTACTACTGGTTGTTGGGATCTTGTGAGTTTGAATCAAGAACAAGGATTCTAGGCAAAGTTGAGGAATCAATGGAGTCTATTGCTGTTTCTACATCTCAAATGCTTGGTTCTTTCTCTTCCATGAGGAACTAATTCCTTTGTACTAGGGTAAGATGAACTTTGTGGATCCTTTTATGTAATTGAATTCAGAATTTTCAATGCAAGTTTGATGTATGTCATTTGATCAATTATCTCTTTTCTTAATGCGATTCTATGCTTGATCACCATGGGGTTGAACTAGGGTTTAACATCAATTGGAAAGTTGAAGTTTTAAACTTGCTTTGGGATATTTTGACATATCTATAGGGTTATAGGGATATAATTCTCGTTGGTATGAGTTTGTATGAATCCTTATCCTTATTGCTTGATTTAATTAATTGGAACCTAAGGGATTAGGGCTTATTAGTTGAATTAAAGGGATTAAGAGGAAAGGAATTTTCGTTAATCTAATTTAGAGGATTCGAACTTCAAATACGTGATCATTACTTGCATTGGAATAGGATTCAAGAGCGTAAAGGGTGAGACAAAGGGATTCGAACCCTAGTCACTCTATTCTTCTTAATATTTAAATCAATTTTTTTGTTAGTCATTATCTTATTGTTGAACACGAATTACACAATTCAAACACTACTCGTTCGTCTGATAGTTCAAATAGTACATCGTTGGTATAGTTAAGAATTGGTCACAATCCCTGTGGATACGATCTTTTATTACTTAACGACGGAATCGTACACTTGCGATTTTGCCCAACAGTCATTGTTGATGATTTTACTAAATGGACATGGGTTAGATTCCTTGCTCACAAAGATGAGTCATACAAGGTATTTACTGTATTCTGCAAAACAGTTCAAAATGAAAAAGGAATTTGCATATCTTCTATTAGAAGTGATCATGGGGGAGAATTTGAAAATGAAAGCTTTCAAAAATTTTGCGATGATAACGGCATCTCCCACAATTTCTCCTCTCCTAGAACACCTCAACAAAATGGTGTTGTAGAAAGGAAAAATAGATCCCTCCAAGAAATGGCCAGGACCATGATCAATGAGGCTAATATTGCAAAACATTTTTGGGCAGAAGCGATGAAATCTGACTTGTTACATTCAAAATAGAATTTCTATTAGACCTATTTTGAAGAAGACTCCATATGAACTGTGGAAAGGAAGGAAACCAAACATATCATATTTTCATTCATTTGGTTGCACGTGTTATGTGACACCCTAAACCCCGTTTCGAAAATCGTTCAATAAAAGAAAAAGGTAAACACATCAATTTGCTCTTGATTCGGTAAACTGAATTAAAAATATACTAGTCATTGCGGAATGAAAATAAGTTATCTATTTTCCAGAGGAGGTAGCGATAAAAATAAAAGATAAAATAAAAAAAAATTGAATTAAATATAAAAAGGATCAACAGATAAATCGATGAATAAATCGAATTCAGACATCATTCAGTTTGAAAGTATTTCGTAATAACAAGCATAGTAAGTATTTTTCTTTCAAAGATCTTATTTGAACTGGTGAAATAAAAATAAAACCAAACGATATACGAACCCCCAAAGAAAAAGAAAACCCGTGTCACATAGTCTCAGAGCTTTACTTAGCCCAACTTACACAAGAGCGACAAAATACATGAATGACTCAACGTCTCAATAAGAAAAATATTCAAATAAAACTATAAAGTTCTCCATAAGAAGCCTTCACCACTAGCTACGTGTCCTGGTATTAGTAGTGTCTGCAAGTGAAAATAGGAGGACAAGAGACAAACAACCACAGAGGGGTGAGTACGTTGTAGTCGAGTTATGGTGATATTTAGAGAGAAAAAGGTGAATAAATAATATATTTATATACGTATACAGGTATATATATATTTACACACCACACTATAGCAACTAATTCACATAAGGTAGTAACAACGTCTCATATCATCCACGAATACACGCAGGAAAATTTCACCATTCCTCATAGTCACATAATTATCAACAGAAAATAATGCAGACGCTAACAACACTACTTCTTATGCATGTGGTACCATCTACTACTCTGGGAAGTCTCCTAGGAGTACAAAATTGGGTTATTAGAGACCACCTGTGGTGATTACTCTATTACCGCATACTCTCAACTAGGGATGATAATGTCCGGTGACGGTCAGGGTAGCTAAGTCTGATAAGTGGTCCCCAGTCCAAGGCGCGACACTCAAACTATTAAGGAACACAAATTCTGGCTTCTCACCCTCTAGGCCGAGGTGTTGCCGCGCAGGCTCACTCATATTGGCCTCCACCTTTCATTTCAATAATGCTTCCCCCCATCCTATTACAAGGGTTGTATGACAAACAAACACCCAAGGTCGGGTTTCCTCCGAACGTCATAGTTCAATTTTTCATCGATAATCCATCATGGCCCATATGGCTAGGATCATCTCACAAGGAATGACTCAAGTCCCATTATGGCTACTAATAGCTAGGTGACTTGCACACAAAGTCATTTATCCTTTCAAGATAGTTGTCACAAATGTGAGCTTTTCACAATTATTGTCACATAATAACAAATATAATTACAGGGAATCAATGAATTGTCATAAAATAATTATCTTTAAACCATATAATTCAAATCTGCAGAAAACAGAGACAAAACAGCAACATGTAATTAGTCATGTAATTAAAATATGCAGAAAATAGCAACCTCATAAAGACTACAGCTGCATGTAATTAATCATGTAATTAGATTATGCAGAAAGCACTAACAGCATAAAAATAGCAACAACATATTATTAATAGTGTAATCAAAAATGCAGAAAGTAGAACAGAAACAAGAACGACGCAAAAATAATAACAGAATTCACACAGCAACAGCAACAGAAATCGCACAGCCTAAATTCTGCACAACAGAAATTTTGCATAAAAGAAATAGAAACAGCAAAGCAGCAGAAACAGAAACAGCACAGCAAACAGAAAACTGCAAACAATTAAACAGCAACAGCAACAGAATTTTCGCAGCAATTTAAACAGCAACAGCAACAGAATTTTCGCAGCAATTTAAACAGCAAAATTCTGCACAATAGAATTCTGCATAACAGCAGAAAAATCCAGCAGCAATTAACTTTATTATTTTCACAAAAAAAAAAATTCATTTCAAAAATATATGAGATAAAACAATCTATTCCATTTTTCTTAATAATCATATAGTCCTTTACCATCTTTACTTAATTAAAAACAGCAAGCGTAATTATTTATAAATCATTGGTTTTGCATACATTTCAACCATTTATCAAATAATAGGGTTTAAGGATACCCCTTCACCTATTCCCCCAAATATCCCCAACCACAATAATCTCCCCCCTTACCTTTAATGTAGAATTTGCAACCTTTAGAGAGGGTGGGTGTCCTTGGCTTCCTTCTTGGTCCCGCTAACAAGGATAAGGGTAGAAGATGGGATTAAAGGTTTGCTTCTCAAAAACTTAAAATGAGGGACAACGAGAGAGCTTCCTAGGAACCTTACCAAACAAGAGAGATGCTTATGATTCCTTTCATGGTCCTAGAGTTGACACTTGGGTGGCTCCTCCATTCTCAACCCTTTGCTCCTTCAATGGTGGGAGGGTGTTTGGTGATGAGAGTGTTTGTGAAGGAGAGAAAGAGAGAAAGCGTATGAGAGGGTGAGAGGGAGATAAGAGGCGCCACTTTTTAGTGGAGGCAAGAATGAGAGCTTGTCTTACTCCTTAGGTTTTCTCTAGCTAGGTTTTTAGGTAAGTGGATCACTTAAGCACTAATCCTCTAGGCCCAATAACAACATAACAATTCTAAACTATCTTAAATCATTTCTTAATAGCCCATGGCACATAGACTAAGGCCTAAGAGCATTAATCAGTAACAAATTCAAAGTCACACAAGGTATCACATCATCACTTATTTAATTGAGGCATTGCACATAAGCATCTAATTAAATAATTATAGAAATTAAGGAAAAACAACTAGAATCATTTCTAGACTCCTGTAATTATATTCACACATATAACACATAATTAAAATTTAATTAACACATAATAAATAAAAATGAGAATGAGATAGTCTATGAGAATGAGAGGCGCCAAGAAAGAACGGGTGTACCATGAAATCAAGAAAACTCATTTTTATATACCTTAAAAATCTTATCACCCATCAAACTCATTTTTAACACCTCTTTAAGTCAAAATATTTTTTACAAATAATTGACCTTTCAAATACTAACATTTTATAAAGGTAAAATGATTAAATAACAAATTACTAATATTTTCTAAAAATACAAATAAATACAACTTTAACAATTTTCAACAATTTAAACACACCTAGGAAAATCAGAATAACTACATTTACAAATCGTCATAATTAATGAAATAAATACATTTAAAAATATAAAATGTACGAGAAAAGCGGGGTGTTACATTCTACCCCCCTTAAAAGAAATTTTGCCCACAAAATTTGCGAAAACGTCGATGACAAAATGAAAGAGGCATCCTTACTCAAGTTCGCAATTAATCAACAGGGTACACATGCACACTTTTTGATTATTATTATTTCACCTACCAGTGACAAGTTGTTGGGGTGATCAGTCCCTCCTACTCATCCATTTGGTAACTGAAACGATAATAATTATACAAATCAAGCACACACGCCTCTATAAGGGTCTTCGATAAAGACTTGAATGTAATTATGTCCGCGCAACATAATTACTCTCACAACTCTATTAAAGTTCCTTTTTATGGCATAATCATCAAGTCCTACATTTCTACCGAACATATTACAAAACTCATATAAACATCTACCAAAAACAGCATGAACAAGCATATGTAGTAGCAAATTTACTGAATTTATAAAAATGTCTCCAAGGTTAAGAAAATTTTAAATAAATGTCAGGTCAACATATAACATGTTAAGACTTTTAGAAATAATTTTTATAACTCGGGAGCAACTCATTCAGTCCTCAAATAAATTCAAAACCAAAACATACATAGAAAGTGCGAAATTTCTCAGTTATTACACTATTAAAAGTAATGATTTTTGTGCCATATCAAACGGAATCGGGTTTTAACAAAATTTAGTATGTAGGTCCTTGACATGCATATGTTCATTGATATATTTTTATTAGGTCAAAATACGTTACCAAAAATTACAAAAAAATTATGTAAGGTTCGGATCCTGCCCAGAATTTTCCAGCAAACACTGTCTGTGATGCATAATATCATAGGACAGTTAAAACACAATGAAAATCCACCAAATTAAATATGCAAGATCCTAACACACATACAAACAGTCTCCAAGTGGTCTTATGTCAAAATCTTGTCTCAAACGTTCTCAAAAAAAATATTTTGAACAGAAACTCCTTCTACACACAAATCCAGAAAATTACAAGTTTCTATCTTTTACATGTTTTAAGTCATCGTAATTCACATGCAAGCTTAGATAAGTCAAGCATCATCTTAACTGATATCACATCATAAGTCATATATTCAATGTAAGGTACTCACATAGCCATTTAATCATGCTATCATGCGGTTTCACCACAGGCATATGAGTCACATTGGTACACAGATCATGCAAATTTATTAGTCATGCAAACTCGAATCACGTGGACCCCTTCATTAAACATTTCAGAGGTTGCATATGCATCGATTGTACCATAAAAAAAAATATAATAACAAAGATACTACATGCTTACACAGATCACTCAAGGCATGAATCCTATAATCACAGATACGTAATTTCCACATAATCAACATGTTATAAAATCACAGAGATAATGTAATACAAGCGAAGTGTCATCATGTTATAGAGTACACAACCAATGTAGAAAATACATAACATATATGGCGGACGAAGTCGACCGAACTCGATTCCTCTCTGTGGTCCAGAGAGCATCGAATCGCACAAATGCTTCCTACCAATAGCCATTACCTCCTACTCTAGCAGAAAGCAAAGCTACTTAGTAAGTCCGAGTACAAGGAGCACTATTAAATCAAAGAATACACAAAACAAATCAAACAAGGTCACAGAGTAGAAAGAAAAACAAAATATACACATACACAAATTCAGTAAGACCGAACTGCTCTGATACCACTTAATGTGACACCCTAAACCCCGTTTCGAAAATCGTTCAATAAAAGAAAAAGGTAAACACATCAATTTGCTCTTGATTCGGTAAACTGAATTAAAAATATACTAGTCATTGCGGAATGAAAATAAGTTATCTATTTTCCAGAGGAGGTAGCGATAAAAATAAAAGATAAAATAAAAAAAAATTGAATTAAATATAAAAAGGATCAACAGATAAATCGATGAATAAATCGAATTCAGACATCATTCAGTTTGAAAGTATTTCGTAATAACAAGCATAGTAAGTATTTTTCTTTCAAAGATCTTATTTGAACTGTTGAAATAAAAATAAAACCAAACGAGATACGGACCCCCAAAAGAAAAAGAAAACCCGTGTCACATAGTCTCAGAGCTTTACTTAGCCCAACTTACACAAGAGCGACAAAATACATGAATGACTCAACGTCTCAATAAGAAAAATATTCGAAATAAAACTATAAAGTTCTCCATAAGAAGCCTTCACCACTAGCTACGTGTCCTGGTATTAGTAGTGTCTGCAAGTGAAAATAGGAGGACAAGAGACAAACAACCACAGAGGGGTGAGTACGTTGTAGTCGGGTTATGGTGATATTTAGAGAGAAAAAGGTGAATAAATAATATATTTATATACGTATACAGGTATATATATATTTACACACCACACTATAGTAACCAATTCACATAAGGTAGTAACAACGTCTCATATCATCCACGAATACACGCAGGAAAATTTCACCATTCCTCATAGTCACATAATTATCAACAGAAAATAATGCAGACGCTAACAACACTACTTCTTATGCATGTGGTACCATCTACTACTCTGGGAAGTCTCCTAGGAGTACATATTTGGTTTATTAGAGACCACCTCGCGGGTGATTACTCTATTACCGCATACTCTCAATTAGGGATGATAATGTCGGTGACTGGTCAGGTAGCTAAGTCCGATAAGTGGTCCCCACCCAAGGCGCGACACTCAAACTATTAGGAACACAAACTCGCTTCTCACCCTCTAGGCCGAGGTGTTGCGCTACAGCTCACTCATATTGCCCTCCCCCTTTCATTTCAATACTGCTTCCCCCCATCCTATTACAAGGGTTGTATGACAAACAAACACCCAAGGCTCGGGTTTCCTCCGAACGTCATAGTTCAATTTTTCATCGATAATCCATCATGGCCCATATGGCTAGGATCATCTCACAAGGAATGACTCAAGTCCCATTATGGCTACTAATAGCTAGGTGACTTGCACACAAAGTCATTTATCCTTTCAAGATAGTTGTCACAAATGTGAGCTTTTCACAATTATTGTCACATAATAACAAATATAATTACAGGGAATCAATGAATTGTCATAAAATAATTATCTTTAAACCATATAATTCAAATCTGTAGAAAACAGAGACAAAACAGCAACATGTAATTAGTCATGTAATTAAAATATGCATAAAACAAAGAACCTCATAAAGACTACAGCTGCATGTAATTAATCATGTAATTAGATTATGCAGAAAGCACTAACAGCATAAAAATAGCAACAACATATTATTAATAGTGTAATCAAAAATGCAGAAAGTAGAACAGAAACAAGAACGACGCAAAAATAATAACAGAATTCACACAAAGAACAGCAACAGAAATCGCACAGCCTAAATTCTGCACAACAGAAATTTTGCATAAACGAAATAGAAACAGCAAAGCAGCAGAAACAGACAGCACAGCAAACAGAAAACTGCAAACAATTAAACAGCAACAGCAACAGAATTTTCGCAGCAATTTAAACAGCAACAGCAACAGAATTTTTGCAGCAATTTAAACAGCAAAATTCTGCACAATAGAATTCTGCATAACAGCAGAAAAATCCAGCAGCAATTAACTTTATTATTTTCACAAAAAAAAAACTTCATTTCAAAAATATATGAGATAAAACAATCTATTCCATTTTTCTTAATAATCATATAGTCCTTTACCATCTTTACTTAATTAAAAACAGCAAGCGTAATTATTTATAAATCATTGGTTTTGCATACATTTAAACCATTTATCAAACAATGGGGTTTAAGGACAGCCCTTCACCTATTCCCCCAAATATCCCCAACCACAATAATCTCCCCCCTTACCTTTAATGTAGAATTTGCAACCTTTAGAGAGGGTGGGTGTCCTTGGCTTCCTTCTTAGTCCCGCTAACAAGGATAAGGGTAGAAGATGGGATTAAAGGTTTGCTTCTCAAAAACTTAAAATGAGGGACAACGAGAGAGCTTCCTAGGAACCTTACCAAACAAGAGAGATGCTTATGATTCCTTTCATGGTCCTAGAGTTGACACTTGGGTGGCTCCTCCATTCTCAACCCTTTGCTCCTTCAATGGTGGGAGGGTGTTTGGTGATGAGAGTGTTTGTGAAGGAGAGAAAGAGAGAAAGCGTATGAGAGGGTGAGAGGGAGATAAGAGGCGCCACTTTTTAGTGGAGGCAAGAATGAGAGCTTGTCTTACTCCTTAGGTTTTCTAGCTAGGTTTTTAGGTAAGTGGATCACTTAAGCACTAATCCTCTAGGCCCAATAACAACATAACAATTCTAAACTATCTTAAATCATTTCTTAATAGCCCATGGCACATAGACTAAGGCCTAAGAGCATTAATCAAGAATAAATTCAAAGTCACACAAGGTATCACATCATCACTTATTTAATTGAGGCATTGCACATAAGCATCTAATTAAATAATTATAGAAATTAAGGAAAAACAACTAGAATCATTTCTAGACTCCTGTAATTATATTCACACATATAACACATAATTAAAATTTAATTAACACATAATAAATAAAAATGAGAATGAGATAGTCTATGAGAATGAAGGGCGTATCAAGAAAGAAGAACGGTGTACACAAAGAAATCAAGAAAAACTCATTTTTATATACCTTTAAAACCTTTTAACCCATCAAACTCATTTTTAACACTTCTTTAAGTCAAAATATTTTTTTCAAATAATTGACCTTTCAAATACTAACATTTTATAAAGGTAAAATGATTAAATAACAAATTACTAATATTTTCTAAAAATACAAATAAATACAACTTTAACAATTTTCAACAATTTAAACACACCTAGGAAAATCAGAATAACTACATTTCCAAATCGTCATAATTAATGAAATAAATACATTTAAAAATATAAAATGTACGAGAAATGCGGGGTGTTACATGTTACATTTTAAATACTAAGGATCAGCTTGGTAAGTTTGTTTCAAAAGCTGACAAAGGAATCTTTTTGGGATATTCTGAAAGATCTAAAGCTTTTAGAATATACAATAAAGAAACTATGACAGTGGAAGAATCCATTCATGTCACATTTGATGACAAGAAGCCTGACATAGCCATGTCAGAGCTAGATGAATTATTTTCAGAATTAAATATAGGTAATACTACAAGTAGTGAACCTACATCTTCATCGTCCGGTGGTGACCAGACACAAGAATCTTCAGAAGCTGAACTCAGAAAGAGCTGGAAGTACAAAGCCAATCATCCTAAAGATCAAATCATAGGAAAACCTGGAGATAAAGTAAGAACCAGGTCCTCTTTTAAAGAGCATGCAGATATGGCACTACTCTCAGAAATGGAACCTAAAACGGTTGATCAAGCATTGAAAGATGAAGGCTGGATTCTGGCTATGCAAGAAGAGTTGAATCAGTTCCAAAGAAACGATGTATGGAAACTGGTTACCTTACCAGAAGATAAGCAAGCTATTGGTACTAAATGGGTATTTAGAAACAAGCTTGATGAAGATGGAAAGGTTGTGAGAAACAAGGCAAGATTGGTTGCTCAAGGGTAATCACAGGAAGAAGGTATTGATTTTACTGAAACATTTGCACCTGTTGCAAGGTTAGAAGCTATATGCATTTTGCTTTCTTTTGCTGCACATCATGATATAATTCTTTATCAAATGGATGTGAAAAGTGCTTTCTTGAATGGTTTTATAACTGAGGAAGTCTTTAAACACCTCCTGGATTCGAAGACACTGAATTTCCAGAACATGTCTTCAAACTCAAAAAGGCCCTTTATGGTCTTAAGCAAGCTCCCAGAGCTTGGTATGAAAGACTGAGTACATTTTTGTTGAAAAATGGCTTTACCAGAGGTCTAGTAGACACTACTCTTTTTAGAAAAACATCAAACAAGCACTTTATAATTGTTCAAATATATGTTGATGACATTATTTTTGGAGCTACTAATGAAAGCCTTTGCAAAGAATTTTCTAAGCTAATGCAAGCTGAATTTGAGATGAGCATGATGGGTGAACTAAAGTTTTTCCTTGGAATTCAAATCAAACAATGCAATGATGGTATATATATATACATCAAAGTAAATATATCAAGGAATTGCTAAAGAAATTCAAAATGGTGGATTGCAAACCTATGTATACTCCTATGCATCCCACATGTATTCTTGGTAAAGATGAAACTGGTAAAAAGGTAGATCAGAAGATGTACAGAGGTATGATTGGATCTCTACTTTATCTTACAGCTTCAAGACCTGATATTATGTTCAGCGTCTGTCTGTGTGCTAGATTTCAATCAGATCCTAGAGAATCACACTTGAGTGCTGTTAAAAGAATCTTTAGATATTTGCAAGGATCTACTAATCTTGGTTTGCTTTATAAGATGTCAAAAGATTACAAGTTAGTAGGTTTCTGTGATGCTGACTTTGCTGGAGACCGAATTGAAAGAAAAAGAACAAGTGGAAGCTACCAATTCCTTGGAGCAAATCTTGTATCTTGGTCAAGCAAAAGGCAAAGCACGACAGACTCTCAACAAAGCAGGTTTGAGTATATTTCAGCAGCAAGTTGCACTTTCTCAACTTCGTGGGATGAAATATAAACTTGAAGACTATCCGATAAAAGAGAGTAACATTCCTATCTTTTGTGATAATACTTCAACTGCCTTA